>JAGTTD010000012.1:23121629-23808751 GCA_018398585.1 Simmondsia chinensis
ATGAAAATTTAAACTTTACGAACCAAAAATTAAATTAAAAACCAAAACAACGAATATGGAATGCAAAAATTAAAGGCAAGAAAATAATGCACAAAAATTTTTATGGTAGTTCACTTCCAACACGGAAGCTAGTTCACTCCTCAAGTGACTACTTTTCATCACTTGAGCCTTTAACTAAGCTTGATAATCCTTTTTAAAACCAGGTTCAGGATCCAACCTTTACAACTGGTCTTTGTTTATGTAGGCTCAAGACCAACCTTTTACAACTTATCTTTTTGTACGTAGACTCAAGATCCAGCCTTTACAACCGATCTTTTGAACGTAGGCTCAAGATCCAACCTTTACAATAAGTAATTGAAATAAAGCAAGGGAAGAATTAACGCAATAAGACTCTTCACTCTTTCAAGAGTGAATTGACACTAGATCAAGCTTAGCCAAACCTAAGGATATGCTAACCAAGCTCAATGATCAACAAAGTGATGCTCAAGGAAAACTTTAAACAAGAATCCGAAATCAAACCGTTAAAGCGCAAGAGAGTAAGGGCCTTTTATCAAAGAATGCTTAGAGAGTGTTTGTTGATTTGTCCCTTGAAACCAAAGCATTCAAGCTCTATTTATAGGCTAAGAAGGCCTAAGAGCGGTCACGGTCTATTCAAAAAAAAAGGGAAAGAAATCGGGTCCATAATGTAGCCGTTAGAGCCTGTCGCGAGCTGAGTGACGACACACGGCAACTCCAGAGGGCTACTGCAGGCCTGTGTGTTGACACTCAACATTCCTAGGTGGATTTGAAATTCAAAATGTTGGAATAAAAAATTAGAAAAAAAAAGTCAAAAGTAGTCATTATGAGACTTTGTTGGGCTGTGTGTTGACACACAGTAGCTCCAAGGGGCTACTGCATGTCTTTGTGTCAACACATGCCTTATGTGTGTTAACACTTAGCATGCCTGGGTGGATTTGAACGTTTTTGACCATTTAGCTTGATTGATTGACTGATTACCATATTAGTTAAACTAATCTTTCATTTTGCTCATTCAAACATTAATTGATTCAATCAAGCTCACCCATTTAGAATTTGAACTTATTTAATTTGATCATGCTTTTCAAAATACCAATCTCAAAAAATATTTTTATTGACAAACTAGATTGGCTTAAATTTTGGCTTGAATATTTTTCGAATAAAATTTGGAAATCAAATTTAAAAAATATTTTTGTTAGAGCATCACATATCAATGTTGAGATTTTCGCTCAATTGATGTATCCCAATCCTAAGTCCTTGAAAATAAAAATAAATGACTTTAAGGTGCATGGAATCGGATCTCGTTCTCTTTCATTTGGATGAATTTCCTCTTCAACTTTGATCTCTTTTTCTCTTGATTCATAGTCTTAGAAAGCTCAGTATCAACATGATTAGTCTTGAATTTTTCTAGTTTTCTTATGAGTCACTTAAAAACAAGATTAGAACAATTTATACACAATGACTCACTAAATGATTGTTATCATCAAAATTACAATATAAATGGCTTTATGGCCAACAATATGTAAGCAAGAGATAAGGGAACAAAGAAGACGAAGACTAGTAGGGAGGGAGGAGATCGATGAGGGAAAGAAAGAGAGTGCAACAACTCACAATACTAAACATCCCATCTCTCTCTAGCTTTGGCCTCTTATTTAGGGCCTAATTAAAATTAAACATTGCTAATACTTAACTAAGTAACACTTGCTAACGTGTCCAGATGTGCTGACGTGTCCCGAGCGTTGACATTGGTATTAATACCCCCACCACGAAACCACCCTTGTCCCGAAACTAGGGAAGCAACGCTAAAGATCGCCAATCGACCCCTTCAATTGCTGATTCACTCGGGCGAGGAGGAAATGTAATATTCTCCTTGAGAACATCGACATACTATTAGAATAGGTATTCTAGAAAAACCAAATTAGCTAGTTTCAAAATATTAAATAAATAAAATTATTTCATTTATTTATTGTCTTATTGTGTTTTACGAGTCAAGTATATGTGATTGTTTTTTTCTAAAACGTTCCATGAAATCTAAAACGTTCCATGAAATGGATATTGTCCAAGATGATGTGTCAGGTTTGATTTAAGTAGCCAATGAGATTGAACCACGAAAAGACTTAGATCAAACTAGTGACATGCTGTCAAAACATATTCATAGTCAGTAATAAGTTTGGACAACTTGTCTGATAAAACTATAATATAATACTTTTGATAACTTGTCTTGATCATGTAGATAGAGATCCAAGAGTATCATGTTGGTGTTTTCAATAAGATTGGAATACTGAGCAGGATCATTTGAATTAGCTGTTTCTTTACTGCCATAAGAATCTCTCTCTCTCTCTCTCTCTTTCTCCTCTTTCTCTCTCTCTCTCTCTCATTCACCTGCAACGCCTCACGTCACCTCAGCAGCCTAAGTGTCAGCATCGGTCAGCTCGCCAACCGCAGACCACCATCCGACGAGGACGCACATGCGACGACGACGACCCAACGCCGGCAACCGTGTCATCACCCCCTCTCTAAATGCACACTCGAACCTCCCTCTCGACCCCACCCTCCCCCTCACGACCACACCCCTCGCAACTGTAGCCCCACCTCAGCCTTCGAACGCCCACCCTACACCACCGTAGCCCCACCTCGCCATCCCCTCAACCCACCACCGCTCACAACTGCCTCACCAGCCTCCTCCCCATCACCACCAACCACCCCCCCCCCCCCCCCACCCCACCCCACCGACACGACCCCCCCACCCTAAACGCACCCCCCGGACCCAACATAACCCCACCTCTGCCTTCGAACGCCCACCCTACACCACCGTAGCCCCACCTCGCCATCCCCTCAACCCACCACCGCTCACAACCGCCTCACCAGCCTCCTCCCCATCTCCACCAACCACGCCCCCACCCCACCCCACCGACACGACCCCCCCACCCAAAACGCAGCCCCCGGACCCAACATAACCCCACCTCTGCCTTCGAACGCCCACCCTACACCACCGTAGCCCCACCCCGCCATTCCCTCAACCCACCACCGCTCGCAACCGCCTCACCAGCCTCCTCCCCATCACCACCAACCACAACCCACCCCACCCCACCCTAAACGCACCCCCCGGACCCAACATAAACCCCCCCCCCCCCCCCCCCCCCCCCCCCTCACTCTCCCGCCTGAACCACCAGAACCACCCCTCACACCCCCCCCCCTCCCCCCCCCTCCCTCCCATCCCAACCCCCACACACCACCCAACAACAGACTCCTGACATAGGCAGCCAACACCACCAGAGGCTGCACCCGAATGCCACCAAGCTTACCACCAGCCGGTTGATAACAGGTAAGTCTCTAGCCCGGCCAGCTCCAGGTCTAACTCCCCATCCTTTAGCTATACTTGATTTATCCTTTTTAGTGCAATACGTGATATTAACTGTGATTACTAATTGACTATTATACCTTTGTGACCATTGAGTGCATTGTGTGACTATTAGTACCGATTCACAATTAATGTATGAACATTGCTAGTAATGGAACTCAAAACTTGAGGCCATCTTCAAATGGGTTGGGGAAGGGGTGAATTAAAAGTGGCGAGGGGAGCTTAAGATTAGGAAAAATAAATGTTGGCACACTAACGAGAAAGAGCCTTAAGGTGGGTCAAATGATGTTGAGGAAAGGGATCAACATACTGTATCTGCAAGAGACTAAGTGGGTGGCCACAAAAGCAAAAGTTGTGTTAGGATACATATTGGGGTACTCGAGCCAAGCTAGAGGAAGAAATAGAATGGGTATCATTGTGGATAGCTTCTTTAAGGACAAAGTAGTAGGAGTGACTAGGATTAATGATAGGATCATTAGTATCAGGTTGGTTTTAGATGGGGAGGTATTGAACATCATAAGTGCCTACACACCTCAGGTTGGGCAGACAGCGCAGGAGAAGGCTAGATTTTGGGAGGACTTTGACTTGACAATCCAAGGCATACCACAAAGTGAACAAGTTATGATTGGGGGTGACTTTAAAGGACACGTAGGAGCAAACACTGAAGGTTATGCACCCCACCATGGAGGATTTGGTTTTGGAATGAGAAATGAGGAGGGTAAAACCTTGTTAGACTTTGCCGTCACTTATGAGTTAACAGTATCCAACACCTTCTTCAAAAAGCAGGAGGACCACATCGTCACATATCGGAGCAGTGGAGCAAAGACCCAGATTGACTACATATTACAAAGGAAGTCGATCCAAAAAGATTGCATGGATTGCAAAGTTATCCCTGGGGAGGACCACTCAACTCAATATAGAGTAGCGTGCGCTAAGGTCAAGGTCAAGAGAAGGGCCAAGAAGGCCATCAAACCAACACAGCGATGCACACGCTGGAGGGATCTGAAAGGGGAAAAGTCCCAAGTATTTAGGGAAAGAGTAGAGGCTAAACTTGGAGGAGATTGCGAGGGAGATTTAAACCACATGTGGAACCAAATAGCCCAAAAGATAAGAGATGTGGCAAGTGAATTCCTAGGAGTATCTAAGGGAGGAGCACCAAACACTAGAGTGACCTGGTGGTGAGGAAGGGAGGTCCGGGAAAAGATCAAGGCCAAACGATGTTGCTTTAAGGAGTGGGATCGTAGTGGAGATGAGGACAAGAGACAACAATATAAATAGGGTAAAAAGGAAGCAAAGGTAGCAGTAAGAGATGCAAACAAAAGCCTTTGAGGAGTTCTACAAAGGGCTGGATACAGCTGAGGGGGCTAGGGACATCTACAGAATTGCAAAGGCAAGAGGAAGGAGGACTAGGGACCTAGACCAAGTAAGGTGCATAAAGGGGGCTGATTGACAAGTGCTTGTGGATGAGCAACAAATTAAAGCTAGGTGAAAATCCTACTTCCACGAGCTATTCAACGGAAAGGGAGATACAGTTACATCCCTAGAGGAATTACAAGCACCCGGTGGAGCCCGAGGCCCACTACTACTGCACCAGAGTAAGACCTAAGGAAGTGAGGGAAGCATTAAAGAAGATGGGCAGGGGTAATGCATTCGGGCCAGACTGAATACCCATTGAGGCATGGAAATGCACTAGCGAAGTGGGCATCAGATGGTCAACCAAACTATTTAACCAAATTATCTAAGGGAAAAAAATGCCTAATGATTGGCTAAAGAGTACACTAGTTCCTGTCTATAGGAACAAGGGTGACATTCAGAGTTGTGCCAACTACAGAGGAATTAAACTGATGAGCTACACTCTGAAACTTTGGGAGCGGGTCATAGAAAGAAGACTTCGACAACAAGTAGGGGC
This sequence comes from Simmondsia chinensis, assembly GCA_018398585.1. Classification (NCBI taxonomy): domain Eukaryota; kingdom Viridiplantae; phylum Streptophyta; class Magnoliopsida; order Caryophyllales; family Simmondsiaceae; genus Simmondsia; species Simmondsia chinensis. Next base: position 23,126,915 of record JAGTTD010000012.1, read on the forward strand.
CTCAGAGAACCAATTTGGATTTATGCCAGGCAGGTCAACGATAGAAGCCATTCACCTCCAGCGGAGGGCTATAGAGTGCTATAAAGATAAACAAATGGACCTTCACATGGTTTTCATAAATATAGAGAAGGCATATGATAGAGTACCGAGAGAGGTCCTATGGAGGGTCCTGGAGGGGGAAGGCATCCATGAGCCCTATATACGAGTCATCGAGGACATGTATGAAGACGCCCAAGCCATTGTGCGTACAACTGAAGGGGAGATAGACGCTTTCCCGATTACAGTGGGGGTACACCAAAGATCAACCCTCACTCCCTTTCTATTCATTTTGATTATGGATGAGCTCACTAGGAACATCCAAGAAGATGTGCCTTGGTGCATGCTTTTCGCTAACGATATGGTCCTAGTGGGAGAATCTAGGGAAGAGGTAAATGAAAAACTAGACCGTTGGAGGAGGACCTTAGAATCTAAAGGTCTAAGACTTAGTAGATTTAAGACAGAGTATATAGAATTCAAGTTCAGCACCTATACCTTACCAAGCACAGAAATCATTAAGATTGGATTAGAGAGCATACCATAGAAAGATTACTTTAAATACTTAGGTTCCATGGTCCAACAGGACGGAGAAGTTGTCAACAACAGGATTAAGATGGGATGGTATAAATGGAGGTTAGGTTCCGCAGTACAGTGAAATAGGAAGTTCTCATTAAAGCTAAAGGGTAAATACTACAAGACGGTGGTGAGACCCGCTATGACTTACGGGACAGAGTGCTGGCCAGTAAAGTGTCATCACATGCAAAAGCTGAAAGTGGTGGAGATGAGGATGTTAAGATGGATATATGGACACACAAGAAAGGACAGAATTAGAAATGACATCATAAGAAGTAAAGTAGGAGTCGCCCCGATAAAGGACAAGCTGAGGGAGCAATGGTTGCGGTGGTTTGGGCATGTTAGGAGGAGACCCACCAATGCTCCTATCAGGAGATGTGAGCAACTCCATATTATAGATGAAAAGAGAGGGAGAGGCCGGCCTAAGAAAAGCTGGATGGAGACAATCCGACAAGACCTAGTATATCTCAACTTGAATGAAGAGTTGGCCCTGGATAGAACTCAGTAGAGGATTGGTATAGGTGTAATAGATGTAGCTGAGTAAGAACATCGTACTATAGTAGGCTCGTTCTATTAACAGAGAATGTCCCGGCATGGTTTGGCTCCAAGTGCTCCTAGGTTGGGTGGAGACTACTCGACAGATGTGATTAGAGGAAGAGGCCAGCCGAATGAGAATTGACTAGAGTTGACTAGAGACTCCATTGCCCGCTAGGAGATGTGCACATCTACGTATAGGGATATATAATCCTCCACTTGAGACAAAGAAGATAAAGAAGAATTTCATGTAGACAATCCAACAAGATCTCGCCTACCCCAACCTAAAAGAAGAGACGGCCCTAGTTTGAGCTTAGTGGAGGAATAGTATAGGGATAAATAATATAACTGTGTAGGTGCATTCAGCATCAGTAATTTGTGGCAGGCTCGTTTGTGTACAGGTAGTACGGGTGTTGGTTTAGTCACTTAGGACTCCTAGGATCTAGTAACGTGGGGTATAGTGCTCCTCTCTACACTCCACTCTGCTCTATTGTGCTACTCTTTGCACCCTCCCACTCTCTCTCTCTATCTCTCCCTCTTTCACTCTACCCTCCCTCTCTCTCTCTCTCTCTCTCTCTCTCTTTCTGCCCTGTATACATTCTAACCCCTACTATGACTGCACTATGTCACATGTATAACTCCCTCCTTCATGCTTGTATGCTCTCATGAGCATACTTACTTAGATGCTTGCATACTTATTTTATTAATTCATTTGTGAATTCATATGTGATTTATTCATTGGTGATGAATTGATTACTTACTTGTAGGCGTACACGCACCCATCCTTAATTAGATTAAAAGGTTGGGAGACCTCGAAACAGTCTCTCGTCAGGTTTTCACCCTGATGGGGTAAGACTGCGTACATCCTTCCCCTCCTAGACCCTGCACGAGCGGCAGCCCTTCAGGCATTGGATTTGTTGTTGTTTACTACTATAAGAAATATTTAATTAAAAAGATAGCTCTAAATCCAGGAAATAGTCCAACTCGTACATGGAATGTTAATTGCTTTCATGCCCAAAATGATGAGGGTAAAATTAAATAACCAGAATCTTACGTCGTTGGGCAATTGCATGAAGTGTGGCGGAAACAAATATTTATGAAAGATGTCCCCTTAGTTGATTTGCAAATATATGAATAGATTCTACAATCTTTAGCTAGAGTATTTCATATATTTGACATTTGAAATTAATACGAAAATTGTTTATGTATTATGAATTGTTGAGAAGGGCGAGTTGGGAACTATGGTGATAAAGGTGAGGAAAATAACGATAGTAGTTGCTGTTGTTTTTTCTCACGAATATCTAATAGAGGGGTTGATTGTCGCAACAATAATAATAAAATTATTTGAAAAATTCTTGAGCGAATGTATTTAATTCTAGAGTGCAGTAAAACTTATTTAGTAGAATTAAGTTTTATTAAATGGCAATCAATTGTTATTATGAGATAATGGTCAAATTTGATCTATTTGGCGCTAGAGTTAAATTGTTTCTGAGGTCCCTCCGCAAGCCTTAACTTAAAGCACTGCTTGAAAATATTTGAATTAAATTCATTCGATGAATTATTTGTTCATGAGATGAATAAATTAATTTGGCTAAACATAATTTATGAGATAAATTATTTATTTATAAGATGAATAAATTAATTTTATTAAATAATATTTATAGGATAAATTTTATACTTGTGGGAATTAAAAAAAAAAAATCACGTGTAAACAGTCCAGCATCCAAGCTCGTAGCGAATCACAGCGAGACACGTTCTGTGACTGGGGAGCTCATGATCTGCCCCTAATAGGGATGCGACACGTGTCGCTCCAATTAAAAAAGAAGAAAATACAGATGTATAGCTGTGGAGCTGACTTCATGATGACGTTAGCAAGTGCGATTTTTTTGTGGTTATAAACACCTGTTCAGCCGTGCAATTTTTAAGTATTTTGTTTTTAGTTTTTTTTTGGTTTTAGAATTTAGTTTTCTCTCACTATAAAAAATCTAAAAATTATTTTAGGAATTTTTTAAATTAATATTACTATAGTTTTTTTTTTAATTATTTTTTGAAAAGATTAAAGGTAAAAATTTTGTTTGAAATTTTTTTTCTAAATTAAATATTTTGAAAGCCCATGCTCCGATCCTAATAGAGGTCATTGTGAAGAAGATCTTGATGTGTCAAGAAGTTCCTTCTTCCAATTTCAGATCTACAAATTCGGAGTTTGGATTTTTGCTTTAGGTATATCTAAATTAAGTACCTGATATTTAAATTTTTCTTTCCTTTATTTCATTTATTCTACGTATCATATTTATATTTGCTTTATTTGATATTTTGATTGTTATACTATGAGCTTATTAAAGTAAGATCTTGGTCTAATTAAATAGTTTAGTTAGATCAGTTTAGATTTAAAATTAAGAATTTTAACCGCTACGCCTGCTCTAGTCGCTTTGGAAAAAAAATTTGGAAATATATTCCCAACTCATACTAGTCTTAAATTTCTGTCAAGTTCCATTGATTCACCCAGGCGAGAAGGAAATGTAATATCCTCCTCGAGAAAAATCAGTATACTCGTTTAAAATTTCTGTCGAATATGGGCGGTCGAGCATTTTAGATTCCAATGCCGCCACTATGCTGTAACATTGCACTTTTGGTTAACTTGATGCAGTAAGACGTAAATCGTGGCGGTTGGTAGGGAATTTGAGTGATCGTGCTATTTGAACCCTTCTTCAAGCCACCATTCTTAACCCCCTCCCTCCCCCCACCCAACTTATAATGATCACCATACAATGAGAAGTCCATGGTTAACATCTTAAAGTCCCAATGGACTTTGCCCAAGGTACTCAACTAGTGTATCTCAAGCACCATGTGGCATCTCGAAAGGGCTAAAAGAAGAAAATCCGAACTAAACTCAGCTTTGTGAACTCTCCATTTGAACTTACAACAAACGCCTTCACTCGCAAGTTGTTTTCCTGGTCCACATTGCCTTAGTTTCGTCAATTTAGCTAATGGATTACATATACTATCAGAAAAAGGAGATCTAATCTCGGTCAAATATACTCCCTAAGGGATCACATAACCTGAAAGCTAGGATTCCTTGTAAACATTATAGCCCTACTCTCCAAGGCTATGTTCGCGAGCATAACCATAGGTACATCAAGCGTCCCATCAAGCGCAAAAGATATTTCACACTTATACAACCACCCTTTAACATACAGACCGTCAAATCTAGGGAAATCAATTTTTGTCAAGTAAATAGGAAAGTGATAGTTACCGTCCCTTTGCTCGTTGATGGTTGGGGGATGTTGTTCAACTCGAAGTGACCACGATTGATCGGTGGGAGAACGATCCACACGGCGGCTGAAGCACGATTACCCCCTTCTGGATGTGTAGCAGTCGGAGTGATGATCCGATCATGGGTTCTCAAAGTGAACCTGTTGGTGGTGGTGGTTTCAGAGGGTCTCTAAGAGGAGCTAACGGCGATGGTTGCGACTGTGATAATGATGGCAGTTGAGGTGCCGCCGGTAGCATTGGTGGAGGCAAGCATGGTCGTTGGTGATGATGTCAAGGGTTGTAGAGGTTTTGGTGGCTTTGGGAGGTTTTTGGGGGTTTTTGGAGGTTGAGGGGTAGGGGTGTGAAGTGCAGAGGGGAGGGTGATGGCCATGGTGGGGTGGTGACAGTGGCGGCAGAGCTGGCTATGGTGGCCGCAGTTGCAATGGCGGCGGCGGCAGCAATTGCTGTTTCAGAGACGGCAGCATCAGCGGATGTAGATCCGGTGATTTTCACTTAAATTTTTCACTCTTCATGCCCCGTTTTTTAATCGATACGAAGCTTATCTACCATCTTTGACATTTTTTTTGATCTTCTTTTGCACGACAACTACTATCCATGGATCGATTGTTACCCCATTAATGATATTTGGCTATTTAACGCATTTTGTCGAACGCCTTATGTGCACAACAAATAATCAACAATTGCGGAAAACTTGCTCTGATACCAACTATTGCTCAAATTCAATCAACCCAATTCAAAACAACCAAACAAATCAAATAAAAGTGTAAGTGTATTGTATATTTTACTACGGATATAAGGTATTTACAAGTGCGGTATGTAAGTAGAAATAATTGGACTTAATTACAATTAAATATTCCTAATACTTTACTAAGTAATGGTTATTAACGTGTGCCGAGCGTTGACAATCATATCAAAAATCAAACTCATCTCTATCGAAAATTATCGGGATTTCCAAGCCAAAAAAAACCGTTGTTCTCTCTCTGGCGTGTTTGTCATTCTTTTTTAGGGCTGCTACCTCGCATCTCACGTTATTTAATGTGTTTGCTGCCGTCACTTAAAAGTGTTATTCCATGCATGTAACCGTACATGGGCTCTATTTATAACATGTATGCGCCAACCCACATTCGTATGATCATCAGTTAGGACCATTAAACAAAAATATGTATATCTTTCCTTTTACAAATAAATTTGTAATATCTAGGTTCGACCATAGTATACCTTTTGTTTGGTCACCGGGAGATTAGTAACATGTGCAACGTGAAAATTCCTTGACCTAGAATTTATAGATAAGGTTTAATTCCTTTGTTTTACCTAGTCCCCCTTTAGGAAGTTCTTTTTCTCATCCTAACAACCACATACTTTATACATACCTTCTCAGAAGTTGATACGAAAATTAAATTGTTTGGAATTCCTTTTTTTTATACAATTTCCCACAGAATTCAATCCCCGTGTTAACCAAACAAGACTTAAGATTTTAATTTTCAAAATCGCTATGTTAATTTAGTGTTCGTATATTTATTATGTCAATATATTTTTTTGTGCAATTATATACATCAATTCAGTTTTATGTTGAAATTCAAAGTAAAATAATGATGTAATTTTAAACGATTTGGTCGTCACAAATGATATTAACCGAATACAAAACCACTTGTTGGTAGAGGTGGCAATCGGGTCATTTGGATCAGGTTTAGGTGGACCCATTTGTGTTTGGGTCATTTTGGGTTTATAATAAACTTGGGTCGGGTCGGGCTCTGGTCAACCCCTTCGGGCTCGGGTCGCTTTTGGGTTTTACCTGTGCTTGGGTCAAGTTAGGTCTAGGTGAAGTTATTTCGGGTTTGGGTAGCTTTAATTTTGAGTGGTTTTCGGTTCGGGTCAATCTTGGGTCAGGTTGTACAGGTTTCAGGTCTTCATAATCCTTTTATTTAGAGCTTTGGTGGTATGAACCAGTTATAAAAGTTTAAATTATACCAAATAATTTATTTTTTACTATTATATTTATTATATTATTAATATAAGTGCTCAATAATATATTATGAAGTTCAATTATACTTTTGACAACTAATATTTCTCATTGAATTTAAAGAACTTGGGTAAATTTAGCTTTCAGATTGGGTTGAGTTCGGGTTCGGGTTAGTTTGGGTTGGGTTGGTTATGGTCAATAATGGGTCGGATCAGGTCAAATTGATATTGGGTTATTTTCAGGTCAGGCAAAGAACGGGTTAGGTCAGTCACAGGTCAGGTCATTTTAGTTTCAGGTTCAATTATTTACGACATATTTTAGATTCGGTCAGGTAGGTTTACAGGTTTTTCAGGTCGGTTTTTGGGGTCGGGTTTAATTTGCCACCTCTATTTGTTGGCCTGCTTTAAACTTAATTATGACCAACAACAACAATAACAAACCCAGTGCCTCAAGGGCTCCCGCAAAAGCAGGGTCGCCGGAGGGGGGGGGGGTGTTTGGTGTATGCAGCCTTCCCCCTTCAAGGTATGAAGCTGAAGAGAGACTATTTCCGAGGACCCCCAACCTGAGAGTTATGTCATCTTCGTGTCATGGTGACCTATGAGCAATAGGGTATCAAAGTAAAAGGGTAAGCCATAGCATAAACGAGCAATACAAAACATAACGCCCCAGAGGAGACATCGAGGCAAAACGTTCCATACCAGGCAGCTAGAAAAGCAGATAGGCAGATAGTAGACAATAGACAGTAGACAGCTAGGCGTATAGGTAGATAGGTGCAGCTTAATAAGCCTATACTCCTATGACCCCAATTATAGCAGAATAAGCGACGGTGTGAGGCTGCTACAATCTGCTGCCCCTATGCTAGTCCTCTCTCGAGCACTAACACTATCTAGCTCTATCTAAGGCCATCTCCTACCGTAGGTTTAGGTTGGTGAGGTCCTGCTGTAACGACTGTGGTCATCCCTTCTTTGGCCTGCTTCATCCTCTTCTTCCAAGCGTGGTACCGAGCTGATCGTATTTCCTGACTGGAGCAATACTTGGTCTTCTGTTAGTGTGCCTGAACCACTTCAACCATAGCTTCTTCATTTTATAGTCTATTTTCTATCTAGGCCACTCCCCACTATGCGCCTTATCACATCCCTGATGGGCGCCCCTGGGACCACAAGTCCATATGCCCAAATTGTGTGATAGGCATACCGTAGAGTCATGGCACTAGATCGAGCTTACGAGTGGTCAGATGCTCCTACCCCGCTACATCGGATATGCCTATCCTAGTCCTCCACAAAGCTCTGTCTAGAGTCATCTCATCATTTAGGTTGAGATAGGTGAGGTCCTGTTGAATTGTCTCCATCTAGCTCTTCTTTGCCATCCTCTCCCTCTCTTCCCGTATGTTATGTGGAGTTGTTCACATCTCCTGACAGGGGCAATGGTGGGTCTCCTTCGAACATGCCCAAACCACCGCAGGCGTTGCTCCCTCAACTTATCTTCCATTGGGGCGACACCTAGTTTACTTCTAATGACCTTATTTCGGATCCTGTCCCTCCTTGTGTGTTCGCACATCCACCTTAGCATTCTCATCTCTGCCACCCTCATCTTTTGAGTTTGGTGGCACTTTACAGGCCAGCACTCTGCCCCGTAAGACATAGCTAGCCTCACTACTTTCTTATAGTATTTACCCTTTAATTTTAGCGAGAATTTCCTATCACACAGTATCGCCGCTGCCCTTCTCCATTTGTGCCAGCCCACTTTAATCCTATTATTGACATCTGCGTCCACTTTGCCATCATTCTGCACCATTGAACCCAAGTATTTAAAGCATGCTTTCTGAGGTATATGCTTTGATCCAATCCGTACAGCTTTTGAGCTTGGCGTGCTAGAGGTGTTGAACTTAAGTTCCATATATTCTGTCTTAGATCTACTGAGCCTTAAACCTTTCAATTCTAGGGCCGACCTCCAAAGTTTTAGTTTTTCATTCACCTCCACTCTAGAATCACCCACTAGAACTATGTCGTCTGCGAAGAGCATGCACCAAGGTACATCCCCTTGGATGTGTCTAGTGAGCTCGTCCATCACCAAAATGAACAAAAAGGGACTCAGAGCTGATCCTTGGTGTACCCCTACAGTAATGGGAAATTCGTATGTCTCCCCTTCCGTAGTGAGCACACTAGTTTGCGCATCTTCTTACATGTCTGTGATCACTCGTATGTAGGACTCATGGATACCTTTCCTCTCCAGGACCCACCATAGGACTTCTCTCAGCACTCTATTATATGCCTTCTCCAAATCAACGAAAACCATATGAAGGTCCTTCTGTCTATCTCTGTAGTACTATATGGACCTCCTCAGGAGATGGATGGCTTCTGTCATTGATCTACCTGGCATAAATCCAAATTGGTTCTCTGAGACACCTACTTGGTGGCAAAGCCTTTGTTTTATGACTCGCTCCCATAGTTTCAGAGTGTGGCTCATTAGTTTGATTCTTCTGTAGTTGGCATAATACTGAATGTCGCCTTTGTTCTCATAGATGGGGACTAGTGTGCTCTTCCACCAATCATCAGGCATCTTTTTCCCCTGGAGGATTTGGTTGAATAATTCAGTCAACTATCTTATACCCGTTTCTCCAATACATTTCCATGCCTCGATGGGTATACCGTCAGGGCCGACTGCTTTACCCCTGTCCATCTTTCTCAATGCTTCCCTAACTTCCTCGGGTCTAATTCTGGTGTAGTGGTCGTGGGACACTTACACCGCTGTTGCTTGCAGGACATCTGGGGGAGTAACTGTAACTCCCTTCTCATTGAACAGATCGTGGACGTAGGACTTCCACCTATCTTTGATTTGTTGCTTGTCCACAGGCACTTGTCCTGCTGCCCCCTTAATGCACCTTACTTGGTCCAGGTCTCGAGTTCTCCTTTCCCTTGCCTTTGCAATTCTATAGAGGTCTCTGGCTCCCTCGTCTGTATCCAGCCTTTTATAGAACTCCTTAAAGGCTTTGGATTGTACGTCTCTACCTGCTATCCTAGCTTCCTTTTTAGCCTGTGTATATTGTTGTCTCTTGTTTTCATCACCACTAAGATCTCATTCCTTGAAGCAGTCTCGTTTCACCTTAATATTCTCTTGGACCTCCCTGCACCACCACCAGGTCTCTTTGTTGTTTGGTGCCCTACCTTTAGATACGCCTAGGACTTCTCGTGCCATATCTCTGAACTTTTGGGCTACTCAGTTCCACAGGTGGTTTAAATCTCCCTCACACTTCTCTCCAAGCACAGCCTCAACTCTTACCTTAAAGGCTTGAGAGTTTTCCCCCTTCAGCTCCCTCCATCGCGTGCATGGCTGTGATGGTTTGATGGCATTCTTGTTCTTTCTCTTGATCCTAATCTCAGCACGCATTACTCTGTGTTATGTTGAGAGGTCCTCCCCGGGAATGACCTTGCAATCCTTGCAATCTTTTTGAGTTCTTCTTCTTAGTAATATATAGTCAATCTGGGTCTTTGCTCCACCACTCCGATGGGTGTTGATGTGGTCCTCATGCTTTTTGAAGAAAGTGTTGGCCACTGTTGACTCATAGGTGACGACAAAGTCTAACATGGCCTTGCCCTCGTCATTTCTCCTTCCATAGCCAAACCCTCCATGGTGGGATGCATACCCATCTTTGTTCGCTCCCACGTGCCCATTAAAGTCCCCTCCAATCACAACTTGTTCGCTCTGGGGTATCCCCTGCATTGTTCGGTCTAAGTCCTCCCAAAAACTGCCCTTCTTCTGTTGTGTATGTCCTATCTGTGGGGCGTATGCACTTCTGATGTTTAATATCTCCCCGCCTAAAATTAACTTAAGGCTAATAATCCTATCACTAGTCCTAGTGACCCCTACTACTTCGTCCCTAAGGGAGTTGTCCACCATAATACCTACCCCATTTCTCCCCCTTACCTGGCCCGAATACCATAATTTGTAACCTAACACATTCCTTGCTTTGTGCCCACCCACCTAGTCTCTTGAATACACAGGATGTTGATCTTTCTCCTAACCATCATTAGGGCCACTTTAAAGCTTTTCCTGGTTAGCATGCTAACATTTAATGTCCCAAATCGTAGACTCCCCTCACCCGTGAAGTTTTCCTACCCCTACCAACCCCATTTAGAGATGGCCTCACATTTTGAGTTCCATTGTTGGTAAAGTTCATAAACTACCTGTCCCTAGTCACTATTATACAAGTATACAATCCCCCGAGGTAATGATATACCAAAGCCAGCATAAGTAATAAGAGCAATATTAAAAGCACCGAACAAAGAAAAGGTGAGGGGTTCGAACGTGGGGCCAACCGGTTTTACTTACCTGGTCCGGTCGGCTGGCTGCAGTTTGGTCCTAGGGAGGTGGCCGACAGGGCTGCCTTGAGGTGGGGGGAGAGAGGTGGTGGAGGAGCGCTGATGGTGTTGTTGGTGTTCAGTGGCGGGGTGGGGCGAGGTGTACGGGGTGGGGTGTTCAATGGTGAGTTGGGGTGGGTTTGGGGGGAGAGAGGTGATTGTAGTGGTGGTGAGGAGTGTTGTTAATGATGGTAGTGGGGTGGCCAGTGGTGGTGGGGTAGGGCGAGATGTATGGAGGGGGGTGGGGTGGGATGTTCGGAGGTGAGGTGAGGTGGTGCGAGGCGAGGAGGGGAGGGTTGGTGGTGGGGACGAGGGGTTGGGTGGACGGTCAAAGGAGGGGTTTTAGGTGGTGAGGCCAGGTGGAGTAAGGGCTGTGCAGGGGCGGGTGGGGGTGGTTGATGGTGGGTCCGGTGTTGGCAAGGCCACGGCCGAGGAGGGGAGGAGAGGAGGCGGAGGAGGAGAGAGGTGGGGATGTGGGTTGTGTACCAGGTCGGGGGGGCTGCTGCGTTCCGGAGGGCGACCGTCTTGGTGTCGCCGGACCTGTGGTGGTCGGACGGTCTGCCAGTCAGCGAGGTGGCCGACTGTAGGTGGGGGCCCGGCTAGCTACCCGTGGGGGGGTGGGGGGTGGCGTGTGGCAATAGCTAGATAGATGTAGGGGGGACACACAGAGAGAGAGAGAGTTCAAACAATGACTCTAAACTTAATTATGACCAATCATTCAAAATTTAATCGTCAATTTAGTGAACCCTTACTCCATGACTCGACCTACAAGCGGTAAATTTATACAGTTAAAATTGTATAAGGCTAATTGACACAATAAATAGTGTAAGGACCTGTGGCTTAAATAACTCTAAAGATTTTTAAATAATTACTTAATATTATTTTTTATTTATAAACTTAATAATTAGATCTTACCGATAAATTTTTTATCTTCTATTTTTAAGATTTTTCTAACTTGAATAAAAACTCAAAATAAAAACAAAAAAAAAAGAAGAAAAATTACTTTAAAATGCTGAGAATTAGGTTCTCATAAAATAAAAAGATGCAACCAAAAAATAATATCTAATGGCCTACTCAATAAAATTAAATAAATATTGAAATTAGAATAAAACTTTTAGAATTGGTATTAGTTAGGTGAAGTTGGCATGAATGCCCCTCTTTGATTTCGGATATGGAAATTGTTGAAAATAATAGTGCAACCGTATACAATAGAAATACTACTAAAATATAACAAAAAAATACATCAAAATTATCTGAAAATATTGCTAAAAAATACAACTGAAATACTGATAAAATGCTGCTGGGAAAATCCAAAAAACATGGAAAAATAGCAACGAGAGTTGCTATAAAATGCACCACTGTAATATAACAGTTATCTGCAGAAAAGTGCTTAAATACTGCAGAAAAATTACTGTAAATGTCGCAGAAAATTATCAGTACGTATTTAGTATTTTTGCATACGAATTCAGTAACGTTGCAGTAAAGTAATATCTGAACACGGCACCAAGATAATGACGGAAAGAATGAAAAGAGGGATGGTTAATTAGAATACCGAAAACACCATGCCGTGGATGAAACCACTGTCCTAAAAGACGATTTCACCTCTGCTTTGGTGCAAACAGATGTGCAGGCGACCATCCTCCAGGATTTACACTATCTGACTTTTAACTTGCACTCGTTAATCGCCGGTTAGGAACGCCTCAAACTTTACCCAAATCGTGAAGGAGAAAACGAGAGAGAGAGAGAATTAGGAGGAATAGAGGTCCATTTTTTGTTGGATGATCAACCTAAGGTAGAACACACCACCCCCACCTCCCCCCTATTTATACTAACCTAAATTTGGACCGATATAATTGTTACAATTAACAGGAGGGCCCAACGTGTAGTAATGTTTCATGGGCACATTAACAGCATGCCCAAACGGCTAGTAACGTTCCTTGGGCATTAAGACCGAGCCCAACGGTTAGTTATCATAAATTTTTGCAAAACGAATATACCCGTTGAGAAAAAGCTCACCCACATCCTCGCCCGAGCATGGTGGGGGGGGGGGGGGGGGGGGGGGGGAGGGGCAGCACGCGCGGGCATGTGGTTCCCATCATTCCTCCACCCAAGGCTTAATTCATGTGGGTTGGGAGTAAGTACCCTTATAAACTCTACTTAGCCCCCTTAAATTGTCTATGTGGGATAGAACCCACCTAGTGCATTTTCAAAATATGATGTATTTTAAGATTAGCTTGTATCATTTTTTCAATAATCTCCCACAAAGGATACAAGCGAGAGAGAAAGATAGGAATAGACTGGGCAAAGGGAGTTCAGTTCTTCAGTGCCGATGTCTTACGACTTGAATCATCACCCAGTATAACCCAAGTTTAGGACCAACATCTTGCAAGGTGACTTCCGTCTTGTATCTCACAATGGGGTTGTGTAGTCTTCTACTTGGACACATACCAAACTCCAGATCTCGGCAACTACTGTGGTTTGGCGCGTTTAATCAGCCATGCGCTCGTCCTGGATATTCATAGGCACTGTAGAAGGCAAGTCTTAATCCTTCATAGGGAGCGGCCAAACTCCCACACCTATATAGGTGGATCCCATCGAGTGTGTATTACCGCACACCACCAAACATATGGATATAGGTCCATTAAGAGCTACTGCTCAACCTTACCCCTTGGTAACATACAGACAGTGTCCATCAATTGCAAGCCTTGCTTACACCGCCAAACATATGGCTATAGACCCGTCTTCGCACTGTCACACTATAGGGAGGGACAATATAAGGCACAGTGCATTTCTTAAATGAAACTACGACTTCTCACATTGAACAGGTTAAAACCAGGTTGGATACATCACATTTTATTCATGTACAAACTTTAATCCCATCCCCCTCGATGTTTCTACAATTATTTTACGACAAAGGCCCTTTGTCAACGGATCCGCAAGATTTTTTTCAGACTTTACATAGTCTAGTGATATCACTCTACTTTCTAGTAGATCTTTCATGGTCTTATGCCTAAGACGAATATGTCTCCTCTTGCTATTATAAACCTTGTTCTTAGCCACAGCAATTATAGCTTGACTGTCACAGTGAAGTGACATTGATGGAGCAGGAAGCCCCCACAATGGCACGTCTCCCAATAGACTTCTTAGCCACTCGGCTTCATGACCTGCCAACTCAAGAGCAATAAACTCAGATTCCATAGTAGACGTAGCAGTACAAGATTGCTTAGAGGATTTCCATGATATGGCACCTCCAGCTAGTGTGAATACATACCCACTAGTGGAGTTAATTTCGTCATTATCAGACACCCAATTGGAGTCGCAATATCCTTCTTATACAGTGGGAAACTTTCCATAGTGAAGTCCCCAATCCACAATTCTTTTCAAATATTTAAGCAACCTTTTTAACGCATTCCAATGCTCTTGGTTAGGGTTATGTGCGTATCTACTGAGTCTACTTACAGCATATGCAATGTCAGGTCTAGTATAGTTCATCAGAAATATAACATTACCAATTATTTTGGCGTACTCAGATTGGCACATAGCGACATCTTTATGTTTAGTTATATGTATACTGGGATCATAATGTGTTCTTACAGGATCAGTATTGACCATGTTGAACTTTCTAAGTATCTTCTCAGCATAGTGAGACTGGTTTAATCTTATGCCTTTTGGAGTTTTCGCAATTTTAGCTCCTAAAGTCACGTCTGCATCACCCATATCTTTCATCTCAAATTTAGAGCATAGAAAGTTTTTCGTTTTACTAACAACATTCAAGTATGTGCCAAATATGAGCATATCATCAACATATAGACAAATTGTTACACATCCATTTGAATCAGACTTATAGTACACACAAGAATCACCATTGTTTACAAGGAAATTATTGGCTACTAGCGTGCTGTTAAATTTCTCCTGCCACTGTTTAAATGCCTGTTTGAGACCATATAGAGATTTTACAAGTTTACAAACTTTATTTTCATTACCAGGGACGACAAAACCCTCGGGTTGCTTCATGTAAATCTCTTCATCTAGGTTACTATTAAGAAATGCTGTTTTAACATCCATTTGATGCACTACTAAATCATGGATAGACGCAAGGGCGACCAAAGCTCTAATTGTGGCTATTTTAGTGACAGGTGAATAAGTGTCAAAATAGTCTAATCCCTTTTTCTGAGTGTAACCCTTAGCCACAAACATTGCCTTAAACTTGTCTATTGTCCCATCAGCCTTCATTTTCTCTCTAAAAACCAACTTGCAATCTATTGGCTTACAACCTCTAGGAAGGTCTACCAATTCCCATGTGTGGTTACTTAGAATTCATTCTAGTTCGCTATTAATAGCTTCTTTCCAAAAGGTAGAGTCAACTGATCTTATAGCCTCATCATAGGTTTTAGGGTCTTCCTCTAACATATAGACATTTGCAATTTCTTCATTTATGAAATTAACTTCTGATAGGAAAGTGGTAACAAAATCAGTTCCAAAGTTGGTTTCTTTCCTATCCCTTTTACTCCTTCGAATTTCAGAAGTGTCTATACCATTAGTATTATCATGATTAGCTGTTACATTATGAGAAGGCAAACCAGTAGGTTGTGCATCATTAGATTTCAAGGGAAATATATGTTCAAAGAATTCAGCATCTCTAGATTTCATAATATTACCACATGCGTATGAATCATTAGATCCTTTAATCAAAAAGCGATAAGCAGCACTGTGATGAGCATATCTAATAAAAATAGAATCAACAGTCTTAGGTCCAAGTTTACTCCTTTTAAAGTCAGGTAACCTGACCTTAGCTAGACACTCCCACACTTTTAAGTATTTTAGATTATGCGCATAATCTTTCCACATTTCGTATGGGGTTTTATTTAGTTTTTTATGAGGAACTCTATTAAGTATATGACAAGCAGATAATATCACCTCCCCCCACATGTCGTCAGGTAGTCCAGAACTAATGAGCATAGCATTCATCATACCTTTTGAAGTTCTATTTTTCCTCTCTGCAACACCGCTAGACTGTGGGCAGTAGGGATGGATTCATTCATGTATTATTTCATTTTCCTTACACAATCTTCCTAGAGAGGTTGGATCATATTCTCCTCCTCTATCAGACCTAACTCTTTTTATTTTTCTTCCTAACTGATTTTCTACTTCGGCTTTATATTTTAAAAATATTTCTTCTGCTTCATCTTTAGGTCTTAGGAGATATACCATCAAGTATCTAGAGTGATCATCTACAAAGGTCATGTAGTATCTTTTTCCACCTCTACTCATCAGACTTTTATTGTCTCCTAAATCAGTGTGAACTAGTTCAAGAAGTTTATTTTGTCTCTCGATGGACTTAAAAGGGTTTTTTTTAGCATATTTAGCTTCTACACATACTTCACACTTATTGAAGTTGGCATCACTGAAGTTAGGAATCATGTTCATTTTCTTAAGCAGTTTAATTGATTCAACATTTATATGTCCTAAGCGAGCATGCCACAATTCAAGAGATTCAACAATATAAGCAGAAGAGGTACTAGCAATTTTATTCATGCAAACAGTATCAAGGACAAAGAGACCACCATTACAAAAACCCTGCCCACAAATTCTTCATTCCTAGTCAGGACTAATTTGTCGGAGTCAAAGGATAATTTCAACCCAGCTTTGAATAAAAGACTACCCGAAATCAAATTTCTACTCATATCAGACACATGCAGCACATTGGTTAAAGTAAGAAACTTTTCAGAAGTGAGTTTTAAAGAAATCTTCCCTTTTTCGAGGATTGGTGCAGCTGCAGAATTGCCCATATTGACCACCTCTCCATCAAACATTTTCTGGTATTCCTGGAACATGTTTATGTTTGTCCAAATATGCCTGGTAGCCCCGGTATCCACTATCCACTCAGTCATATTGTTTACCAGGTTCACCTCTGAAACAACAGCTACAATATTCTCCGCTTCTACAAGGTGGGCTTTGTTTTTCGGGTCTTTAGGCTGGTTCCTTTTACTTCTGCAGTCTTTGGCCATATGTCCACATTTTCCACAGTGATAGCAATCTCCGAGGAATTTGTTGTTCGGCTTTTGAATCTTTCCACCAGGCTTGTAATTTGAGTGATACTTTTTTTTCCTTTATTCTTGAACCTGTCAGTAGTACTAGGCTTAGCTTCGACAATATTAGCTTTAGATTGGTCGGAGTATGCGTACCCCCTGTCCTTAAGTATATTTTCTTCTTCAATTTTTAAGTGGTTCACTAACTCCTCTAATGTCAAGTCCTTCTTTTTATGCATAAGCAGGTTTCTATAATCCTTCCAAGAAGGTGGAAGTTTTTCAATTAAAACATATGCTTGAGTTATTTTGCAAATTTTAAGGCCTTCTGACAAAAGAGTAGTTACTATGTTTTCATATTCATGGACTTGATCAATGATTGGTTTATTGTCCACGAATTTGAAATATAACCACTTACTAACGGCGTATTTTCTAGTCCCTGTATCATAACCCCCATATTTTTTTTGTAGGGAATCCCAAATCTCTTTTTTCGTGCTTAGTTTTACATAAATGTCAAAGAGCCCATCACTTATGTAATGCAGTAAGTTTCCCTCACAGGTTCGGTCGTCTACGGTGAATTTTGCTTCATAAGCTTTTTTCTCGTTTTCACCTTCAGGTGCCTTTTTCTCATGAAGTACGTAATCAATACATACTAGTTGTAAAAAAAACAAGATTTTTTTGGGACCACCTCTTATAGTTCTTCCCGTCAAGGGGCTCAACTTTAGACATGTTGGGAAGGGGTATTTTGGTTGCCGTGTTTAAATATAACTATGTGAAATTAAATCATCTTTTAGATTGTTAAATAATAGTGCAATCGTAGCAAAATACGATAAAAATACTACTAAAATATAACGAAAAATACAGCTGAAATACTGATAAAATGCTGCTAAAAAAATTCGAAAAACATAGAAAAACAGTAACGAGAATTGCTGTAAAATGTACCGATATAAAATAGCAGTTATATGCAGAAAAGTACTTAAATACTGCAAAAAAATTACTGTAAATGTGGCAGAAAATTATCAATACGTATTTAGTACGTTTGCATGCGAATTCAGTAACATTGCAGTAAAGTAATATCTAAACACGGCACCAAGATAATGACGGAAAGAATGAAAAGAGGGATGGTTAATTAGAATACCGAAAATACTGTGCGTGTAGATGAAACCACTGTCCTAAAAGACGATTTTGCTTCTACTTCGATGCAAACAGATGTGTAGGCGGCCGTCCTCCAGGATTTGCACGATCTGACTCTTAACGTGCACTCGTTAATCGCCGGTTAAGATTTACACGATCCGACTCTTAACGTGAAGGAGAAAACGAGAGAGAGAGAGAATTAGGAGGAATAGAACTGCGTTTTTTGTTGGATGATCAACCTAAGGTAGAACCTCCCTATTTATACTAACCTAAATTTGGACCGGTATAATTAAGACCGAGCCCAACGGCTAGTCATCATAAATTTCCGCAAAACAAATATGAGCACGGCACGGCGCGGCGGCGGGGCAAGCGGCACGTGTGTGGTTCCCACCATTCCTCCACCTAAGGCTTAATTCAAGTGGGTTGAGAGTAAGTACCCTTATAAACTCTACTCAACCCCTTTAAATTATCTATGTGGGATAGAACTCACCTAGTGCATTTTTAAAGTATGGTGTATTTTAAGATTAGCTTGAATCATTTTTTTAACTGAAACTTAAAGCTCCAAAGCATCCTGTTTACGTGCCTTTTGACCTAAAGTTTGACAAAACCTAATAAAAAATATTTTTCATTTATATACATCCGCATTTAGTTATTTTACTTAGGGGTTGTTTGTTTGGTATGTTAAAAATGAATTTGTTGGAATAACCGTTTGGTATGTGTGTGAAATAGACATGTAAATGGGTTGAATTAGTCATTCTCGTGTTTGATATACACTAATAGGAGTGCGTATAAACGAAATAATTGAACAAAATACCCTTAAATAAATTTATATAATAATAATAATAATAATAATAATAATAATAGTAATAATATAAAAACAACAATAATAACAATGATACAATAATGATAACAATAAAAATTACAAAAACAATAATAATAACAATAACAATAGTCATAATAATAACAACAATGTGTTCAAAAAAAAATAACAACATCAATAATATTATTAATAATAACAACAATAATTATTTAAAAAATAACCCAACTATATGTCAATATATTAAAAAATAATCCAACTCTATTTCTAACCAAAAATAACCCACCTCTGACTTTTCTATTAAAAAATAACACAACTCTAACTTTTCTACCAAAAAATAACCAAAATTTAAAATTAATTTTAAAAAATATTGAATTGGTGTCTCAGCATGGCATGTGGTATGACGCTCCGACAATATATTTTTCTTCTATGTATTTTTAGTTTGGCTTGACTTCTTTTCCAACCTAACCAAACGAAAGATACATTTTTTTCGACAATTGAGCATAATCCCCACAAAAAAGCAATATCCCGAAGCACAGAACAAGCAAAACAGCAAAGGAATACAATCAGAGAACTAAGGTTGCAAATGAGCTGAGCCAAGCTGAGCTGAACCATAGCTTGCTCAACTCGGCTCGTTAACTAAATGAGACTAGCTCTGTATCGGTATCATTTATCTAACCAAGCCGCATATCCGTGGTCGGCTAAGCTTTTTTACTATATGATACCGGCTAGGTATTGGTATTATTTAGGCTTGATTATTTGGTGAGCTGGCTCGTTGAGTTTTGCTGACTTATTGCTCTCATTTATTAGGCTCGTTAAGCCTACTCATTTATTATTATTTTTACTTAGATTTCCATAAAAGAGTGATAAAATAAATTATGTATGAAAATTGAAAATAAAAAAATACATACATGGAACTCAATTCTTCAAGACATGCGAGCTAATATCGAGCCAGCTCATGAACCCATAAATGAGCAGGCTCGTGAGCCTTACAAGCTGACTTGTGAGCCTTTCGAGCCGAGTCGACCTCGATTTGATTTGGCTTGTTTATTTAAACGAGCCGCCCTTAAACTAGTCGAGTAGGCTCTTGAGTCAGCTTAGACAAACCTAAGCCGAGTCTTTAACAATCTGAGTCAAACCGGCTTGGCTCATTTCCAACCCTCCAGAGAACAGGCCAAACGAAAAATACATAGAAGAAAAATATATTGTCGAAGCATCATACCATGGACCATAATTCAGTATTTTTATAAATCAAATTTTTAGAGTTGGATTATTTTTAGATTAATTTTAAAGTTTGGTTCTTTTTTAGTAGAAAAGTTAGATTATTTTTTGTTAAAAAATAGGGTTGGGTTTATTTTTGGAATATTGACATGTAGTTGAGTTATTTTTAGATTAATTACTGTAATAACAATAATAACAATAACAATTCCCATGTATCGAACAATCAAAACATGCGTTGTGTGAGATCAAAAAAAAACATGCGTTGTGTTGTCCATTACCACTCGCACCCCTTCATACACTCATATCAAACATCCCCTTAGATATTTTGGCCACTGTCACAAATGTGTGTTTCTATTTTTCTTTAGAACCTATATTTCACATAGAAAATTTAGAAGTGAGCAAGTCACTGTATATAACTCTCCTTTACTATGCTTGATGAACTCTTAAGGGCCTTGAGTTGGCTGCTTCGAGCCAAGCTAGTGTAGACTTTTTCTTACCCTTAATATATATATATATATATATATATATATATATATATATACACACACACCACAGTTTTGGTGTTATAGTCATTGCTGTGAAATAAGGAAATTGTACTTGATTGAATGAATGTATTGAGCTTACAACATGACTATATATAGAGAGTATAATAGTAGAAAAAAAAAACTAAAGTAACCTTTAATAGATAATACAGATATAAATTTAGATATAAAAGCAAAATATAAGTCACAATCAATGACTCTTAATAGATGTAGATCTATATACTTTAATATGCCCCCTCAATCTGAACAGGATGGGCCCACGTGAAGATTGCTCTTATGGTAGTGGAACCTGTCAGAGCAAAGACCCTTAGTGAAGATATCAGCAATCTGATGCGCAGTTGGCGTGTATAGAACCTAGAGATCGCCTTTGAGAACTTTCTCCCGTACATAGTGGAAATCCACATCTATATGTTTGCTTCTATCATTAAACACATGATTTGCATCTAAGTAAGAGGCTGAGACAATATCAAAGAATACCACAATAGGACCAAAATGGCGAAGGCCAAGGTCTCGCATTAGATACCGAACCTAATCACTTTTAGCTACAGCTTGAGCTACAACACGATATTCAGACTAGGTAGTGCACTTGGCAATAGTGTGATGTTTCTTGACACCCTAGGAGATAAGATTGGAACCAAGAAATAGAGCATAACTTATGGTGGAACAACGAGTGTCTGGACAACACCCCAATCTACATCAATAAAAGCTACTATGGTGGAACAAGAGCTAGGAAGGATGGAGACCATGGTCAGGAGTGCTTTTGAGGTAACATAGGATCCGCTTCACAACCTGCCAATGACTTAATCTGAGAGCATGCATGAAGTAAGAAACAAGGTTAACAACGTACCATATACCAGGACGAGTCATAGTCAGGTATTGAAGTGCCCTAACAGCATTTCTATACTCGGTGGGATCTACAAGGATATCCCCTTCCCTCAAAGATAGGTGGATACGAGCAGGTAGTGGTGTTTTAACAAGTTTGGCATCATGCATATTGGAATTGGTGAGTAGGTCAACGGTACATTTGTGTTGAGATAGGAATAGGCTAGTAGTGCTACGTTTAGCCTCAATAACAAGGAAGTAGTGTAGAGGACCGAGGTCCTTCATTGCAAATTGAGTACAAAGGGTATTGATAAAGCTTCCAATGGAAGAGGTGTTAGTCCCAGTTAAAATTATATCATCCACATAAAGTAAAAGACAAATGAGATCACGGGAAGTGCGACATATGAATAAAGGTGGGTCAGCCCTACTACAAATGAACCCAAGACTAAATAATAAAGAACTAAACCACTGGAACCAAGCCCGGGGAGCCTATTTAAGGCTGTATAAGGCCTTACGCAAGCAACAAACATGATTAAGGTACTTTGGATGAATGAATCCCTGTGGTTGACGCATGTATACTTCTTCCTATAAAATCCATGTAGGAATACATTTTTGACATCAAGTTGTCGTATAGGCCATGCACTTGTGATTGCAAGTGAAAGAATAAAGCGAATAGTGGGAGGTTTGACGACAAAACTAAAGGTTTTCTTGTAGTCAATACCCTTAAGCTAATAAAAACCTTGAGCGACCAAACGAGCCTTAAACCACTCGACAGAACCATCCGCTTTATACTTCACCCTGTATTTTCATGTACTTCCTACAAGATTTTTACGCGGGTCATGAGGAACTAAATCCCAAGTGTGATTTTGAATTAACGCAGTAAATTCGTCAGCCATCGCTTCTTGCCACTGAGGGTTCTTTACTGCCTATGAATAGCATGTGGGTTCCTGAATTACAGTAATAGAAGATACTGAAAGAGGATATTTTGGTCTTCATATTCCAGCTTTCAACTTCGTTTGCATAGGATGGACACTGATAGATGACACTGATGTAGGGTTAGCATTTGTTGGGGCAGGGTTGCTACTAATAGTGTACTGAGGCATTGGCGAGATCGGGGATGGAGGGCCGGTCCTGATCTGAATTAGAATGTGGAGTGGGACGGTCAGGATCAGTGGGGCAGTCAGGTATGATTGCATCAAGGTGCTTGGGCAAGGGACCAGTGAGGCTGGAAGTGATTTGAGTAGGTGAGAAACGTTGTGGGGTAGGTGGACTAACATGGTTACTCGGGATTGACGCTATGGGGATAGGTTGACTTAGGTGAGGTTGGTCTATTCTTAGGGGATCAATGACAAGGGAAAGGGGAATGGGAAGGGACATTGTGACATTGTTCGAGGACACAACCATGTTTGCTGACACAAGGTCAAGATAGGGAAAACGAGATCAACAAAGCGGACATGACGACACGACCATTTTTAGGGTCAATACATCGAAATCCTTTGTAACGAACAGCATAGTCAAGAAAAACACAGAGAACAGACCATTGGGCTAATTTATAAGGGGCACAGGGTGTGAAGTTAGGATAACATGCATACCCAAAGACGCAAAAAAGATTGTAGTCGGGTTTGGTTTTAAAAAGCTTTTCAAAAGGAGAAGAGTTCGACAAAATAGGTGTTGAAAGTCGATTTATTGTGTAGCAAACAGTACAAAATGCATCATCCCAAAAATGAAAAGAAAATTTGGATTGAATTAGTAGCATTCATGCCATTTCACTTAAATGTCAATGCTTGTGTTTCACCACCCCATTTTGTTGTGGGATATCAGAACATGATAGGCGCAAGTGAATACCATGAGATTTACAAAGAGAATTCACACGTCGATGATCATATTCACCTCCATCATCACTTTGAAAAATTTTAATTTTCGTGTTAAATTGATTTCCAGCAAGGGTTTTAAAGGTGGTGAAAATTTCAAAAACATCAGATATTCACAACATCGGATATAACCAAATTAATCGAGAGAAGTCATCAACAAAGATTACATAATATTTAAATTCAAAAGTAGAAAAAACAAGAGATTGCAACACGTTGGAATGTATAAGTTGTAAAGGAGTACTAGTACTATGCATAACACGTTTAAACGGCAAACGAGTAGACTTTCCTAAACAACAAGATTCACAAATATCCGAAAAATTAGAACTACAAATAAGTTTGCGTTTGCACAAAAGGCCTAAAATAGAACTACCTAAGTGACCTAGCCGTTGATGCCATAGTTCCCCTGAGCGAGCGTGGACCATGAGACCTGAGACTGGTGGTGAGAAATTATAGAGAGGACCATTACAGCGTACCCGTAGGAGCGATGTCCTCGTAGCTTTGTCCTTAACACAAAAAAATTGGAGTCAAATTCAACCATACAATTGTTATCTTGAACAAATATTTGATAGATAAAAGATTATGGGTGAGTTTAGGAACTAGCATAACATCATTTAAAACTGAGTTTAGGAACTAGCATAATATCATTTAAAACTAAGGGTCGAGATGTTGCATGTATGGATGAGGAACCCATATGTGTAACAAGCAATAAAGCACCATCACCAACAAGCACACTTTTATGACCACGATAAGGAAGAAGATTATGAAGAATACCTAGATTAGGCGTCATATGGTTAGAGGCTCCTGAGTCAGGGTACCAGTCGTAGTCTTAAGGTTCATTTATAGACATGGCGGAGAAAAACTGAGATGGATCGGGGAAGGAATTGTTGTCGAAGCGATGAGGGAAAGCAAGAGCAACATGTCCGGTCTGGCTGCAAATCTGGCAAAATTGTGGTCCTAGGCTAAGTATACCACCATTTGAGTGAATAGGGGAATTACCTGCAAATCGAGCCCAAGGTGTAGAGTGAGATGGGGCAGCTCCATACTGAGGTAGACTTGAGCCTCCAAGGCTAGGGTTCCCCGGCTGAGGGCACCTATACTGTCCTTGATTTCCAAATCTACTGCCTCGTCCACAATGGCGGTTATTTTGTCGTCCACGTCCACCTCGACCATGACTTCCTCGATCTCGGTTGTTGCCCAGGTGACCTGTACCTGTAGCAACTAGGGCATGACTAGGATCAGTAGTAGTGCATGTACCGTGTCGATTGAGGGCGGCCTCTTCATTAATAAGATCGGTTTTCAATTGCTCAAAACTGATAAACCTCGATGACGTGCAAAAAAAGGTAGTAATTGCAGCACACTCAAGGGGAAGACCAAATAGGGCATGATGAACAAGTTCTTGAGTAGAGATAAAAGAGTCAATGGCATCCAAGCCATCAGCAGTGGATTTAAGCTCTGAAAGATACGCCTCCATCGTTTTGTTGTCTTTCCAAAGTAGGGTTAATTGCGACCATAAGTCAAACTCTTGAGCCATCAAATGGTCCCGAAAGCGTTTGGCCAAGGAATCCCACATAGCCTTAGAGGTAGGTTGGTGAATTACATCATTAAGAATAGGGCAAGATCGAGTGGCGGCAATACATAATCGTAAGCTTTGATCCATATGTATCCATGTTAGATATTCAGGGTTAATTGTAGGGTTGCCATCAGAATTAAGTAAACAAGCAGAAGGGCATGGGTATGTACCATCGATATATCCTAAGATTTGATGGGTTATCAAAATCATGTAAAATTATTCATGCCACGCTGAGTAATCGGTAGTATTTTCCATTTTGATTGTACTAACATGTGAGATATTGCAAAGAGATATCAAAAAGGAAGGGGGTGCCTGTTGTTGTGTTAAAGAAGTGGAAGGGGGGGAGAGAGAAGAGGATGGCACTACCGAGTTGGGAAAAGGCGAAGCTGGTACTGAGGGAAGGGAGGCGACACTGTCTATCAGGGGAAGATCAGAAAAGAGGACAACCGGCTCTAATGGTGAGGAGAAGTGATCCGCCGGCGGTGATGGTGGGTAGAGAGGGAGGTGTGGGATGCTTGAAGCCGGCGACATCGGGACCATGGGGAAGCCGAGGGAGGATGATGATGGAGGAGGAAGGGTCGTGCTGGTGCTGGAGACGACACTGGGAAGGGTGGTCACTGGGTGAGAAGATCGAACGAGATGTGCAACACGGGGTCAAGTGAGGAAACGCGACCGGTGATAAATCGGCAACGACGTCGGTTCGCCGAAGTAAGGAGGCTGCCAGAAGGGGGTGGTGGCGGTAGCCGCGACTGGGCAGCTAGGGTTAGGATTAGGGTTTGGGGAAGGCTACCATGGTAAAGGGAGAAATGTAAAAATATTAAGGTAAATTACAGAAAATTTTTTTATTTTTTGCTTCAAAAATAAAAAAATTCCCTCACAAGTAAAACCATTCCCAAAACCCCCTCACTTTTAAAAATTTATCACTTAACCCCCATGCAACTTATTTTTGACCATTTTGCCCCTAATGTTTATTTTTATTTTTAGAAGAGTGTTTTATATTATTGGAAAAAAAATGTTAAGAATTCATGATTTTAGCAAAAAAATTAAGGGAATTTTCTATATTTATAAAAATATAATTATTTTAATTAATTATAATAATATTATTATAAATTCAGAAGATAAAAAATATTTTTAAAATTTTTATAAAAATATTATGAGATAAAATATAATATTTTTTTATTAATATTATAATATCACTATTATAATTAATTAAAATAATATTTTTTATAAATATAGAAAACCCCCTTTTAAAAAAAAAAGAATCCTTATTTTTCTTCAAAATATAAAACCCTTACCTAAAAATAAAATTAAATACTTAACCATTTTATTTTGAGGGCAAAATTATCAAAAAAATTGTTTTGGGCCAAAGTGAAAATTTTTCAAAAGGGAGGGTTTAGTGAGTGGTCTTATTTATGAGAATAATTTTCTGTTATTGAAGCAAAATTTAGGGGTTTTTTTATAATTTATCTAAATATTTTAGACAGTTTTTTTTAATTTAAAATTGCTCTGATACCATGTGAAATAAGAAAATTATATTTGATTGAATGAATATAATAAGGTTACAATATGACTATATAGAGAGTGTACAATAGTAGAGAAAAAAACTAAAGTAACCATAACTAGATAATACAGATATAAATCTAGATATAGAAGTAGAATATAAGTCATATTTAATGACTCTTAACAGATGTAGAACTTGATATTCTAATAATTGCAACGAAATTGAAAGCATGGAAAATGTGTTCCTTGGCCATAGCTGCACCATATCTGCCGATTACCATATCCGTGCTCTACATCAATAACAAAGCCAGATTTTTCACGGCTCTCCTTAACTATCTGATATTCCCAACGGATGCTTTCTTTTCCTATAAATTTGATGCCTCTAAGGTATGGGGAGACATACTAAATGACATAGAAATTCCCACATATTCCGTTTTTTATGTATCTCTCTACTTAAGGTTCCACTTCCTTCAATTACTGAGCAAATCGGAGTTTACTTTTATCCTCCATTGAAGAGTACACTTTAGTGGCAAGCGTCTTGTTGACCCTAGGAGTCACAGTGGCATTTCATCTTGGTGTACCAATTGAGAGTATAAACAACCTAGGGCAGTTATGAACTCCGCGATATATGGCTATTCTTTGTTTCATTCTTACTTTATTGTTTCGTTTTTTTTTTTGTACTTTTGATTGTGTTTCCTATTCATTGTTTGGGCTCGAGCTTAGAGGTGTTTGGATTTAAGGTGGTCCATATCAAGATTAATATATGCTTTGTCCGTGATCAGGTATTGTTGCTCGAGAATTTTCCAGTTCAAGCTCTAGGTTCCTTTTGTTCAAGATCGAGGTTGGTTTTATTCAAGGTCATTGAGTTTTCTCTTTTGGGTTCTGTTCGTCTTTCTCAAATTAATTTATTTATCTTGAGCTTGAAGTTCTTATTACCCACTAGAATAGATTTCCAACAGGTCTTAGTGTGTAAAAAAGATATTTTAAGATTAAAAAATTTTATGAACCACATATTAACCATTGGAAATAAGTGAATTTAATACTAATGAAATACGATGAATTGTTTTCCCAAAAATGCTAACATGGGATATATTTCTACTAATATTTAAATGCAACATTAGTGTCCTTTAAGATAAAATTAAGTTATTGTAATATGGCAAAATATTTACTATGTTTCCATTGGAAGGTGCCTCTATGTTGTCAAAATCATATGCAATGTGCCTTATACTTAAACATCTTTTTCTCTCACTTACAATGTTCTTTTCGATGATAAAATATATAATTGTGTGAATTGTGAGTGAATAGGTTAGGAATGCGTTAGGATGGAGCAAACTCAAAAAGCATTAAAGAACTTAAAACTAGACACTTTTTATGAACTCACTTAAGAAACCCAACAACAAGCATGAAAAGAACCAATCGAGTTAAGACCTAATCAATCGCTTGGCAGAAGTAATTGGAGTCTACCACTGACTAGCTGAGCCAATGAAATATACCATGACCAATCGGTCCACCATCTCCCTTTATAGGTTGATAGATCAGCCGACTCCCTTGATTGGAAGATCCATCGACCCAAGCGATGGTTGGTCTCTAGATTTTCGATCGGCCATGTTTTAACCGATCCCAAGCTTATAGAAGCACTAGCTTGCCTAGTGT
Organism: Simmondsia chinensis; assembly: GCA_018398585.1. Lineage (NCBI taxonomy): Eukaryota > Viridiplantae > Streptophyta > Magnoliopsida > Caryophyllales > Simmondsiaceae > Simmondsia > Simmondsia chinensis. Next base: position 23,154,805 of record JAGTTD010000012.1, read on the forward strand.
TTTGAGGGGTCTTTTTCCTCTTTGAGAATTTTATCCTCTCCCAAACCGCTATAAGAGAACATCAATCGCTGAGAACATCAAGGGATGGGATCAATAGTTATACCACGTAGAGTTCGCTTGCAACAGCTCCGTCAATCACAGTACTATGTTTTTACCATTCTATATGTTCATGGCTTTGTCCCCTAATCGCTGTTGGATCTTGCACTTGTACAAGATCTTACTTGCCCACACAGAAAGGTTGAGGATTCTCATTTCAACCTTTAGCATAAAGTTGAGCAGATGAGAGAGCACCTAAAACAGGTAAGCGACAGTAGACAAAAGGTGCCAAGTGGTAGAATTGCAAGTCGGTGACCTAGTTTGGGTGATTTTGGAGAGAGAAAAATTTTCCAGCATGGGAAAATAGCTAGTTATCAGCATGGAAGATTGGTCCATTGAGAGTCACCGAGAATATCAACCCCAATGCTTAAAGTGTTAGGAACAGTGTCCTGAAATCTAGATTTATTCTAGATATATTATTTTAATTAATAAATAAAATTAGAGTTCCAGTTGTTTTCCAGTTAAATTTGTGTATGTGAGCATTTATACTGCAAGTGATTTTCTTTTGGAAGACATCCATGAGATGGGTGTAGTCCTCAGACTACAATTTACATGCTTGTTCTAAGTGGTTTATGAGAGTAAGCCATAGATAGACTTGGAACAAATGGTATGGATTGTTGTTTGAAAGACACACAGTCGGAGACAAGTTTGGACGACTTGTATGTCAAGACTATAACATGACACTTTAGATGACTTGTCTTGGTCATGTGGATAAAGATCCAAAAGTGTTGGGTTGGTGTGTTTAATAAGATTGACACACTGAGTTGGACCATGTGGGTTACTTATTTCTAGACTACTATCAGAGATGAGTGATTCACGTTGTACTGTTTGAATGACGACTCTAAATTTTGAGAGTATTCTAGACTTGTGCATGGAGCGTTAGTTACTTTGGTGTACTATAAGTAAGGTCTAAACGAATGACTGAAATCCCACGTACATTGGATAGCAGCGTAAAGTGTGACAAAGATCAGGTATTCAATAGGGAATCTACAGTCTCTTATGAGATACAGATCTCTCCTTAGTTGATTCGCAAACATTTGAATAGTTCGGAATCTTTGGCCAAAGTATTCCTAGTGTTTGACCTTTGGAATTTATACTGGGAATATGTTCAAGTATAAATGAATTATTCAGTGAAGAGCGAGACGGTAACTAATGGAGAATCTGTGAGAAGGATAATGGTAGTGGTTATATTTATCCTTTGTTATGGACATCTAGTGGAGGGGTTGTTGTCATCAACACAGTCTATTAGAGAGATATCGAATAAATAATTTAAGTCTAAAGTGCAGTAAGATTTATTTAGTGGAATTAAGTCTCATTAAATGGTAATTAAATTATTTCATGAGATGATTAATTTAACCCGTTTGGAGCTAGATTTAAATTGTCCCTGAGGTCCCTGCACAAGCCTCTATATTTATTGCCATCAGAAAAATATTAAAGAATTCATGAGATGAATTATTTATCCATGAGATGGATTTTTACATGTGGGAAACAAAGTAAAAACAACAAAAAAAATAAAATAAAATACAAAATTCGGCGATCCGCGTGCTTAAAATCGGAGTTGTGCGCTGGGACATCCAGAATGGCTATCTGCGTGCACTCGAGCGGCCCAATCAGGGGCCGCCACATGTCACGCTGTATTATTAAAAATAAACGCGATTTTGCAGATGAGTTAAACGTGTCGTTTTGTTTCGTTTTTGAACAATACGCTGCGTTTTGTATTATGACTAGAATTATTTTGTATGCATCCCTCATCGAAAAATTGAGAGTTTTTCGCTCCGGTAGCCTACTATAAATAAAGGTACCTATTCCAGAGGTTTGGGATTCAATCGAAATAATTTATTTTGGATTTCTGAAATTGTTTCAGAGACCTAATTGGAGAGAAAATTTTTCATTGAAATTTTTCTTTCCTCAGTTTAATATTTTTCGGAGCCAACCCTCCCGGCAATTTGAGGTCATTACGTAGAAGATAGTGGGGTCTCGATTTTCTTTGTATTCTTTATAATTGGAGCAATTTCAGGTATTTTCTTCTTTCCTTCTTCTTTTAGTTTTCGCTTTTCTATTTATTTATAGTATTCATTATTATGCCTTTTTAAGCTTATATATTATTATGAATGTATTAGAGTAAAAGGCCTGTTGATCTAAATTGAGAATTTGGATCTGTAGATTCAAATTATGAATTTAAATATGTAGATTTAAAATTAGAAATTTTAAATCAACCATGGGCTTAGAATTATGAATTCTAAACCTGTTCTGCTACATAAACTTTAAGGGAAATTTTTGAAATTCATCCCAATAACCGGTATTAAGGCAAAGGGTTTATAGAGATAAACCTATTCCCGGGAAATCTCGCACGTGAGGTGTCACAAAACGTGACTCTCCGATCGGGGGCTTAGGTAGGGAGAAGAGTCTCCTACTATAAGTGCTCTAATAGGTGCCTATTGTTGTGACTATAGTTGAGAGCTGTGAACCCAATAGTCGGCATCAGAGTTTATTTTTCCAACAAAATTTATGTCTTTTCCCAACATAAAGCCTACAACTAGGGACAAAATGAGGATATCTGACATTTTTAATGTCAAATAACGAGTTTCTTACTTTGGTTAGCATGACCAAGACAACTTACTAGCCAATTCTCGCAAAGTCAGAGAGGATGATGCCACCCAAGTTGTGGACCTATAGAGAGCTACTCGCCAACTCGTCAACTAAATTGGCGAGTAAGGAAATAGGCGAGTATATATATTTGGTGAGTAAAGAAGGCCGAAGCCCATCCTTCCAAAAGATTGGATTGTGATTTAGTTTCTAATTGTTTTTTATATTTGGCATATTTTTCTTGTTTTCTATTAGTAGCTAGAGTTTAAGCTTAATTAGGATTGTCTTTTAGAGTTTGTTTGGGTTTTGGATTTATAATTCCAAATTAGAGTAGACCTTTTTAAAGTAGAGTGTAACTCTGTAAAGATGAGTGTAATTAGCCTAGTTTTTAAATTTTTCCCTTTTAAATTCAATTGAATTGATTATTTTCTTTCTGGTTTTCTGGAGTGAGTTCCAAGACTGAAACTTCTCCCTTTTATTCTTCTTAGCTTTTGCAAGAGAATCAAAGAAAGGACGTTTAAATCCTTCCATATTCTATAAATTCTTTGCTTGTTGCATATGTTCTGTATTTATTTACTTTTGATATATACAACTGGCTGGTAACACTAATATTCAAGTTTCATATTCTATTTTTCATTTTCTGAATCTTAAAATGGTATCTGGAGCCCATAGAATACCCTAATTCTTCCAGACTTTTAATCTCCTTCAAAACCCTAACGCTTACCTCTAAACTTTGGCAATTGCTCCCATGACCGACCCTCCCCCCACTCTGGCCTCCATTAGTCCAAACGTTCCATACACTTCCCCTTGCCACTATAGTTTCCTTGTCCTGCTCATGGTCTCGCCTGCACACCCTCTGTCCTGCCCTTGATTAACATTGAAACCCATTCTCCCCCACCATTGCCCAAATTCATACTACATCGACAATTCGTCCCTTCCTCCACTAGCAAGCGACTAACCCACAGCAAATTAAGCCCTAATCAACTCATGTAATCACTCTTCTCTCCTAGTGTACTTCCCTTCCAAGCCTTCCCTTTCTAAGCCCCAGTTGCCCAGCCCGGTCCTCACTATCAGCTTCATCTCCACCTCGATCTCCCTTGTTGCCACGATTTCTTTCTCCTCCCTACCACTGTTGACTTCATCATTACACTTGTCCAAGACTGTATCTTCACTTGGCACAAGCACCTCTCTTCCTTAAAGCCCATATTTTGGGCCCGTGGTTCATGTGCTACCCTGTGGGCCCACTATTCAACCCTCCTTTTCTGCTTTTATCATACCACCACAACCCTCCATTAACCCGAAGTTTGCCAACACTGTTACAGCCAATACATGTGTCCCTTTCTTATTGTTAGAATATATGGTAATAGTTGAATATATTGTATAGGATTATACTAGAATATATTATTGCTAGAATACATTCCACAACTCCATCATAATGTATTCGGAGCCAGTATCACACTGAATTTGTTTGACCTCCATCCTAAATTGGTTAAGCACAAGATTTCGAAATTGAACAAATAAATCAAACACCTCATATTTAGCACGCATCGGGTAAATCCACAAAAAATGAGAATAGTCATCCAAAAATAGCAAATAATACTTATAACCATTGAAGCTAATCATAGGTGATGTCCATACATCAGAATGAACGATATCAAAAGGACGAGACGTAAAGGAAACAGACTTTTGAAAAGGTAAACGATTGTGCTTGCCTAATTTACAAGCATGACAAAGACTGGACTCTGAAGTAGAACCTGAACAGGAAATGAATTTGTGTTTGACTAATGAGGATAAGACCGACTGCCCAGGATGACCAAGTCGGCGATGCCAGAAGGACTGCGTAATCTGAGACGCAACTAATGAAACAAACGTAGAGGATGACTTACGAATGGAGAAAAGAGGCCCCGAGCTAGCACAGCGAATTATGAGCGACGTTGTTTTGGCATTTTTAATGAAAAAATCACCCGAGTTAAATTCTAAAAGGCAAAAATTATCTTTACAAAATTGGCAAACCGATATTAAATTGGTGGAAAGACTAGGAGCATAAAGGACATTATGCAAATTGAAATGATCAACAGGTGTACTAAGAAAATAAGATCCAACCCCAGCAATCAATAAAGAGGCACCACTGTCCATTATCCAGGGAAAATCAATCATAGGATTAGAATGAGCAATAAAAGATTGAAAAATATGGTGAGGAGATGCAAACCCTGAATAAATATTAGAACCAGCAGCATAAGTATTATTTACAGAATAAAAGTATGGAGTAGATAACATATTCTCACCATACAAAGGAGCACCAAAGAAAGGTAGCCCAGGTTGTGAAACAAAATCAATCATCAAAACAAGCACAATCAACAGCTCTGATACCAACTTTTTTTTTTTTTTTTTTTTTTTTTGGAATAGCGGTTGATGATGTTACTACAGGTTGAGTGTAAAACACAAGAAGCAAAGGAAATTGGCCAGGGTTAGCCTAAAAAGGGGCGGCAGTGAGTAAGAGAGACGGCAATTAGCCGGCGGCAGCTCTAGGATAGGGTTTTAATTTTAATTTAGGTTCTCTATCTTTTTTTGTTGTTTTTTTTTTTTTTTAAGAAAAGGAAGAAGAAAAGGGAGGCTAGAGTTGCCTTAGAGAGAGAGAGAGAGAGAGCGTTTTAAGCTTTTAGTAGCTCTAATACCATGAAAGTTTAGGATTCTGATACCATTAGAATGTATGGTAATAGTTGAATATATGACTAGAATATATTATATAGGATCATGTTATAATATATTATGGCTATAATATATTGTGTAGGATTAATATGTATATGTTTTCATATATTGTAATTATGAGCTCATTATAAATACAAGGGGGGACCACCTCATTTGGTGTGTCCAATCCTAAACTTTCATAGTATCAGAGCTACCAAAAACTTAAAACTCTCTCTCTCTCTCTCTCTCTCTCTCTCTATCTCTCTCCAAGGAAAACACTAGCCTCCCTTTTCTTCTTCCTTTTCTAAAAAAAAAGAGAGAGAGAGATAGAACCTAAATTGAAAGAACCTAAATTGAAATTAAAACCCTAGCCCAGAGCCGCCGCCAGATAGCTGTCTTCTCTCTCACACGCCGCCGCCCCTCTTTAGGCTAACCCCTCTTCTTGTGTTTTACACTCAACCTGCAGTAACATCGCTAACCACTATTCAAAAAAAAGGTTGGTTTTCGCTGTTGATTGTGGTTGCTCCGATGATTGATTATGTTTCACAACCTGGGCTACTTTCTTTGGTGCTCCTATGTTTGGTAAGAATATGTTATCTACTCCACACTTTTATCTTGCATATAATACTTATGCTGCTAGTTCTAATATTTATTCAGGGTCTGCATCTCCTCACCATATTTTTTAATCTTTTACTGCTCATTCTAATCCTATGATTGATTTTTCCTGGATAATGGACAGTGGTGCATCATCCCATATGACTAATAACCCCAGTTTGCTTTTAGCGCTTAGTACTTATCATGGCTGTGATAAAATATTGGTTCGCAATGGTGCCTCTTTATCGATTGCTGGCTTTGGATCTAGTTTTCTTAGTACACCTGTTGGTCGTTTCAATTTGCATAATGTCCTTTATGTTCCTGGCCTTTCCACCAATTTAATATCTGTTCGCCAATTTTTTTAAGGATAATTGTTGCCCTTTAGAATTTAACTCGGGTTGTTTTTCCATTAAAAATGCCAAAATAATGTCCCTCATAATTCGCTGTGCTAGCTTAGGACCTCTTTTCTCCGTTCCTAAGTCATCCTCTACACATGTTTCATTAGTTGCTTCTCAGATTACGCAGTCTCTCTGGCATCGCCGACTTGGTCATCCTGGGCAGCCGGTGTTATCCTCATTAGTCAAACACAAATTCATTTCCTGTTCAGGTTCTACTTCAGAGTCCAGTCTTTGTCTTGCTTGTCAATTAGGCAAGCACCGTCGTTTACCTTTTCAAAAGTATGTTTCCTTTATGTCTCGTCCTTTTGATAACGTTCATTTTGATGTATGGACATCACCTATTATTAGCTTCAGTGGTTATAAGAATTATTTGCTATTTTTGGATGACTATTCTCATTTTTTATGGATTTACCTGATGCGTGCTAAATCTGAGGTGTTTGATTTATTTGTTCAATTTCGAAATCTCGTGCTTAACCAATTTGGGATGGAGGTCAAACAATTTCAGTGTGATAATGGCACCGAATACATTAACCGGGATTTTAATAGCTTGTTTGCTGAACGGGGCATTCTTAGTCGAATTTCATGTCTACATACGTCCCAACAAAATGGGAAAGCTGAACGAATGCATAAAAATGTTGGAAATATGATGCGTACTTTGTTGTTTCAACCTTGTATGGCTATTCTTGCCGCTACATATATAATAAATCTTTCGCCCTCTACCTCTATCAAGAAGAAAATACCCTTTCAACGTCTTTATAAGAAAAAGGCCTCTTAGGATCATCTCAGGGTTTTTGGTTGTACCTGTTATCCCAACGTAAGTGCTACTGCACCGCATAAACTAGCACCACGGCCCTCATTATGTGTCTTTTTGGGGTACTCGCCGAACCGTAAGGGCTACAAGTGTTTAAATCTCATGACTAACAAAATTGTTATCTCGAGACATGTTGTTTTTGATGAAATAGATTTTCCTCTAGCCCGATTGGGGGCCACTTCACAGCACACTATGCATCGTCTTTAGTGTGTGTTCAAACCACCACTTGATGCGTCACCTTTCTGTGGCCTATTCCCCCTCCCGGTTCCACCTCCCGCACCCTCAACTCCTGCGGCTCCCTCGCCTCCTCCATTGCCTTCCTCTGATACTCGCTTAACGTGGCCATTATCACCACCGCAACCGCTACCACTGCCATTACCACCACCGCCCGAGCCACCTGCCTCTTCTCGGTTAGTTCATCCAATGGTTACTCGGTCTAAGGCTAGTATTACTAAGCCTCTTTTCAAACCCTCAATGGTTGCTCTTTCTGCTATAACTAATATTCCTTATTCCTACAAGCAAGCACTTAATGATAAAAATTGGAAAAATGCAATGCTTGATGAATATAATGCACTTCAACGTAACCACACTTGGACACTTGTTCCAAAACCAAATACTGCTAATGTTGTTGGCTCCAAATGGGTCTTTCGTGTCAAACAGACTTCTACAGGTTAAATTGAGCGCTATAAGGTGCGCTTAGCTGCTCAGGGTTATACGCAACGGTACGGTATTGATTATGATGAGACTTTTAGTCCTGTTGTCAAACCGGCCACTGTTCGTACTGTCTTAACCATCGCCACATCACGACAATGGCCCATTCATCAGCTTGATGTTAAAAATGTCTTTTTAAATGGCACTTTGAATGAAGAAGTGTATATGAAGCAGCCACCGGGTTTTGTGAATTCTGATTTTCCAGATTACGTTTGCAAACTTAATAAATCATTGTATGAACTGAAGCAAGCACCCCGTGCATGGTATAATTGTATTGCGTCCTTTCTTCATCGCCTCAGTTTTCATACTTGCAAGTCTGATTCTTCCATGTTCACTCTACGACGTGGGACTGATATGGCTATTTTGCTGCTTTATGTGGATGATATTGTTCTTACTGCCTTCCTTCAGACTTTACTATAGCATGAATTTGATATGACAGATTTGGGACGTCTCAATACTTTCTTGGAATCTCCATTTCTCACCTTCCTAATGGATTATTCTTATCTCAGTCCAAGTATGTTCATGATTTGCTCGAGAAGACTGACATGTTAGCTTGCAAACCTGTAGCTACTCCCACATATTCCAAATCCAAGCTCTCTGCTTCTGATGGGGAGCTTATGACCGATGTCACCTTGTATCGGTGGGTTGTCGGTGCATTACAGTATCTAACCTTTACTTGTCCTGATATCTCTTATGCAATGCAACAGGTGTGTCTGTTTATATATGCTCCTCGTCTTCCTTATTGGGTTGCTGTCAAACGTATTCTTTGCTATGTTCGAGGTACTATGAGTCATGGCCTTGCTATCTCTCCGGGTGCCCTTGATCAACTTGTGGCCTATTCTGATGCTGATTGGGCCGGTTGTCTTGATACTCGTTAAGCGGGTATCAGAGGAAGGCAATGGAGGAGGCAAGGGAGCCGCAGGAGTGGAGGGTGCGGGAGGTGGAACTGGGTGGTGCAATAGGCCACAAAAAGGTGACGCATCAAGTGGTGGTTTGAAAACTTGCTGAAGATGATGCATAGTGTGCAGCGAATAACCGGGCTAGAGGAAAATCTGTTTCATCAAAAACAATATGTCTCGAGATAACAATTTTGCTAGTCATTAGATTTAAACACTTGTAGCCCTTATGGTTCGGTAGGAACCCCAAAAAGACACATAATGATGACCATGGTTCTAGTTTATGCGGTGCTGTAACACTTAAGTTGGGATAACAAGTACAACCAAAAACCCTGAGATGATCATAGGAGGCCTTTTTCTTGTAAAGACGTTGAAAGGGTTTTTTTTTTTTTTTTTTTTTGATAGTGGTAGAGGGCAAAAGATTTATTATATATGTAGAGGCAAGAACAGCATCCACCCAATACTCTAAAGGCATACAAGCTTGAAACAACAAAGTACGTAGCATATTTCCAACAGTTTTATGCATTCGTTCAGCGTTCCCATTTTGTTGGGACATATGTGGACATGAAATTCGACTAAGAATGCCCCGTTCAGCAAACAACTTACTAAAATTCCGGTTAATGTATTCGGTGCCATTATCATGTTGAAATTGTTTGACCTCCCTCCCAAATTGGTTAAGCACGAGATTTCGAAATTGAACAAATAAATCAAACACCTCAGATTTAGCAAGCATCGGGTAAATCCACAAAAAATGAGAATAGTCATCCAAAAATAGCAAATAATACTTAAACCACTGAAGCTAATAATAGGTGATGTTCATACATCAGAATGAACGATATCAAAAGGACAAGATGTAAAGGAAACAGAATTTTGAAAAGGTAAATGATTGTGCTTGCCTAATTGACAAGCATGACAAAGACTGGACTCTGAAGTAAAACCCAAATAGGAAATGAATTTGTGTTTGACTAATAAGGATAAGATCGGCTGCCCAGGATGACTAAGTCAGTGATGCCAGAGAGACTGCTTAATCTGAGAAGCAACTAATGAAACATGCATAGAGGATGACTTAGGAACGGAGAAAAGAGGTCCTAAGCTAGCACAGCGAATTATGAGGGACATTATTTTGGCATTTTTAATGGAAAAACAACCCGAGTTAAATTCTAAAGGGCAACAATTATCCTTACAAAATTGGCGAACAGATATTAAATTGATGGAAAGGCCAGGAACATAAAGGACATTATGCAAATTGAAACGACCAACAGGTGTACTAAGAAAACCAGATCCAACCCCATCAATCGATAAAGAGGCACCATTGCCAACCAATATTTTATCACAGTCATGATAAGGACTAAGCGATGAAAGCAAACTAGGGTTATTAGTCATATGGGATGATGCACCACTATCCATTATCCAGGGACAATCAATCATAGGATTAGAATGAGCAGTAAAAGATTGAAAAATATGGTGAGAAGATGCAAACCCTGAATAAACATTAGAACCAGCAGCATAAGTATTATTTGCAGGATAAAAGTGTGGAGTAGATAATATATTCTCACCATACATAAGAGCACCAAAGAAAGGTAGCCCAGGTTGTGAAACAAAATCAATCATCGGAGCAAGCACAATCAACAGCAAAAACCCAATTTTTTTTTTTTTTTTTTTTTTTGTTTGAAATAGTGGGTGACGATGTTACTGTGCATTGATTGCAAAACACAAGAAGCAAAGAAACTTGGCTAGGGTTAGCCTAAGAGGGGTGGCGGCGCGTGAGAGAGAAGACAGCTAGCCTGCGGAGGCTCTGGGCTAGGGTTCTAATTTTAATTTAGGTTCTCTCTTTTTTTTTTTTTTTGGAAAAGGACGAAGAAAAGGGAGGCTAGAGTTTGCCTTGGAGAGAGAGAGAGAGAGAGAGAGCGTTTTAAGCTTTTGGTAGCTCTGATACCTTGAAAATTTAGGATTGGACACACCAAATGAGGTGGCCCCCTCTTGTATTTATAATGAACTCATAATTACAATATATGAAAACATATACATATTAATCCTACACAATATATTCTAGCCATAGTATAATATATTCTAATATAATCCTATATAATATATTCTAACCATATATTCAACACAATATATTCTAACACTTATCCACCATGGCAACACCAAATGATTTCCTTGTTAATTGATCACAAACTAACTTTTTTTTTTTTTTTTTTTTATTGGCTCTTATTGTCCCCTGCAGCATATCTTAGGTCCTAATGGCCTTATATACGTCAAATCTGTCTAAGCTACCTTGGTTTATTTAGATCAACACAGTGGAAGTCAAATTATAACTACATTAAACCATTCTCTACTTAATGACAACCACACTTGTTTTGCCTCCTGAGCTATTTGGGAACTATTATTAAATGCTACTTGGGTCTTCTTTGCTTAACATATGGATTTGCATTAGGAACCTACCACCACTTGCATGGAAGGGTCCTTGGTTGATGACTACATGAGGAAGCTTCAGTCTCTAGCTAATAGCCTCATAAGCTTCAATCTCTACCTGACAATCTCATTGCGTTCATGCTCCAATTTTTAATGCAAAACCAGTATCATATGTCCTTCGAAGCATTCTTTCTCTTATTATTCTTTTGGAAATACTATGAATTATGGTGTGCCGAGTTTAACATTCAAGCTCCTATACATAGACCAACCTATGTCACGAATGGAAGTACCTTATGTTTCGGGACCTTTCCACCAATAAAGACCCACCATGGCCCTAGCTATGACCACTAAAGGCTATCAAGGACTTTGGTGTCGCGGCCAACATTGTTCTAGCCCTCCGGCTATGTAGAACCAATCAAGTGGACAACAAATGTCGTCTTCAGTCATACCTACTACTCCTATGTAAGGTTCTATAGTAACAACTCTCATCCTGTTATGTGTATTTTCAGTTCCATCCCCTCCCTGTTGGCATATTCATCTCCTAGTCGGCTGTGAGGCTGATGATTGCGCTCACCATTATAATCTGGCCTACACGTGTCATTTACCTCGAGCTTTAGCTATTATGTCCATCAATGATTATTCAGGTGCAAGTGCACATGTAACACCTAGTGAAGGTAAGATCACATCCTCATATCCTTATATGGGCAACCTTAAAATAATGGATAGTGAAGGTACCCCTTTTCTTATTGCACATGTTGGGACTCCATCATCCTAACTCGTGATCGTCTTCTTATTAGAATGGAATTCATGATAAATTTGATGACACTTCTTTTTCTGTACAGGCCAATACTATGGGGAGAAACTTACTTCAACCACACAATGACAAGGATCTTTATTGATGTCTGATGGCTCAATCAATCCCCCCCTGTGGCCCTTACAATTCATGTTTCTTTTGATACCTCACCCTCTCTTTACTTCCCAGTTATGATATTTTGACATCTAGTTCAGGGACTGCTTCATTCTATTATTCATGTCCTTTAGGCAATCTAAGAGTCTTCCATTTAATAATATTGAGCATTGTACCAAAGAACTTCTCACTTTAATACATAGTGATATCTGGCAATTGCAGAATATTTCATATTTTGGTTTCCATTACAATATATGTTTTGTTGATGACTGCACACAGTATACATTTCAAGCCTTTGATACCTTCAAACATTTTAAAACTTTCGTTAAACTACAACTTAATTCTAAAGTCAAGATTTTTGAAAGTGACAGAGGTCGTGAATTAGACAATCTCAATTTCCATTCCTTTTGTGTACCCTAGGCATTCACTTCACCTGCTTTCACCATTGGCTCTGATCACTATCCCTAAGCCCACCTACTACTTGCAGGCAGCTAAGGATCCACAATTGCGTGAAGATATGGCTGAAAAGCTCAATGCTCCATCCGGAATGAAATTGTGATATAGTCCCCTATGACTGCTCAAAGAACCCAGTCAGTAGGACCCAAATGTATAAATTCAAGTATAAGCTTGTTGGCTCAGTAGAACTCTATTAGGTTCCCCTTCTATCACGAAGTTTCACCCAATAGATGGGTTTCGACTACCATAAGACCTTCAGCTTCGTCATAAAGCCCACAACAGTGCAACTTGTTCTCTCTAAAACACATGACTAGATGTTAAAAATGCCTTTTTGCATGGTTTCCTCAATGAAAAAGACCACATAAAGCAACCCCTTGATTTGTTCACCCCTACCTTCCTGAAACATGTGTGTCACTTGTGTAAAGCCATTATGGTCTAAAACAAGTGCCTTGGGCTTGGTTTAGTACTTCAATACTTCCTTGCTTAAATTGGACTCTCAACGCTTCTATGTCAATTCCTCACTTTTTGCTTATTGTACACGTTGCTCTTACGTGTCAATGACATCATAGTCACCAATGACTCTCTTAGCCATGTCACGTCTCTCCTTAAGACCCTCTCCTCTCAGTTTGCTATATATGACTTAAGTGACCTGCATTATTTTCCTCATGATTAAGGTGCACTATACACTTACATCCTTACATCTCTCCCAGCACAAATATGCTACCAACTTACTAGATCGCTTCGAAATGAACCATGTCAAACCGATGAAAACACCTCTATCATCCCCGTCCTGCCCACCCCCCCCCCCCCCGGGGGGGAACAAATCTCTCACCTCATGATGGAATGCTACTCGCCAATGCTACCCTCTATCGAAGTGTGGCAGATATGCTTCAGTAAGTCACCTTTATTTGACCGGATATTTTATTTGTTGTTAATCTTGTGAGCCAATTCATGCATTATCTCAGGGAACAATATTGCCAAGTGGTCAAGTGAATCCTGACTATATGAAAGGCACAGTGTCCCATGGTCTCCTTTATTGGTCAAGTCATAATGTTCGGCTTACGATGTTTGCTGATGCACATTCGAGGGTTTTCTCAGTAGGCATTCCACTTGTAGCTATGTGATCTTCTAAGATTTTGAACCTGGTCTCCTACAGGGCTAAAAGTAGCCTATGATATTGTTGCTTTTTTTTTTTTTTTTTTTTTCCCCCTCCACCACCATGTTGATCTTCAATGTGACAATATCTCTACCACATATCTTTGGGAATCTCGTTGCTCAAAATCGTGCCAAGCATACCAATATGGATTTCCACTATGCACTAGAAAAACCAATCCAAGGTGATATTCATGTTCTGTATGTCTCAGTCAAGGAACAGTTAGCCGACATCTTCACCAAATCAAATCAGTTTATTGTATCCTCGTGACAAATTATTTACATTTACCTATCACACAGATTAAGGGGGCATATTATGAAATACTAGGCTAGTTTTTTTTCTGCTTAGTACACCCTACTTTACTAATTATTTAAGCAACTCTTATATTCACGTTGCTTAATATATTTTTGCCATTTTCTAATCTTAACGGTCTATTTGTAAAAATGTACATGATTCGATATAATTGATGTTAGTTCTTTAAATTTGTTCGATTTTGGAGATACCTGAACATTGTAGTTTTTTAAATTTGTTCGATTTTGGAGATACCTAAACATTGTAATTTGCAAAATTTCAAAATGAGAGCTTGATATCCCTTAAGATTTACCCTTTAGATACAAAGAAGGTTTTTCACATAGATTTGTATACTTTATTTTTCACTTCTATTTAAATGTAATATTTACTAGCAAAGGAGGCAAATACTTATAGAGAGGGCAATTTCATAGTAAATAGTTTGTCCAATCGGGCAAGCTGTCTTGAGAGAGTTAGATGCATTTGGGTATCTTAGTTTTGCTTGGTTGTAGATGGACAACTTTGGATGAACGATTTGTTCGAAATCAACTAGGATTCCTTCGTTTTGTTTTGAGTATTTGATAGCTTATTAAGCAAGCTTGAATAGAGGGCTATTCAACTCTTTAGCATTCACAAATGGTGTAATAATAGCTATTAAGAGCTTTGTTTGGAGCTCAACAAAGACTCAATAAAAGCTAGATAATGGCTTATTAACAGTCTCAAAAGTAGTTTAACAATTCTTCAAAGTAACTCAAATAGCTCAACTCAATAGCAAGCTCAACGCGACAACAAGCTTAGCTCGATTAGATTAACAAGCACAAGTCAAGCTAAATATCAAACACACTAATATCTTATCAACTGTAATAATGGTTTGGAACTTGATACAGGCTAGACTCAAACCCAAACTCCATAAGCTTTATCGAGTTTGAACTCAGACAAGAAGGTGCTTAGGCTCAACTCAACTCCCCTAGTCCCATCATTGATGAAACAATTCTCATTGATTTCCTTTAAAAAAATGGATAACAATGACCTTGTTTTGCTACCTAATCCCCCCTTGTTTTTTTTGGTAGAGGCGAAATACTAGTCCCAACATCATAATCAAAATTCAAGTACAATCTCCATACTTGCGGAAACTTTAATGCATAAAAATTTACATGGACAAGGCTCCCATTTCCTTCAATTATATCACATTGGAGAAGTTTCAGAGCTCTAACAAACTCTCCCCTGCGATCACTTCCGCCATCCACCATCATGAAAGCAAAACAGGACTTAGCCATAGGGAGTGTAAACAAACCGAGTGGAGCCAAACCAACCCATGTTCGAGCTCATGTTCGAGCTCATGTTCGAGCTCAAGCTCGATAAGCTTTTAGTGCGTCCGGTTGGCTCAGCTTGTTAGCCTAGCCAAGCCTATTCGATCTTGTAATCGAGCCAAGCCAAGCTCTTATCAAGTCGAATCGAGCCAAGCTTGCTATCAAGCTAAGATTATTAAGCCATTATCGAACCATTTTTTAGCTAATACCAAGCCCTTAACGAGTTTTTAACAAGCTCTTATTAAGACATTATCAAACTGTTCGTGAATGTTAACGAACCGAGCACCCCATGTTCAAACTCGACTCGATAAGCTATCAAGCCTCTAAGACGAACATGAACAAGCCATAATTCATTTCGGACACAAGTAGAGTTCATTTACACCCCTACTTAGCATAAATTCGTAACGGCAGTAAGCAATCCCTTGATTACCTATTACCGAAACATAACTATTAGATGCTTCAGACCACATGCTGATATCGTTCACCCAAACAATCCTAACTCCGTTTGAAATCAAAAAATTTTGAAAAAGAAAAAAAAAGTGAGGAAAAAGAATTTAAGGGAAAGAAAATAGGGAAAAAAATGACTTTTTCCATTCTTTGATGTCAAGGAAAAACAAGTTTAAAGTTAATTTCCAAGAAAACAAGGGCTACAAATGAAAAGGTTAGCAAAAGATCGGTTGCAAGTAAAAGGGCTAGGGAATGACGGACTGGAGTGAGTATTAGGCTGAAGCGAGTTTTGGCATCAATTTGTTTTCTATTTTTCCAATCCGTTCTCAATGGAAAATAATTTTCATTAAAGCCTATTATAGTTTTTTTAAGTTATCCATCCCATTTATTTTGCTTGTATTCCGAACAAAGGAAATGCTTTCCTTCAATTTTTTTTTTTTCCTTCTTTCACAACATTTTTCGAGTTCCAAACGGAGTTGGGAGTATTAGTCAAATAGCCAGTATGTAAAGTTAAAATGAGTCACATTTCCCTGTTCCAATAAAATGTGTTAAATACATTACCATTCTAACTCTTGTTACCTGCCATTGACCATGCAGGCAATACTCTACCGTTCGGGTCAACCCTTGAGTTTGAATCATTTGCATGAATCTCATAAACCGAGTCATCAAAATCAAGATCTTCATCTATGCATTCAACAAAATTATCAATCTCCAAGGGTTCACTGACCTCAGTAGTCATAGCTCGTTTCTTAGATCTCCCGGTGCTAACCACAAAGTCGTCGTCCTCTCTCGAGCTTCTACTGGAAACCATGGAAGTTTCCCTTCTCCTTTTAGTTGAATCCGTGCTGTCATTGCTGCTGCTGTTGTTCTTGTCAGTCTTGTAGTACTCCTTGACTGTAGCCTCAATGGTTTCCAATACACGATCACCATACTTGCTCACCTTCGCCCTGCAATATGAAGTTTAGAACATATTCTACATAGACCTAATGATGGATTGGATTTTAACACGAAATTAATCCAAATATCCTATTATAATGCGGAAAATTCATTTATTTAACAAATATTAGATATGGATGGCCCTACACCAATAATATCTTTCGAAGTACCTAAAAGATTGACTGAAGTAGTATAGCACTTGAACTAGCATCTCGTGAAGCATTAGATTCAAGTTTGAATCCTACCATTAGGTGCTTATAAATCCTTGGGGACAGCCATTGCTTTGTGGGCCACAACTTACCCCAAGTGAGAAGTGCACGCAACCCCTATTAGTCAAAATCTACATGAGCTAACTCAGACACTCCAATCATAGAAAAGAAATGACTTCCAAAATCATTGATATAAAAAGAAAAGTGAAATAAATATGAACGGCATTACTTTTCAATTTCATTTTAAAACTATCCAGTCACGGACAAACTCAAATTTGGATTGGTTTCTTCAGTGAGCCGTTGGATTATATGAAGTATCAGATAATCTCATTATTAAGTCAGATTCAGGATAACCCAATGCGTTGCCAAACTGAATGGTAACCAGATAGGAAACTTACTTTCCAATACCATTGATTTCGAGCAGTTGTTCTTTAGTTCGAGGAATCCTCTTGCTGATCTGCTGCAATGTAGCGTTTCTGGTCCAAGCAGTAAAATTAGCATTGGTAATAAAAATAATTTACCCAGTTACAATCCTCTCCGATACATAATTCCTAAGTTCTTTTTATCCTTCACTCTTTTTCAAGGGTTATGTCGACCTTTCATCATGAAATAATTTGCAAAAAGCAGGAGCAAGAGCATGAACAAGAACAGAAGCAGGATGGGAGGAGCAAGTATCAGTAGTCATAATAATTTCTGATGTTAGGAGAGTGGATGGAGCATTTATATTAAAATACATTGGACGTACAGTTCCATATTTGCTACTCTACATATTTTAGAGGATGCGATCCAGAAAATTTATTCCAATATGCGAAAGGCTCTTCTTTAAGTGAACAATTAGCCAAACGCATCATTGAATAAAGCCCAAAAAGATGAAACGTACAGAAAAACAGTCTTCCTCATACAAGCGATTAAACAACAGTTGACTCGCAGTTCTATCAATTTTGGTGTTTGTTTCATATGGAAATTTAACTTTCAAACAATAAATCGGCACTTTTGAGCACAGTATGTTAGCACTCTTAGGCATTTCTTACAGCTATGGGTTAGTCTATGCTACAGAGCTAGGAAGCGTCGGCCAGAGCATCGGGGTCCGACCCGTATCTAACACCGACACGTTCCTATACATGTCCAATATGTGAAGAAAGTATCCGATACTTCCTTTTTTAAATTTTAAATTTCCGACACACTTTCTACAAGTGTCCGATACTTGAGAAAAAGAAGTATTCGTACGCTTTTGATACGTTCCGACACGTTTTTGATGGTTTATCTTTAAAAATATAATATTATAATTTATTGAAGATAATTCGATAGTACACCGCCTACCTCAACCTAATTTAAGAGATATCTCTAGGTAAGAGCTCAGTGGAAGATTAGTTATAGAGGTTTTAGCGGTAACTAATTTAGCAACGTAGGACTCACATTCTCTGCTTTCTCTAATTTTTCTCTCTCTCTCTCTACTTACTCTCTCTCCCTCCCCCTCTTCTCGCTCCCTTTCTCTCTTTCTCTACTCTCTCGTTTGTACGATCTCTCCACTAAATGCGTGTTTGCTATTACCTTCTACTCGGGCTGCTAGGCCCCCATGTGTACATGCCTAAACGCTTACATGATTATTTTGCCTACTTCAATTACATGTTCACGTGCTTACATACAAACAAGCTTAGCATAACCTCATTACCTTATATGCTTTGTATTCAAGTACTCATAACTTTCAACTACCAGGTTAGAGGTCCTCAGAAATAGCCTCTCGCCAGGGTTTCACCCTGATGGGGTAAGGCTGTATACATCTTACCCTCCCAAACCCTGCACGAGCGGGAGCCCTTGTGGCACTGGGAATGTTGTTGTTGTATTATTATATAATATAATAGTATACATATTAAATAGTTAAATTATATTATATAAGTTTAATATGATTATATTTAAAAATTTAAGAATAAAGTAATATTTTCAATGTTTTATACTTGTTTTGATTACAAAAAATAATATTTTTGTACAATTTGAAAGAGAGAGTGTAACGGAAAAAGGAGAAAGAAGCCTCTATTAAGTAAAGGGGAGAGCGAGAGAGAGACACAATAGTGGCGGATCGTGGCTTGAAACTCCATTAATTTTTTTTTTTTTTTTTTTTTTTTTGTTGTTAATTGTATATGCTTGAATTTGGCCTATTTTAGTTAAGCTTTACTTTTTCTTAAGCTAATAAATATCTTTTTTTTTTTCCTGCTTTTTAAGTTTATAACTGATGTTTTTTCATCAATTACATGAATATATATCTAAGAAAATACATAATTTTTAGGGTTATTTACATTTTAGTACCCAAACATTTTTAAAAATAATAAAAATGACCCTGACCTTTTTGAATTATTAAAAAGGCCCCTAAGTAAAAAATTATATTAATAAAAAGGCCCCTCTCAAGCTCGATGATGTCATTTTCCATC
This sequence comes from Simmondsia chinensis, assembly GCA_018398585.1. Lineage (NCBI taxonomy): Eukaryota > Viridiplantae > Streptophyta > Magnoliopsida > Caryophyllales > Simmondsiaceae > Simmondsia > Simmondsia chinensis. The sequence goes on from JAGTTD010000012.1 coordinate 23,174,132, forward strand.
GACAGAGCTGATTTGGTAATTCCTTTTTATTAATGCTACAATAAAATAACCTAAAATACACTTTAACTCCCTTATTATTACTTTATAAGCACAAAATTCGAGATATTGTGTTATGTAGAAGCTATCTATTTTTGCTTAATTTGTTTTAAAAAATGGTTATTAAGGAGTATTTTTATTATTTTACTATAGCATTAATAAAAACACAGCTGTTACATCAGCTTTATCGACTAAAAATGCCATCATCACGTCAGAGAGAAGCCTTTTTATTAATGCGACAAAAACTTAGGGGCCTTTTTTTTAATACGACAAAAACTTAGGTGCCTTTTTAATAATTCAAAAAAGTCAGGGTCCTTTTTATTATTTCCAAAAACGTCGAGGTACTAAAATGTAAATAATCCTAATTTTTAAGTAACGTGTTTCCAATGTGTCGTATCCTAGTTTTTTGAAAAATTATGTGTCGGCATATCGATATGATATCGTATCTCGTATCAGTATCCGTATCTGTGTTTCCTAGCTATAGAGTGTAGAGTCCACCCATCCATCCATCCATAGCAAGTGTCCAACACCCTTGTGCCCCAATGGTTGGCAATGCTTTAGGCCATCCTCAAGGTCCCAAATCGAGGCAACTTCCCCCTCCTTCAATGTAATGACCTTACCAGTTTGGGGAAAAAAAATCCATCCAGCAAGCTCTGTTTTCACCTTTAACATTGGTACAATACAAATACTTCCAAAGAGGTCACAAATCCAAAGACTTACCTTGAAGAGAGATCACAAAATTTTTCAATGGTAGTCGGACTACCTGACATAGCCCTCGATCCACTTTTATAGTGAACGGTCCATGGGCAAAATGTTACAATTGCTTCTTCAAAAAGTATTTAAGGGGAATATCATAAGAGAGAAACTACAAGTTAGAAAAGAAGGCGCCGGATAGGGAGTTGACAAATCAATCAGAGGGCAACAAATTTGATTAAGAAAGCACAGGAAATTCTTGGAAGGACTTTACCCAAAAATGTGATATGCCATGACTCCTTCTCCAGCTTCCTTGACAAGGGCGGTCCGCAACATTCGGAGAGCAGAATATAATTTAGCCGACAGATTCTGGTACATTTTTTTCCCAGAAAGAAGCAATCAGTTGCAGCATAAATTGATTTTGTAGCTCTAATAGATACAAAATCTTAAATAAAATTGAAAATTTAATGTGTAATCCTCACCAAGTCAACTTCTGATTGAGGTTGAGCCGAAGTTTGAGTCTGTGGAGGACCCATTTTCCCTGATGACAGCAAGTCCTTTCCTGGTGTTGTCTCGGGTTTGGTTAATTTCAATGCTGATGCTTTAGTGGAGGAAGGAAATCTGCAAGTCACATACAATGTCATTACATTCCAATTAAGAGGAATGTTGCTGTCAAGATTGTAAAACTTGAGCTGGCCCAACGAGTTGGAATATGAATCCATATACAAATACAAGTGAGGTTTTATTTTTACACTAATTAGTATTGGGTGAAATAATTCATTAGGCTTATATGTTGATCTATTCTTAATCATAACTCCAATATGTGAACTTTGTCACTAAATTCATATATAATGTTCAACATTCCCCTTCACATGTGAATCTCTTTCTATTAATCCCCCTTTTCTACTCCATTTCAACAAGGCATATGACAGTCCAATATGATCCACCATATTTGAAGACATCCTTTGCACATGCAATCGAGGAGAAATTATTAGGTGACCCGAGGTTACCATGATGACATGGTGACCCCCTACTACTTCCTATATTCATGTATATTGGAAAGTTATTTTTACTAATTAAAATTTATTATTTAAATATTATTTAAATTAATTTTAATTTAAAAATAAGAAAAAATGTACCGGGGTCACCATATCATCATGGTGACCCCAAGTCACCTAATAATTTTTCAACTTAAGTGCCCCTTGCCTCTGAGAGAAACCTTGCTCTAATGCTCTAGGCACATCAAATAAGAGGGCAAAATCACCCGACTCAAGGAGTTGGCTTGTGAGGTCCACATGTTAGTCCAAGTAAGGTTCTAACCAAAAACCAATGCCACAAGTATCCACTAGTCTTATAAGTTGATCTTTTACTTGTCATGAATCTAATATGGTGCAATCTCAATAGACTCAAATATAAGGTCCATAACAATGATTCACATGCTGGATCGCTTTGCTTACAACACAGAGATTTCCCTTGTCAAGGAAGATTTCACACAGAAACAAGGAGCTTGCAAAATAACCAAGTATATTATGTGTGCTCAAAGACAAACCTTAAAGTAATTCTTCGACCACTAAAGCAAAGATTGTTATACTTGGAGTCGTTCACCTGAAATGACAATAGAATTAGCATCCACAGTATCCAAGATAAATGTTGATCAGCATGATGAATGTCTTAGAGCACATAATTATTCATGCTTTCACCTAATAACTTAGATGTTGAGGCGGCAGGTTTTTTGTTATCTTGTCAGAGTCTTTTCAACCAAGAGGCCTCGAATTAGAACACAACACCCCCCCCCCCCCCCCCCAACCCCAACTATTAATATCTAATATAATTTCAGCTGGGATTTGAACATAAATATCATACCTTGAGTATAGAAGACACGGATCCATATAGATCACTCTTTTTAACATCCTCTGCCAGAATATCCTCAACAACTAAGTGCCGTAGTACTCGAGATGCTTCCCCTTTGGCCAAATGTTTTCCAGCCCCATGCAGCCGCAAAGTATCATGTTTATGCTTCTTGACCTAGGTTTTACAGAAGCTTGCATTAGATGTGAGGCCAAAAATAACACCAAAACATTCAGGCTCCATTCATTTTGCAGGTATGTCTATTTCCAAGCTATTTTTACCATTTACTTACATGAATGAACAACAACACGACCTAGAGGTAAATATTTTCCTCCATGGAAGTGAAGCTGCTTCCTCTCCACGGGGGGGGGGGAGGGGGGGAAGGATAATCTTTTCTTCTTTGTCTAGCATCCTCAATCTCACCTCAACTTTAACAAAATCAAACACGAGCCCTTTACAAATTTGTGTACTAAAGTTATCTTCCTTACCCCGAGGAATGATTTTTCAAGCAAAAGATACCTTCTATTAAAATATTTTAAAAACATAAAATTCCCCGCAGGGAATCTTTTCAGTCCAACCAAGAAAAGCCTAGTAGAACATAAATTTCTTAGAAGAAAATGAATTACTTGTTGCGCTAACGAACCCCGAAAGACTTCCAAAATGTGAGATGATGAGAATCGCTGGCCAGTCGATTTTACAAGTTCCACCTAAGAACATAGACAATATCATTAGAAAGACAATTTGAGGTGAACAATTGGAATATACAAAGTAATTCTTCAACCAGTTGCTTCGCTGTCTCTGTCACATCTTTCTCAATAGAACTTTTGACCCGGCAGCAATTGTCACATGTCTTTCCACAGTTGGAAGAATCAAAATTTTCCCCAAAGTGAACAAGCTGTAGGAGACGCCGACATTCAACTTCATTTTCGCTGTAGCTAACCTAAGAGCACCACATTTCGACAAAACGTAAGTATAGGCGCCATATTATGGGGGCCTTTTGAGCTATTGCATGAAATTAAAATAGCCTGATCAACTTTCAATTTCATCAAAAACATTCTCTAAACTATCAGCTCATATCAATTAGACCAAATGCTGTAATGCAATCCAAACTTTCTACTCCATTAACAGTAAATTACATGCACTATTAATTTGTTTAAATTGCACCATCCACATGACTTCATGTGATACGCATGTAATTTTAGTTTTTCGACCAATAGACCAAATTAAAGCTGATAGCCTAATTGCTACAAATTATATTATTTGAGAGGTATGTTTGATGAAATCAAAAGTCAAGGGATCAATTAATTGCCAGCAATAATTCAAGAGATTTGTATGATATGAAAAGGAAAAAAGGAAGAACAGAAATACAACATCAAGCAAGAAGAATATCTAAGATTTTAATACCATGCGTAAAAGATTCTCGGCATTGGTTTCGTATATCCTCCCAGAATTTGTTGAATTCGAGAAACTATTTCCTGATGTAAAAGGACTCTGCTCAATCGCTCCTTGGCTGATCATATGCTTTACACGAATCTAAAGGAAAATAGTAGCAATGTGAACAAAGAGAGAATAACCATCTTTTAAATATAAATTTTGTCCAAAGGCAATACAAAAAGAAAGAAAATGGACCATATGCCACCAGAACTTACATAGTCACTGTAACTGTAGTACAACACACAAGAAGAACGCAGCCCATCTCTGCCAGCACGTCCGCATTCCTTAATCATCAAAAATCAGAATGAGCTAGGATGAATACTGCATCGACATGATTCTGTTTAAAACACACCTGCCATGCCTGATACCTGCATGGCAGCACTTAGCAATGTTGGCACCATGGAATCAAATAAAGACTCTTACATTACGTAATGGCTGTTAAGTACCAAATTTTAAGCTCGTTGTGAGATGATTGGCATTATGTGATGGTACTTCTGTAACGAGTCCATAATGTATAATATTTTATTGGGAATGTATCACTTAAATACTTTTTCAAGAAGGCAAGTAAAAGCACTAGGAGCCTTTTCTGAAAGAGGATCTTCCCAATGCATCCACTCAGATAATGGCAGAAAAATGATGCTTGGCAGCAAGGACCTATGAACCAAACAAGAAATAAAGTACCTTTGATTAGCAACCCAATCAGCTGCCATATTAGCTCTACAATAGTGTTGGAAAGTGATTTGACTCCCCATTAGATCGTTTTTGAAAATATCATTCACAATAGTTTGAATGTCCCAAGAGACCTCAATATTGCCTCTTAGAGCCTCGATCATGACTTCATGTCACCTTCAACCTAAATATTCCTAAACCCCATCCTGAGAGCCTGATCAATGCCATGCCTTCCAATTATGGCCTCTACAAGCACAATGGAAGCTTTTGCCGGGTTTCCAGCTCCCAGCTTGATAAACCTCCCAACATAATCTAATAATGGAACCTCTTGCATCCGTCATCCTATGTCTCAAGCCATCAAAGTTGATTTTGATGCTCCCATGTTGGGGCTCTTCCATCTAATCCAATGCCGGTTTCTTCTATTCTTTTGCTTCTTTTTATCTAAAAGATCTTCTTCCATACAGTTTGTTTAGCCAATTGATCAGTCAAAACGCTACAAGCTATTTTTGGTAACTGTTTTCTTACTTAGCATTTTCATTAGCTCTTACCATTTACTATAGCTTTTTAGGGAGCGTTTGAAAAGCTGTGTGTAGTAATTTTTCGGTCCTAAAAGCTAGCTGATGCAAAAAAACAAATATACTTTTGTATAATAGTTCTAAATATATACAAATACAACAATAACAACATACTCGGTGCCTCTAGGGCTCCCACCAATGCAAGTTCCGAGGGGGTGAGATGTACGCAGCCTCACCCCTTCAGGGTGCTACACTAAAGGGAGTTTGTGCCTAAGGACCTCCAACCTGAGAAGCGTAACAACACAGCACAGAGAGAGCATAGAGCAGCAATAAGCACTAAAGCAACAAGTAATAAGGCAACAAAGCAACAAAGCAATAGGCAGCAAAGCACAATGGAGCAACAATACACCCCACTAGCAGCCAACCACAAGCAACAAGCAATCAAACAACCAACAGCACACAACCAAAGCAAGTATAAGTAAACAAGCAAACATATAAATCCTAGGGGCGCTAGGACTAGCTTGGTTAAGCTCCTCCACTCTAAACAGCTACACCTATACTAATCCTCCACTTAGCTCTATCTAAGACTATCTCCTCATTTAGGTTTAAGTGGGTGAGGTCGTGCTGAAGCGTCTCCATCCAACTTTCCTTTGGCCTGCCTCTCCCTCTCCTCCCATGTACTGTGGAGTTGTTCGCATCTCCTAACAGAGGCAATCCTCAATCTCCTCCTAACATGCCCAAACCACCGCAAACGTTAATCCCTCAACTTATCCTCGATTGAGGCCGCGCCCAATTTGCTTCTTATAACGTCATTTTTTATTCTCTCCTTTCTTGTGTGTCCACACATCCACCGCAACATTCTTATCTCCGCCACCTTCAACTTCTGTGTGTGTATGATGCCGTTTCACTGGCCAACACTCCGCACTGTATAACATAGCCAGTCTCCCTACTATTTTATAGTATTTTCCCTTTAACTTTAACGGGAGCTTTCTATTGCATAGTACCACGAAGGCCATCCTCCATTTATGCCAGTCTACTTTAATACGGTTGTTGACATCCTTGTCAACTTCACCGTCCTGCTGTACCATGGAGCCCAAATATCTAAAGCAGTCTTTTTTCGATATGGGCTCAGATCAATCTTAACCTCTTCTATGCTTGGCGTGGTGGAGGTACAGAACTTGAGTTCCATATACTCAGTTTTGGATCTACTGAGTCATAAGCCATTCGATTCCAAGGCCCTTCTCCAAAGTTCCAGCTTCTCATTCAACTCTTCTTTAGACTCCGTCCCCCGAACTATATCATCCGTGAAAAGCATGTACCAAGGCATGCCCCCTTGGATGTCCACAGTGAGCTCATCCGTAACCAAAATGAATAAAAAGGGACTCAAGGCTGATCCTTGGTGTACCCCAACTATAATAGGGAAAGCGTATGTCTCCCTTCCGGTTGTACGCACATTGGTTACTGCTTCTTCATACACATCTCTAATTGCACGAATATAGGACATAGGAATGCCTTTCTTCTCCAGGACCCTCCAAAGGACCTCTTTTGGCACTCTATCATTTGCCTTCTCCAATCTAAATATATACACATGTGATAAGTATATAATTTTTAATTTAAATTTTATTTTTATAATTTTTAAAAAAATTTTAGCTCATGAAAAAAAATTATTTGATAAATGATATTAATTATCTCTTTATTTTTTTATTTTATAAAAACATTAACAATTTCGTGTATAGTTAGTTTACAACCGAAATTGTTTATTTAATAGAAAACTTTTATTTTTATTTTATGAAATATAATTCACTACCAACCAACAACTATCCTACAATAGCCAACAGTTATCAGCTAAAACCAACAGCCAACAGCTAAAAATTGTTAGCAAACAGCCAACAACTAACAGCTGATGCCAAACATAGCCTTAGACCCATGCTTCTGGTCTTAAGTTTCAACAAAGGAACTCAAATGAGGCTTTTTCCCAAATCCAACCATTCTCGGCTGCAATTTGTCATCTCTCCTTGGATGCCGGACAATTTACAAGCAAGTGATCAATATCCTCGCGGTGCTGACCACATCCCAGCAGAGGATCGAGCCCTAGATTCCTCTGCATGGCAAGTTTGTCATTATCATACCACAATTAATGATTTGCCACAGGAAGACCTTGATTTCAGGATGGATCTCATAACGTTAAATCCACTTAAAATTCCAAGCATTTCTTTCACTCCAGCCTAACTTATGGGCTAGTCAAGTTGTTGATTTCACACTAAAGATCCCAATTGCCATACCATTATTAATGATCTTCCACAGGAAGACCTTTGATTTTAGAATGGATCTCAAGACTCCAAATCCACCTAAAACTCCAAGATATTCTTCACTCCAATATAACTTAAGGGCCGTCAAGTTGCTAATTTCACACCAAAGTTTTCCAGCGTTGTAAGGCCTAATACATACTATCTCTATCACGTTTTTTGGAATTAGAATACCCATGATGGCATCACGCACTAGTTTGGAAGCAGCCTCCCATTCTCCTTCTCGGATGCATGGGCAACTTTCAGCTCCGAATCTCGTAAATATTCTCTCTTTGGAATCAGTTCAGCGAGCGTTTTATCCAATACCCAATTATCCTAAGTACTATATATATATATATGTGTGTGAGGTTTAAAAATTCTATCACTTAGGTATTCTCAACCAAAATTCAGCAAACTTTTGTCTGCATATGTTTACCTACAACATGTTTCCAACAACAAATAGGTGCCCTCCGCCATAATCTGATAACTTGTTGTCTAGAAATGCTAATTTGGCACTTCAACTATATAAATAGGTACTTTCCAAAAGTATCTAGAGCATCATTTTTGCAGCGGGGAAAATTTTCCTCAACAATTGATGTGACACATGCATATTTGTAGAAATCGTGTACCATATCAACAATTTTAGCAAAAATTCACCACATCCTAGAGGAGGATACCTAAGTGATAAAATGTTTAGATTTTAGGATATCTCATAGTGTATGTTAAAACATGAGAGTATCAAAGTGATAAATGCTTAAATCTCAAGTTACTTGTGTTGCATCAACATTTTCCAAAACAATCCTCCAAACGACAATAAATATTCACCAGATTCTCCAAGAGGATATTCAAGTGAACAAATTTTTAAGTCCTAAGGTATTTCATTGTATATATTGAAACATCTTAAGTTATAAAGGCTCAAACCTCATAATACTTAAATGATAAATTTCATACTATATTTTAATTACTAAAACGTTTTATGAATGTAATTTAAAAAACTTACCGAAGGGGTATAAGAGCATCTATAGCCCTTAACTAAATTCAAAATGGCCACATTGGCCAATTTGCCATTAGGTGACCACACACCCCAACAGAAAGTATGCATGCACGGCATTTAAAATAACGCCGCACCTTTTTGAGTGATTGATGGCACTTTTTATACAAATCGATCGCACGAGCATCTTTTCTATCAAAATGGCATATGATCAATACACCCTTTAGGTGCAATGCCTCGATGGCACCTGAAGTACTTGACCCACCTCAAACTTGAAGGGGTGAGAGGGGTGAGGATGCTCTAATTACAATAATTGTATAGTTATTCATTTAAAACTTTTTGCAAATACAATGTTTAACCCCTATAACCGTGACCATTATATAACAAGCCAGAATTTGATTTCATTGTTGGGATATGTTTTGGCCTTCCAATTATGTCCATTCATATTACCAATAAGTTATCAACATCAATGGCTTCATTTCAATGAACCATTGAATTTTAGATGATACTTGCCATGTTGTCCTTAGAACTCGACCTTGAACACTCATCTCATCATGCCTGTTATAAGTGTGCCAAGTGTCAAAATTTGCCTCCTAGCTATTTTGGAAAGCTTATAATCTTACATAGTAAAAGCTCTTTCTGTGCTACTTGCATCGAAGTTATGTGCATAGATCAGTTCATTTAGGCTCACATGACGTCAACATAAATACTGAAATGATGCCACAACACTGATCATATAAAAATACCTGATGATAGCCTTCAATGGATTTTGGAAGAGAGTGATGAATCACAAATCGAACATCTGGCTTATTGATACCTGAAAATGCCTGTATAAGCAGCCAGATGTTGAAAGCTAATGCAAGCATCAACAAGCAACAAAAAAAATTACCCATTCCAAATGCCACTGTTGCACATATTATATTAATTTCGTCTTTACTCCATTGCTTCTGAATGAAAGTACGCTGAGCAGCATCCATGCTACCGTGGTAAAAAGCTGCCTTGTGTCCGTATTCCTAAAAGCATATAAATAAACAACATACAGAGCTAATTTCATTATCTGAAAGATGAGTACGACAATAACATTCTTTTATCAACAAAGTCTACAAGTAAAAAGAAAGCCATGTATTTGATCCTTCAACAACTCTTCACGCCCAACCCAACAGAATCTGCAGAACCTGAAAAGTTTTGGGCTTGGTTGACCTGTTTGGTCCAGATTTCCACATAATATTGGGTAAGCAAGTATCTCACTAGTTCCTATAAACATAGTTGTGTCAAACTTCAAAGCATGCTATTGGTCGATGTAGGTCTGGGGATCAGAGCCTGTGTGCCAAAGGCGTACTTCTATTTGTTTCCCATTTTTCCTTTCCTTTGTTTTTATTTCAAAATTTAATGCATTTGTTTCTTTTTTCATTTTCTATTCTTCCTTTACTACTTGCTTTCTTCTTTATCTCTAGAGAATACTATCCTTAAAATCTCTTTGCTGTCGCAGCATCCCTGCTAATTACTACCAGTTAATGTATATAGTGATATTTGTAGAAAGTTATGAGACAAATTGAGATTGCCTTAGTGTTGTAGCACAACTTGCTACTCAAAAACATAACTCGATTTTATTTCATCCAAAACTGAAAACTAATGAATTACAAAGCTCTATTTATTGAAGGCAAAACCCTAAAATAATATTAGATAGGATAAAATAAGAAAAATCATAAATCTAACAGAAAACTATTTTCTAAAATATAAGATAAGATAAAAACTAAATCAAATAAAAATATGCTACATCACTTATATTTCCATCTTAAAGTAAAAGATAACAAGTATTTTGGAACACTGCAGCATAAAATTGGAAAACATTGGAAGGATAGGTAAGTAAAAAAGGGGGGATAGGAGTGTCTGCTAAATCACTTGGACGGGCTTGCCCCAATTGCATTTTTGTATTCTTTGAATTTGTAAGGGAATTTTGTGTAGGTGAAGTGACTTTGAGCTAAACAAGATACTTTTGGGTCATAAGATAAATCAATATATTTCTGTTTCCTATTTTAATTTCTCTGCTTTTTTTTTTTTTTTTTTGGGTTGAATGTGGTTCTAAATGTGAACTCACTGAACTTCCCAAAAAAAAAAAAAAAAAAAAAAAAAAAAGAAAAGTCAAAAGTGTACCATAGCTAATGACCTGCCTCAAGGCTTGAGCATTCCACAATCTTAATCTCAAACACAAAGCCAATATGATACAAAATACAAAGTGATTCGAGGTAATTGCAAACTCTTCATAAAATGAGGAAATCTCATCATCACTAATAAATAGTCCATATATACAACAATCTAGTGCCTCAAAGAGGCTCCTGCTAAGGCTAGGGTCTGAAAAGGGTAAGACGTACGTAGCCTTACACCTGCAGGACGCTACTCTGTAGAGAGGTAGTTTTCAAAGGGCACCCAACCCTAAAAGAAAAGAAGGAAGGTTATATATAAAACCTAAGTCAAATAAAGCAATAACAGACATGCAAGCAACAATAAGCAGTAACAACAACAAACATGCCAGCCTATTGGCACTTTGAACTAGCAAAGTTGTTCCCTCCCTCCTAACAACTAAGTCAATCACACGTATTTTTAACCGCCACTCAATTCTATCGAAGGTCATCTCTCAGTCGTTTGCTAACTCATTCATTTATTACATTAGTGGAATGGATATTATTTCATCCAAATCAATAGCATGAATCAAAGGCTAAATGTGTGCAAACACAACAAACGCAGTCCTAAACCACAGTCAAAGACCCGGATGTGCAACACAAAAAGTAGATCTACCTACAGCTCAATCCTAGACAGACAAAAGAAAGAATCCCATATAGCATTGATCAAAAGAGAGAGAGAGAATTCCATATAACCGATGGTAACGATCACTGTCAACAGCAAATTGAAGGTATTTTCATGCTACTACACAATATTTGCATCTCATGCAGTATTCTTAAATTTTCTGCGGTAGGATGTCCAACATACATCACATTTTATCCCTTTATCCTCTTTTATCTTTGTATTGGATATTGGATATGGAGTACTTTTGATCAAGCCTTACAATTTCACAAAAAAACAAAACAAAAAAAAAAACCTTCAAATTCTACATCTATCATTTGTGGCATAAGAATAGTTGAACTTTATTGGGTAACCAGCTTGTTTGGCCTCACGCTCACATCACTCAATACCGGTGCTGCACCGTTGTATGCAACCTTTGAAGCTTTCCCACATGCAATCGGAAAAGTTGAGGCCCACATGCCATAGGGTGGCCAAGGAATTGTTTACAAACCAATGGCAAAATTCAAAACTTCAGACCTGACGCTTTATGTGGCACCAGGTCCAAGTAGGATATGCAATCAGATAAACATACATCTACCAAAAAAACTAAGTGCAAAATTGAAATTTCTTGGACAAGTTAAGATTAGATGCATAAAAGCTATATGCCCTGTCCAGAGAACAAAAAAATTAGAGAGAGAGAGAGATGTTAGCACCAAGATATTTTTTTTTTCCTGAGAACGAGGCAAACCTGTAGCTTCTCAGCAACTTTTTCACAGTCCATTCTTGAAAGGCAATAAATAATTCCGCATTCATCAAAATGGTTTTCTTTAATGAACTTGTCAATATCCTCCAAACATCTTTTTGTTTTAGGGATGACTGAATACCTGAAACATTCATAGGAATATATTATTGTTTTTGCAGAAAGAGTAATAATAAATGCCACAATCCAAATGGTTGGCTCAGGTGGTAAGACACTTGGAATGGCACCTCATATTATGCTAGGTTTAGGGATTCAAATTGTTATTAGGTGTAAACTTTTCCTTGGGGCCACACACTGGGTCAATTGATCCATTAACCTGTTGCGTGTTAAGAACTTCGCGAGTGAGTGGTAAATGCCAACCAAAGGACTAATCCAAGTGTGCATAAGCTAACCAAACCCCCAGTTACCAAAAAAGAATCATAAAACATAAATGATGACAAGCCTTGCACTTACCACAAATTCGGACGGTTGAAACTTTGTCGAAAAACAATGCAATTAACTAGGCCAAGGGCTTGCACGACATCTTCCTTAACCACAGAAGTTGCAGTAGCAGTCAAGGCCAGCACCGGAGTATTTGGGAACTTTTGCTTCAAGATACCAAGACCCTGGGTATTGTCCAATAGAAACACTAAATTTAGCACCATCAAAAGCGAAAACTAGACAATAAATATATCGTTTTACTAAAGCTAGTACCTGATAATCTGGCCTAAAATCATGTCCCCATTGACTTACGCAGTGGGCTTCATCAATCACAATCCTGGCAAGCATCTCGCAAGTGTATAGTCTCTCCAGATGTCGTAGCAAAACATCACTTCTGCATTCAAATAACATGGCAATTCAAATTCATTTTCAATCTTTAATGCCAACAAATTCTCAAAATTCACTTTCAGGGAAAGGGATTGCCTCTTAGAAGAAGCCAGGGTGTCCTACAAAATTAGCCAGACTGCATAAATGACACAGCTTTCCTTCAAATGAACTCATGATTCCGAGATGTAATACTCCATGAAATATTAAGATTATACTAGAAAGTGCTCTAATGCAACACAACTCTGGCCACAACGAATCCTAATAAACAAATAATACTCAAATTTGAAGACCTATTTTAGAAGAGGTGAACCCCTATCAATAGTACAATGAATCCTAATATAACTCAATTAATCAATTTCAATTTGAGAATAAGATAATTAAAAGAAAATTTTACTAGATTCTGTCCTATTTCCCATAAACTGAATCTTAAAGATTTTATCGTAAATTCTACTAAACTAAATCTTAAAAATTGTATTCTAATCCCAACAAACTACATCTATTGTAAATAATAAACTATAATAAACCTACGAAAACAATAAATACCCATCATTTCAAGTGCTACATCAATTATTCCCCTGTGGAAAAAAGACTCATGCTCGAGTTTTGAATAAGCAAATCAGAAGAAAATTATAGCAAACATAAGTATGTATCAAGCACTCCTGGATATAATGCCAAAACTTGCCCTCGAGGAAGAAGAGTTGACAAACTTCGCGAGTGTTCTTATTCGGGTATGACGAGATCAAATATGAAACCTCCTTAACAAAATCTATAATACATGCATCAACCTCACTTGTAGGTTGTTAAACTTGCAAAAATCCTTTGCAATCATGTTCTTATTCTTGTGCTTTCTCTTCCTCCTCTTCCCTTTTGTCTTGTGCTCCGCCTCCTCCACTTCCTCTTCTTCGTAGTTCTATTATTTAACTTCTATGAATGACAGTGATATTTGAGTAGTATCTTCTATTTGGATTCTAAGGGAGTTCACAAGTAGGTATACGGGTAGAAGTAGGATCATTTGCATCATGATAATCCCTAAGTAAACTCTAGGATTATCCGATGGAAATCCATACAACTAATCCTTGAACCTTAATAGACAACATGTCCAGGATACATCTTCGATCAAAATGGATGCCAAACAAATTCCAATAGATAGTAGGGATAGAAACCACCACCCTTACTATATGACCCATGTTTATTTGACTCGATCCAATACAATTGTAAAGCTTAAAAGTAATTGGACATGTGTGTAACATATGGGAATGTAGATATATAGGCATGGATGAAATAACATTTTTTTTTTCTGATATGCCATCTGATTCTTTTTTCTTCTTCACTCAGTTTAATCTAATTAGTGATAAACGACTTTTAGATCATGGATCACATAGATCCACATCAAGGGGTGGCTGTTTTTCTTTCTGGTTTTTTTATAGCTGGTGGTGATTGGTAGGGGTTGAGTGGAGTAGCCTACGGCTGGCTTACTAATGGTGGGTGGTTAGCTTAAGGTGGCAGCTCTGGTCTTGGTGTTCTAATAATGGTTTAGATCCGACTAGGGTTCAAATTCTTTTTGGCTAGGGTTTTGGTGTGTGTCAATAAATATGTTGGCCCTAAAGGCCAATCAAGTCATAATTTTGATGATAATAAGCATTTAGTAAGTCAAGCTTAGCATTTTTAATCATGTTAAAAGCGACTCATGAAAAAGCTAGAAAGATCAAAACCAACTCATGATGGTACCAAGGCTTCGAGGATGGTGGATCAAGTCAAGAATAATTTAATTTTAAGTCAAGAATGATCCAAATTCAAGTCCAAGTCAAGGAGAGTGCAAGTCCATGTGCTTCAAAAAGTCACGTCATCTATGTCTAGGGCTTACAATCCATTAAACCATTTGAGCCACATAATCTTCCTACTATCATACTCTCACAAAATTTCTTTTAAAATAATGTTTAAAATTGATTTCAAAACAAAATTTTCAACTAAATTTTCCTAAGGATTCCAAGCCCGTTCTCTCTTTAAACTGTTCATCATTTAATTGGATTTGTCAAAGTCGTGGGATTAATTAAGGGATTACGACAAAATCACTTAGGGTGATATTTGAAGCTGAATAGTACTTATGCATAAATGTCTTCACAAAATATATAAGCTTAGAAAAACTCCCAATCAAGCCCAATAGTCATTTTTTTTAAAAATCACCCAACGCATGTTGAGTGTCAACACCCAAAATGCAAGTATGGACACATACTAACAAATGACCAGTGGATGCTACATGTCGACATGCAAAGGATGTGTCTCGAAACATGGGTCTATGTGTAACAGGCTAGGCTTATGTTGCAATACACATGATGCTGACAGGTCATAAACAACTAATTTTTGAAATTTGGCTTCTTTCAAACGTCCATAACTTCTTTTATCAGCTAGGGATTTTTTTGCACCCATGAAAAAGTCTTGAATGTTCCATTAAATCATCTAAACCAACAAGCAAAAATGATATGAATTCTTACTGTATTTTGGAGCTTTCAAAATTTACGTCTCTTTGATTTTAGTTAAGGTCTCTTTAGTACCACTGGTTCTCTCTTTACACAATCTCTGTTTTAAGGGTGTTTTCCATTGTTCAAACAAATCAATTTGCGAAGGTTCTACACTTAGCCTAATTCACAACAGAACCAAAGTTTAACAGTTGGATCCTTAGCCTGCATTACAAAAGAACCAAGTGTACAGATCCTTAACCTAAGTTAGAAACATAGTGAATGTCAAAAGTTGGATCTTGAGCCTAAGTGTCAAAAGAATCAAGTGTACAAATTTCGAGCAAAGTAAAGACTTCAACAACAAAGAGTAGTCAACTGAGGAGTGAACTAGTTTCCAAGCTGGAAGTGAACCACTGCAAAAATCTCGGTGCAATCTCTCTTCACTGTATCCTTTTGTTTTTCTTGCACTTATAGTTGATTGATATTCTTTACTCTTTATTTCAATACTCAGCTTCTTCTAGTTTAAGTTTCCAACTAGTTATCAAATAACTTAATTCAACCCCTCTTAGTTTGCTCCTTGCCCTTCAAACGCAAGTGTGCAATATAGCATGGTAATAGCAAGGATGTAATATTACTCAGCAGTAGAATCGGAGTAGTAATATCGGCAAAGCATAAACAGGGACACTATGATGCACTGACGGCAGCTTTGTGGCAGCAATACAAAACCAAGGCTCCGATACTAAATTGGTGTAGCATAACTCCAGCTACAAGTAAAACTTTTTATAGACAAATAATGCTCAATATGAACTCCTTTCATAGAAGAACGAACCCCTATTTGTTTTTACATTGAGTCCTAATTCAACTAATCAATACAAATTTGAAAACAAGATGATTGAACGAAAGATATAAAGTAACTGTCCTAATTCCAATAAACTAAATCTTAAAGATTATATTCTAGTCTAACAAACTAAATCTTACAAGATTATATCCCAATACCAACAAACTATATCTGCTGTAAAGCATAAAATATAAGGTTATTTACACCAAAGGTCCCTGTAATTTCTTATTGTGTCAATTTAGTACTTTTACTTTTAATTGTGTCAATTTAGTTCGTATACAATTTATATTGTGTTAATTTAGTCATTTTAGTCAAATTCAAGTTAAGTTATTGACGTAATTTTTAACGGCTATGGCATAATCATGTAGATGCAAGTAACCCAGTACAAATCCCTCCATCGACTCAATTTAACCCAACCCATGGCTGAGCATTAAAAATTTCATTAACTTAACATAAATTTTACTATAAGCACCAAAGTGACATAATATCAATTATACAAGAATTATACTGACGCAATTAAAAGTACATGGACTTAATTGACACAATAAGCAAAGTACATTGACCTTTTGTGTAAATAACCCTAAAATATACAAACATCCACTAAAATCATAAATACCCATCTTTTTGTTATCACTATCTCCCCTCTTATAGAACGGAGTCAAATTGATCTTATAATTCTGTAAGAAAAGAAATTGCATTAAAAGAGATTAACTCATGTTGTCCATGCCCAGTTCGACAATGCAGTGATAGCTATTATCTGACTTTTAAAAGTTGAAACTAGCTCCGGACCTCAGTTTGGATTTCGCACAACTTTTTAGTGCGGGTTTCTTCTTTCAGTTATCAAAATGTAAGATCATCCCATAATACTACCTGAATAAGCCATCAGAATGCAAAATTGCAATGTCTTGATGTATTATCAATTTTCTCTTATATATATATTGACATTGCACTCAACTAGAACCAAGGAGCATGAAGAAATTCAAGGAAACTCTTCTAACTAGCAAAGATAATGAAGAACTTTAACAGGAAACATAAATATCAGCTGCAGAATTGCACTTGACCCAAAGTTGCGATTGATGCATCCTAGAAAGCTGAAAGCTTAGGGAAAATTTCAGGTTGTTTATTAAAAGATTATCATTTTATACTCTTCTCACTGTAGGTTTTACATGCATATACGCACGGTTGCCTGAGCAGGGGGCGGATTTGCCAAAGAGTAACAAACATATCAATTTGACCCTTCAGATATCATATTTCAATTTTATGACAGACAGGCTAGCTTATTCTAGCCAATCTTCTGATAATTTTATGTGATACATAATCGCTATAGTAGTCTTGAACTTTTAAGAAAACATGTCAAAATTTTAAAATATGACACTCACTTGGCGACCTTTTCCGGGGTAACATATAAAAGCTTGTAATTGCAATTATCTGAACATAGTTCTCTGAGGATCTCCTGCTGTTCACTCCACTCCATATTGGAGCTCAAGTAAGTCGCCGGTATGTTTGCCTACCAAGGAATTTATTATTTTCTGAAATGAGACATCGACGAATGGAAATTCACAGAAAGAGACGAAAAAGAAAGCCTCTGAAACCAAGATTTACCTGCAAAAGATGCATAATCTGATCTTGAATGAGAGAAACAAGTGGTGAAACAACAAGCGTTACCCCAGGACAAATCAGAGCTGGTAGCTGGGATAATACAGGATAACAGAAAAGCTTTAACCTTCAAATAAAACATGATAGATCCTGAAGGAAGGAAGAAAATCACCGAAAGAAAGAGCAAGAAACCCTTAGGTTGAAAAGATATAACAAGTCAGTATGATTAACGAAGAAAATGGATTGAAGAATTAAAAGTGGGCCTCATGAAAAGCATAAATTTTGCATTATTATAAGAAAAATCTCAGCAGAAAGATAGAAATTCAGTAATACAAAATCACGATAAACTTTTGTCACCTGATATGTCAAACTTTTTCCTCCTCCGGTCGGCATTAAAACAAAAACATCATATCCGCTCATTGTTGCATTGATTACTTCTCTTTGGTTGGGCCGAAAAGAATGGTTTCCGAACACTTTCTTATTATTGGCCTGAAAGTCAGAAACATTTTAGAAAGAGTCGCAAAAGAATAAGTGCAGCAAGTAAAACTTCAATATGGATGATGGCTGCATATAATCACCTCCAACTTCTTTGTCCAAGGGAAATCCCTGCTACTCCATTTCTTGTCATTTGAACCTTCAATGTAATTGACGTCAATAAGCTTTGGTATATACGGTTCCCTCTCTACAGGAGCTGATGAAAAACCAGATCCATCTGCAGGAGCTGATGAGAGACCAAATCTATCCGCAAGAGAGAAAGATATTGATGACAAGTCAGACCTAGCATAGCCACCTTGGTGATCATATACATTTCTCTGGCTATCTATTGCCATTGGAACCGGTCTAAAGTCAGCTGCCTGAGGAGTCTCATATTGAAAATCCCTGGTATTGGCTGCTGATGCGAAAAAATGTGAATTCTGCCTCTCTATGTCCATAGATGAAGATTGAATATGTGCCTCAAGTGACTGAATTTGTTTATTTAGCTGCAATCTAAGCATAAAAAAAGATTGTGCTTAAGAACACATTTCTGACATGATAAGTCAATTCCACTTCTAAGTAGAATCATATAAAGCAAACAAAGACAATAAGTCCACATGTTATTCCACTCCGCACAATCTACATTTGCCCAGTGTTGAACTGCAGTCTGACGTAACAGAAATATCTTCCCTTCTCTTTTTTCTTTTCTTTCTCTGTTTTTTTTTTTTTTTTTTTTGGTTGGGGGAGCAGAGGTGGATTGGAGCACAGAGGGAGCAAACCTGTCTTGGCGAAGCTTCTCCATTCTCTCAGGACTCAAATCTGTAGCATTATCAAGAAGTTCATTCGATATCACAATTAGCATGTCCTTCATTTCTTGCAAATGATTTGCCATCTCTGGACAAAGGCCTAGCTGTCAAATGCGAAAAAATCAGCCATTACTAGCAATGATATGTGAATACAGGTTTCTTCATAAGAGAATTCAAAATCATCCTCCTTCAGGCCCCCTTCCAGTGCATAACAACGTATAAAATCCTCCAAGGTAACATCATCAAACCAAGAAGAAGAAGAAGAAACATTGAGGTCACACCTTATGTCCGTGACTACATATCGAAAGCAGCTCTGGAAGCAAGCAACTCTCATTGTATTGTGCTGTGACATGCCTTCCTGTTTCCGGAGTGACGGGAAAACTCTTAGAAACAGAAGGTTTAGGAGTGCAGCTCGACTGGTAATGCTCCATGACTATTTGGTCCACATCAATGTTCTGCAGCCAGGCCGAATAATGCATTAGCATGTATAAAAGAACTCATAAGAGGACATCCGCGCGTGCACATAACCAAAATAATTCAAATATCACCACAAAATTAGACTCATTGACTTACAGATGAGGAAGATAAATAAAAACTAGTAAATTTGGAGTGCCAAACATAAACGAAAAAATACTGGGTTCAATTCCTAGACCTCCTGAAGGTACCAATGAATTTCTTTGCGTGAACGGCTATACGGCAATAATCAAACGCTGCTGGCTGCCTGGCTGGCGGTGTTTTCATGTAAAACAATACAACCAACCTAGATGGCCGCTGCTAAAAATAACAGCCATCAGCAACAAATCTTGTTCAAATATTTTTCGGATGGAAATATCACTTACGACATCACAACAGAAGCAAAAGAGATAAGAGAAAATATGTGTTAAGTTGATTTGGTACTGTAACGACCTCAATCTAAATTGCACCTTGAAGAGTTTGGCAGAACAGCCAGCATGTGACTTAAAATCTGAAACAAAAGGAAAACCAACTAACCAAGTATACTACACATGTAAACAAAAAGGAAGGCAAAGAAGCAATGGTCAACATCTTCCACATTGGCCAGCCATATCAAACCATATAATGGCATTACCCCAAGAATGTCATCGTCAATTGTGCCATCAGCTACAACTTCCACATGCTCAGCGCTTTCTCCGGTGAACCGGACATGACCATTCAATAGACCTTCTGGAATCCGTGAATGGGAACTTTTCATAACTGAGGCGTCTGTCTTTCTCTGTCCCTCTGAAGCTTTCCAAGCTTCCACAGGATTACCAGTTTGAAAACCATTGGCACTAAACCTTACAGAATTGCCATTGTTCACATTGTTTTCTCCAAACTTTTGTTTTCTTTTCAAGCTTTCAGAAGTGGTGTAACTGCTGTTGAATGACATCTGTTGAGTAGTACGCCCTCCTGCACTCTGTAAGGTAGCAGTGTCTTTTGCTGGTGGTACAGTTTTTCCAGGCTTGACATAGTTCCGGCAAGTGAGCTGAAGCCCAGAAAGAGCTTCCCAAGCCTGCCAAGTATTATGCATTCAGCATGATTCCACATTTCTATAAGCAGCCTATTTGCAGTTAGCTCTGTTTCCATAACATTAGAAACACCGTCATCCAATAACTGTGAAGTTTAATATATAGTTCATCTTGCCTTAGATGTGAGAGAAGATAATAAAATCCCCAATAAATAAATGCATGTTTAGTATTATCGTTCTTCGTTTGCAATGGTGGGTTTTTTAGAAACTAAAAACTATGTATTCAAAACTGATTTTTTTTCTTTTTTTTTTCAATTTTTTCCTAGTTTGGATAAAAACTAAAAACAAAAAAGCCAAAAAACAAGAAAAACTTATTTTCAAAACTTAATTTATAGTTTCTTAAAAACCAAAAATTGCAAAGTGCAAACTACAAACAATACCAAACAAGCGCTAAGTAAACAAACAAATGATTAGCAACATGCATGACCAAAAAAGAGTAGCAAGCCAAGCAAAGAACAGAATCTATGAAGGCCTCATATGGCCTATTCTGTTAGCTGGCCAACAGGTTTACCTTTTGTACTTGTGGACTTTGCAGCCTTTCGATATTTTGTACTTGACAGCCAAACAACCTAAAAGGAAACATAAATTTCAGGGACATAGAAAAAGAAAATATCTATATTCATTCAGACAAAGTATATGTAAATATATGTACATATAGCCACCCAAAAATGTATGGTTAGTTCTCAGAAGACAGTCACTACATGAAAGAGCTAAAAGCTAAGTAAGTAATTGATAATTACTAATGTAAGTTGAGAAGACGTATTGAAGCTATTTTCTACCACAAGAGAGGATTACACCAAGAAAATATTCATGATCAATTCATTTGCCCCAGCTCCTCTCTTTATTTCAATGAATATCTCGAACACAATAGTTCCATCACCTGTGTCGCGTGCTTTCTCTATACAACTTTTCTATGTCTTCTTTGTTAGCCATATCGCTGACTAGGAAAATGAACAACAAGAACATCCCGTAAAGCAAAGAGTCCACTCTACAAACACGTACTTAAAAGGAACGCAGTAAACCAAATGAATCATACTAACTTTTAGAGGAACAGTCACCAATAAAGTAGGACGCACCATTTCAAAAGCATTTGACTCTTATGCCTTCATCGTTCAGTGAGTAAAAGAGTCAACAATTGCAGACAGCCCCTTGGTTTTCTTCTATATTTTGCTTTTCTTCATGTAAGTGTATGTCTTCATAATTTTTTATGTAACTTTTGTGAGATGATGAGTTAAACGACCATAAATATGTTTGTTACTCTATTCTGCCACAAATTTTCCGCTGTTACCAAAAAAAACAGCATAGACAACACACTAGCTATACAAGCAAAGAAAATAAAACCTAGATCAAAGTATACCAGCAATATACCTTGCACTCATTTCTCCTTGTTGCAGCTTCTGTGCTGGGAGAGAGAAAAGGAAGTTCGATGTTAGGAACTGATTTTGGCATGAGAAGTTTTTATGCACCTCAACATGATCAAGCCAGTTAACTTTCGGGGCCTTCTTATTGACTTCTGAACCATAAGTAGAACTATTTCCACTGCAATACAATTATACAAACATAGAGAACGAACAAAGATTACTAGAAAAATGCTAAAAGAAAAACACAAATCTTGACAAGTAGCATTTCAGCACAAGGTTTTACCTCATATGTTTTCCTGCTGTCATGGATTAACATGTCCACATAAAATTAAACAGGAAACCTACGCAAGAGGAGCCCACGTCATCCACCATAAGACAAAAAACAGATGTAAAAAGGAAAGAGCAGTAACTAAGAGAAAGCAAGTAACGTAATTAGGTTGGAGAGGTGAACAACTTAAGCTTTTAAGATGGTTACTTGACATGTATGAGATCCTCTATAACCTAAAGGTTTCAAGTTCAAATTCTAACAGTCAATCTTGGTTCTCACTACTAATGTAATTCTAGCACAACATTTGAAGTGAGCTTACACATTATCTGCTTTAGACCCAATGACATTATGGGCATGTAATAGTATAAAATGATTAATGGTCTTCGTCTAACGAGTTAAGTTTTAGCCTACTTATTAGGGAAAAGAGCAGTACCTAATAACTATCCATTATAAATGGAAATGATGAGAGAACTACATTGAATGAAGTCAAAAACAGAATGGAAACGTGTGCTTGTCTCCACGGCTAGTGGCTGTTGCTAGGTGATTCTTTTGGTGTTTGCAACGGACTCTATGAACAAGTTTCGATATGTACAATGTGCGAACCATTAGCAGGATTGATCGATGTCTGCCTTTGTGCTCCAGTTGCCCGCCTAAGGAAAACTAGTTCCCCACCCCCTACTCCGTTTTCTACGTCTCTATATTTTGCTTTGTCTGATTTGCTTACCTTTGGCCTTGTCCTGCACATGTAGTGTCTTTTAGGCTCTTATCGTAATTATCAAAAAAAAAGGGTATATTACATATCAATACCTTGAAATTTGGTGAATTAGTATTTTAGCCCATAAACTTTGTAAAATAATACTTTAGTCCAAAAGTTGCATTTATTTTATAAAATAATCCAAATCACAGCATAAAAGACCGTAAAACTCTTCATTATTTGTTGGTAAACCCATCATTTCCCTCATCCTACACACAAGCCGCAATATTGTCATATTGCTAATTAAGACAAGCTTATTTTACATATTACTTTTGCACTAAACTATTACTTCACAAAGTTCATGGAATAGAACCTAACACATTAAACATCACGGTACTAACGTGTAATTGACCCAAAGGAAAAACTGTCCCTCTTCGAAATTAAGTAACAAGAATGCAACTACACAACGCGGACAAACAAATATTTCTTGAAGCCCCGCGTTACTGAACCAAAAATTCTCTCTGATTTGAACTTCTTTCCAGAAATGAAAGAGAAAAACAAGAAAAAAGGATAAAACAAGAAATTGCGAAACCCTAAGATACATGCATGGCGATAGGGGTAGCTCACATTGTTGAAATACATCTGCGCAACACATACATAATTTTTGCAGTCAATTCAAATGGCTCCAATTGTAGAGGAATTCAACTGATTTATACCTGATAATCTGATTTCGTGCCAGTACGACAATCCGTCGATGTTGGAATTGCTGCCGAAACTGATTGCGCGTATTGGCGCGCGCACACGAGACAGAGAGAGAGAGCAATGGAGAGAGAAAGAAGTCGAGGCCGCGAGGGGGCAACAGGAGGGGAGAGAGAGAGAGGCGGTGGGAGAGGGATGCTGCAGAAGAGAGATGGGCGGGAAACGAATTCTCAAAAGACAAAATTTAAGAGGGTCATATCAAAGTCTGTGCTGGGGAGTGGCCAATTAACTCTTTCGTTTTTCATTTTCACAAAAAAACAACCCTTCTGATTTGGGTAATTAAATGTGGAGAAACCCTAGGGCTTTCGTGTCCTCTTGGCGACCGGCGCCAATTCGTGAGCTGTCCGGTCTTTCCTTCGTTGTCCATTTTGGTCCAACAGGTTTTTTCCCTCTTCTTTTTGCCCTCCTCTTTTTTTATTGAAAAATCGTATGGACTAAACCCCTCTACCAAGTTTAATTTTTTTCTAACCCCTCTCTTTCTAAACAAACTATTTTGGACAATTTTATCACTTTCACTTTATCCCCCCACGTCCACTGTTTCTCTCCCCTCATTTAATGCAAAAGGACATTTTTTTTACTTTTTGTCAATTATGTTACTTTTCATTCTCTCCCTCCCTTCTCTTCCCACCTGCTTGTCTTCCTTCTCTCATCTCTCATTCTCTCTTCTTTGATCTTCTTCTCTCTTTTTGGAATCCCTGAGCTCCATTCTCAGCGTCCTGCTTGTTTCCTTGTCCTACTTGGGCCCTCGGAAGAAGAAGAAGAAGGCCTTGTAAGAATTGGTTTGAAGCATTGTGGCATTGCGGTAGGTCCAAGGTTGATTCATTACATATTTCACGGTTGTCAGATCAGACATTGAAGGTAAAATGATCATTTCATACATTTGTCGTTAATGGATCTTTGTCATATGGTGTTAGTGTGTTACAAGTCATTTATGATGTATGATCAATCATACACCATGTATGATTGGTGTAAATGGGTTATTATCATTTTGTGCTGGTGTGTTTTAAGTCATTAGTGGTGTATGATTAGTTATACACCGTATATGATTAGTTTAAATGGTGTGAAATCATTTTCTCTTAGTGTTTTCAAGTAATTAGTGGTGTATGATTAATCATACACCGTGTATAATGGGTTTAAATGGTGTATTATCATGTTATATTGGTGTGTCTTAAGTCATTAATAGTGTATGATTAATTATACACCGTGTATGATTGGTTTAAATGGTGTAATATCATTTTTTGTTGGTTGTTGCAAGTCATTAATGGAGTATAATCAATCATACACGGTGTATGATTGGTTTAAATGGTGTAATATCAAGTTGTGTTGGTATGTTTTAAGCCATTAGTGGGGTATGATTAATCATAAACCGTGTATGGTGGGTTTAAATGGTGTGCAATCATTTTTTCTTGGTGTATTTCAAGTAATTAGTGGTGTATGATCAATCATACACGTGTATGATTGGCGTAAATGGTGTAATATCATTTTTTTGTTGGTTGTTTGAAGTCATTAATGGTATATGATCAATCATAAACCGTGTATGATTGGTTTAAATGGTGTAATATCATATCTTGTTGGTTGTTTGAAGTCATTAATGGTTTTAACCCAATACCATGTTGTGTTGGTGTGTGTTAAGTCATTGATGGTGTATGATCAATCATACACCGTGTATAATGGGTTTAAATGGTGTGAAATCATTTTATCTTGGTGTGTTTCATGTTGTTAGTGGTGTGTGATTAATCATGCACTGTGTATGATGGCTTTAAATTGTGTGAAATTATTTTGTATTGGTGTGTTTCTAGTAATTAGTGGTGTATGATTAATCATACACCGTGTATAATTAGTTTAAATGGTGTAATATCATATTGTGTTGGTGTGTGTTAAGTCATTAATGGTGTATGATTAATCATACACCATGTATTATAGGTTTTAGTGGTGTAAAATCATTTTCTCTTGGTGTGTTTCATGTAGTTAGTAGTGTATGATTAATCATACACCGTGTATGATGGGATTAAATTGTGTGAAATCATTTTGTGTTAGTGTGTTTCAAGTAACTAGTGGTGTATGATTAACCATATACCGTGTATGATAGGTTTTAGTGGTGTATTATCACGGTTTGTTGGTTGTTTCAAGTCATTAATGATTTTAAACCAATCATACACCATGTATGATTGGTTTAAATGGTGTAATATCATGTTGTGTTGGTTTGTTTTAAGTCATTAGTGGTGTATGATTAGTCATATACCGTGTATTATGGGTTTAAATGGTGTGAAATCTTTTTATGTTGGTGTGTTTCAACTCACTAATGGTGTACGATCAATCATACACGATGTATGATTGGTTTATATGGTGTAATATCATGTTGTGTTGGTGTGTTTTAAGTCACTAATTGGTTTAAATGGTGTAATATCATATTTTTGTTGGTTGTTTCAATTCATTAATGGTGTATGATTAATCATACACCATGTATGATTGGTTTAAATTGTGTAATATCAATCATACACCGTGTATGATTAGTTTAAATGGTGTATTATCATGGTACGTTGGTGTGTGTACATCATTAAGGGTATATGATTAATCATACACCGTGTATGATTGGTCTAAATAGTGTAATATCATATTTTTGTTGTTGTTTCAAGTCACTAATGTTGTATGATTTATCATACACCGTGTATGATTGATGTAAATTGTGTAATATCATATTTTTGTTAGTTGATTCAAGTCATTAATGGTGTATGATTAATCATAAACCTTGTATGATTGGTTTAAATTGTATAATATCATTTTTTGTGGGTTGTTTCAAGCCATTAATGGTGTATGACTAATCATACACCGTGTATGATTAATGTGAATGGTGTAATATCAATTTGTGTTAGTGTGTTTCAAGTCATTAGTGGTGTATGATTAATCATACACCTTGTATGATTGGTTTAAATGTTGTTCTTTCATTTTATCTTGGTGTGTTTCATGTAATTGATGGTGTAATATCATATTATTTTTGTGTAATGGATAATGTTGCTATTGCATGTGTTCGGTATGGTGGTCACTTTAATGAGAGGGCAGAGTATGTTGGTGGAAAATTGGATTTTGTTTTTGTGGATGAGAAGTTTGATTTTGCTGGTTTGTAAAGGACTGTGGTGGAGTTGATGGGTGTTGAGGTGGATGCATGTTTGAAGATGCAATTTCAATTTCTTACCGGCGTTCGGGACATGCCCTTATATGATGTCAATAATGATAGGTCAGTTATGATTTGGAAGGCACTGGCAAAAGAAGATAGGGTGAAGCATACCTTGTTCGTTACTGTTGAGTCCACGTTTGATAGGAATCCTGACTTTGGTGAGCAATGGAGTCATATTCAAACACTACCAGATGGTGACAAGAACAGTGATGGTTTGGACCCTGTGGTGCCTGATACTTTTGGTGGATGTATGAACGCGGGGATGGAAGAAGTAGCCCGTGGAGATGTATCTGAACTGGACTTTGACATACATACGGTGACAGCGACAGCGACAGCGACCGGTGAAGATTGGGAAAATTCCAATCAAAGTCTGTGGGACAATTTGGATAATATCAATTTCTCCCATATGCAACCGACTGCAACCAACGCATCACCTCCACGTGGGCATATTTCTGACCAGCAGAATATTTGCCCAGAAGACCCTCATATTGTCGAACCTGCAGTGGAACCAAATGTGGAACCCAGCGTTCAACCGAATGTCCAACCCGACGTCCAAGCTACTGTTGATCCTCATTATGATGATGATGTTGGTTCCGCTGATGAGAGAAGCTGGATTGACGGGGGATATGGACAGGGTAGGATGGTTGAGGTAATTGAGGTGAATCAAATATTGAAGTCGAAGAAGGATTTGTTGACTAACTTGGCAATAATTGCACTGAGAGAAAAATTTGGATTCAAGAGCTTCAAGTCTAACAAATCCTTAATGGTTGTTCGTTGTGTGCAAGAGGATTGCACATGGAGGGTTCGGTCTATGTGTCGAGCAGATGGTGAGTATTGGATGGTTACAAAAGTTGAAAATAATCATACCCACCCTATCAATCTCACCACTATTAGACATAGGCAAGCAACCAACTGGGTCGTCGGAGAATGTGTCCGTAAGAACTTCTCAACCCCGGAAGAGTGTTCAAGCCACAGGATGTCATAGATGACATTCGTACTCGCTACGGTGTTGAGATAAGCTACAGTGTTGCTTGGAGGGGTAGAGAGTTAGCATATGACAATGTCAGTTTAGGTTCCCCCGAACAGTCGTATGCAAACCTGCCTGCATATTTGCAGGTTCTCCAACAGACCAACTCTGGTACCGTGTTTTATTTGCAGACAGATGATGGAAGCAGATTTTAGTACATTTTCATTGCGTTTGATGCTTCACTTAAAGGATTCTGGTTTTGGCGTCCTGGTGTGAGCATTGATGCAATGCATCTGAAGGAAAAATACCGGGGTGTTCTGTTCATGGCCGTTTGTCGCGATGCCAATCAACAAATTTTTCCGTTTGCTTTCGGTATTGGTGATTCAGAGAATGATGCATCGTGGCATTGGTTCCTCAGGCGGTTGAAGGAAGTTATTGGGGAGCCTATCGGCCATGTTATTGTATCTGATCGACATCGAAGCATCCAAAGAGCGGTGGAAGAAGTTTTTCCCAACGCATTCCATGGTTTGTGCATGTACCTCTTGCTAAACAACATAAAGTCCAAATTCAAAAGTAAAACAAAGCAGTTGAATCAGCACTACTACCAAACAGTTAAAGCATACAAACTTCAAGAGTTCCATACTTTGTTTTTCAGTTTATGTTGTGGCGTACCCGAAGCTAAAGAGTACTTGGAGACCGTGGGATTGGAAAAGTGGACTCATTCCCACTCCCCTTGTCGTCTGTACAACATAATGACAACAAACATATCGGAATCGATGAATGCTGTTTTGGTTAAGGTGCGTGATTATCCCATTACTGCCTTCATTGATGAGATTCGGCTACTGTTGCAGAAGTGGTTTCATGATAGAAGAACCAAGGCTGAAGGTTGCACCGGTACAATGTCCCCCAACACCGATAAAACATTACCAGACAGATTGAACTATCACAAATGATGACAGTAAATTTTGCTATATTCGTCATGTTCAATCCCGATTGCAACGCATGTTTATAGGGTTATTATGTCCGTATGTTATTAAATGTACATGGTGCAATATTAAAGATAATGCTGTATGATTAATCATACACCATGTATGATTGTTTTTGATTGTGTGAAATCAACTTGTGTATGATTGCTTGAAGTAACCGGTGGTATATGTTTAATCATACACCGTGTATGATTGATCATGATGGTGTGAAATCATTATCTCTTGGCATGTTTTATGTAATTAGTGGTGTATGATTAACCATACACCGTGTATGATGGGTTTAAATGGTGTAATATCATATTGTGTTGGCATGTGAAATCAACTTGTGTGAGTGTGCTTTATGTAAGTAGTGGTGTATGATTGGTTTTAATAGTGTAAAATTAACTTGTTTTAGTGTGTTTTAAGTCATTAGTGGTGCATGATCAACCATACACCATGTATGATGTGTATAAAGGGTGTAAATTTAACTTGTTTTAGTCTGTTACAACCAAGTAATGGTGTATGGTTAATCATACACCGTGTATGATAGGTTGGATAGATAATACCTGCTACTGGATCCTGAGGGATTTATTCGTTTCCCTGACCATACTAGTGAGCAGTACAACTTCCTTTTCTTCAACTTCTAATGGTGCCAAGGTTGCCACTACGTCTGAAGATATTGCAGGTTGATAGTTACTAGGGCTAGTAGGGACATCACCACAGGCCTCTAGAGTTTGAGCCTCTAAAGGCTTCAATTTTGAGAGGAGCCTAGAAAGACTCTGAGAGATAGGGATTTGTTTTATCGCCTGTCCTATAAGGAGAAGAACGTTATAAGGCACTAGTATTGGAGTTGAAAACCGGAGGTAGGCAAGGTTTTTGGGCTTTATAGTGTTGTGTTAGGCACGACTCGATTAAATCAAGGGGTGTCTAGAGAAGTTCCTTTCCTTTTTTACGGGACTAGTGATGTGATAGCTCGAGTGCCAATGACCATAGCACTCTTAAATACAACAAAAATAGCGACGACAACTCAATGTCTCAAAGAGACTCCCTCTATGGCAGGATCAAGGTGTAGGGCCAATAAGATGAATATAGACTACAAATCTTTAGGTATCTTGTGTTGGATACCGACAAGGTCTAGGGTTACAATAGGCGCATATAATTTCTAGTTTGGATTCAAGAAACTCTCTCAAGCAGAGATGCTTGGCACTCGGCTCCTCAACTCCACCAAAGGTTTAAGGACCACACACATAAGGTAAGGAGAACACCCGAATCTTCCAAATTTATTAGTGCGAAGCCACAGTCGGTGCGTCCTACACCATGCTTAGACTAAAGCTCAGCAAATAAAAGTTAATAAATCCGTGAAACTCTCTATCAATTGTTCGTCTTCATTTTTCAAAAAATAAGAGATGGGGTCAGGGCCTTGGAGGATAACCCTTTGTCACTTAATGACTTTGATCTAGTCATCAAACAATGGCTGGTTGATCCCTCCTTTTGATAAATGATTTTTTGACTACCAAGTTCGCATATTGACCTCAATAGAGGAAAAGGACCAGAAGCATCGATTAAAAGGGGAACTGAAGAAACATTTGGAGGCAGAGGAGAGATTATGTTTCCAGAAGTCAATAGTTAATTAGTTAACATTCGGGGAAAAAAATAACCGCACCCTCCATGTGATAGCGATGGAGAGGAAGTGATTGAATAAAATCAAGAGGCTTAAGAGAGCAGATTGTAACTGGGTGGATGACTTGAGACATATGGAGGAATGGTTAAGGAGCACACTGGTAGACTACCTGTCCAATCATCATATGGAACAAGCACTAAGTAACATCCTACCTATAGTCCCTAACGAAGTTAAATAAACCTTGAATAAGACTGTGATGGTTGAGGAGATCAAAAATGTGCTTTCCAGCTTAGTGGGTACAGAGACCCTGGCCCCTATGGGTTTCCAAGTATATTTTATTCAAATTTATTGAAAATTATCTCCCATAATGTTATTTTAAAGGTTATAGGCTTTTTAGACTATGGTCCACTCCTCAATCAACTCAACTTCACCAACATTGTTCTAATCCTTAAGGTTGCGAAATTGGATATCTTGAAATAGTGTTGGAAAATTAGCCTTCCCTACTTTAACTATGAAATCATTTAAATTTTTTTGGCTAATAGGCTTAAACTATTCATTAATTATCTTACTTCTTTCGTGCGCTGCTTTCATAAAATAGAGGTAGATTTAACATACTACCTCAGTGGCTCGTGAGGCCTTCTAGGACATAAAAAAGGCGAAGGCACTAATAATGCTATACGACAATGAAACTCAATCTTTCTCAAGCCTATGATCAAGCAAAGTGTATTTTTCTAGAAATGGTTCTTTTAAAAAATGGGGATTTTGTCATGTTTTGTTTTCTATTGTCATGAAATGTGTTTCCTTGGTTAAGACTTGCCTCGTGGTAAACAGGAATCTCCTTGACTCCTTCAGCATCTTTAGAGGCTTATGACTGGGAGATTGCTTCTCTTCCCTACATCTTCCTATTCGTGATGGATAGTATCTCTCATATGATCATGGATGCCAAGAAGTCAGAGGACTTGAAAGATTTTTGCACAAAGAGACCTTGCCCACCCTAATCTCACCTCTTATTTGCAGATAGCTGTGTGTTATTTTTTAAGGCCTCCCATTCTTATTGTGGAATGGTTAAACCAATTATTGAATGATTTTACAAGGCCTTAGGCCAAGCGGATAACTTCGATAAATCCATGCCCTCTTGATAGCAAACACTCCCAAACCTATGAACGTCAAATGCAAAGATGTCTAGGGGTGGGGTCTCATATGAAGAATGAGAAATTCTTGAGGCTTCAGGTATTGTGAGAAAGGTCCAAATAAAGAGCCCCACCACTTCTTGTTTGACAAAATTAGGTGCAAAACATAAGGATGGGAGTTGAACCTTTTTTTTCCATGTGGGCCAGGATGTCCTCGATAAATCAGTCTTTACTACAAGTCCTTTCTGTGTAATGCATTTTCTAAAAATATGATAAATCTTTGTAGGAAGACCAATAGTCTCATCCCCGATTTTGGTGGAAAAGTGGATCTTTAGAAGACAAAGATCATTGTGTCAATTGGGAAAAAGTTCCCAAGGCCTAAAACTCTAGGTGGGCTCAGGTTTAGGAATGTGGAATGGCGTAACCTAGTCGTCCTTTCCAAAAATAAGCTTATAGAGTGATCAAAACCTAATGCCTTTTGGGTCCAAATCCTCAAAGGCATCTATTTCATAAGCACCACTTCATCTAAGCTCACACAGGTCATAACCTATCATGGGGGTGAAAAGGTCTTTTGAAGGGTAGGGATCTATGAGATGGAATGTTGATGATGGCAAAAACAACAACATTTTGCAAGATAAATGAATCTTATCTGTACCTCTCCTTTTATGTTTCACATGTCTCTTCCCAACCATTATGAGTTAGAGTCAGTCAATCAATTTATCTCCCATGAGGCCAGAACATGGAATGAATCACTACTTAAGGACTTCTTCTCATAAGAAGAGGTTGGACATATCATGAGCAATCCAGATGGCAGTCTCTCGAGGATGATGATGCTATTGTTCGACACCTTTTAGGGGATGGTCATTATTTGGTCAAGTTAGGTTACATGACATAGAAGTCCTTTAAATGGAACAATTCAGGCATTCTCAATTCTTTGTATTGATTTCCTCATTCGGTCAAGTCCATTTGGAATTGCAGCCCCCCCCCCCCCCCCCCCCCCCCCCCCCCCCAAAAAAAAAAAACCGAACTCAAGAATCAACATTTCATTAGGAGAGCCTATATTAATGGATTATCTACCAAAGAAACACGAGGGATGAAAAGGATTCTTAAGGACCCCGATTGTCCAAGATATGGAGACAACAGGGAATTGAATGAGTATGTCATTTTCTTTGGTCCCTTGTTGAACAACTTAGTTTGGGTACGAGTTAGGATTCAAGTCATCATTGGAACACTTCAAAAGCTTACAATGGAGGTGAGACTTTAATTTCATTGGCATTTCATTACCTTTTGATGTTTTAAATAGAATTCCCTTCCTTTGTTGGGAGATTTGTTAAGACTGGAATCAATTCATGCTCTAAACGAATATCTCACATCCATTCCAAGTGGCCCGAGTATCAACTAATGCACTGCCACATTTTATGAGACGATAATAATACCTTCCAACATCCCTCAATCCAGAAAAAGGCTGATTGAAGACAGATAGACTCCTTTAAGAGGATAAGAGATCAAACCCAATCCAAACATATGCTTTAAACATATCGTGGGATAAGGCAGCTATCATACTTATGGTGTGGGAAATTACAAGGATTATCAAATGAGGGTTCCCCAATGGTTGAAGCCCTCAAGGTGAGAGCCACTTACCTCTTTGCATGTTCTAACAGATGGGATCATGAACAAGAGCATCAACAAGAGGACGAAGGCCCCGTGGAAAATCCAAATGATCATTCAAGACGTCCTTAGGCTTCCCCACTATTCTGAATCTATATATATCATTTGGCCACTAAGGCTTTGTAATAGAGTTTTCCACTTACGACAAGGCTCCATGGTGGTTGTCGTTGTAGACATCTTTGGTGGAGGAATATGCCACTGGATTGCACTCTAATATTTCTCATGAGGTTGGTTTAATGTGATTTTTGCCAATGGGCCTCTTAATGTTCAAGAAAAAAATTTATAATAGTTGTAAGGATGTGAAATGTATACATAGGTAGCCGTCCCAGCATGATGTTCTGAATGTATGACCACCATGGTGCAATGGACTCGTTGGAACCATATCTCATGCCGCTTATCCAGAATATCATCCATTTAGAAGCCAAATAAACAACGACGCTATATTATATTTATTGAAATTAAAGTTACAAATATAGTTTTTATATTTTGAAGGCCTAAAAAGCAACTGTGGGGGAGGGGGGAGGGGGATGAATTAGGTTCTTTTTGATAAGTCAGAAACCTTAAACTTTAAAAATCAATAAATAAAATGAAAGACAAATAATAAGTGTAAGAAATAAGGTGAAGAGAAGAAAAGAAGAATGCACAATGGTTTTTATAATGATTCACTTCAAACTTGGAAGCTATGACTACTTTTTGTCACTTAAGCCTTTCACTAAGCTTGCCGATCCTTTTGAAATTGAGGCTTAGGATCCAACCTTTTAGAACCAGTCTTTTTGTTCATAGGCTTAAGACCCAACCTTTAACATCCAATCCTTTTGTAACGATAGGCTCATGTTCAATCCTTTACAAACGATTCTTTTGTAACGTGGGCTCAAGATCCAACCTTTACAGGAAATCAAATTTAAGTGATGAAATTCTAACTCTATCAAGAGTGATTTGATAATAAATCAAGTTTAGAAAAAGCTAAGAATATTCCAATAAAGTTCAAATGCTCAATAATAGAAAACTAGTCACGCACAAGAAAACTTTGAGAAAAACAAGATATTAAAACTTTAAAGGGTAAGTATAACATAAGAATGTTTTATTGATGAAAACATAGAGGGTTGGATGATTTTACCAAAGTATTCTAACCCTATTTGTAGGCTAAAGGAGACCTAAGAGCAGTTGGAGAGTTTTTAAAAAAATTGGATAGAGATCAAATTTGAAAAGAAGTCGTTCAAGTTGTCGTAGGTTTGCGTGTCGACACACACACCCATGCATCGAAACACAACTCTGCGTGTAGACACGCAATAGCTTACTTTGGTTATTGTTGTTCTGTGTGTCAACAGATAGTTCGTATGTGTCAACACTTAGCATGCCCGGGTGCTTTTGAAACATGTTGACAATTAGACGTTGTTTCCATTTTTGAGCTTATTTTTTAATTATAATTTCTCTTAATCAAGCCAATTATCACCCTAAGATATTTCTCTTAATCTCGTTATTTTAGGCATGTCTCCAATCATTCCAACTTAGAAATATTTCCATTGAAAAATTGAATAGTCTCGTCGTTAAATTGAGTGTTCTTTTAAATATGATTTGGGAATCAAATTTCAAAGTATTTCAAGAATATTTTTGTCAGAGCATCACAAATCAATATTGAAATTTTAACTTAATTGATATATCCCGATCCGAATTCCTAAAAAGTAAAACGAAACTTCTTGAAGTGCCTAGACTCGGATCTTGTTCTCTTGATTATGGATCAATCTTCCCCTAAACTTTGATCATTTTTCTCTTGATTAGTAATCTTGGAATACTTGATATCAACATTGTTGTCCTTGATTTTTCTTGCTTTCTTTTGAGTTACTTTCAACAAGGTTATAACAATTATATACAACAACTCACTAAATGACTATTACCATTAAAATTACAATGTAAATGGCTTTTAGGCCAACGATCTCCCCATTTTGATGATGACAAACATTTTGTGCTTTCCTTAAAAATACGAAAATTGAAGTATCGTACAAGTATTAGATAAGTTCTTGGATCAGGAGCAAATAATGGAATCATTTGTATGCACGAGAGTGTCCATTCTACAATATGTTCATATAGCCACTCATAAAAACGCTAACATTCAAAGTCAATGACCACATATAAAACATTATCTTGTCCTTATGCATTTTAGTGATTAACCATTTAATAACTGTGAATTTTCCTTTCTACCCATATGTCATTAACAAGGTGAGGACAAATCAATTTAAAATACTATCATTCAATGTTACTCGCCTCTTTGTTAGATGTAGCATTTATTTTTGATATCATAATGATTTGCGCAGTGCTACAGACAAGTATCACAATATATTTTAAATATAAACAAAAACCAGCTTATCTCCCCTTTTGTTACCAACAAAAAGAGAATAAATCAATTCGACGAACCCCTTTTGATGTTTCTCTCCCTTCATGATATATCGTAAGTATTTGACAAAGAATGATTTGTGCAATGCGATATATATTATGAACAATACCAAGCTCTCTCCCTTTTATCATCAACAAAAAGTAATAAGTGAGGGTTATAACATTGGCATTTTTTCCCTCTATCAACAAGCGATATTGAAAATGGAGAGAGCTTAACATTAAAGGTCACAATATAAAAGTAGTATTTGTAAATATAGCTCAATATGTTAAAGAATAGTTTCACCTCTTTCGTCACTAATATTTTCATATTTCTCAATGACGTGAACATGAATGTTTTTCATAAAGCTACAGTATCAAATTTGGCTGAACTTTTGAATTTCTCATAACACATTTACTACATTAATCAATAGAAAAAATTTATGTGCAAGAATGTGAAAGAATATTCAACTTAAACAAACAACGGAGAGATTTTGTTCAAAATAGAGATGGAAGATAAGTCTAATTTTAATGTTTCCTTTAAAAAAGGTTTTCAAGCACTAATATCTATCGGATTGGATAAGAATATATGGACAGTTCAACACTATCATGTTGAATCTTTAAGAGTCATCTTCAATACCACCACGCATACAAAATTAATGCAGACAAGTAATCATGATCATATTTCACCAAGTCATTCTTACTTCTGATGTCACAAAAACTTTTTCACATAGAGGTTTAGTAAAAATATTGGCTAATTTGTCGTTTGTACAGACAAATTTCATGATTTCATCTCCTTTAAGCACGTGATTGCGAATGAAATGATTTCTAACCTCAATACGGTTAGTTCTAGAATGTTAAGCCGGGTTTTTTTTTTTAGGCATATAGCATTAATGTTATCACACATAGCAGGACCACGATTGATATGATTGTCATAATCATGTAATTGATGCATTAACAACAATATTTGAGCATAACAATTTCTACAAGCAATATATTCGGCCTCGGTGGCAGATAAGGCATTGAAATTTTGTTTTTTTACTAAACTATGATGCCAAAGTATAACCAAAAAATTTACAAGTGCCTCTAGCTGATTTCTAGTCTACTTTAAATCCAGCAAAATCTGCATCACTATATCTCTCTAGATAAGAGAAGTCACACTTAGGATAGAATAAGCCTAGATTTGGAGTATCAACTAGGTATCGAAAATTCTTTTCATGGCACACAAATGTGATTCTTTTGGACATGCTTTAAAGTAAAGCACATAAGCGCACACTAAACAAGATATCGGGTCTTCTAGCAGTAAGGTAAAGAAAAGATCCAAACATACCTTTACATAGCTTTTGATCAACCTTTTTACCTTTTTCATCCATGTCTAGCTTGAGTGCTGAGCTCATCGGAGTTGCAATTTCTTTAAAATTTTCCATGCCAAACTTTTTAAGAATTTCATTGAAGTACTTGGCTTAGTTGATGAAAATTTCTTCCTTGCTTTGCCTGATCCCCAACCAAGGAGGTAGTTGCGCTCTCTCATCTTGCTCATTTCGAATTCCTTACTCATAAGATTTGCAAATTCTTCTTCAAGAGATGTGTTGGTTAGCACCAAATAGTATATCATCAAGATATATTTGAACAATGAGAATACCACTTTTAGAGTGTTTGGCAAAACGTATGGCGTGAACCTTCCCTCTTAAAATCAGTTTTGCATTAAAAAAGAACTCGTATACGAAGCTCTAGGAGCTTGTTTTAAACCACAAAGAGCCTTTTTGAGTTTAGAAACATACTTTAGAAATTTGTCATTCTCAAATCTGGATGGTTATTCAACATGAACTTATTCTTGAATAAAACCATTAAAAAATGTACTTTTTACATTCATTGAAAAGTTTAAAATTTTTAAATGAAGTAAAGGCACATAAGAGTCTTATAGCTTATAATCTGGCATTAGTGCATAGGTCTCTTCATAGTCGATGCCTCCCTTTTGGTTATAGTCTTTGGCTACTAACCTCTCCTTGTTTCTTAGCGCATTGCCTTCTTCATCTTTATTGTTACGATAGACCCACTTGGTACCGATGACTAAATGATCTTTGGGTCCATCCATAAGTTCCCACACTTCATTCTCTTGAGCTAATTGAGCTCTTCCATTACCATAATTCAATTTACATCATTGAGAGCCTCTTCTATGCTCTTGGGTTCTTCAAGAGAGATGAATGTGGCTAGATGGCAATATTCAATCAAGGCATGCTTTTTTCTTACACCTTGTGGGAGATCATCGATGGTTTGACTTGTTGTGTGATCTTTAAAGAACTTCAAATCTCGTGGTAAGTCTTTCTCTTTGGATTCTACATTTTTGTTATTTCATCTCAATTCATCCTTTGGAACTTTAAGTTTAGCCTTTTCATGCTCCATGGATGAGGGTCTGCTATTTGTTGATCTTATCACTATATCCTCATCATCATGAGAAATTATATACGAAAAGTTATTATTTTCATCAAATAGTATATATATGGACACTTCTACAACCTTTGTCTTTTATTATAGACTTTATATGCTTTCCTAGTAACAGAGTATCCAATTATTATATTTTCATGCACTCATGGATCAAATTTACCAAGGTTTGAAGCATGCAATATTTGGATTCCTTCCTTTGTAAAGTTCATAGAATGTTTTTTTTTAAATAGTCCTTATAAAAAGCTCAATTTAAAATGTAGCAAGCAGTGTTGACAGCTTTGGCCTAAAAAGATTTTGGCAAATTATTTTCACAAAACATGGTTATTGGCATTTCTTCAAGAGTTGTATTTTTTTCCTTCAAACACTCCATTTTTTTTAGGAGTTCTAAAGCCAAAAAATTTTGGTTGATTCCAAACTAATCACAATATTTTTCCAAATCATCATTTTTAAATTTCCTTCCATGATCACTTCTAATTGAAATGATTTTAAAACCTTTTTCATTTGGCACTTATTTGCAAAACTTTCAAATTCTGCAAAGGCTTTAATTTTATGATAAACGAGTAAGCAACAATTAGAAGTCCATATCAATTTCCACTAGGACTCAATTGTCTTGTAGGACAAAACAAGTCTATATGGAAGATCATATTCGTTATTGGATTTGAATGAAGATCATGTTCGTTTCCCATATTAATATGCATCACAAATATGTTATTTTTCAAACTTAAGTTTTTGTAAACAATTGACTAGATCATTTTTGTTTTTTGAAAGATTTAAATTAGATCCATGCTTGCATATCAAGAAATCATTTTCATTTAAGACACTAGAACATAGAAAAAGTTCATACATTCATGATCAATCGTATAGGCATTATCACATTCTAATAAATCAAGTAACAATTCATTTGTCTAAGCATGTGCCACTATGTATTTAGATGAGTCAAAAATCTACACAATAAACTTTGTCATATAGTTGACTAATGCTTAGAAGATTATGCGTAAGACAACGAACAAGTAAAACATCTTATATGCAAGGAGAAGACTGAGGAGCAACAATACTGATGTAAAGAATTTTTCTTTTCTTCTTATTGAAAGTGAGATTTCTTTTCCTTGGTTTGACGGAAGTGGACTTCAATTTATCTCTGCTTATATGACTTGGGAAACAACTATCCAAGCACCACTTTCGATTTTTGTTCTCAATCTTCGATCATACCTACACAATTTAACGAACTTTTGGTACCTAAATTTTCTTGGTTTCTTCATTTCTAGTCTTAAAATTAGGCGGTCGAGATCCCTTAGGAACCCAAACCATCCTTTTTTTTTTTCAGATTCTTTTTAAAGTGACATTGGTACACAATATGTCCGTGATCACTATATTAATTACATCTTATAGAGCTTGTCAGTGGTGAGGAGGCTTTGACAAAAAATATATTCAAAATTTTCTTTTGAACCATTATAACCAATTCTGTCTTTATTGTAAATGGATCTTTGAGAAGAGAGTATCCTTTCAAGTGTTTCATGCCCCTTGAAAAAGTTACTTCAAATTCTTGAAAGTTTTTTTACATGTTGTTTCAAAGATTCATTTTCTTTTTGCAATAATTCACCTTACATGGATTTTTTTTTTTGTTTCAAAGGACCTTATTTTCAAGGATTGTTTTTCGTTAACTGTTGTTTCAACTTGATCATTCATGATTGTATTTTTGTTTCCAAAAATTCATTTTCAAGCTTAAATACTAAACATTATTCTAACTACTTTTCCACAGAAGAGTTTTTGATTTTTAATTTTTCAAATTTACCATATAACTCATGAAAACTAGACAGGAGCTCATCATAAGTATTTACTTCGTTTTCTTCAAGTTCTTCTTCTTTAGATTCAATGGCCATGAGACACGATTCACTTTCTCCTCTTCGCTTGTACCAAGGGATTCTTCACCTGGCTTTCTTTCAAATGTGGCTTCAAGTTTGTCCAAGTCTCCTTTGTGGTCTTTCAACATTTAACATAATTAAACACATTGGGAGTAATAACACGCAATAACTTGAAATAAATATTGGCAAATTTCTCAAGCATTATCTTGTCATTTTGGACAAGCTCACTTTCCAATTTCTCAATGATTTCATTTCCTTCTTTCGTTGAAGGAACAAAGTCACCATTTTTAGTGATTAACCATAAGTCATGATCAGTAGATGTAATGAAAAGTCTCATGCTAAGCTTCCAATAGCAAAAGTTTTTACCATCAAAAAAATTTGAGGCTTGTCAGCCGATAGACCAAATAAAATAAGAATCATTATAAGGTAGTTAAACCAAATAATAGGTGCAAAAGTTGCCATAAGAATCACTGTAAGGTTTCTATAAGAATCGCTATAAGGTAGTTAAACCAAATAAAATAAGAGTACTCTGTCTTATACTAATTGAAGGCCCAAAATGCAACCCAGAGGGGCGCGGGTGCGGGGGGGTGATTAGGTTCGTTTACAATAAATTAGAAACCTTAAACTTTAAAAGCCGATAAAAAAACGAAAGACAAATAATAGGTGCAAGATATAAAGTAAAGGGAAGAAGAGAAAAATGCGCCACGATTTTTCCCTAAGTGACTACTATTTGTCACATGTGCATTTCACTAAGCTTGATGATCCTTTTGAAACTTAGGCTTGGGATCCAACCTTTAATAAATGATTTTCTTGTTTGTAGGCTCAAGACCCAACATTTTTCAACCCATCCGTTAATCACGGTATGCTTAAGATCGGACCTTTAACAATCAATCCTTTTCTATTCAATAACAAAATTTAACTCTTTTAAAGACCGATTTGATAATAAATCAAGCTCAAAAATAGCTAAGGATATGCCAATTAAGCTTAAATATTCAATAACAAAGAAAAATAGTGGCACTTAAGATAACTTCAAGAAAAACAAGAGATTAAAACATTAAAGCGCAAGTATGCGTAGGAACGTTTTTTCAATGAAAGCTTAGAAAGTTGGATTATTTTACCGAAGTATTCGAGCTCTATTTGTAGGCCCAAGAGACCTAAGAGGCGTGGGGAAGCATTTAAAAAAAATTGGAAAGAAACAAGATTTGAAAAGTAGCTGTTAGAGTTGTCGTAGGCTTTTGTATTGACACACATTAGATTACTTTATGTTTCTGTTTGTTTGTGTGCTCGACACATGCTTCTTATGTGACTACACTCAACATGCTCTGGTGTTCTTGAACCTTTTTGACCATTGGACTTGATTTATTGGTACTCTCGAGCTTATTTTTGAATAATATTTTTTTCTTAATCAAACCAAAATATCACCCTAAGGGCATGTTTGGTATGGGGTTAAAAGGGGGGGGGGTGCTAATCTTTAATGATACAATTGTTAACGGGGTAACCATTACCCTTTGCCTTTCACCTTGTTTAGTTGTGCACTTTTAAAGGAGTAAACTTCAACAATAAATCTTTCATTATGTTTAGTTTCAGTGTAATATATATATATATATTTCATGCACTAATTCATTTCTTACATTATTTTTTAATTTTTTTTTAATTTAATTGTAATAAAATATAATTATTTATTAAAACTTTGAATAAAATCACCCTTGCATAATTGGAGATGTTTTAAATATCTAAAAATAATTTTGAAATTATTTAAAAAATTAGATAATCCTTATTACAAAGCCAACGATCTATCCCCACCGACATTGCTATTGATTCTGACCTTCGGTCACCACCAACATCACCATAGTCGATCTCTCTTGCTTTCTATTCGCTTTTTGAATATTTAACATATTTTTTAAATCTCGAAATAATTTTAAAGTACTTAAAATATTTTTATAAATATATAAAACATTATTGCAAATATATAAAATATTTTTCTATTATTTAAATTTTTAATTATTTTTCATATTTAAATATTATTATGTATTTATAATTGTTAGATTTTTATACATATTTTTTATATTTAGAATATTTTCTAAATATATAAATATTTTAATAATATTCAAAACATTTTGTATATATTTCAAGTATTTTATAAATTTTAAAATTTTCTAATATTAAATATTTTTAAAATATTTAGAATATTTATTAAATATTTTAATGATTTTTAAAGATATAAAATATATTTGTATAATATCCAAAATTTTCAAACAATAAACAAGTTGAAATTTTTTTTACCCCTTCCCTTATTATGGATGTTGCACTAGGGGGTAGTGCAATGGTTTTAACTCCATTTCAGGGTAAACTTTTTCATGGGTTAAATATTAATGGTAATCCAAACGGGATTAAATAGAGTGTAATGGTTACTCCTGTTATCATTAACCCCAGTTAATCCATACCAAACATGCCCTAAGATATTTCTTTTAATCTCTTTATTTTAGGCATACCGCCGATAATGCAAATTTAAAAAATATTTTTATTGAAAAATTGAATGAGCTCGAAGTTGTATTGAGTGATTTTTAAAAACATATTTGCTATAGCATCACAAATCGATATTGAGATTTTATGTCAATCAATATATCCCAATCCTAAATCCTGAAAAGTAGAATGAAACATCTTGAGGCGCCTAGGCTTGGATTTCATTCTATTGATTATGGATCAATCTTCTCCTAAACTCTGATCATTTTCCTCTTGATTCATTATCTTGGAATACTTGATACCAACATGATCATTCTTGATTTTTCTTGCTTTCTCATGAGTCATTTTTAACAAGGTTATACAATGACTCACTAATTATTATCATCAAAATTATGATGTAAATGGCTTTTAGAACCAACAAATTTTAAAGGATTGATTATTGGAAATTGAGGGTACTTCAAATTTGTTTAAGACTCCTTATATCATATATGAAATTGAGAGTAGGAAAGTGTCTTTATATGTTGTCTTGTCCCTCACTTAGTAAACTCTTGTGGGCTTAATGTAAGCCTTGAGGACCCATGCAGGTGCGCCTCAGCCCGCTGCACCAAGTCGGCCAGTCGCCATGTGGTGTAGGCTTTTTACAACTCAAACCTTTGTTTTTCAACCATTTGATATAACAGTTGTCAAGATAAATTTGGAAATGCGGGAAAATCTTACCTTGGCCGACAATCTAGGTCCAAGCTCGAGCTACCAACCCCTGACTTAAAATTGCCAACTCATTCCACACCTACTCCTTCAATAACAAAGCTGGATGCGTCCCTCCTCCATATTCGACCACTCCTTCCATATTAGGGGTGAATTTTTTTTTCTATTTCCTTGCCTGACAGTTACTCTAGCAGGTGGGTTCGTCACCAATAATTTGTGGCTTTGAGGCATAGAGAGACACATATAAACATAGAGTCATTCCATCCTCTTCTCTGATACTATGTCTCTTGAGGCTATTCTTCCTTTTCCAATACTGCACAAATTAGGGCGTACTCTAGTCTATCTCGCTAGAGTACACTTTAGGAGTGGGACATTGTGTTAACCAAGGGGGCAAAGTGCTATATAGTTTAACCATACCAATTCGATTGTATAAACGACTTAGTGCAGTGGGGAACTCCATGACACGGTAATTCTTCTGTTTGATCCTACCTTTTTGTTTTTTTGTTTCCATCTATTCCTCAATTGTTTTGGTGTTCATTTATGGTTTTGTTTGAGGTTATTTTGTTTTGAGATTACCTCGGTTCGAGGTCAACTTGGCTAAACTCGAGATCTTTCTGCTTGAGGATTTGGGGTTAGTAGTTCTGAGTTCGGTTTGTCCATGTGAATTAGTTCTTATCTGTCTTGAGTTAAAGTTTTGATTACTCATTAAGCAATTTTTCTTAAAAACTAAAAACTAAAAATTAATGACAACAAAATTATTTTTAAAACATTATCTTTTAAAACCTAAAGCACGCCCTACAACAACAACAACAACAACAAGCCCAGTGCCTGCAAGGGCTTTCGCAAAAGCAGGGTCGGGGGGGGGGGGGGGGGGGGGATAGATGTATGTAGCCTTCCCCCTTAAGGGGGCTACCTTTAAGAGAGGCTGTTTCCAAGAACCCCCAACTTGAGAAGCCTGAGAGCTTGTCCGCAACATAGAGCATGTGACTTGGCAGCAGGGGAGCATCAAAGCATGAGTAAGACAAAACACACAGCGAGCAAAACAACAAACTCAAAGCAAGCCAGAACATGCAGAAATCAAAGAAATCAAAGGATAGGTACGCACGTAGGCGCTCATGAGAGCAAGTACACAACCTAAGTGCGCCAAGGGGAAGTCAAGGCCTAGCACTAGTAAGCTAGACTACCCTACTCTAACTAGGGCATCTATAACCCTTAGCCCTTCATTGGACCCTATCTAAGGCCATCTCTTCTCGAAGATTTCGGTGGGTGAGGTCTTGTCGGATCGTCTCCAGCCATCTCTTCTTTGGCCTGCCTCTTCTTCTCATGCCTAGTGTAGTAAGGGGCTGTTCGTATGTCCTTCCTGGAGCGTTGTCCGGTCTCCTTCTAATAGTCCGAATCA
Organism: Simmondsia chinensis; assembly: GCA_018398585.1. NCBI lineage: Eukaryota > Viridiplantae > Streptophyta > Magnoliopsida > Caryophyllales > Simmondsiaceae > Simmondsia > Simmondsia chinensis. Next base: position 23,218,495 of record JAGTTD010000012.1, read on the forward strand.
CCTCAAATGTTGCTCCCTCAATTTATCTTCAATGGGGGCTACGACCAATTTGCCTCTTATGACGTCATTTTGATCCTATCCTTCCTTGTGTGTCCGCATCTCCGCCACCTTCATCTTCTGTGTGTGCTGTTGTTTCATCGCCCTGCACTCCACCCCATACGTTATGGCTGGCCTCACAACCGTCTTATAGTATCTTCCCTTTAGCTTTAAGGGGAACTTTCTATCACAAAGTACCGCGGAAGCCATCCTCCACTTATGCCATCCCGCTTTAATCCGGTTGTTGACATCCTCGTCAACTTCGTTGTTGTGATGTATCATGGACCCAAGTACCTGAAGCTCTCCTTCTTCGCTGGTTATTGACATCCTCGTCATGGCACGCCCTATTTATATAAATTAAATTATTGCAATCACTAATTCATTATCAGAACTTTTCCTTCTGATCACATAAATACATGTTATACTTTGAAAAATATGAAAACCAGTGCGACCGAAAAAAAAAAAAAAAACCAAGTATAAAAACTAGAGTAATTCATTAAAATATGATACACTTTTTCCACTAAATTTATTATTTTAGATAATTATTTTCTATTACTATAAAAATATGTATGCATATTTTAGAATTACTTAAAGTTTCCAATGAGATAATTGTTGGAAGTATGCTTCCAAACTTTGAGTTAGGTTTATTAAAAAGTAAACTTGTGATTTTCCTTAATCCCTATTCCATTTTCCCATCTCACACCGGAAAAGAGGAGAAAAAAAAACTTACCTAAAATAGCGCATCTTCTTAAGTGTTGCTGATGCAGTGCAGCAGCGGAAGATTAGGGGGACGGGAAGGGAACAACGGCCTTCCCTTTTATTTTATTAAACTCTAATAAAAATTACAGGGGAAAAATAAATTCGACTCTCGTCCTCACTCTTGATAATAGAACGAACAAATAATTCATAAATAAATCAAAGAAATTGGCTAACTAAAACCCTAACTATTCTCCTTTTTAAATAGAGGGATTTTCCTAGTTTAACTCTAACTAATTTAAAATTTAAATTAGTTCCTAATTAGAGCCAACCGCTGAGATTGCAATCCGTGTGCTAGATCTAACAGTTAAGATCACAATCCGTGCGCTCCTCTTAAAATAAAGAAAAATAAATAAAATGTTTAAATCTAAATTTTAAAACTAATCCTAATCCTAATCAAACTCTATCTAAAGACTAACTATCAGCCACATACTTCGTCAACCCGCGTCAATGGTTCCGCCAACCATGCGTCCCGCCAAGCTATGTGCCATTCACGGATGCGAAGCAGCTTCAACCTAATTCTCCTTCCCTGTTGGACCTCTATCCAAGGCGTTGTCTTCCCGTTAGCCCTCACCCGCTAGTCTCTAGATGGTGGCTGCATCATTCTCTCCGGCTTGGAGAGAATTCGTCCTCGAATTGGACAAAGGGTCTTTCTCCCCATGTAGAATCCTCTTATTCCAGCGACCAAGCTTTTCGCACTACAGTCCATTCTCCTTCTTGTCATGCTCCGCTCTCGCAAGTGACTGAGCGGCCAAGCTATTCGCCAAAGGAGGCGGGCTGCATCATCCTCTCCCGTTTGGAGAGAATTTGCCCTCAAATTTGCCACGAAGTCGTTGGGATCCTTCTTGCCATAATTAGGACACTCACCGAAGATGAAGGAGCCTCATGATACATGCTGATCTCGATGGTGGACCTATTGTCAGTATATCCTTGCAATGTCTCACCTTGTTTAGATGGTAAAGGTGGCGTGAACTCTACTCGGTGATGGAGCAGATCCGGTAACCCTCTTCTTGGTGCTTGACACTCCCATTGTGGCCTTGTTCTTACCACTGTCACAACTCCCGGTAATTCTTTCACTTCTTTTATCTGTGTTGTTTCGTTATTACCCTAGTCCCGCCAAGTCCCATCCTTGGTCGACGTTAGTATAGTCGACCCGCCTTTCGGTCTCGCCCGAATGTAGATCATCACAAGTAACATCCACATTAGGTGCCTGATGTACTCATGCCCCACATTAGTCTCTACGCCCATTATTGGTGGTACGTAAGACGCCAATGCCTCTGGATAATCGTTCCTCGATTGACTCCTTACCTCATCCGATTCCTCCTTGTCGTAAAAGATGGGCTCATCATACATGGGCTCATCAAATATGGGTAGAGAAGATAGGTCTAGTTGTGGTGCCTCATCAAAGATAGGTTCTCCATGGGTATCATCTATTGGTGGTGACGCCAACATGGCCTCGCCAACTATGTTGGTACTCACATTCTTTTCTTCCAGCTCCGGTTTTTTGTGCCTTGGCACACATGGCGCCTTGACCTTCTTGGGCATCAAGATGATCTTTATCCCCTCAAAGACGAAGCTATATGTGTTCTTTCTTCCGTCATGGACGACACTCCTATCATATTGCCACGGACGTCCCAATAGCAAGTGACAAGCGTCCATCGTAACAAAATCACACCAAGCCGCTTCCCGATATGTGTCCCTAATTGAGAAATTGACCAAGCAACGTTTTGCTATAGTTACCTGATCGTCTTTCTCGAGCCAAGACACCGTGTAAGGGTTCGGATGTTCCTCCGTCTTTAACCCTAGCTTCAGAGCAGCTTCTTCAAAGATGGCGTTCTCCTAACTTCCAGAATCAATGACCATATAACATACCCTGCCGCCAATGGTACAAGTGGTCTGGAAGATGTCATGGTGCCTCCACTCTTCTCCTTCTGCTTCTTTAGGCGTGAAGCCAGCTCGCGTAACTAATAATAAGTGACCTTCGTCACCCACTAATTCCTCCTCGCCAAGTGAAGGTAGCGCGTCTTGAGTTTCTTCTATTACAATGACGCCAAATTCCTCAAACTCCAAATTTTCTTCACGGAGGTCGGTGCCCACCTCTCTTTTTTCAACGTTGGCGGTACCGATACAGAGCCGATGCTGCCTCGACTTAGGGTCCGGTAGATCAACAACCGATGCCGGATTCTTAATCTTATCCTTCACCTTTTTGTTTTCACCCAGTGTTAATGGGGGTTGGGGCTGGATTCCTGGATTTAAGTCAGAATTTGCTCCCAGTTGAATCAAGCAACGCTCGATTCTCCTAAGTCTCTCCTCGAATTCGTCTAATCTCCGTTCGTTTTGCATAATTCCGTCTCGATCAGAAACTTCCTTGATAATAGCGTACCTTTGACGACTTAATGCCATCTCAGAAACGTTCTGAGCTCTGATACCAATTGATGCAGCGCGGCAGCAGAAGATTAGGGGGACAGGAAGGAAACGACGGTCTTCCCTTTTATTTTATTAAACTCTAATAAATTTACAGGGAAAAGATAAATTCAACTCTTATCCTTACTCTTGAGAATAGAACGAAGAAATAATTCATAAATAAATCTAAGAATATTGCTAACTAAAACCCTAGCTATTCTCCTCTTTAAATAGAGGGGTTTTCCTAATTTAACTCTAACTAATTTAAAATTTAAATTAGTTCCTAATTAGAACCAACGGCTGAGATTGCAATCCGTGTGCTAGATCCAACGGTTGAGATCGCAATCCGTGTGCTCCTCTTAAAGTAAAGAAAAAAAAATGTTTAAATATGAATTTTAAAACTAATCCTAATCCTAATCAAACTCTATCTAACTACTGACTATCCCCCGCATTCTTCGTCAACCCGCGTCAATGGTTCCGCCAACCATGTGTCCCCTCCAAGCTATGCACCACTCACGGATGAAGCAGCTTCTACCCGATTCTCCTTCCCTGCTGGACCTCTATCCATGGCATTGTCTTCCCGATAGCCCTCACCCGCCAATCTCTAGATGGCAGTTGCTTAATTTTTATAGTTTATAGCCCCACATTGAAAATGGAATCTACCTCTTTCCTTAATTGTCATGTCCTACATTGGATTGGAGACAATAAAAAATCATGTATAAATATTAATTTTCAATATGCTTGGTAAGTTGTTAAGCACTTTGGAGCTTGGGCTCGGGCAGCAGTTGCAGGCTTGGGCGTGTTTTGCATCTGAGAAATATTTTTCCATTAGAAGTTTACTAGGCGTTGGATGAATAAGCATGCTGGAATATTCTGAGCCTTGCAGGACTAATGTTGTCATATTGGTGCAATTAATGCAGTCATATGGTTTGATTAGTTACAGACATTTTGAATTCTGGTCAATAAGTTCATTGCTCTCTCTCCATCTGCCTATAAAAGGGATCTGGTAGGTTTTTCTCAACACACAAAAAGAAAATCAATCAGTTCTCTCTCTCTCTATTCTACTATCTTATCTTTTTTTCTCTTGCTGGAAATTGTTCGAGGCACCCATACCGTAGCCCTGGAGTACAAGGGTGTCGCGGTTGCCGCGTTAATCTTGGGAGTCAATTGTCAAAAAGCCAGTGTGACCGATGTTGGGACAAATTCAGATTTAAGACAATGTGGTAATCTCTTTCCACGTCTTCTGTTTTTTGCTCGTCCTAAGTTTTCCTAAATTGACCTTAAATCATTCCATTTTTCCAACAATGTAATACGGAATATAAAGATGTTTGGTCAATCCACTATCTTTGGTAATGTATCTGGTGCTAAAACATTAGGTATTCCTAACTGTCCAAAGTCGCTCTACTAAATAGGAAAAATTATATGGAATGGTCTAATAGGATGTTGTTTTCCTTTGAACAACTTAGAGCCGATGACACTTTGTTTGATGAGAGCCGTTGCCCAAAATAGCCCAAAATAAAAAACTATTATCCGAAATGGCACATTTTAAAAAATATTTCCCCAAATGGCCTCCACGTCATCAATTTTAAAACTCTAAATTTTTTTTGTGTTTTGGGGTACTTGACACTTTAGACCTTTTTAAATTTTTTATTTAATTTTTAAATAAATTATTAATTATTAATTAAATTAAATATATTAAATATATTTTTATTATCACGTTATATTTAGCTTTATAATATGCATTTTAGTTAAATAATATATGTAATTTATAATAAAAAAATTTAAATTAAGTTGTTTGTTAAATATTAAATAATATTATCTATACATAATTTTTTTAATTTACCCATTATTATAGTTATATACTAATAGTTATTTGCTTATATAATATTTAATATAAATTATTATCATAGGGAGGGGGTATTTCCAAAACAAAAAATAAAAATTCAAATTTGATGACATGGAGGTCATTTGGGTAAATATTTTTTGAAATAGGCCATTTTTGGTAATACTTTTTTTATTTTGAGCCATTTTGGGCAATGGCTTGTTTCATGATAAGTGTCTTGACTATATGTACCAACCTACTTTTATTGTAGCAACCCAAAACTTTGAGATGAACAACCGAACGGCTAAGGATAATTGGTTGCTTTATATGACCCCGCCTTTCTACAAATTGTACCGCAAACATAAAAATTGCAAAAGAAATTTGGGAGACCTTGAAAAGTAAATATGGGGGTAATGATATAGGAACTAAGGAATACATTTCTAGTCGTTGGTTACATTATGGAGAAACCAGTCATTGGTCAAATCCATGAATATGAGCAACTAGTTTATGTTGTTTTTAATGAAGGAAAGCACACGTGTGAATATCTGGAAGCTAATTGTTTGCTTGAGAAGTTACTACCTTCCTTCGACAATTAAAAACATCAGATCAAACATAAGAAGAATGACATGACTTTGAAGCAACTTGTTGCTAACATCAGAATTGAAGAAGAAAAATTAATGTTGGCAAAAGAAAGGTTCATTCTCACCCTTCTTCTGCCCCTTATCTTGTTGAGAATTCCACAGGAAAAGGCACGGGAACCGGTGAACAAAAGGGTAAGTTTCCTATAGAGAAGAAAAAGATGAAACATAATTTTGCAAAGGGAGTAAAGAAGTTCAAACATCAATGTTGGGCGTGTGGAGATCTAGGTCATCCTTCCTTCAAGTGCTCGAAATGCCATGGACAAGGCAAGCCTATGGATAACAACCTCACACTCACCTAACTAAAGATCCCATTGGAGAGACCATTATTGCAATGATCTCGGAGATCGGAGAGACCATTATTGCAATGATCTCGGAGATCAACTTACTTAGCAACACGATTGAGTAGATCATAGATACTAGGTCTACAAGGCACATTTGCCCCAATAAGTATCTTTTCACTGAGTATGAAAAATTGAGTGAGGGCGAGGTTGTGTACATAGGAAACTCAAGTTCAGTGAGCATGCTCGGCAAAGGGAAGACTCTTTTCAAACTCACTTCTGGAAAAAAATTTATATTTGAATAATGATTTTGCACGTTCTTGATATTCGTCGAAACCTAGTTTCTAGTGCACTAATTAATAAGGCTAGTATAAAACTAAATTTTGAGTCGGATAATTTAGTGCTAACCAAAAATGGGGAATATGTGGGAAAGGGATATTGTACTGGGGGGCTGTTTAGACTGAATGTTGTTGATGACATGAACAAACCAAGTGCTTCTGCTTATATTGCTAAGCCACTTGAATTATGACATGCTATAACAGGTCATGTGAATGTTAAATCAATAAAAAATTGAAAAGTTTAAACTTAATCCATAATCTTAGTAATAAAGAGTTCACAAAATGTGAGATATGTGTGGAGGCTAAACACCCAATAAAGGCCTTTAATAAAAAAGTAGAAATGACCATGAGACTGTTAAATTTAATACACACTGACCTACATGATTCAAAAAACACTGTAAGTCGGGGTGGTAAACACTACTATTTCACAAGAGTATACCTCCTCAAGACTAAGGATGAGGGATAGGATATGTTTAAAATCTATAAGGCCAAAGTCAAAAATTCGTTAGATAAGAAAATTAAGAGAGTTAGGACAGATAAGAGAGGAGAATATGATTCTAGACCTCTTCAAAGATTTTATGAAGAACATGGAATCATACATGAAGTCTCAGCCCCTTACACACCTGAACAAAATGGTATAGTAGAAAGAAAGAATCGAACATTAAAAGAAATGACGAATGCAATGTTGATAAGTTCGGGTTTACCTACGAACATGTGGGGGGAAGCAATTCTTTCTACGTGCTATGTGTTCAATCGTGTACCTTATAAAATTGTACAAAAAAACACCTTATGAACTATGGAAAGGCTTTGCTTCAAATCTTATTTATCTAAAAGTACGGGGATGTCTTGCTAAAGTAGGTGTACCTAACTTTAAGAGGGACAAGATAGGTCCCAAAACCGTAGATGAAATCTTCATTGGTTATGCACACAATTCAGTTGCTCATAGGGTTCATTTTGAAATCTTATGATTTTTCTTCAATTGATAGTATTTTAGAACCCAAAGATGCTAATTTTTTGAGCATATCTTTCCCATGAAGTCACCTATTATTGAGATTCTGATGCATGCTCGACCAAATGTGCTCGACCTCAACCTCTTGAGAATTCCGAACCTAGGAGTAAGAGAACTAGAAATGAAAAACCTTTGGTCCAGAATTTATATAACATCTTTCTTGACAGAAAATGACGAAATTTATGAAGAATTTGTTTGCCTTTATAATGGAAGAAGACCCCAGAACTTATGAAAAGGCTACTAAATTAGTAACGTTGTGTTCTGGAAAGAGGCAATAAACAATGAACTAGATTCAATAATGAGCAATCATACATGGGAACTTTTGAATCTACACAAAGGTTGTAAACAAATAAGGTGTAAGTGGGTATTCAAGAAAAAAAAATTAAAAGCCGATGGTACTATTAGCAAGTTTTAAACTAGACTTGTAGCCAAAGAATATACTCAAAAGAAGGATGTGGACTTCTTTGATACTTGCTCACCTATGACTAAGATTGCTACTATTAGGGTCTTAATATTTTTAGTGCTATTAATTCTAGTCATTCATCAAATGGACGTTAAAACTATTTTCTTAAATGGTGACTTGGATAAAGAAATTTGTATGGAACAACACAAAGGGGTCCCACGAAAACAGGATAAAGTATGTAAGTTAATGAAGTCATTGTACAGTCTTAAGCAAGCATTGAAACAATAACATCAAAAGTTTGATAACACACTTGTTGGTGATGGCTAATGATAGTGACACCTGTGTACTCTAAGGCCAATGATAAAGGATGTGTCATTATTTGTTTATATGTGGATAACATGCTTATTTTTGGCATTAATGTTCATGGTGCACCTAAGACCAAATCTTTTCTAAATTCAGATTTTGATATGAACGATCTGGGTGAGGCTGATGTAATTATAGGAATTAAGATTATAAACACGGAAGAAGGGATTTCCTTAAATTATACCCACTATAGGGAAAATTTTTTTTAAAAGATTCAATCATTTTGATGTTAATCCTGTGAGAACATCTTATGATCCTTCCATTATTGGAGTGTTTCAATTGGAATATGCAAAAATAATCGGTAGTGTCCTGCTTTTGATGAATTCCAAACGTCCCGACATTGCCTGTGCTGTGAGCAAGCTCAGTCGATATACTGATAATCCTAGTCTAGAACATTGGAATGCTTTGACCCGATAGCTTAAGTATTTAAGAGTGACGATGAACTAGGGTCTGATTTATAAGAGATACCTTGCCATTTTAGAAGGGTATGTTATGCTAATAGGATTTCGAATATTGATGAAAGTCATTCGACTAGTGGTTATGTTTTCGCTCTTAGCAATGCTGCTATAGCTTGGAAATCATCTATTTAAACTTCTATTACAAAATCAACAATAGATTCATAATTCATTGCTTTAGAATTGGCAAGTCTAGAGGCTGAATGGCTCAGAGACTTGCTTGCGGCACCTCTTTGTGGGAGAAACCGGTTTCATCTATGCACCTTCACTTTGACTCACAAGCAACCATTGGTACTGCACAGAACAAGACATACAATGGAAAGTGAAGACATATATGTCTTAGACAAAGCATAGTGAAGAGATTGATTGAAAATAGAGTGATATTACTCGAGTATGTCAGATTTGAGAGGAATATGATTGATCCTCTTACAAAAGGCCTCTGTAGAAAGATGATGCTGGAAAAAGCATTATGAATGGGACCGAAGCCCATCGAGTGAAAGTTGTGTATGATGGATAACTGTCTCGGGTTTCTTGGGTTTAGTAGATCAAGCGAAGTTGTAGTTTGACTTAATGTAGTGCACTTTTTGGCCCCAATTTGTTTGGTGATTTGGTTTCATTTGTAGAAGTTGAGCTTAAGGCTCTTAATTCGACCAATAGTCTTGAAAGGATGGTGTGGGACATTACACACCTGATGGGCCTTGCCTTCGGGAATGTGGGGTTGGTGCCCACCCCTATGAGAGCTCAAGTTAACTCTCTAGAGCATTCATGAATGATTAGGGGAATGGTTGGGGAAAAATGCAACAAATAATAGGATGATCCTTGATTAGAAAAAAATGAAGTATGCAAACTTGTTCTATATCACTCTAACAAGTTGAAGGCCTAGTTCACCTGTTAGGACATAATATAGGTATGTAAACACTGAGTATCGATTTAAGTCCAAAAGACATTGATACTGTACATTATTTTTCTTTCCTAGCAAAATGTTCATATTGTTTTAAATCATGTGGGAGAATGTTGGAAATATCCTTCAAAACTTTGAGTTTGGTGGCTATAGTTCTTCTTTATTTTTCCTTGTCCCACATTGAAAAAGTAGACTTGGGACTTAGTCTCTATTCCAAGTACCCATCCCACATTGGAAAAAGAGGGGAAAAAACTTACCTAAAATAGCGCATCTCTTTAAGTGTTGCGTACTTTCTAGTCCCACATTGAAAATGGAACCTACATCTTTTCTTGTTTGTCGTGTCCCACTTTGGATTAGAGACAATGCAAAATTGTGTATAAATATTGTAATTTCCAATATGCTCAGTAAGTTGTTAAGCACCCGTTGGAGCTCGAGCTCAGGTGGCTGGTGTAGGCTTGGGTGTGTTTTGCATCCCACAGATATTTTTCTGTTAAAATTTTACTGGCGTTGGATGAATAAGCGTAAACAAGATTAATGTTGTCATAACTGAAGAAGTTAATGCAGTCATAAGGTCTGGTAAGTTACAAACCTTTTGAATTCTAGCCAATAAGTTCATTCCTCTTTTCATCTGCCAATAAAAGGGATCTGGCAGGTCTTTCTCAACACACAAAAAGAAAAGCAATCAGTTCTTTCTCTGTCTTCTACTATTATTTCTTTGTTCTCTTGTTGGAAATTGTTCGAGGCTCTCCCATACCATAACCCTCAGGTACACGGGTGCTGCGGTTTCCAATGTAACTTTGGTTGTCGATTGTCAGAAGGCTAGTGTGTACCGATATTGGAACAAATTCGGCTCTAAGGTGGTAGTGTTCCACGGCGCAGTAATCTATTTTCACATATTCTGCTTTATTTTCGGCCTAAGTTTTCCTAAGTTGATATGACATCATCCCATCTGTCCAACATGTACGATATAAAGACTCCAATGTATTAAAATCAAAGTTGTGAGTATACCAATGTTAAAAAAAAAAAAAAAAAAAAAAATTGTGGATATAGCAAACAAACTAAAATCAGTTAAATTAAAAAAAAAGTACAATTATTGAGAATCTTGAAATAAAAAAGGTACGGAATTTTATTTTCAACAAAGTTATCATTTTTTTTATGATATGGAATAATCTTGCTCTTTTAATTTAATAAAAACACATTATTCTCATGGTATTCTCACCAATTTTTATTTAGTTATGACTAACTCTCCCATATTAAGGGATATCTTGTCAAGATTCTATGCAATCCTCAAGAATAAAATCATTTTAGAGCGAGTGTTTAAATACTTAATTAGTTATTTCATAAAAAATAATCCGTATTTTAATTGTTAATTTGACTTACGAAATTCCATTTATGTTCTATAAACTCGAATTTCAAGGCTAATATACATGCTATAAGTCCAAGAAAAGTCAAGTGAACACATTTAATTAAGCAAATCAAGCCAAACCAACTTGTTGAACTATGCACGTCAAGCTGAGCTAACTCATTTCGTTAAGCGAATCAAATTCAAGCTTAGTAATTTGAAGCTCAATGGCTTGTGTATAACATGTCTCATTTACCATAAACAAGCTGAACTTTGCCTAAAGCTCAATCTATTTTTGAGATGTGCTTGAGCTTGGTCTCACCAAACTCGATATGCTTGAAACTAGAGTCCAGGCCATCTAGTCTAGTCTCTATCTTATTTGTGAAGTAGAAGTCTTTCTCCTTTTCGAAAATCTTGCCGCCTCAAATCCAAGCATACATGTGAAGGCCTTGGCTTCTTTATTTCCAATGGGCAAAGAAAGATTAAAGAAAACCCCAACATTATATTAAACTTTGTTTTGAAAGTGATAATAAAAACGATATAGTCAGAGTAAATAACTTTCTCTCTTTGTGTGACTAAAATCGATTGATAAAATATAACAACGAAAAGCACAGTTTACAATATGTTGTCTATAAAAAATGAAGATTGCATACAACACGGCATTATTTTAGGTCAACTTTTCTTCCCCTCTCAGGCTCTTTGTTTTCACCCTAAATTTTTCTTCTACCCCAGGCATCATGCAGCTGCACCTCTCTTTACAATATAGATGAGATAATTGCAATCACTAGCCTAAATATAACATAGTCAATACATAATTGATTACTCTTGACCCCTCTTTCACCTTTCTTTTGTTATAACTACCTTTTTCAAATATTTTTTCTGATTGAAATCACCACTTAAAAAAGGAGAAATTAATATACATCAAACATAGAGTACATTGTGCTTATCTTTAACGAGCATACCCAATTCAAATAATGACAGTTGAAATTAGCGAGAGGCAAAAGGAAAAAACCCACATCAATTATGAACAGAAAAAAAATAAAAAGATCATCTCCACTCTCAATCATACAAGAATATTGTCAAATCCACGACATCTTTTTGATTATTAATGAAGTGCCTAAAATAATTACACTCTTCAGCTTTTATGAAAGATGTATGGCAATCATAAAACTTCCATTGCAGTAACTCCAACCAACAACAGTGGATATTAACAATTTTTTTTGGTATCCAGGATCTAGATTGCCCCAATTAATCCTAGCCCATGAGGTGGCCCACAATCCCCATGAGCAGGTAAGTTATGAGTATATTCTCATAAAGAATCAAACTCTTGACTCCTGGGCGATAACCGCATGAGTAGGAAATGCCACTAAATCATACGCCCTCATGATCGGAGTGGATATTAACAAACGACAAAGATTTTTAAAATAGATTCATTATGACGTGTAAATCTATCAAATCTTCTTTATTTATTGTTTTATTTTTATTTAACGTTATATTAAAGTTTGTTCCCCTCTCTAGAAAAAATAAAATGGCAAATTATACACCATTTTCCATATACTAATGTTTATATATTGTTCCTTAAGCGATGGAATTTCAGTGTAGCAATTTGGAGAACTGCTTGAACACATATTTAATAAGAACATCAAATTTTATTAACATACTGAAGAAATTCTTAATTTTTGATAAGTAGCCAAAGGATCGCAAACAGGACATGAATTTTCATCAATGATATTTGGTGGGTATTGTCATTATCAGAACTAAAGTTGTTATTATAAAAGTAATAAACTGATTTTTAATAAATAATAATCATACATTTTCAAAAATTTACTCTGAATTCAAACTTTTCTCCCAAGCAGGAACATTACCCTATTACGTGGGCAAAGTTAACGACATACAATTATGACCCAGAAAATAATCTTGGCAATCCACTGGGATAACAATGCAGAAAAATATAGAGCATCATATTCTTACAATAAATATAATATGCAAATACAACGTTCTTCCAATGCCAATACTCCATTTTTAATTTCAGGCAAGAACATTATGATATTTATAATTATTGAAAGTATAGATACTTTCCGTATAGTATAAAAGAACAAATAAGTTTAAAGCATGGCAAACCCGTGTTATACTCCACTCTTTTATAACCCTAACTATGACAGGAATTTATGGAACATATTCTATTGTTCTGCCCTTTTGCTAGGGCACCTTAGTTTGCCTTGAACTTAGGCTACAAGCCTAACCCTGATGGTTTTTGTGACTCTCTCTAATGGTGGTCCTCAATTTATGTTTATTTTGCTAAAGTTAATAACGTCATCACTTCTATTGGTTTTCTTTGTTGGGAGTTTTTGAAGAAAAGGAATGCATTCACAATGCACCATTCATCCTCCTCTCTAGCTTCCGTTTCCCTCAAAGCTTTCTGGGAAGCTTCCCAGTTTTTTATCCACTATGTCATCAACTTCGCCCCCTCCTCTAATGGAGCGCAACCCTCTCCTCCTATTCGATGGAATCCCCCTCCGAAGGATATCCTCAAATTAAATGTAGACGTTGCTTACAATGCCGATAATGGCCGGGTTGGTATTGCAGTGGTTGCTCGCTCGAGTGATGGCTCCTTGAAGGGGGGCTGGTGCTTGTCCTCTCACACCCGCTCAGTCCTTGCAGGGGAAGCGTTGGGTGTTCACGCAGCTTGCGTTCTTGCTCGCTCTAATGCTTGAGATCGGATCATAATTGAATCAGATAATTATGTTGTCAATAATTCTATCTCGAGTTTCTTCCCCCTCGGCCTGGGAAATCGCAGCTATTGTTGATGACATTAGCATTTTAGCTCATGCTTCGGCTCCTTTGTTTCGGGTTGTAATATTGTGGCTCATTGGATTGCTCGTCGCCATGTTGGAGGAAATTGTAACCATGATTGGTGGCAAAGCTCTTTCCCCGATTTAGTTTCTCTTGTTTTGTCAGATTCTAGTGTATGTTAGTCTTGCCTTGCGGCTTTCCAGAGTTCAAAAAAAAGGGTAGCAAGAATTAGGGATGTGCTTACTACAATCTGCAAGATCTAATATTATAATATATTCTCTTCTTTTAGCTCTTTTATTTTTTGAAAGCATTTTTTATTTTCTAATGTTATAATATATTTTCTTTTTTTAGCTCTTCTATTTTTTGAAAACATTTTTTAACTTCTAATATTATAAAATATTTTCTTATCTTTAGTTCTTTTATTTTTTGAAAATATTTTTTTTCTTCTGATGAGCCCTTCCTCATATTTATTATAGAAAAGAAGGTTACCTCCAAAGAAAAGATCTAATACTAAAATACAATAAAGAAAATAATGAAGGATTAAAATAGCAAAAGTAGACTACAAAATAAACAAAATAAAGGTCCAAGAATCATGTTGAGGGGCTTATAAAAATTTCAGCATATTTTAGATGGGATTGTATTTCAGACTTTTATTATGAAAAAAGAAAAATTAATGATTGGTATTCCACGGAATAATTCGGTCAAAAATATATCAGACTAGAACAACGCTGTTGAGGTCCACGGCACATTGGCCACAGGAATAAATATATTTTGGTAGTTATATGCCAAATATATATAGATTAATAAATAATATTCCAATTCCCTTCAATTTCATTATTTTCTTTTTTTCGCACGTTTAATAATTAGGAGAACTTCTTACAATTATTCTTTTATATAGTTATAATTTGTACCATTAGAAATGAAGAATGTCAAAAGTAATATAGAGGAAAAAAATCTGAGAGTAAAATATAAAATTGCCAAAAAAATTTAGTAAATAATGGGCACAAATAAAGAGTCAAAAGACTCCTACTCTAACCGGGCAAGGAGGCCAAGTACACATTAGCCTTGGAGGCATTTACGCCCATATTGTATCCTAATTGATACTTATATATCATATATTATGCCTAAATATAAGATGTAGGACTAAAATGAGCTAAAATTGAGCTTAGACACAAAATAGGATTACTATAGCTTCCAAAACGCAACATTTAGATTGTTAGGCTTCTATCTTAGAAGTCATATATTGAGTTTGTATTTTGAGTCTTGCGTTATAATTTGGTCTGTAAAGTTGTAATAATGATTGATGCAGTGGATATCTCTCTAAAAAAAGGGAGCCGAGGATTAGGATCATCTTTTTTTTCAGTCTGAACCTCATAAAAATTCGTGTTCTCGTTTCGTTACTTTAGTTTCGAGATCTCGTGTCTGTAATTTGTTTCCTTTGCTTTTCGCGATTGTCACACATTTAACATGAGCAATCTCACCTAAAACACTAACAGCCCACATAACACATGTAACAAATTTTTTCCCGTGTGATGTACAGCCTTATTTTTCACTTGATTTGTGACATAATATTCACGATCAACTATTACTATTTTGAATTGAATTTTTCCAAAGTGTAGTGCTTACATATTACTAAATAGTAAAAAATTGATTCCTAGTTTTCTTTATTTTATTTTTTTCTTAATAAAGCTCCATAATAAGTTTGTATTTAATATCCCTTTCTTACTTTAAAAAATAAAAAAAATGATCATGGCGTGTTATTTTCTCTCTTTACAATTTTAAATGTACAAGCATATACACTTAAATTACATAGAATATCAGTAGTTATTTTATCTTTTCTTTTTAATTTTGTTGCATAACTTAAAGTCAGTATTATCATTACGATTTTAACAACCACTAACAACAACAACACCACCAGTCCCAGTGCATTAAGGACTCCCGCTTACGTAGGGTCTAGAAGGGGTAGGATGTATGCAACCTTACCCCATCACAGTGAGACCCGAACGAGAGGCTGTTTCCGATGACCCCCAACCTGATAGGTAAAAAGAGCATGGAAATCATATAGGTCATGGGTATTGAAAAAAAGATACAATCCTTTAGTTTTATGGGGAGTTGTATCCCACATTAGAAAAATTGTGTGGGTGATCTGTTTCTTAACTTTTACAATTTTTTTTTTCAGAAAATATTTTTCGAGGCCCGTTACTAGCCGTTTAATGTCATTATATATGACTATTGAAGATTCATAGCCGTAGCAACTTATTACCTCCTTTATTTTACCGTTGCAATGTATTACATCCGTTATTTTACCATTACAAGTTATTACGTCCGACCCTTTGCAATGGTATAAATACGATGCTCTACCCCCCATTTTCTCTACGACTCGAAACCAATCACAAATATCAATACTCAGGACCCATCAAAAAAGACCTATTTGTGGGACACCAAAACCCAACCGAAAGACCTCAATTTTGCACCCAATTCACAAGCTTAACACACATGGGGGACTATAGACAAGGCTCAAAACTCATAGCCCCAAATTGACCCACCATCACAATCACAACTAAATCCGCTCCTGCAGCTCTAATATACTCGTAACTGTAACTATTTGGGCAAAGTTCTAAAGCACTCCTACCCAGCAATTAACGAGTGTATGTTGATTGTTAGATCACGTTAATCCTAGAGGACATCCGGTCATACTGTGTGCACCGGAGCAGCAGCGAAATCATCTTTTAGACCAGTGATATTTACCACGGCGCAGCATTGTCATTTTGTAAGATATTTCTAATTGCTCTCTCTCTTTCGTTGTTATGCTTGAATATTTATCAATTTTTTAACATCTTGAAACTTTCATTTCAAATCGCTTAATTGAATTTTACTCCAAATGCAATGACCCAAAATCGGCCCGTTACATGTTCGATCAAATGTGCATGAGAGATATCGGTTCTTGGGATGCAATTTTAAGTTGTCATTGTAAGTTGAATAGTTTAGATATTGGGTACAAGGTGTTCGATGAAATCCCTGAGAGAAATGTTGTGAAACAATATGATTAGTGTATTTGTTAGGAATTTGATGTATTGTGAAGCTTTGCGGTTTTACTATGACAGTGTCTAACAATCTAAAAGACAACTTACAAAACCATTCATAGAAACAAGGATTTCTATTCTTTACTAGATAAATTCATTTACACGAGATAAAGATCAAGAAATTATTTTCAATAGATATGAAAAGACATTCAAGTATTTACACCTGTTCCTAAGAGTTTGCGTATATGTAACTAAGAACATCATTTACTATAGATATTAAAATTCTATTAGGTTTGATAGAATCTCATATTTGCAATTGAAAAAGGAAAGGTGAAATTAGAGAGTTGGGATTTTGGCCATGAGAACATAGAGAGAAAAATAATTTGAGATGTAAATATATCATAGTCTCTCTGTTTTAAAGGAGAGTTCAATCGTCAGTACGGTGTTTGATGCGCGGTTTATGGATTCTGTGTTGGTGTTTCTTGATTGTTTGTTTGATCTTGTGGAGGAGAACGTGATTTTGGTTGGAGTTTGAGAAATAAGGGGACAGTTAGCGATGTAAACGAGAGCGAAATGTCTGATGAACTAGTACTAGGGTTTGGAATCAATTATGGGTTGTTTGTGTTCGTTGTAGGACTTGATAGCTTATTTAGTACACTTGATAAGTTTAATGGGTCGAGTTCAAGCGTGGATGCTCGGCTAGTTAATGTTTTTAAATAGCAGGTGTCCTTATATTGTTGAGAGGATAAACATGTATGGCAATCCAAAGAAATTGGAAATAAACAATTACTCAGTTGCTATTTCTTTAGGAAATAATATGTAGGATATACTGTTGGTTCTTTTTCTAAAGTCTGCATAAAGTTCGTTATCAAACTGTGGTCAAAGAAGAGTCCGAGGTTCCGCTTGGTACTTATTGAGTATAGATGATAGGACAGAGATCAAGAGAACGACCATTATACTAATGCTATTTTGAAACTGTCAGTGATATTCAAGCCAAAAGAGAAATTGATTTGGAAGTGCTTCTTTTGCTTTTTATCTATCATCCTATTGTTTTTATAGAACAATAATGAGCACTTGACATGGGCAATGCATTATTTTTGACTTTTACAAGAACAATGTAAATTATGCTGATTCGTATCCCAATAGGTTGAAATACTAATACTCCACCTTACTACTGTTGTACGAAAGACAATAACCTGATGTGTTTTCCAACCAAGTGTCTGATAAGAGAGCATAAGGTGGAGGTGTGTTTGTGGTTAAACATGATTGTCACTATGTTAGATCATGAAATATGATGATTTTAGTTTTGAAGAGAGATTACTAATCAATCACGGAAACTGGCTGACATTTTTGACAGGGTGTAAACAAATTGTCGGCATAGTGGATATTCAAAAACAAATTAAAGGTTAATGCCTAAATAAGAGTCAAAACCAGTGATCAAGGGATAGATCCAATAAAATTGACATCTAATTACAACAACAACAACAACAAGAAGTCCTAGTGTCTCAAGGGCACCCGCTTACGCAGGGTCTGGGAGGGGTATGATGTACGTAGCCTTACCCCGTCAGGATGAGACCCTAACGAGAGACTATTTTTGAGGATCCCCAACTTGATAGTTGCTAATTATGAAGAGCTTGTAAGAAGAGCATGTAAGGCATATAAGAAGATCATGTAAAGTATAGAAATCATGCAAGGCATGTACACATGAAAGCGTGTAGGCATTTGGTGAAATGAAATAATCAGATAATTATGTAAGCATGTAACTATGTATGTATGTATGGGAGCCTAGGATCATAGCAGTCATGGCACAAGGTAGAAGCAAACAAACATGTAGGGGGGAGCTCCTACATGCTACATAGCGTAAACATATAGTGAAGTATAGCGCCTAGAAATTGAAGAGAGGACGAGATAGAGAGAGAGAGCAGGTATAGAATGAGAGAGAGAGAGAGAGAGAGAGAGAGAGAGAGAGAGAGAGAGATAAGGAGAGTGAAGAAAGTACAGAGAGTATCAGCATCATGTGGCCCTGCACCCCCAGGTTACAGATCCTTGGGGCATTAATTGGCCAACATAAAGTGAACATTTAATTATTTTTCTATATAATGACCATGATGTACAAAAATGGAATTATGTGCCTTTTCAATTTTTTGTGTGATTGTTGTGGTTAATTTGTGTTTAATACTTGAGGTCAATTGTAAACTTGAGCCTTGAACCTAGTATTGGCCAAATCTTTGGTTAGGCATGTCTAGTTGCACAATCTTGAATCCCATTGTTTTGGTAGAACATTAAATATTTTGAGTTTAACTATGGATTAGATCTTTCATGTGATAATTGGATTTTCTAAAACATTTTGGGTGACCTGAGTGAAATATTTAATCATTGTAAAGGGCTAATAGGATTTGTGAGTTCTTGTGAAAATCTATGTATAATTTGTATATTAGTCTCCATGATGATGCGTCTCATGTATTTCTCATGGTTATGTTTGAAGCAAGTTGAACATATGTTGTTACATGTTACTTGAAATGATGAAAAGCGTGTTTTTTAAGTATTGAAACATGATTTTTCAAGCTAATTGTGCTGCTACAAGTTGTTATGGGTTGTTAGCTGTTGTATGTTGCTATTCATTGGCAGATTATGACATTTACCTACTAAATGTTAATGCTCATACTAAATTTGATGTTGTCCATATTGGTTTTGGGTGGTATTCTGTGTACATACTATAATTTTTTGACTGTTTGCTGTTGAACATGTTGCATATTAGCTGGTTGTGCTGCTTTATGCTTTTTTTTGGACTGTACATGCTGAATTTGTTATATTTTTGTTGAATTTCAGCTTGTAGTTGGGAAAACTATGATATGTTTAAGTCATAAGTGGACTTGTGTTGTCTTGCGAGACTTCTATGCTCTTCAGATCATTGATTCATGCCCTTTTTTCTAGTTTTTGGGAAAAGGATAAGGTGTAGGTCATATGAGAACCCTGATTGACCTTAAAGTTTGAGTTGGAAGGTAGAAAATTTGAATGGCTTAGTAATCTTGAGACTGTTATGATTCAAGAACGATCTTGAATCATAACTAGAATTGAGTTAGGGTTTAGATGAGGAAAAGAAGTGAAAAAGATGAAAAAGTAGAAAGAATTAAGAGATGAGAAAAGAATAGAAGTTTGATTTCATTTAACAATGATCAATACAAGCTAGAGCTCACTTATTTATACAAGATGGAACCAATTAAACCACCAAAAGCAACAGCGGCCCAAATTGACCGACTAACAACTAATTTGACTTCACTAACTTCCTTTCCTGCCTAAACTTCAAGTAGACTTCTAACAATAGAATTTGCTAGCTAATTAATGATCATAACAATCCCTCCCCTTCAAGACAGTCTTAGCCTCAAGAATGGAACTGGGGAAACTGACTTCTAAGAAAAGGCAGGGACTCCCAAATGTTGTACTTCGCATCCAAATTATCCCATTGATCCAAAGCTTCCGCAGTCTGTTGTGAGGTTGAACTTGGTTTGGTTGCAAGTGTAGCCGTAGGAGATTGCAAGATGCTTCCATCTCTGGCTGTATCTGGAGGAGTCAAAGAGCTACAAAATCCTTCTTGTACGTGCTTCTTCAAGAGTGAAACATGAAACACAGGGTGCACCATGCAATCAAGAGGCACATTCTTGCGTACAGCAACTAAGGATTGCCTATAAGGTCGCAACATCAAATAAACCTTGTCACTACATCAAAGTATTTATCAGTTCTATGCTTATCTGCAAAAAATTTCATTCTAGATTAGGCCAGCTGCAAATTGCCTTTGAGCTGCATCATTAATTGCCTTCTTTGCTCCAGTAATTCCAATGCTTTTGTAACAAAAGACTCCACTCCTTGAAGGCCCATTGGTGAGGGATGATCATAGCCATACAATGCCCTCAAAGGAGTAGTCTTAATGGCTGAATGTGCGTGCGTACTGTACCAATATTCTGCCAAAGCAAGCCAACAAAACCAATGTTTAGGATGAATGAAAGTCATGCTGTGTAAATACTGCTCCAAGCATTGGTTCACTTGTTCAGTCTGGCCATATGTTTGAGGATGGTAAGAAGACTTAAAGCAAGTGTTGTGCCCAACAATCTAAACAACTCAGTCCAGAAGTGGTTGATGAATAGCTTGTCACGGTCAGAAGTAATCGACTGAGGTAATCCATGAAGGCTATATATGTGATCCAAGAACATCTTGACAAGTCTAGCCACTGTAATGGGATGATTAAGCCCAATGAAGTGTCCAAACTTAGTGAATCTATCAACCACAACCCATATTACTTCCTTCCCCTTAGACTTAAGCAAGCCTTCGATGAAATCCATGCTTAAGCCGCTGATAGGTTCCCTTAATGCCTTCATGTCCACCCTAAGCAGAAGAGTGAATTACTAAGACTATTTGTTGCCTTATACCAGTACTAGTTCCAATGTAGATCCTTTCTTTTACTCTAATCAACCCATTGGTCACCGTTATCCCTGATTCAAAATAGGCAGAGAACTTGATTAGAGTTGTGAGGATGCAATCTTGAGCAAATACATCCCATCATAGGTCTGCAAAACCTCTTCAACGCAGGAAGGAATGGTTACTTATACAGCACTGCAGTTAGCCTGCTCACTTCCTTCTTGACAGCATGATAAAGCAACGGCTACTATATTTTCTCTGCCTGATCTATACTCAATCGAATAATCCAACCCCAACATCTTCATGAGCCCCTTGCATTGCACTCTTGTAGTGATTTTTTGCTCTAAGAGGTACTTCAAACTTTGACAGTCAGTTTTGATAACGAAGTGGTGCCCCTCAGGATAATGTCTCCACTTTTGCACTGCAAGAAGAATTGCCAAATACTCTTTCTCATAAATTGACTATCTCAAGTTCCTAGGACCTAATGCTTGACTAAGGTAAGCAATTGGTTTCCCTTCTTGAGAAAGCACAGCTCCCACTCTAAGACTGCTTGCATCTGTTTCCAATACAAAGGGAAGCTTGAAATCTGGCATGGCTAATAAAGGGCTATATGCATAGCTGTTTTGAGTCTTTGAAAAATTGTTTCTGCTAAATCATTCCATTCAAATGCATCTTTCTTAAGCAACTCTATTAAAGGTCTTGCCATTAAACTGTAGCTTGAGATAAATTTGTGATAATAACTAGTTAATCCTAAAAAACTCCTTAATTGCGTGACAGATGTGGGCACCGGCCACTCTTACATAGCTTTTATCTTAGCTAGGTATGTAGCAACTCCTTGCCTGGATACTACATGTCCCAAATACTCCACTTGAGAACTTGCAAAGGTACACTTAGACAATTTAGCATACAACTGATGCTGCCTCATGAGCTCAAACATTTGTTGAAGGTGGATCCAATGATTGTCGTAAGAAGGGCTATATATCAAAATGTCATCAAAGAAAACTAGTACAAACTTTCTCAAGTAGTCCTTGAACACCTCATTCATAAGTGCCTAAAAGGTTGCTGGAGCATTAGACAACCCAAAAGGCATTACCACGAACTCATAGTATCCATGGTGGGTGAGGAATGCAGTCTTGTGAATGTCTTCACGCTTGACTCTAACTTGATAGTATCCTTGTCACAAGTCTAGCTTGGAAAAACAGCTAGCTCCATGCAATTCATCAAGCAGATTATCAATAACAGGTATAGGAAATTTATTCTTAATTGTAAGAGAGTTGAGGTGTCTATAATCAATACACAATCTTGATGTTCCGTCCTTCTTCTTCACTAAAATCACTGGTGATGCAAATGGCTATGCCGAATAAAGTGAGTTTTGAGAAGATCATCCATCTGGCATTCTATCTCATCATTTTGGGAATGAGCATACTTATAAGGCCTCAAACTCACTGACTGAGCATCATTCCTTAATGGTATTGCATGGTCTAAGGTCCTTGCAGGGGGAAGAGTAGTAGGCTGTTCAAATAGATCACTGTAAGCTTGAAAAAGCCTAAGTAACTCAGGGTGCTGCTGCTCATCTTGCACAGTAGTAGCTGATCCAATGAAGAACAAATGCCCAATCCACTGATAATTCTTCTTCCTGATAACACTTTCCAGACCTTTACCAGTCATAAGCTGCAATCTCCCTTGCTTTTTAATGCCTTACAACAACACTGTTTGGCCATTTCTGTCAAATGAGATAGTGGGTTCAGCAAAATCAAACACAATTGGGCTTATGGTCTTCATCCAGTCCACCCCTAAGACCATATCACACCCTCCAAGTCTCAACACACGAAAATCATAAGTGAAACTGTGCTTTTGCATCAGCCACGAGAACTGTTCACACTTGGTCTGAGTTAAAATAGAATTTCCATCGGCCACCATAACTGTTAAAGGATTGTTTTTGATCATCTCATGTTCAATTGCACGCACGACCTTAGGATCCATAAAGCTGTGAGTACTATCACTGTCCACCAAGATTAATATTGGCCATTGTCCAACCTCACCTCTGATTCTAATAGTGTTATTGAAACCTCCACCATTTAAGGCTTGTACTGAAATTCTAAGCTCATACTCATCCAAATCCTCAATTTCATTATGTCCTTGGTCTTCCAGCTCATCTGTATCATCTTCAACTCCCTGAAGGTCCTCCGCATCTTTCTCATATTCAACCCCAGTGACTGCCATTAGGAGTTTAGGATTACACTTGTGACCAAAAAAGTA
This sequence comes from Simmondsia chinensis, assembly GCA_018398585.1. Lineage (NCBI taxonomy): Eukaryota > Viridiplantae > Streptophyta > Magnoliopsida > Caryophyllales > Simmondsiaceae > Simmondsia > Simmondsia chinensis. The sequence goes on from JAGTTD010000012.1 coordinate 23,241,730, forward strand.
CTTTTGATTACATTTGTAGCACAAGCATTGAGCCTTTTTCTCTTCCATGCTTTGGTTTCGTGAGCCAGCAGATGCCTCAGAGGAATTTGAAGCTGAATTTCTTTGTCCACCTCTGGATCTAGTTCCTTCAGTAGAAGATAAGATTGTATTTTCAAAGAGTCGTGCCTTGGAATAAGCTTGAGAAAGAGTTGTAGGCTATAGAGTCTTCACCAAATTCTTAATCTTGAATTTCAAGCCCTTGATAAAGCTTGAAACATAGTAAGATTCAGTGGTTTCCGGATGAGCAATCAACATTCTTGCTCTCAAGTTCTCGAAACTTGTCATGTATTCCTTCATTGTGGTTGTCTGAATTACCTTGCTGAAACTATCCACAATGTCACCAAGGTCCTCCTCTCCATAGCGTTCACATATTTCTTTCACAAATTCAGTCCAAGTGATAGGAGCTCTGCCCCTCATTAGGCCAAAATACCACGTCTCTTGGTTGCCTTTCAGATATACCACTGCCAAATCCACCTTTTCTGCCTCATCTATGTGATAGAAGTTGAAATGCCGCTCACATCTTCTAATCCAAGACTGTGGCTGTATTCCATCAAAGATTTCCATGTCAATTCGTGCCAATCTGAACCCATTGCTTCATATCACATTTGTATTTGTTACACCTCCACTTCCCTCAAAAGTAGTTAGAACAATTGGAGAATGTAACTGGCTGGCAAGTCTAAAAACACAACTTAATGTGCCTTGTCTGTCTAGTTGCTGCTGGATCTAAGTGACTTGAGTGCGAAGGTTCTGTGTTTCCTCAAGAGCCAATCCTTGCCTATCCAATTGTTGCTGCATTCCACTAACTTGTGTGGAGAGACTCTGTGTAGCCTAACGATTGTGTTGAAGAGACAAGACAATGATGTTGACTTGTCTAGCAATATTGGCAATTGTATCAGCTTGTCCAATGGCTGTAACATTTCCAATAGCTCCTGCTTCATCTCCAGCCACTGCAGCTGCATATGTAGTAGCTCCAAACCTGGTTGTAGGCATGATTTTAAAGCAAAAACCGCACTGTTGAATCTGTAAGGGCAACAAGCAGTGGATAGATCGTAATTTTGGAATTAAGTTCTTGTTTGTTATGTTATTGCACTTAGCTTTTAAGGATCCTAGATTAAGGATCAGTTATTAGAACTTGTAGTCGAAATATAGCTGATTGCTATGTAAATGCACTAATCCGCTATGGATCCTAGTTTAATGATCAATTGTTCCAACTTGTAAATGAAATATACCTGATTGTTATGTAAATGAACTCATCTATTATGGATCCAAAGCAAGGATCAATCTAGCAAGCAGGATCACTTGAATTCCAATTCAATTTGATAATTTGCTCGATCTGCAGCAAGCAAGTCATAGCAAAGAAGAACTCTGGACAAATCTCAGCTACTTAATCATGGATCATACACTAATTCAGCTCAATTATGCACAAATTAGAGCTAATAGCTCTGATACCAATTGTTATGATTCAAGAATGATCTTGAATCATAACTAGAATTGAGTTAGGATTTAGATGAGGAAAAGAAGTGAAAGAGATAAGAAAGTAGAAAGAATTAAGGAATGAGAAAAGAATAGAAGTTTGATTGCATTTAACAATGATCAATACAAGCTAGAGCTCACTTATTTATACAAGATTGAACCAATTAAACCGCTAAAAGCAACAGCCGCCCAAATTGACCAACTAACAACTAATTTGACTTCAATAACTTCCTTTCCCGCCTAAACTTCAAGTGGACTTCTAACAATTGAATTTGCTAGCTAATTAACAATCATGACGCAGACATTCCATTGTGGGGGATTTTGTGAGACCCGAGAGCCCATGATAAATGCTATTTGATCGGAATGAATATTGTAATTCTATCAATGTTTACTGGTTATAGCTAGCAAATAAAAAATGATTATGGTGGAAATATTATTTTGGTGACTGTCCAAAGTCAGTGTGAATAGCTTGATGATACTAAGCACTTGGGCTCAAGAGCCTTGCAGGAGCTTGGGTTGCTATAAGTTGAATTGTAAAGGTACCTTGTGAATTATGGTCATCAGTACCCCTTTCTTTTGATATCGCCAAAAGTTGATAAAATATTAATAATATATGGGTTACCCTTAGTAATAATAATGTGTGTACTCTAAGTACAATGAGAATAGATATATGGTCTTTTGTGATCTAAACTTGTGGTGATCCAATTGATTTGAAATGATAATATTTCACAATTATGATGATATGTGAGATTGACAAATTTGCGATATATGTCTTTCGCGCCAACTGTATATATGATATACGTACGATATGTGTACTATTTGAGTACTTGAGGTGAAGATATGAGTTTATTGATATGATATTTGCTCCACTATTGTGTTATACTGACTCTTATTGAAGTTGACAGGCGATAGAGCTAGTTGTTTAACAACTTATTGTAGATACTTCAATGTCGGAGCTAAGAGCAACTCGTGATTAATGTTGGCAATGAAATCAACTCTCAAGTACCGCTTTATCCCAATACAGTGTTGAAATGCCATTTATGATGGTTGAGCTTGATGCTTTAACCTAACCCATAGTCCGTAACAGGTGGTGTGGGCACTGCACACTTGATGGTTTGGCAATAGAAGACTTATTCGTCTCAAGCTAAGATCATAAACAATTTACTTGAAAGAAAGTGATATCACTAAATTGTGTAAGGTTTGGAAAGAACCTTGTGGATCCATTAATAAAGATGCTATGTCGTAGAACGGTTGTGGAAACATCGGGGGGGATGGGACTAAAGTCTATACATGAATAAACTGTGATATATTCAACCTGCTCTTAACATTTTTAATGTGAAAAGTCATAGTTTCATTCGAGGAATACACTGTATTTTATGTTATCCCTCCCTATGGTGTGACAGTGCGGAAATGGGTCCGTAACCATAGTGGTGCAAACAAGGCTTGCACTTGATGGACATTGTCTGTATGTTACCAAGGGATGAGGTTGAGCTTTAGCTCTTAATAGACCCATATCCATATGTTTGGTGGTGTGCACCCACTCCATGGGATCCACCTATGTAGGTGTGGGAGTGTGGCCGCTCCCTATAAAGGTTGAAGACTTGCCTACTAGAGCGATTATGAATATCCACAACAAGCGCATAACTTATAAAATGCTCAAAACCGTAGGAGTTTCCAAGATTTGGAGTTTGGTAGTTGTCCGAGTGGCAAACTATACAACCCCTTGTAAGGTTCAACACGAAAGTCACCTCACAAGTTGTTGGTCCTAAACTCAGAAGAGACTGGGTGACGATTCAAGTCGCGGGACATCGGCACTGAAAAACTGAACTTCCTTTGCCCAATCTATTCTTCTTTGTTCTCTTCCGCGTGTATGCTTTGTGGGGGATTATTGAAAAAATGATACAAGCTAGCCCTTAGTTTTATAGGGGAGTTGTACCTCATGTTAGAAAAATTGTGTGGGCGATCCCTTTCTTAATGGGTGCATGTATTTTTTCAGAAAATATTTTTTGAGGCCCATTACTAGCCGTTTAATGTCATTAAATATGACTATTAGAGATTCATAGGTAATTAATAATATAACCGCTGTAACTTGTTACGTTTGTTATTTTACAATTGTAATTTACTACGTCCGTTATTTTACTTTTACAATTTATTACGTCCGACCCCTTGCAATGGTATAAATATCATTCACCACCCCCCCCCCCCCCCCCCCAAATTTCTGTACGACACGAAACAAATCACAAATATCAGATACTCAGACCCATTAAAAAAGACTCATTTTTGGGACAACAAAACCCAACTGAAAGACCTCAAATTTGCACGCAATTCACAAGCTTAACACATATGGGGGATTATAGACAAGGCTCAGAATGCATAGCCCCAAATCGACCCACCATCACAATCCCACCTAAATCTACTCCTAAAGCTCTGATATACTCGTAACTATAACTATTTGGGCAAAGTTTTTAAGCACTCCTACCCTATAGTTAATGAGTGCACATTAAGTGTTAGATCATGTTAATCCTTGAGGATGGCCGCCGGTTATATTGTGTGCACTGAAGCAGTGATGAAATCGTCTTTTAAAACAGTGGTCTTTACCACGGTGTGGTATCATTGTTTTGTAAGATCTTTCTAATTGCTCTCTTTCTTTTGTTGTTATGCTTGAATATTTATCAATTTCCTAACATCTTGAAACTTTCTTTTCAAATCACTTAATTGAATTTTACTCCGAATACAATGACCCCAAATCGGCCCGTTACGTGTTCGATCAAAGGTGCATGAGATATCTTTATTATTGGAACACAATTTTAAGTTGTTGTTGTAATTTGAATTGTTTGGAGATTGCGTACAAGGTGTTCGATGAAATCCTTGAGAGAAATGTTGTGAAACAATATGATTAGTTTATTTGTTAGGAATTTGATGTATTATGAACTTTGGGGTTTTACTATGAGATTACCTAACAATGAGAATCATATAGGCATGTAAGCATATAAGCATATAAGAATGTCATGATGTAAGAATACAATCATGGGAGCATAGCATCTAGGGCAAAGAGCAAAGCAACCAGGCATCTAGGCGAAGGATCTTATATCCGACAAATTGCAAGCATATAGAAAGAAGAGAGCGTATAGATAGTATAGATAGAGAGGTAGGGGAAGTAGAGAGAGAGAGATAGGTAAAGAGAGAGAATATATAAAGTATCAGCAGTGAGTAGCAAGTAGCAATTAGTAATATACCCCAAGGCTACAGGCCCTAGGAGAACTAGGCTTCTACCATACACTAGAATTGCGTATATACAAACAGGCATACAAGCATAGTCGTGGCACTAGAACGAGCTTACGAGTGCTCGATGCTCATAACGCGCTATATCGGATACACCAATACTAACCCTCCTCCGAGGTCTATCTAGTGCCATCTCTTCATTTAGGTTGAAATAGGTGAGGTCCTGACGAATCGTTTCCATCCAACTCTTCTTTAGCCGTCCTCTCCCTTTCTTCCCGTTTGTTATCTAGAGTTGTTCACATCTCCTTACGGGGGCCATGGTGAGTCTCCTCCTCACATGCTCAAAACATCGCAAACACCGCTTCCTCAACATATCATCGATTGGGGCGGCGCCTAGTTTACTTCTTATAACGTCATTTCTGATCCTATCCTTCATTGTGTATCAACATATCCATCTCAAGATCCTCATCTCCGCCACCTTCAGCTATTGCATGTTGTGGCACTTAATTGGCCAACACTCTGCCCCATAAGACATAGCTGGCCTCATTACAATTTTAGCAATGATTGTTTTCTTTTAAAGTATTTAATGCATTGTACAATATAATTTTTTTTTCTACTCATTTAGAAACTAAAAAAAAAAAAAACGTTTTATTATAAAAGCTTAAAATTTGTTTTAAAAATCTTTTTTCTTATCCATAAAGGACCTAACATTGAAATTAATAAGTGATAACAAAAGAGATTCTAAGGGGCTGTTTGATTGGTGATATTGGAAATGTGCAATCCATTCTCACTTTGAAGCTGTTTGGTACGTGAGAGTGGGAATGAAAGGTATGATGGAAGTGGGAATCGGTGGGAATATGTAAAATAACTTTCATTCCCATATTTAGGGCCCTGGGTTTGGAAACGTGAAAATGGAAATGAAAAAAACTTTGGGTTCAACTTTTTTTTTTTTTTTTACTATTTTAATCTCAATTGAAGTTTTGATTTATGTAATCACCCTCAAATAATATTTAAATACATTTTTAAGCATTATTATTTTTATTATTATTACATTAATATTATAACAAATATTAACAATATTTGTCATAATATAAGTATAATATGACAAAAAATATTATTTTTGTTGTAAATATTGGATATTTTTTGGGTATAAATTTTAGAGTTGAGTTTGGATATTACTAAATTTTATAGAAAATTAAAAATTATGTAAAATATATATTTATGTATATATATAAATACATATATATAAATGGGTGTTGGGGTAAAATGTGTCAAGTGTCACATTTTGAGCCAAAGTATGATGACTAACCCCCCCCCCCCCCCCTCCATTGTATATAAATACACACACAGCACATAATCTGGACAACAGCAAGAGAAAGAGAAAGAAAGAAGAAAAAGGAAAGAAAAAGAAAAGAGGGAAAAAGAAGAAAAAGAACGAGAGAGAGAGAGAGAGAGAGAGAGAGAGAAAGAGATTAATAAAATTATCTCGTTCTGATATAAAATACTTGTCATTTTTTTTCAATTATATTTGGGTTTATTTTTTTATTACTGTCCTATAGAGTATACTATCTCTATAGTTTTACAACACGTTATCAGCACGAGTCTCTACCCAGACAAAGATTATATAAGCTTGAGGTAAGTTTATCTTCTCTAATCTTTGTGATTTATAATTTTATTAATCTTGAGTTTATTGCTCTTAATATATCTGGCAAACATTATTTGCTTTAGACCCTTGATTTTGAGATCCACCCTGATGTTGTGAATATCAGACAATTAAAAGGTGTAATAGCGCATCCCTGCAGGATTCCCTCAAAAGCAATGATATTTCTCAAGCATCATATCCCCGAAGGATTGAAGACTGAGTATATTACAGTAAAGGACCCCGAATGTCCTTTGACCGAATTTAAAGGAGAGGTTTGATCACCAAAGCTTGTGATCTCCCTAAAGCTCGCCATAAATGGATTCAACCTGTGGCTGCAGGATTTTAAAACTGTCGGCGAATATAACTCTACAGTGTTTAGTATTACCTCCCGACTGCAATTATGTGGTGAAAATATTATTGAGGAGGATATGTTAGAGAAAATATTCTCTATTTGTCATGTCTCGAATATGCTCCTGCAGTAGCAATATCGAGAACGATGATTTAAAAATACTCAGAGTTAATATTATTTCTCCTCGTTGCTGAATAAAGCAATGAATTGTTGATGAAAAATCATTAGACACGACCAACTGGATTCGAACAATTCTCTAAAATGAATGTGTCGACATATTACCATCATGGACGTGGTCAAGGTTGTAAAGGTCGTCATAAATTTGGACGTGGTCAGGGTCGTGGACAAGGTTATAGTTGTGGTCATAATAACTGGCATTATGGTACCCTGAATGGACCAAAATTTAATAAGTCCACTAATGACGAGGAGATGAAGGAAAGAGAAACTTTAGTTTCTCGTATTTTCTATTTTGCATATTCATGGCCGGTTAAACCGCCTACTTTTATTACTCGTTCATTATTTATATTGTCGGCTATGCCGCCTACTTATTACTGTTCATATGGTCTGCTATGCCGCCTACTTTTTATCAGTTATTCATATGGCTATATTTCTTGGCCAATCTATTTGATACTTTACCAAAGGCTCCAGAAGAGCATATATTATGTTTCCTGAAGAAACAATAATTTTCATAAGTATGGCTATCTATTTAATTTGGAGATATCTATTGGGATGGTTAATCAGAAGTTAACAGACCCAAAAGACTTTTATTTTATGACATAACTATTTAAGTCATCCAGACATAAATATAGTTAAGAGAATCGTTGAAATTCTCGCACCCATTCAAGAATTAGAAGATTTTTATATCGGGTGTTTCAAAATTGGTTAAAGGCTCCGGAAGAGCACATATTATATTCCCTGAAGAGACGAAGCTAAACATAAGTGATGCTCTATTTCCGAGTAGATCACAGAGAAACTTGATCAATTTTCAAGATATTCGTCGCAATTGTTATCACATTGAGACAATAAATAAGGGCGATAAAGAATATCTTTACAGTACATCACTTACTTCAGGAAGAAAGAAAATACTGGAAAAAAAAATTTGTCAGCGCTTCTTCCGAGTTATATTATACTTACATCAACCCAATTGAATCAAATACATTGGTTAACCAAAAGTTAACTAATTGCAAAACGTTCACCCAGTGGCATGACCGTTTGGGCCATCCAGGTGTAACGCCGGTGAGAAAAATTATTGAAAGTTCTCATGGGCAATCATTAAAGAACCTGAAGATTCTTTCTCCTGACGAGATTTCATGTGCTACTTGTGCTCAAGGCAAAATAATTATTAGGCCATCCCTAACCAAAATAGGGATTGAATCTCCTAACTTTCTGGAAAGGATATAAGGAGACATATATGGGCTTATTATTCTATCATGTGGACCATTTTGATATTTTATGGTGCTGATAGACGCCTCAACACGTTGGTCACATGCTTGCCTATTATCTACTCGCAACGTGGCATTTGCGAGACTCCTTGCACAAATAATTCGATTCCGGGCTCAATTTTCGGATTACACGATCCAGAAGATCCATCTTGATAATGCAGAGGAATTTACGTCCCAAGCTTTTAATGACTATTGTATGTCAATTGGGATTATAGTTGAGCACCCTGTGGCTCATCAGCATACACAAAATGGTCTTGCAGAATCTCTGATTAAACGTCTGTAGCTAATTGCTAGACCATTGCTCATGAAAACAAAGCTGCCTAGTTCTGCATGGGGACACGTTATATTGCATGCTGCAGTACTTATTCGTGCTAGGCCAGTTGCTTATCATAAATACACCCCATTGCAACTTGTGTCCGGTCAAGAACTAGATATATCCCATCTATGAACTTTTGATTGTGCGGTCTATGTTCCAATTGCTCCACCCCAGCGTATAAAGATGGGTCCCCAAAAGAGACTGGGAATTTATGTTGGGTTTGAGTCCCCGTCAATTATAAATTATCTTGAACCATTGACTGGAGATATTTTTACTGCACGATTTGCAGATTGTAAATTTGATGAAACAATGTTCCCAGAATTAGGAGGAGAAAAGCTAAAGCTGGAAAAGCGTGAAATCATGTGGAATGCATCATATGTATCACATTTTGATCCACGTACGAATCAATGTGAAATGGAAGTCCAGAAGATTATCTATTTACAAAATATTGCGAATCAATTACCAAATGCATTAGTTGACACGAAAAGAGTGACCAAGTCACATGTTCCAGCTATGAATGCCCCCGTTCGAATTGATATTCCGAATGAAAAGTCTTCTAAAACATTGGAAAATACATCTATTGCATGCCAGAAGCATGGTAGACATGTTGGTTCTAAAGATAAGAATCCAAGAAAGAAAAGAGAGCAACATGAACAAGTTGGCTCCTTTATTAAAACTCTTGAAGAGAAAACCCCTAAAGTGGTACAAATGTGAATCCAAGGAAAAGAAACAGAGGGAGAAATGGCTCCTCGAGGGTATCAAATACCTGAAAATTGTAAAAGTGACGAAAATGTCGAGAATGAAGAAATTTCGATAAACTATACTATTATTGGCATACGGTGGAATATAAATGAAACGATTCTCGATTAAGTATTCGCATACAATGTGGCCGCTAATTTGACCACAAAATGTGAAGATTTTAAACCTAAATCTCTTCAAGAATGTCAAAGAAGAGATGACTGGCCAAAATGGAAAGAAGCAATACAGGCGGATTTAAACTCACTTGCAAAATGTGTAGTTTTTGAACCTGTAGTCCAAATGCCTGAAAACACGAAACCCGTAGGCTACAAATAGGTTTTTGTGTAAAAAGGAAATGAAAAGAATGAAGTCGTGAGGTATAAAACACGACTTGTAGCTCATCACAAAGGCCAGGAATTGACTATGAAGAGACATATTCACCTATAATGGATGCAATTACATTTAGATTTTTAATAAGCCTAGTAGTCTCTGAAAGACTCCACATACGTCTTATGGACGTAGTAACGACTTACCTATATGGATTACTTGATAATGATATCTATATGAAAGTCCCTAAAGGGCTACAAATGCTAGAAGTATATGGCTCAAAACCTCGAGAGCTTTGTTCAATTAAATTACAGAGATCACTGTATTGATTGAAATAATTAGGTCGAATGTGGTACAATCATCTTAGTATGTACCTTCTGGAATAAGGATATGTGAACAATCCAGTTAGCCCATGTGTTTTTGTTAAGAAATCGAATTGTGGATTTGCTATAGTAGCAGTCTATGTTGATGATTTGAATATCATAGGAATGCCTGAAGCGATTAAACAAACTATTGCATATCTGAATAAAGAGTTCGAAATGAAAGATCTCGGAAAGACGAAATATGGTCTTGGCCTGCAGATAGAGCACTTAACTAGTGGAATTTTAATCCATTAATCTACTTATACCGAAAAAGTGATTAAACGTTTTTATATGGACAAGGCACATCCGTTGAGCACCCTGATGGTCGTCTGATCACTTGATGTGATTAAGGATCCGTTTCGACCTCGAGGAGATGATGAAGAAATTATTGGCCCTAAAGTGCCATATTTAAGTGTAATAGGTGAACTGATCTATCTTGCTAACTATACAAGGCCAGATATAGCCTTTTCAGTTAATTTATTAGCAAGGTATAGCTCAATGCCTACCCGGAGACATTGGAATGGAATTAAACATATCTTTCAGTATCTCCGTGGTACATCTGATATGAGATTATACTATCAAAGACAATAAAGTCCGAGATTGGTTGGATATGCAGATGCGGGAAATTTTTCTGATCCACATAGAGACCATTCACAGACAGGATATTTATTCACCTACAGTGACACTGCTATATCTTGGCTATCTACCAAGCAGACAACGACAACAACTTCTTCAAATCATGCCGAAATACTTGCCCTTCATGAAGCAAGTAGAGAATGCTTATGGGTGAGATCTCTTATTCAACATGTTCAAGAAGAATGCAGTCTTCCAACGATCAGGGGGAGTCCAAATATACTATGTGAAGATAATGCTGCATGTATTGGTCAGATCAAAGATGGATACATTAAAGGCGACAGAACTAAGCGTATCTCACCAAAGTTCTTCTTTACACATGAGCTTCAGAAGATAGGTGAAATAAATGTTTAACCAATTCGCTCAAGTGAAAATCTGGCAGATTTGTTCACGAAAGCATTGCCAACGTCAACTTTTGAGAAGTTAGTTCACAAGATTGGTATGCGTCGACTCAGAAACGCCTCTCTCTAATATGTTCTCATGAGGGAGAGTTAAATGAGATGTACTCTTTTTTCCTTCGCTATGATTTTTTCCACTGGGTTTTCCTAGCAAGGTTTTTAACAAGGCAGGCGTATTTAGCTTGGATGCTGTATCCCGTTATAACGGAAAATATCCAAAGGGCGAGTGTTGTAAATATTGGATATTTTTTTGGTACAAATTTTAGAGTCGAGTTTGGATATTACTAAATATTATAGAAAATGAGAAATTATGTAAAATAACTATTTACGTATATACATATACATAAATGGGTATTGCGGTAAAATGTGACAAGTGTCACATTTGGAGCCAAAGTATGATGACTCACCTTCCCCCCGCCCCCCCCGCCCCCCAATTGTATATAAATACACAGACAGTACACAATCTGGACAATAGCAAGAGAAAGAGAAAGAAAGATGAAAAAGGAAAGAAAACGAAAGAAAAAGAAAAGAGGGAAAAATAAGAAAAAGAATGAGAGAGAGAGAGAGAGATTAATAAAATTATCTCGTTCTGATATAAAATACTTGTCATTTTTTTTTTCAATTATGTTTGGGTTTATTTTTTTTATTGCCATCCTATAAAGTATAATATCTCTATAGTTTTACAACAATTTTTAGTATTATTATAATAATAATATTTTCATTACTATTGTTTTAATATTATAATAATATTATTATTATATTTTTATAATAATAATAACAATGATAATATTATAATTATAATAAAAATATTATTAGTATAATAATACAAATAATAATAATAATAATAATAATAATAATAATAATAATAATAATAATGTCATTATTATTGTTATTGTTATTCTTAATACTATAATACTAATAATAAAGATAATAATATTATTATTTTTTATTATTATTCTTACTATTATTATTACTACTATAAGAAATTTTAGTGGAAAGTATTTTGGTAAAATACATTTTTATATGCACTCCCACCTGTGCATAACAAAAATGGAAATGAATATTTCAGCATTATTCCTATTTCCATTTCACCGTATATCAGACAAAGGTGTGGGAATGATTGGTCCATTCTCATTCCCAAAAAATTATTTCATTCCCTCATTATCACCCCCACAAATTCATTCTTACATATCAAACGGCCCTTAGTAGAAAGTGGGTACTAGATCCCACTTCCATATTACACCAATGAAGATATAAGAAACTTCCTTGTAATCACGTAATAAATACTTTTAACCATAAAATTTTAAGATATATATATATATCTACTCTACTTTTTCTATTAGCGTTTTTGCATCTCTTCCTCTTCTTCCTCTTTTTTTTTTTTTTTTTTTTTTTTTTTGGCAGTAAGCAACTGTTATGTTGGAATGTGTGAATTTAGCAATTTCTAACTTGATTTATTATTTTGAATTAATATTTTGAACTTCTACTTTTGTATCGGTATAAATATCTTTTGTTTTTTGTATATTTGTTTAATATCATTTTTATACATAATTAAAGCATTTTTTTTAGATTATAACTTATAATATTAATTTATAATTTTATTATATTATAGTATTATGTATATTATAGAGAAGTTCTTTCCCTCAAAGCTCTCCAAACCCTATTTTTAACAATTCCAAAGATGGTGTTTGAAGGCCTGTTTAGTAACAAAAAATTGTTTTCCTTTTCTATTTTCACATTTGCATTTCATCTCTAATTTTTCTTTTTCAGTTTTGCAACATAAAAAATTGGAAAATGCTTTCAAGTAATCCTTGCTTTTCAATTTTCTAAAAATTGAAAATGGTACATAAACAATACACAACGTGATATGGGAATCAACTTTTGTCGCCTTAATGTATGGGGTGTAAACGAGACAAGCCGACCCAAGAACCCCCTTGTTCGAACTCGAGCTTGACAAGGCTTATCAAGCTCAAGTTTGAGCCAAGCTCTTATCGAGCTTTTTCCAACCTTTGTTTGAACTTAATTTGATAAGATTTTAGTATGCTCGATACTCCTCTCGGCTCGTTAAACTTATCGAGTTTTGTCAAGCTTGCTATTGAGCATTATCGAGCTCATTATCGAGCCCAATCAAGCTTGAACGGAGTGTGCTATTGAGTGTAGCTTACTATCGACACTTTTCAAATTACTGTGGAGCCATTATCAAACCACTTTCGAACCATATCAACTGTTGACGAGCTCTTAACGAGCTTGTAATATGCCCTTAACGAGGTCTTATCATATTGTTCGCGATTGTTAATGAACCAAGTGCACCCTCTTCGAACTTGGCTCGTTAAGCTTGTGGACTTGCTCGGTTCAATAAGATATCAAGACCTCATAATGAATACGAACGAGCCTTAATCGATTTCGAACGCAAGTAGTTCATCGAACATTCGGTTCATTTACACTTCTAACTTAGCGGACAATTTGGTATTGCTTTTAAAAAAAGGAACCTAGCCTTAAGTATCCCTAAAGCTCGATCTGTCACATTCTGCAGAGATGAGTGACTATAGTTAAATAACTCGTATGATCTTTTTATTTGTCCTTCTCCTTGAAAATTATTTATTGATTTTAAAATTGGGAACCTAGCTTTAATTACCCCAAAATCATTTATGTACCAGGAGAAGAAGATGGGGGGTATATAGAAAATATTACAAAATAGGTGAGTGAAGGCCTAAAGAACAACCTAAGAGGGGGATGAATTAGGTTCTTTTATGATAAATGAAAAATTAAACTTTATGAACCAAAAACTAAATTAAAAGTTACACAATGAATATGAAATGAAAATGATAAAGGCGAGAATAAAAATGATGAATAAAGATTTTTTATAGTGGTTCACTTTCAAACTGGAAGCTAGTCCAGTTTTCAAGTGATTATTTTTTGTCATTTGAGCCTTTATCTAAGCTTGATGATTCTTTTTAAAAACAGGTTCAAGATTCAACCTTTACAATCGATCTTTTTCTACGTAGGCTCAAGACCCAACCTTCACAACCGATCCTTTTGTAACGTAGGCCTAGGATCCAACCTTTACAATAAATAATTGAAGTAAAGTAATGGAATAATTAAAGCAATGAGACTTCTTCACTCTTTCAAGAGTAAATTGATAATAGATCAAGCTTAGCCAAAGTTAAGGATATGCCAGTTAAGCTCAATGATTAACAATAAAGAGAACTAGTGATGCTCAAATAAAACTTTAAACAAAACCTAAAATCAAACCGTTAAAACGCAAGAAAATGAGAGCCTTTTATCAAAGAATGCTTAGAGAGTGTTGGATAATTTAAACCAAAACACTCAAGCCTTATTTAAAGGAAAATGAGAGCCTAAGGGACATTCAAAAAGTTGGAAAAAAGATTAGGAAAAAAATTTAAGTTAAAAGTAGCCGTTTGGAGCTTTTCTTATTTGTATGTCGACACATAAGACTATATGTCAACACACAGCAGCTCTAGATGGCTATTGTAAGTCTATGTGTCGGCACATCCCTTTAGTGTGCCGATGCTTAGCATGCCTAGGTGGATTTGAACAATTTCAATCAATTAGATTTGATGGGCTGATTAACTGTATTAGCTAAGTAAATTTGTTGATTAATTGATTTCCATATTAGCTTAATTTTTCTATTAATTTCCTAGTTTGCTTTAATCATGAATAGATGATTGATTAAATCATACTAAATAATCACCCATTTAAATTTTATCCTATTTGATTTGATCATGCTTTTCAAAATATCAATCTTAAATAGATATTTTAATTGATAAACTAGATTCGCTTAAATTTTGACTTGAATATTATCCAAATAAAATCTAAAAATCAAATTTCAAAATATTTCAAAAGTATTTTTGTTAGAGCATTACATATCAATATTGAAATTTTGACTCAATCGATATATCCCGATCCTAAGCCTTGGAAAATAAAAATAAACACATTTAAGGTGCTTCGACTCGGATCAAGTTCTCTTCAATTTGGATGAATCTTCTCTTCAACTTTGATTTCTTTTCCTCTGGATTTATCGTCTTAGAAAGCTTGCTATCAACATGATTACCCTTGGTTTTTCCTAGCTTTCTTATGAGTCACTTATAAACAAGATTAGAACAATTTAAACACAATAACTCATTAGATGATTGTGATTGTCGAAATTACAATATAAATCGCTTGAGGGCCAACAGTGAGAAGTGTGAAGATGTGAAAGGGGGGTTGAGGAAAAGTTGGCAAACAAGGTCCATATTTTGTGAAGAAAATTTGAAAACAATTCTAAACTGTTTTCCAAATCTGTGAAGGAATAGAAAAAACTAGAAAACTATTTTGCAACTTTTGGAATTAGAAAACTGTTCTACTGAACGCATTTTCAACTTTTTAGGCCATATATAGTAACAGAAAACTATTTTCCTTTTCCATTTTCAGTTTTTCTTTTCATCTCCAATTTTTCTTTTCTATTTTTGCAACATAGAAAACTGAAAAATGCGTTAAAGTGAGCCTTGTTTTCAAATTTTCTGTAAATTGAGAATGATACATAAATAATGTACAACGTGATGGGAATTAACTTTTTTCTCCTTAATGTAGGGTGCAAACAGGACGAACCCACCCAAGAACCCCCTTATTCGAACTCAAGCTTGATAATGCTTATTGAGCTCAAGTTCGAGCTGAGCTCTTATCGAGCTTTTCAACCCTTGTTCAAACTTAATTCCATAAGATTTAATATGTTTGATACTCGGCTTGACTCGTTAAGCTTATCGAGATGAGTCAAGCTTCTTATCGAGCAGTGTCGAGCTCATTATCAAGCCCAATCAAACTTGAAACTAAGTGAAGTGTGGTATTGAGTCGAGCTTGCTATCGACGCTTTTCAAATTACTATCAAGCTATTATCGAACCACTTTCGAACCAATATCAATTGTTCACGAGCTCTTATCAAATTGTCTGCTATTGTTAATGAACCAAGCGCACCGTATTCAAACTCGGCTCGATAAACTATTGAGCCCTCGTAATGAATACGAACGAGCCCTAATCGATTTTGAACGCAAGTAGTTCAACGAACTTTTGGTTTGTTTACACTTCTACCTGAGCGGATAGTTTGGTATTGCTTTTAAAAAAAGGAACCTAGCCATAAATACCCCTAAAGCCCGCTCCATCACATTCTGCAAAGATGAGTGTATGTAATTGAATTACTTGCATGAACCCCTTATTTATCCTCGACCTTGAAAATTATTCATTGCTTTTAAAATTCTGAACCTAGCCTTAGGTACACCAAAATCATTCCCATAAAAGGAGGAGAAGATGTGGATGTATAGAAAATATTATAAAATGGGTGAGTAGTGTGAAAATGTGAAAAGGGATTTGAGAAAATATTGGAAAACAAGGTTCTTATTTTGTGAAGAAAATTTGAAAAATAGTTTAAAATTGTTTTCCAAATCTGTGAAGCACTAGAGAAAACTAGAAAACTATTATCTAATTCCTGGAATAAGAAAACTGGATTGCTAAATACATTTTTCAATTTTTTAGAGCCTGTCTAGTAATAGAAAATTATTTTCCTTTTCCATTGTTAGTTTTCCTTTTCATCTCTAATTTTCTTTTTCTAGTTTTGCAACATAGGAAACTAGAAAATGCGTTTACGTGATCCATGTTTTCCAATTTTCTGCTAAGGTAATCAACTTTTGTCGCCTTAATATAGGGGTGCAAACGAGACGAGCAGACCCAAGAAGAACCCCCTTGTTCGAACTCGAGCTTAATAAGGCTTATCAAACTCAAGTTTGAGCTGAGATCCTATCTAGCTTTTCCAATCCCCATTTGAACTTAATTCAATAAATTTTAGTATGTTCGATATTCGGCTCTACTCGTTAGGCTTATTCAGTTGAGCTTGTTATCGAGTAGTGTGGAGCTTATTATCGAGCCCAATCAAGCTTAAAACTAAGTAGAGTGTGCTATTGAGTTGAGCTCACTATCGACGCTTTTCAAATTATTAACGAGCTTGTAATGAGCCCTTAACGAGCTTTTATCAAATTGTTCATGACTGTTAATGTACCAAGCACACCCTATTCAAACTCGGCTCGTTAGGCTTATTGAGCCTACTCGAACTCGACTTGATAAGCTATCAAGCCCTCTTAATGAACAAGAACAAGCCCTAATCGATTTCGAACGCAAGTAGTTCATCGAATGTTCATTTCATTTACACTTCTACCTTAGCGGATAGTTTGGTATCGCTTTTAAAAAAAAGAACCTAGCCTTGAGTATCCCTAAAGCCCGCTCTATCACGTTCTACAAAGATGAGTGTTTGTAATTAAGTAATTTGCATGATTCTCTTATTTGTCCTCTGCCTTGAAAATTATTTATCGCTTTTAAAATTGGGAACATAGCCTTAAGTAATCCAAAATTATTTACGTAAAAGGAGGAGAAGATGGGAGTATGTATTGGTCAGTAGTGTGAAAACGTGAAAGACTAGTTGAGAAAAGTTGGAAAATAAGGTCCCCATTTCGGAAAGAAAATTTAAAAAATAGTTTGAAATTGTTTTCCACATCTGTGAAAGAATAGAGAAAACTGACTTTTGGAATTAGAAAACTAGATTGCTAAACAAGTTTTCTGGTTTTTCAATTTCCAGGAAACGTTTCCTGGAAAATTGAAAATTTTTTGATACTAAACAGGCCCTAGATATTCGTAAAAAATATAAAAAAAAATTCAAAAATAAGTCATAAATTACCATAAATCTTTCTAAAAAAGAAAAATAAATAACATTATAATTGTCATGGCAGAGCGGCTTGGATTGGTCGAATAGGGTTGGACCTGTTTGCACAACCGGTCAAACCAGGTCAAGTCTAATAGGTTAAATGTGTTAGATATGGGTAACAGCGGGTTCTGTGTCAGATGTTGGGTTTGACCAAGCTCAGTTCAATTAAAAAAAATAATTGACCTATTGACCCAACCCTCTATCATGCTCAGATAGCCCCGGTTTGACCCAGCAACCTAGCTGGTCAAGTGTCTTTGGATCATTTGCCGAGTTGGGCATGCGTAACAGTGTTCCACCCTCCATGCATCGCATGTGATATCACTAGTATCTTTTGTTTTAGAAAAGGAGCCATGAAATTTAAGTAGCATAAGAGAACCAAAGTACCCTCAGATGTCAGGGAGAAAAGGGGCACGATAGGGTACCCTATGAGATGACAAATATTGGGCATGATAAGTGGTTGATGGACGCCACCAATAAGCATGAGAGGTGGCTGATAGGCATAATCAACAAGTATGAATGCTACATTGCTTTCTTGACACCCATCTCCATCTTTATTTTTCCAAAAACAATTCAACAACCCAAAAACTAAGCTTGCCTAATAAGACTTCCTCTTGAAAAGAAATTTAAATTTCTTAGAAAAATGAATCAGTAGAAAAAATCCTCTTAACTACATAATCTTTTTATTCCTTCATTGTGCCTTCTTTTTAAATCTTCATTTTTAGCAAAATGGAACAATGAAAATATGAAATAACAACTTGGGGAGTGATTTATGTCGGGAAAATTAAAAATCGAGAACAAGTGGAAGTAAAAACCAACAAAGCAGCAAAAATCCACACACCATAATTTACGTGGAAACTCTCTCTCAACTAGAGGAAAAAACCACGGGATCCAAACTAGTGTCTCAATCCACTGTGAAATTTAGGAATTATAATATTTAATTATAGCCCCCAAACGCCCTATACACAATTGTCATCAATCATCAATCATCAATCAACTTCATCAATGTAACTATTACACAGTGAGTCACTGACCTTATCACAATATGACTATTGCACGGCGAGTCACCAATTCTCTCACATTGTAAATACTATACAATTTGTCACCAGTCCTCCTCAATGTAGCTATTGCACGGCGGCAACCCTCCCTATAACATAGCTTTAGATAAAGGAAGTTACAAAAACTCTCATTAATACCTTTCAATCAAGCCTCTCGCTGTTCCCCCGAGGCACCTCTTTACATATCTTACAACACCTCACATTTTTCCTTGCTTTTCTTCACTATTTTTCTTCTCTTCTTCTCACAGCTCAAGCATAACCCTCAATCCCTATTTATAGTTGAGTTAGCTAAGCCTAATCAATATTAAACCGTATCAAATGAAAATTATTTAGGTAACTAAATCATATCTAACCCAAATCTAATTTATATCATATCAGATCAATATTAATTCTGAAATAGATAATATCTTCAACACACACCTTAGTAGCTTCAATATTGCAATGCAAGGAGATTAGTGGCATTGTTTGTAGCCATAGTTTTACTCGGCCTCCATTGTTGAATGAGAGATGCAAGTTCTTTTTCTTAGATGCACAACTTATAGCACTACCACCAAGGGTGAAAATCCAACCTAAAGTAGATTTCTTATCACAAGCACTAGTGATCCAGCTTGCTTCAGTGTAATGATCTAATACTGCTGGATAATCTCTATAAAAAATTCCTAAGTCACTTATATTGTTCAAGTGTACAAGGATTCTGTTAATTCCTTTCCAATGAGCAATACTAGGATCACTTGTTAACCTTGGCAATGCACATAGCAAATGCAATATCTAGTCTTATGCCGTTCATTGCATACATGAGACTTCCAATGGCACTGGCATATTCAAGTTGTGTAATTGCTCAACCATAATTTTCAACAAGTTTGACACTAGAGTCATAGGGGGTTTTTTCTTCTTTAATTCCAAGCTACATAAACTTCTCTAAAATTTTAGCAACATAATGAGATTGATTAAGAGCATAAACCCCACTATGTCACTTCAATTTTATACCTAAGTTAGTATCCACTTCATTCATATCTTTTATCTTGAATTATGAAGATATATACTTCTTGGTTTCCTCAATACCTTTCCACATAGAGACACATGATAACCCCATAATCCTTAGTAAACTTAGAATAAATGCACTTATCAGCATTGTTATGCATAAAATCATTAGAAAGAATTATGGTATCAAACTTCTCATACCACTGTTTAGGTGCTTGTTTCAAACCATACAACAACCTTACTAATTTATCTATTTTTTTTCTCATTACCACCTAGCACTCCAAATAATCTTCTTCATCAAGATCACCATTTAGGAAGGTAGTTCAAACATTCGTTTGGAGTATATATAAATTGTTTATTAAAGCCAGTGCTATTAACACTCTAATGGATGTTATTCTTGCAATAGGAGCATATGTGTCAAAATAATCAATACCTTCCTTTTGAGTAAAACCTTTTGTTACTAACCTGGCTTTAAAGGTTTATAATGAAACGTACATATTATACTTTTTTTTGTCTAAATACTGACTTACATTCTATCGTCTTTGATCCCATAGGTAAATCCAGAAGGACCTAAGTATTGTTGGATAACAATGAGTCCATTTGATCATTTATAATCTCTGTCTAAAATGATGCATCTCTAGAAGCCATAGCCTCACTGTATGACTTTGGATCCTCCTCTAAATGTAAAGCACTGGGTATTTTGTTTATTATAGAGTTTTTATCATCTTTAACTAAGAACAATATGGATTGGAAAGAAATAAAATGATATCCTAAATTTTTCTCTTTCCTTGCTCATTGACTTCTTCTAGGTTGTAATGGAACATTTTCTACACTTTTTTTATTTGCATTCACATAAGAGTTTTCAGGAATGTCGTCTTGTAGTGGAGGTGCTCATAGACTCAATATTTGGAGTATGGTCAATACTCTTAGCATGATCAAACTTATTTTCAATATATTCGGCATCCGTAGTCTTAACAATAATATTTGAGTCAAGTTTATGCCTAAGAATTTTGAGCATAACCCACAAACACACTTTTAATAGTTATAGGACCCAATTTTGTTCTTTTAGGATCAGGTACTAGATAAAAGGCTAAACACCCCCACACTTTAAGATAATCCAACTTAGGTTTTCTTCCTTTCCATATTCCATATGGAGATGTTTTTCTTTGCCTAGAACGAATTCGATTATGAATATGACAAGTAGCAAGTAAAGCTTCTCCTCACAAATTTAGTGGCAATTTTGCATTAAGGATCATACTCCCCACAAAGTTAACCATAACCTCAAAGATACGGCTTTTCCTTTCAGCTAAACCATTCTACTGACGAGTATAAGGAGCAGAATTTTGATGTATTATACCATGTTTTTTGCAGAATGCATCAAAATCAATGGGAACTATCACTATGAAGAATTTTAATCTTTCTTTCTTTTTGATTCCCTACTGCTATTTATAACATTTAAACATACTAAATGCCTCATCTTTATTTCTCACAAGATATACATAAGTATATCTTGAGCAATCATCTACAAACATCATAAAGTAACGTTCTTCACCTCTAGTGCGTATACCATTTAATTCACATATATTTGAATGCACTAAGTCCAGAATTTGTGTATTTCTTTCCACGCTAGAAAAAGGCCTTTTGGCCAACTTTGCTTGGATACAAATTTCACACTTATCCTTTTTTATACTATCGTTGACTGAAATATGACCATGCTTGTGCATATATTCCAATGACCTAAAGTTTAAGAGTGCTAATCTAGCATGCCACATAGTTGAAGAAGAATCAACAAAGTAAGCAGAAACAACATTCATTTCCTTAATACCATCAATATTAAGTTTGAACATACCCTCACAAAATAACCCTTCCCCACAAAGAAATCATTCATGGATAATACAAGCTTGTTAAACTCAAGTATAACTTTAAAACCATTCTTACACAACAAATAGGCAGACACCAAATTCTTCCTAATTTCAGGAACATGGAGAACATTCACCAAAGTGAGTTTCTTTCTAGAAGTATACTTAACTCCACGGCGCCCTATCCAAGAACCTGCGCTGGATTGTGGTTTTCCATCAACACCTCACGATCTTTAATTGCTACATAGGTCTTAAAATGCTCCTTGTCATTGCATACATGATTTGTTGCTCCAGAATCTCACCACCAAGAAACAGACTTGGTAGTTGCCGTGTGCAATTCAGTAAACATGCCAATTTACAACCCTTCGATGCCAAAATCATGGCAACACGGTCTTTGGACTCCTCTTGGACCATATTGGCTTTAGTAAAAGCCAAAGTTTGGTTCTTTGTAGTGTTCTCCCTTTTTAATTCCCTGTAATCTTTTATATAGTGCCCTTTTTTTGTGGCATTGGTAACACTTAAAAACTTTGCTTTTTGTCCTGCTTGTTTTTAAAGTCAAAAGCCTTCTTTTTCTAATTCTTCTATTTATAATTGTGGTCAGACACATAGTTCTCTTTGGAACTACTACCAAGATACTCGGCATCACCCTTTCTAGTTTCTTCTTCATTGCATAGATGCCTAAGTAACTTTTCTATCGTGAAATCTTTTGTCATATGTAGAAGTTTTTTTTCTATAATCTTTCCAATTGATCCAACTTGAAGAGATTCAAAGACGACCTCTTTGACATCACAAAGTCTATTAACCATAACATGCAACTCATGCACTTGGTCCATAATGGGTATCTGTCAATCATAACAAACTTGAAATTTGTCATCAATAGAAATTTATCAGCAGCCTACCTCTCTATGTTATACTTCTCTTTCAAGGCCTGCCAAATCTTCAATGGGGACTCGTTGGACATGTACAAATCATACAAAGGATCGGACAAAATTTTGAGGGTATGACCACGATAGATGAACTCATCCTTTTCACTTTCTAATTTAGCTCTGTCGTTTTGGCCTTCTCCTCATTCGAAGCATCAACACCGGATTCTAAAATAGGCTTCAATTTAGGATCAAGGATGTAGGCAATGTTGAGTGCAGTAAGCAAAAATATCATCTTATCTTTCCAGGGGTTGAAATTACTCCCATCAAAGCGGTCTAATTTAACAAATTCTTGGTTCATGACCTAGAAAGTAGTAGTGTTGGATGACTCTCCTGCCATTGCAATAATACCTTAGAATTGTTGAGAAATGGGTATGGCATAATATAATTTGGGGAAATACCTAAGGCATAAGGCATCTTAGAACATTGTCTTCTAAGTATTATTTGCCCACTACACGAAGATTATTCTTAAATAAAGTAAATATACCACTAGGATGCAATAAGCCTTTTGGATTTTTTGGAGAATAACAACCAGAAAATCCCCTGAACTCTTTTGACAAAGAAGGAGAGAAAGAAGGAAGAAGATGATGCTGGAAAAAAAAATGATTTTAATTGATGGGCACAAGAGGCACTATATTTAAGTGGATTTAATTCATTTAGAAATCTACAAATTGTTAGTAATCGATTTTAACTGTTTTTTAATCATTCTTCTTATCCGAAAATCAATTAATTTCTTTAAATCAATAACAATAAAATAAGAAAAGATTTTTATCCAATGTGGGGTAGCCCACACTGAGCCCCCTACAACCGCACGGCACACCAAGTGCCAAGTGTCGCCTAACAAACTGCCAAAAGCATCATAAGCGCCACGTGTGCGTATGAATGTGTAGTTTTGGAGTTCGCTTAACCCACAAAGAGTAACAAGAACTCCTAAGCTCATAACAAACTCAATATTCTAATAGGCCCATTACGACACCCACGTATACAGTGGTGTCTCTTTCTCATCTTTTCCAGTGTGGGATACATTCCCACACTTTTGCACAAAACTCTACAATACAAACTATCAACAAAAATGTCCCCCTCTTTCTCTCTCTCGTGATCTCCACTATCGGCTGTGAATCACCGTGAGGGCCAAATAGAACAAGAAGGAGCAAACAGGAATTAGAGAAGAGATCATGGAAACGTCAATCAAGGGAGTTGACATTTTCATGAGTTTTGATTTTCCTTTTTTTATTCATTTTGTATTTTTTAGGCTCTAATGGCGGAGTAGATTCCTAAGCAGTGATGGATGATTAGATGTCCGAATCTCAAGTTAATGTTGTAGTTTACTTTTGCTACATGAGTTTTATATGCCTATGGGGCAATTTGATCATGTGACAGGTGTGTCATTTACAGACTTGTAGTTACTTTTGCGTTTCTTATTAATTTGGGTGTTATCTTGTACTTGTGGCCCAGAATTTGGAGTTCAAACGAAAGTCTTTAGTGCTATTGAGATAATCAATGCAATACCTAGGATAGTAGAGTCGTTAATTGGAGTATGTTTTAAAGCTAAACTAAGTGCTCTACGTTTTAATTAAATGTCAATTCCAATTTAGAGCTTGTAGCCTAAATTGCTAATGTCATCTGGATAATGGTCATATGGTCTGGATTCAAGATTCATGAGCCCGGAGGTATTCCTTAAACCACTTGATTGATTTATTGTCACTTAGATTTTACTCACTTTCTATTTAGTTTTATTTAATTGTACAAACCCTCAACCTAATTCAATTCATAAAAGCAACATACCCAATGCCACAAGGGCTCGCGCCTAAGCAGGGTCGGGTGGGGGGGAGGGGGGCAGATGTACGCAACATTCCCCCTTAAGGGTATTACCTCTAAAGAAAGGCTACTTTCGAGTACCCCCAACCTGAGAGTGAGGACTTTCCAAGAAGTCACCCATCTTGGTACTATTCTCGCCCAAGCACGATTAACTTTGGAGTTCTAACGGGATCCGGTGACGGCGTATTAGTGCCCTTTTTGGTAACCTAATCCAATTCATAATTGCTTAAAAATAAGTTGACTTTCACTAGAGTACCTGTGGAAGCAACATTTGTACACTTGATAGTTCCTACAAGAAACTCATACGATTAGGAATGCACGATTTTTACACTTTAAAACTACAAACACATGACTTTTATGTAAATTCTTACTTTACGATATCATCATGTGGAACCTTCCAACTTTATTGAGAGTCTACAAAATTCCTAAAAAAAGTATAGAATATAGTCAACATCTCTATTTCAATGTGTAGATTGCAAGAGCGAAGGAAGAGGCACAAGCGAATGATCTCCATGTGGTGAAAGACACCAAAATTAATGAACTTAATTAAAGTTGAATAAATTAATCCCATTAAAAAAAAAAGTAAAATAAAGGGGAAAAAGAAAAAAAAGTGAGAACTGGGGTCACACACGTGTATTCCTGGAAACAACAGCCTGTCGTGTCGGTGTCTTCAGTCAACCGCCCTGGTGTTTACTGTTTACAATAATTAAGGTACCATTCCATCTCTACGTACTACAAACAAGGGTGGGGATCCCAAACTTGGGCAAATGTTTCGTGCCATATTATATTATATTCGTGCTCGTGCTATACGAGAGGCTTTAAGAATCGGATCAATTCGAACCGAGTTCATTTATTAAACGGCTTACAAACTCTCAACCCTTATTTAATCCAATTATTAAATGGGTAACCCACATGCTACCCTTTTAATTATATCGATAATATTTTTCATTCAATGTTATTTTTTCAACTTAGAAACCTGTTATTAATACACGTTATGTTTGATAATAATAATAAATACTTGTTCTATTTATAACTTTTAAAATAAACTATCAATTTAATATTACTAAATATAGCTCAAATTATGTTAACTCAAAAAATATATATAATAACAATAATATATTACTTAAATGTCTAACATAACTATACAAACTGATCAATTATGTCGAAAATGGGTTAGACAAGTCAACCCAAATTCCACCCAATTACCTAAATGGATTAAAGAAGTCAACCCAAATTCAACCCGGCTTCAAAACCACCGACCCATACCTGCTATCTTCATATCGTGTCCGTGCCATCTTATTGTGTTGTGTCAGATTTTACCAACCCTTTCCCAAACCAAACTTATAGGGAGAGAGAGAAAGAGGGAGGGAGGAGGGAATTGGGGGTTTTGTTTTAAATTTTTTTAATTCTAAAGTTCAATGTATTTAAAAATTTATTTAAAATTTAAATTATTTAAATAAAATAATACTAATACATAAATTTTTTAACTATTTATTAACTAGGTAATTTTAAAATTTAATGTATCTGAAAAATAATTAAAATTTTAAATTATTTCTGTAAAATAATTTTAATATATTAATTTATTTTTGATTATTTATCAATTATACAATTTTAAAATTCAATGTATTTAAAAAATATTATAATTTTGAATTATTTATAATAGTTTAGTTATCTTTTTGATTATTTATCCATTAAATTTTTGATGTCATTTTGATATTTTTAAAAAAATTTAATAGATACCTAAAGGATAAAATAACTTGGATATCTTATCATTATTATTTATTATATTTGCATAAATTTTCCAATATTGTGAATAATAACGATAATATATACATATCATTTCATTATTTAGGTACCCATTAAACTTTTGCTAAAATTATCGATATGACATATATGTATTATTATTATTATTCACTATATTAGTGATTTAATTATGGATAATAACTATAATGTATGCAAGTTATTTCGATATTTTTAACAAAAATTTAACATATACTTAAATGATAAATAGTCAAAAAATAAATTTATATATTAAAATTATTTTATATAAATAATTTAAATTTTCAACAATTTTTTAAAAATATTAAATTTTAATATTTAAAAAAAAACTCACCCCTTGCCCCCTCTTGATTAATTTAGAAATAAGGCATCATTTAACATAAAATTAGGAAACTGGCATATTAGCAAAAGATTTTAGCGAAATGACACACTTTACTTCACAATTCTTAAGCATGCCATTTAAAATGGCGTGCATACACTACACGCTATTATGCACGCTGGCGTGCAAAACTTGCGCCCCCTTTCAAATGGCATGCATAATTATGCACTCCTATTTTTTTTTTTTCAAATTGTGACAGATTGAAATTCTATGCCTATGCACTCCTATTATTTTTTTTCCAAATTGAACGGCATTTCAAAAGCCGTGTACGCCATTTGAAATGGCGTGCATAAAAATTGTACAGTAAAGTGTGACATTTTGCTAAAATTTTTAGCTCACATGCCAGCTTTTTAAATTTTTTTTAAATGGTGCTGTATTGGTAAATTAGTCATCCCTGTCTCTCCCATTGTAAGTTTGGCTACGGGGTATTCCCACCCCATACTACACAAAAGTCAGCATTTCTCTGGTACAAATATAAGAAAGCACTAATTATCGCTTAGGTATTCTCACGATCTAGTATTTGTTACCTAAATATTCTTATATTTTAATATATTTGAATATTTTACCCCTCAGATATCATTTGTTGAAAATTAATGAATTTTTGTCATAATCTAATTAATATATAATTACGATGACATATATAAATCACATTTTATATATATATATATATTTATTTATTTATATTTATGAGGCAATTTTTAGGGATCATTTTAGGGAAATATCGTTTATTAAAGTACTTATATTTTAATTGATCATCGCAACTTTTTAACTTTTGACAAGTGCAATCCCCTCTAATTTTGATTATAGTTGCGGTACATTTTTCATGCATTGTTGACTATTCCAAGTTCATAGGGCTAAACCTGATGCCAAGGGTTCCCAAAGTTATTATCTAATGCAACACAAAAGTAAAGTCTTTTAAACTTTTGAAAATTTAAGATGCTAATTGAAATCATTTTGATAGCAAAATTTAAGATTTTTCACTATGATTGGTACATAACGGAAACATAAAGTCAATTTAAATACGTCAAAAATCCGAAGTTTAACTCAGAAACTACTGAAAGAGAGAAAAAGACTAGAGTTTTGTATTAAACAATTAATTAATGACCGAAACAACCAGCATAAAAAAAGTATCTATAGGCAAAATTAAGAGAAACCCCAAAAATGTAAAAATACGAAAATGCCACTGAACTATCTACAAAACATAAAAAGGGTCCAAATACACATTTAGAGGCTAAATTTGGGAGAAAAAGTGGCGCTAGAGGAAAGCAATTGGAGCTATATAGTTCGATTCGAGAGTTTCGATTTGATAGGTAATTCCTCCTGTAACTCCTTAAGGATCAAAATTTATAGCCATTTAAAGTTGACAACAGAAATTAGCGTTTGCGGCCCTCCCATTTGGGTTTCTAAGTACTCGTCACACATCAGTGATAGTGGCCATGAGTATGACAATTGATATGAATGTGTAATGTCAAGGACATGACTTTCATTTTTCATCTATCATGTCATAATGCTCCACAACCAAACAAAATGGAGTGACATAATGTGAGCATCAATATGGTGCATACAAGTAGAGGAAATGACATAAGGAGCCCTTGCGCTATAAACTAAACAGGAGGGGTAGAAGTGTCAATACTACTAACCCTAGTATAACTTGCCTAATATTGTTCCTCTAATAGGCCGTCTCAATCTGAGCGGGAAACATGAAAGTGAAGATTACTTTTGTGGTAGTGGAAGGGCTCTGAAGTGAGACCTTTGGAGAAAATGTCAACAATTTGTTTTGCTGCAGGAGTGTAGTGAATTTGAATATCACCTTTCAGAACTTTTTCTCGAACATAAGGGAAATTGACATCAACATGTTTACTTCAATCATTGGAAACAGGGTTTGATGAGAGGTAGGAGGCGGAGACATTACCGCAGTATATGACAACTGGTCCTGAATGATAAAGGCCAATGTTACGCATGATGTTGCTGTGGCATGTTTCTTGGCACGCCACGAGATGAGATTAGGACCAAGGAACAGAGCGTAACCATTGGTAGACCGTCGAGTGTCAAGACACCCTCCCTAATCAGCATCCACATAGACAACAACCGAGGTGCAAGAACCGAGTAGGATGGAAAATCCATGGTCGTGGTGTTTTTTAGGTACCTTAGAATTGGTTTGACAATCTACCAATGACTAGTCCTAGGAGCATGCATAAATTGGGAGACAAGAATAATAGCATAGCATATATCGAGTCGAGTCATGGTGAGATATTAAAGGGCACCTACAGCACTACGGTATTCAGTGGGGTTAGGTAGGACTTCCCCTTCGGTTAGAGAGAGGTGAGTGCAAGCGGATAGGAGTGTTTTAATTAGTTTAGCTTCATGCATGTTGTGTTTGGTGCGAAGATTGACGGCGTATTTATGTTCAGAGAGAAAAAGTTTTGTTTTCAGTTCGTTTGGCCTCTATGCTTAAGAAGTAGTTAAAAGGACCTAGGTCCTTCATTGCAAATTGACCTGAAGATGGTGTATTAGTGTATCTATGGAGTAGGGGCCGGATCCTATGATAATCATGTCATCAACCTATAGTAGGAGACAGATAATGTCACTAGAATTATGAAACAAGAAAAGAGATGGGTCAGCACGATAATATTTAAAACCAAGATTGTAAAGAAAAGAGCTAAAATGCAGGAACCAAGCGTTAGGCACCTTTTTGAGACCATAAAGACTTTGCACAACCGACAAACATGATTTAGAAATTTAGGGTGAATAAACCCTTTAAGTTGACGCATATAAATATCTTCCTTGAGAGAGCCATGTAGGAAAGCATTTTTGACATCTAGTAGGCGAATAGGCCAATCTTTAGTGATGGCAAGGGAAAGTATAAAAAAAATTATAGATGGTTTAATAACAGGACTAAAGGTTTCCTTGAAGTCAATGCCTTCACATTGGTGAAAGCCTTGAGCAATAAGTCGAGCTTTAAAGTGATCTACAGAGCCATCCGCCTTATATTTTACCTTGTATTTCTAAGTACTACCTATAAGGTTCTTAGTTTTGCCATATGGAACAAGGTCCCACTTGTTGTTTTCGAGAAGGGAATTAAACTCATCAGCCATAGCTTCTTGCCACTTAAGGGGTCTTTACAACTTGTGAATAATACATAAATTCTTGTATTACAATTATCAAAGAGAGGGAAAGTGGGTATTTAGTTTTGCGAAGTCCATCTTTTAAACGTGTTTGCATATGATAAGTGTTTTGAACTGGACATTGGGGGGGGGGGGGGGGGGTGCCAGTTGCTTCGATCATTACAGTCGGGCGGGGAAATCGCTTATAGAGTCCGGTGGAGGAGAATGGTGAAGCTCAGGTTGTGTTGAAGGAGGGGTGTCCTGAGACCAAGATTCATCCTAGGTTTCAAACTGAAAGGTAGGAAGGGTTTTAGGGTTGAGATCAAGCGCGGGGGACTTGGTGAGGGTGAGGGGTTCTACTGGGAGTGGAAGGTCAGTTGAAGCTGACCTTAGTTCAATGTGGTATGGATGGTGGTCTAGGGGGTGTTTGGACCACAATGCGATAGCCTCATGGGTGAGGCGACGATGGACATGGGGTTACCTGTTGGATGCGATTGAGGGTGCGGCAAGGTACCAACACCGTAGTGCGGTTGTTGGGTTGGCATCCCGACCAAAGCCGAGTGAACCGGGCTGCGAACAGGGAATCCAGGTGGGCGTGGCATTGGGTTTGGGAGGAGTGTGCCGGCAGGTTGTGGCACAGGTTGAAGGGGAATAGGTAGGTCAACCATGGATATAGTGTTTCCGGGTATAGGAGTGGTTGGGTTAACTTTGTTGGGGTGGGGGAATTTGGTTTCGTCAAATTGAACGTGGCAATTGAAGTAAATTTTACCGATTTTAGGGTCAAGACAACGAATATTCTTTATATCGGACAGCGTAACCCAAGAAAATGCAAAGTATTGACCTACAAGCCAACTTATGCGGGGCACGTGGTGTAAGGTTGGGGAAACAAAGACATCTAAAAATACAAAAGCTAGAGTAGTCGAGGTGTCTATTAAAAAGTTTTTCGAAAGGAGAACAGTTTGGGAGAACTGGGTTGAGCAGTTTATTAATTAAAAAACTAGCGGTGCAAGCTGCATCATCCCAAAGGTGTACGGTAATTGAGATTTTAGTGGAAGTGTTTGTGCTGTTTCAATGATGTGCCACTTTTTTCGTTCCGTCACCCCATTTTGTTGTAGGGTATCAGGACATGAAAGTCGGAAGAGTATACCATGTTGTTTACATAAAGGATTCATGCGTTTGTGGTCAAATTCGCGACCCCCATCATTTTGAAAAATTTCAATGTTGGTAGAAAATTGATTTTCAACGAGCATTTTAAAAGTTTCAAAAATATTAAAAACTTTTGATTTATTGTGCATGGGATAGAGCCTAGTAAAAACGAGTAAAATCACCAATAAAAGCGACATAGTATTTATTGCATGAAGTTGAGGATCTCGGTGATTGCCATATATCAGAATGAATTAATTGCAATGGAGCAATAACTAAATATAAAGCACATTGAAACGGTAAATGATGGGACTTGCCCAAACAACATAATTGACTGAGTCCAGAAAAACGGGAACGGGGTATGAGTATGCGATTACATAAAACATCCATAATAGGATGACCTCAATGACCTAAACAACAGTAAGATCACTGATTTGGGTGTGCGCGACCAATCCAAGTGAGTGGGGCAAGAAGCCATACAGTGGTCCATTACTGCAAACTTGAAGCAGTGGGGTCCCTGTAGCCTTGTCCTTTATAGAAAAAAATTGAGTCAAATTCAACCTAGCAATTATTATCATGACAAAGACGTTTAATAGATAAAAGATTGTGTGTTAGGTGGGGAACAACCGTAACATCTTTAAGTTGTAAAGTTTTTGTTCAAGTTTTAAGGATGGATGAACCTATGTGTGAGATTGAGAGTAAAGCACTATCTCCAACTTAAACACTTTTATGACTAGTACAGGGAAGGGGGATTATAGACGATACCTGAGTTTGAAGTCATGTGGTTGGAGGCGCTTGAGTTCGGGTACCAGCCATAGTCCTAAGCATCACTGAGTGTCATGGCAGCCAAAGAGGGAGAAGGATCTAGAAAAGAGTGATGGTCAAAGCGGTGAGGACATGATATGGCACCGTGTCCAGTGTCAGAGCAGATCTAATAGAATTTTGAAGCAGTGCCCAGAATGCTGGGCATGTTAGTTATAGGGAGCGTCGGGTTTCAGTACTGGGGCGGCTAGGGGGAAGCCTAGGGCGGTCCATGGTGACCCGAAGAATGCTGGTGATTTTGTCCACCAGAACAGCCCCCTCAGTTGCCACGACGATCATGGTTATTTGTACCTGCAGCCACATGAGCATGAGTTTGTTCGGGAGGGGGGGTGCGTCCTTGATACCGATTTTGGGCCCTCTCTTCATTGAGAAGGGCAGTTTTAAGTCTTTCAAAGTCAGGTGCTGGAGATGTGTTTTGAGTAAGAGTGTCAAAGGTAGCATACTCAATTGGAAGGCCCGAAAGGTCATAGTGAACTGGTTCTCTATTTGTTATGGGGGAATCTATGCAGTTAGTCATCAGCTGTTGATTTTAATTCAGAAAGATATGCTTCCATGGTTCTGCCATCTTTACGAGTATAAATTATATGGTTTCGCAGTTCAAATTCCTTAGCTAGTCAATGATCTCTAAATCTTCTGACAAGGGCATCCCACATGGCTTTGGATGTGGGTTGACGAGCGATGTCATTAATTAGAGAGCAGGAGAGGGTTGTGGCGATACATGAGCGAAGGCTTTGATTTGTTCCAATCCAATTTAAGTGTTCAGGATTAGGGGAAGTAGACCCATTGGGATAAGTTAAAGAAGTGCTTTTTTAGGCGAGCAACAAGAATCACAAAGAATTGTTCTCTCCTAGTGTGATATTCTGTTGTGCTTTCAAGTTTAACAACAACAATGTTTGTTATACTGAGGGAGAAGAAGAGGATTATTATTGTAGAAATTAGGGTTTTGTAAAGGGGAAGAGGGGAAGGAGTTGTGGAATTGGAACCCCCATCATCGGTCACTGGGCCTGGATGGGAGAAGCCGGTGGTGCCACACGCAGCGGTGGTCGATGTTGTAAAGCCGAGACCTTGGGAAATCATGAAACTGTGCACGTTTCGCAAGGTGTTTTCCGACACCGGTAGGGGAAAGGGGGGAAGGGTATTGGGGATGCCGGAGCCAAAAAATTTCAAAAATTGTGGCCTCGTGGAAGTTAATGGAGTACCGAAGATGGAAACACTGGTATCTGTTAGTCTACTGATAAATAATACCGAGGTTAGGGATCCGATATGAGGGAGATCGGTCCTAGTCAAAGGTGAGGCTATTGGCCGGTCAATCCAACGACCACCGGCAGGGATAGAGCCGAGATCATTGTTGGTGTGAGGCGCTGTAGCCGTGGGGGAGGGAGAAGAGGAAGGGAAAAGGGAATTATTAGTTGCCATAGTTAAATTAGTTTCCTGTAATACGAAAGACTTGAAAGTAAAGAAATAAGAGAACTAGTAACGAAAAAGAAAATGAAGAACAGGAATTAGGGGGGAAAAAAAGAAAGAAAGAAGAGTCTCTTAGCAAGACTCTGATACCATATGAGAACACAATAAAGCGAAAATAATAATGTGTTTGAATGAATTGAAAGGTACATGGAGAGGCTCTTTATATAAAGCATATGAGTAGAGGAAATGACATAAGGAGCCCTTCGGCTCTAAACTAAACAAGAGGAGTAGAAGTGTCAATACTACTAACTCTAGTATAACTTGCCTAATATTGTTGCTCTAATACTTTCTAAACATTATTCCTTGGGCAATGGTAAACATTTCCTAATTCAAATTGGTTTGCTCAATCAATCCTTGATCTTAAAGCTTTCTAACTTAAAAACTTTTTGTCTAAGAATAGAGTTATTTACTTGTTCATAATGTTGTTAGTTTGTTCAATTGATCCCTCATCTTTTTGGGAAATCGTATAAAACAGAACCCCCCCCCCCCCCCCCCCCCCCCCCCCCCCCCCCCCCCCCCCCCCCGCCCCCCCCCTCCCCCCCCCACCTTTAATTTTTTTAGACCCCTGTATTATTAAACTACCCTTTTATGACCATTTTGCCCCTGCCTTTTTAACCCCCAAACGTCCACTCTCTCTCTCCCCTTCTTTCCCCTCATTTAATGCACGTCTATCTTCTCTGTGAAAACGTCTCTATGTCCTCTCCCCATGATTATTTCCCTCCCGTTTTCACTCTCTCTCTCTCCTCTGCATCACCTCTCTCTCTCTTCTTACACCCATTTCTCATACAGTCTCTCTCCTTTCCACCCGTTTTAACCTTCCAGTTTTTAAAGCCGTTTTGACCTTCGAGTTAAGATATCGTCCCTGCACCTCGTTCATCTAGGGTTTAATCACCATTTCCAAAAGGTAACACCGATTTTGTTAGTGCGTGTTTGTTTTCTCTTGGTTGTTTGTTGGGGTTGTTTGAGGGAAATGTATATGCGATTGTTTCATGTGTTGCACTGGCCTAGTATTGGTGAGGGTTTTTTTTGGGTTTAGGGACTTTTTTTGGGGTTTAGGGTTTTGCTGTTATTGGTGTTGTGAGTAAAGGTTAGTGTATTTTGAGTGAGGTTCCCATACTGGCTTGTTTATTTGATTCCATGGCTGATTTACTTTATTGTTCCTCATTGACCCTGCGTTTTACGTATTTGTGTGGTGGTTGAATTGGTTTTTATTGATATTCGCTGACACGTTGTGTTGATTTTGGGGGTGGAAAGCAGATGTTGATGGTAAAGCATTAATGGTGTATGATAGTTGATACAGGGCATGTGAGTGTCGAAAATGGATCAGTATCTTATGGTGTTGGTGTGTTAATAGTCATTAAATGGTGTAATATCATATTTGTTGGTTGTTTCAAGTCATTATTGGTCTTAAACCAATCATACACCTTGTATGATTGGTCTAAATGGTGTATTATCATTTTGTACTGGTGTGTTTTAAGTCATCAGTGGTGTATCATTAATCATACACCGTGTATGATTGGTATAAATGGTGTGAAAACAACTTGTTTATGTGTGTTTCTAGTGATTAGTGGTGTATGTTTAACCATACACCATGGTTTTAACAGTGTAAAATAAACTTGTGTTAGTGTGTGCTAAGTAATTAGTGGTGTATGATTAATCATACACAGTATATGATTAGTTTTAAGGGTGTAAAATTAACTTGTTTTAATGTGTTTTAAGTCATTAGTGCTGCTTAAGTAATCAGTGGTGTATAATAAATTATACACCATGTATGACAGGTTTTAATGGTATAAAATCAACTTGTTTATGTGTGTTTCTAGTAATTAGTGGTGTATGTTTAACAATACATTATGTATGATAGGTTTTAACGGTGTAAAATCAACTTATGTTAGTGTGTGTTAAGTAAACAGTGGTGTATGATTAATCATACACCATGTATGATTAGTTTTATTGGTGTAAAATCAACATGTTTTAGTGTCTTTCAAGTCGTTAGTGGTGTATGATCAATCATACACAGTGTATGAATGGTTTAAATGGTGTGAAATCAACTTGTCTATGTGTTTTTCTAGTGATTGGTGGTGTATGTCTAACCAAACACCGTGTGTGATAGGTTTTAATGGTATAAAATTAACTTGTGTTAGTCTGTGTTAAGTAATTAGTGGTGTATGATCAATCATACACCGTGTACGATTGCTTTTAATGGTGTAAAACCAACTAGTTTATGTGTGTTTCTACTAATTAGTGGTGTATAGTTAACTATACACCGTGTATGATCGGTTTTAATGATGTAAAATCAACTTGTGTTAGTGTGTGTTAAGTCATTAGTGGTGTATGACAAATCATACACCGTGTATGATTGCTTTTAATTGTGTAAAACCAACTTGTCTAAGTGTGTTTCAATCAAATAGTGGCATATTATCAATCATATACCGTGTATGATTGCCGCGAATGCTGTAAAACCAACTGGTTTATGTGTGTTTCTATTGATTAGTGGTGTATGTTTAATCATACACCGTGTATGATTGGTTTTAATGGTGTAAAATCAACTTGTGTTAGTGTATTTTAAGTCAATAGTGGTGTATGATTAATCATACACCGTGTATGATAGGTTTTAAAGGTTTAAAACCAGCCGGTCTAGGTGTGTTTCATGTAAATAGTGGTGTATGATTAATTACTACACCGTGTATGATTGCTTTAATGGGGTAAAACCAACTAGTTTATATGTGTTTCTACTGATTAGTGACGTATGTTTAATCATACACCGTGTATGATAGGTTTTAACGGTGTAAAATCAATTTTTGTTAGTATGTGTAAAGTCATTAGTGGTGTATGATTAATCATACACCATGTATGATAGGTTTTATTGGTGTAAAACTAACTTGTCTATGTGTGTTCCAAGTAAATAGTGGTGTATGATCAATCATACATATTGTACGATTGCTTTTAATGGTGTAAAACCAACTAGTTTATGTGTGTTTCTACTTATTAGTGGCATATGTTTAACCATACACTATGTATGATAGGCTTTAACGGTGTAAAATAAACTTATGTTAGTGTGTGTTAAGTAAACAATGGTATATGATTAATCATACACTGTGCATGATTGCTTTTAATGGTGTAAAACCAACTAGTTTATGTGTGTTTCTACCGATTAGTGGTGTATGTTTAACCATACACCGTGTATGATATGTTTTAACGGTGTAAAATCAACTTGTGTTAATGTGTGTAAATAAAACAGTGGTGTATGATTAATCGTACACCATGTATGATTGGTTTTAATGGTGTAAGATCATTTTATGTTAGTGTGCGTTAAGTAAACAGCGGTGTATGATTAATCATACACCATGTATGATTGGTTTTAATTGTGTAAGATCATTTTATGTTAGTGTGCATTAAGTAAACAGTGGTGTATGATTGGTTTTAATAGTGTAAGATCATTTTATGTTAGTGTGTGTTAAGTAAACAGTGGTGTATGATTAATCATACACCGTGTATGAGTAATCATATACCGTGTGTGATTGGTTTTAGTGGTGTAAAACCAACTTGTGTAGATGTTTTTAAGTAACTGGTGGTGTATGATCAATCATACACGGTGTATGATTGGTTTTAATGGTGTAAAATCAACTTGTGTTTGTGTGTGTTAAGTAATTAGTGGTGTATGATCAATCATACACCGTGTATGATAGGTTTTAATGGTATGAAATCAACTTGTTTATGTGATTTTCTAGTGATTAGTGGTGTACGTTTAATCATACACTGTGTATGATAAGTTTTAACGATGTAAAATCAACTTATGTTGGTGTGTGTTAAGTAAACAGTGGTGTATGATTAATCGTACACCGTGTATGATTGGTTTTAATGGTGTGAAACCAACTTGTGTAGATGTTTTTTAAGTAATTAGTGGTGTATGATTAATCATACACGGTGTGTGATTTGTTTTGGTGGTGTACAATCAACTTGTGTTTGTGCGTGTTATGTAATTAGTGGTGTATGATCAATCATACACTGTGTGTGATAGGTTTTAATGGTTTAAAATCAATTTGTTCATGCGTGTTTCTAGTGATAAGTGGTGTATGTTTAACCATACACCATGTGTGATAGGTTTTAGCGGTGTAAAATCAAATTGTGTTTGTATGTGTTAAGTAATTAGTGGTGTATGATCAATCATATACCATGTATAATTGCCTTTAATGGTGTAAAACTAACTAGATTATGTGTGTTTCTACTATTTAGTGGTGTATGTTTAACCACATGCCATGTATGATGGGTTTTAACGATGTAAAATCAACTTGTGTTAGTGTGTGTTAAGTCATTAGTGGTGTATGATTAATCATACACCGTGTATGATTTCTTTTAGTTATGTAAAACCAACTTGTCGAAGTTTGTTTCAAGTAAATAGTGGCGTATGATCAATCATACACCGTGTATGATTGCTTCTAATGTTGTAAAACCAACTAGCTTATGTGTGTTTCTACTGATTAGTGGTATATGTTTAATCATACACTGTGTATGATTGGTTTTAATGGTGTAAATTCAACTTGTGTTAGTGTGTTTCAAGTCAGTAGTGGTGTATGATTAATCATACACCGTGTATGATAGGTTTTAAGGGTTTAAAACCAACCTGTCTAGGTGTGTCTCAAGTAAATAGTGGTGTATGATTAATCACCACACCGTGTATGATTGCTTTTAATGGTGTAAAACCAACTAGTTTGTGTGTGTTTCTACTTATTAGTGATTTATGTTTAATCATACACCTTGTATGATAGGTTCTAACAGTGTAAAATCAACTTTTGTGAGTATGTGTAAAGTCATTAGTGGTGTATGATTAATCATACACCGAGTATGATAGGTTTTATTGGTGTAAAACTAACTTGTCTATGTGTGTTCCAAGTAAATAGTGGTATATGATCAATCATACACCGTGTATTATTGCTTTTAATAGTGTAAAACCCACTAGTTTATGTGTGTTTCTACTTATTAGTGGCATATGTCTAACCATACACTATGTATGATAGGTTTTAACGGTGTAAAATAAACTTGTGTTAGTGTGTGTTAAGTAAACAGCGGTGTATGATTAGTCATACACCGTGCATGATTGCTTTTAATGGTGTAATACCAACTAGTTTATGTGTGTTTCTACCGATTAGTGGTGTATGTTTAAGCATACACCGTGTATGATAGGTTTTAACGGTGTAAAATCAACTTATGTTAGTGTGTGTAAATAAAACAGTGGTGTATGATTAATCGTACACCATATATGATTGGTTTTAATGGTGTAAGATCATTTTATGTTAGTGTGCGTTAAGTAAACAGTGGTGTATGATTAATCATACACCATGTATGATTGGTTTTAATGGTGTAAGTTCATTTTATGCTACTGTGCGTTAAGTAAACAGTGGTGTATGATTAATCATACACCATGCATGATTGGTTTTAATGGTGTAAGATCATTTTATGTTAGTGTGTGTTAAGTAAAAAGTGGTGTATGATTAATTATACACCGTGTATGATTAGTTTTAATGGTGTAAAACCAACTTGTGTTGATGTTTTTTAAGTAATTAGTGGTGTATGATCAATCATACACAGTATATGATTGGTTTTAATGGTGTAAAATCAACTTGTGTTTGTGTGTGTTAAGTAATTAGTGGTGTATGATCAATCATACACCGTGTATGATAGGTTTTAATGGTATGAAATTAACTTGTTTATGTGTGTTTCTAGTGATTAGTGGTGTACGTTTAACCATACACTGTGTATGATAGGTTTTAACGGTGTAAAATCAACTTATGTTGGTGTGTGTTAAGTAAACAGTGGTATATGATTAATCATACACCGTGTATGATTGGTTTTAATGGTGTGAAACTAACTTGTATAGATGTTTTTTAAGTAATTAGTGGTATATGATTAATCATACACGGTGTATGATTGGTTTTAGTGGTGTACAATCAACTTGTGTTTGTGTGCGTTATGTAATTAGTGGTGTATGATCAATCATACACTGTGTATGATAGGTTTTAATTGTTTAAAATCAACTTGTTCATGCTTGTTTCTAGTGGTTAGTGGTGTATGTTTAAGCATACACCAAGTGTGATAGGTTTTAGCGGTGCAAAATCAACTTGTGTTAGTGTGTGTTAAGTAATTAGTGGTGTATGATCAATCATACACCATGTATGATTGCTTTTAATTGTGTAAAGCCAACTAGATTATGTGTGTTTCTACTAATTAGTGGCGTATGCTTAACCACACACCGTGTATGATAGGTTTTAACGATGTAAAATTAACTTGTGTTAGTGTGTGTTAAGTCATTAGTAGTGTATGATTAATCATACACCGTGTATGATTGCTTTTAATTGTGTAAAATCAACTTGTCTAAGTTTGTTTCAAGTAAACAGTGGCGTATGATCAATCATACACCGTGTATGATTGCTTCTAATGTTGTAAAACCAACTAGTTTATGTGTGTTTCTACTGATTAGTGGTATATGTTGAATCATACACCGTGTATAATTGGTTTTAATGGTGTAAAATCAACTTATGTTAGTGTGTTTTAAGTTAGTAG
This sequence comes from Simmondsia chinensis, assembly GCA_018398585.1. Taxonomy (NCBI): domain Eukaryota; kingdom Viridiplantae; phylum Streptophyta; class Magnoliopsida; order Caryophyllales; family Simmondsiaceae; genus Simmondsia; species Simmondsia chinensis. The sequence goes on from JAGTTD010000012.1 coordinate 23,281,301, forward strand.
TGGTGTATGATTAATCATACACCATGTATGATAAGTTTTAATGGTTCAAAACCAACCTGTCTAGGTGTGTTTCAAGTAAATAGTGGTGTATTATTAATCACTACATCATGTATGATTGGATTTAATGGTGTAAAGCGAACTAGTTTATGTGTGTTTCTACTGATTAGTGGCATATGTTTAACCATACACCGTGTATGATAGGTTTTAACGGTGTAAAATCAACTAGTTCAAGTAATTAGTGGTGTATGATCAATCATAAACGGTGTATGATTGGTTTTAATGGTGTAAAATCAGCTTGTGTTTGTGTGTGTTAAGTAATTAGTGGTGTATAATCAATCATATACCGTGTATGATAGGCTTTAATGGTATAAAATCAATTTGTTTATGTGTGTTTCTGGTGATTGGTGGTGTATGTTTACCCATACACTGTGTGCGGTAGGTTTTAACTGTGTAAAATCAACTTGTGTTAGTATGTTTTAAGTTATTAGTGGCGTATGATTAATCATACACCGTGTATGATTGGTTTTAACGATGTAAAACCAACTTTTGTTAGTGTGTGTTAAGTAAACAGTGGTGTATGATTAATCATACACCGTGTGTGATAGGTTTTAATGGTGTAAAATCAACTTAATTTAGTGTGTGTTAAGTAAACAGTGGTGTATGATTGATTATACACCGTGTATGATTGCTTTTAATAGTATAAAATCAACTTGTGTTAGTGTGTGTTAAGTAAACAGTGGTGTATGATTAATCATACACAGTGTATGATAGGTTTTAATGGTGTAAAATCAACTTATTTTAGTGTATTAAGTAAACAGTGGTGTATGATTGATTGTACATCGTGTATGATTGCTTTTAATGGTTTAAAATCAACTTGTGTTGGTGAGTTATAAGTAAACAGTGGTGTATGATTAGTCATACACCGTGTATGCTAGGTTTTAATTGTGTGAAATCAACTTGTCTAGGTGTGTTTCTTGTCATTAGTGGTGTATGATTAATCATACACTATGCATGGTTGGTTTTATTGGTGTATAATTGGTTTAATCTTGGGTTTTGTGATGTTTTTATTTTATTTCAGATGGAATTTGAGACACGCAAGAGGAGCCGATCAGAAGTGGAGGTTAGTTACATTTTCCCTTGGAGTTGCTAGAAATTCCTACACCTTAACCAGATGGGAATATCAACCAAAGCTGTAATGGAGATTAGGGAAATCTTGAAGAACGACGAATCCAAGGTTTGACATAGTATCCATATGAATTTTGTTGACTTTTTACTATTACATTTATGATCCCTTATTAACTAAAAGTGTTTTGCATTACAACTTGCCCTTGTTTCAAAATACAATGTCGGGCATCTGCTTGAGTTGCATGAGACTAATGTCGGCTTCTAGCATAGTCTGATTCACGCTGTCCTTCTCCACCAGGTGGCCAACCCAAATTCCGAGGAGTTATCATTCTTCTTTGGTGGGAAGATAGTACACCTCAGGAGGAGGGAATTTTGTATTATAACGCGCTTGAGATATGCCAGTGTGGAAGATGTAGACGGTGGTTCCAGCAGGCTGATTGCCAAGTACAGCATGAGGGGGACGATGAGTAGGAAGAAGCTCCTTGAAGCATGCAACACCTGCTCCATTATGGAGGACCAGGTTAAGCTTGCTGTTGCCTACTTGGTCGAGGGTCTACTGCTCGCCAAACATAAGAGAACAGCCCTTAACCCGAACATCCTGGCCCTTATGGATGACGTGGTCTCTTTTAACAGTGTTGCTTGGGGATTCTTGAGCTGGATATTCGTGGTGCGGAGACACAAGGATTTCTTAGCAAAAAACCAAGGCGGTTTGGAAAAGACCTACTCCGTCCACGGGTTCTACGATGTAGTTTCCATATTTGCCATGGAAACCATTCCAGAACTGGCCAAGGTTGGGGTGGTGAGGATTGGCAATCAGTCACTTGGGCGGATCCTTAACTGGAAAATAAGCACAAAGGGTTCGTACACTGCTCTACTGTCAACAACGTTTGATCAGGTAATAATATTATTTTGATGCTATTTCACCAGTAGTCGTTTAATATCAATTGCATTAGAATTACTATTTGGTACTTTTATTAATGTTCATATGATGTATCTTCCTTTGATTAGCGATTGAATGCCGAACCTATTAGACTGACGAGTGTAGAAGCTAGTCAGCCTAATCTACAAGGCATTCCCATTGATGAGGATGGTGAAGTGGGAGTTCAAACTCATGATGGGGCTATGCCAGCAGATCTCAACTTTGATCCAGAGTCGTTTGCTACTCAACACCCCTTGCGCACATCCCACTATGAATCAGCTACTACGTAAACAAATTTGGCATTTCAATCGGTATTCACAATTTGTTTTGTGTTTATACAATTGCATTTGTTCTTGTACATATCATATTAGTTAAATTCAGTTTTATGACAATTTGAAGGACATACTATAGGTTATTGAGAGACTTGAAGTGATGGAGAAAGAATAGGAAAGCATGCAGCAAATAAACCTTCAATTTGAAAGCAGACTTGAAGAATAACAACGACAGATCCAGTTAAATGAGAGCACTATTCAAGTGCAAAAGGATCTGTTGCAAGCATATGGACAAAGGTTTGAAGCTCATGAGGCTAAGATTCAGAAGCTTTCATACCAATTGCCACATGCCCCAACTCCCCATCATTCTCCATCACCTTCATCTCCTCCATCCCCTGCTGAAACTCCACAACAAGCAATTATTATTTCTCCTCCACATAATGTGTAAGACACTACGGATCTTTGTTATTGTCCTAATTCAGTGAGTATGTTTTCATGCATGTTGAAGTTCATTCACTTTGATATTTGTTCTGCCAACCCAGGGATGAGGGAAATGTCTTCAAGCAACCAATGTCAACAAATTTGGATGACGATGCTTGCTTGATAACAGTGTCCAAACACTATAGGAATTGGGACACCAGAGGAGGGACCACAAGCCAAACCCCAAATACAAAGGTGATGAATGGACTGCTGAGGGTAAGAGTAAACGGCCAAGGAGGACGGCTTCTTGACCAGAGCCGGTCCTACCCTTAGATCCATTCCAACCTCCCTTCAAAGAACAACAAAAAGAGTTTGAAAATTTTTACAAATGTTTCCACGCAAAGGTTAAGAAGTGAGTGCATAATAACACTATGCTTTTTGATAATCAGTATGAAAATATTTCCAGATTGCAACTTTCATATTGGATGCCTATATATCATGCCTCTTATTGTATATTTTAGAAATTTGAAGACTCCCCTCCAGTTACCTAAGGATCAACGAATAGATTTCACTGTTTTGACTGCCAGTACGGGTCAGTTTTGGCATCAGTTGAAAAACAACGACATCTAGCTTATGGATGAGGTATGTTACCCATCATGATCCATTTGGTGTGTGATTGCTGTAAATGGATCCCATTATTTTTTGTTGGCGTGTCAACTGATTAGTGGTATATGATTAATCATACACTGTGTATGATAAGCTTTAAGAGTGTGAAATCAACTTGTATAGGAGTGTTTCAAGTAATAAGTGGTGTATGATCAATCATACACCGTGCATGATAGGTTTTAATGTTGTAAAATCAATTTGTATAAGTGTGTTTTAAGTAATTAGTGGTGTATGATCAATCATACACCGTGTACGATGGGTTTTAGTGGTGTGAAATGAACTTGTACATGTGTGATTCAAGTAATTAGTAGTGTACGATCAATCATACACTGTGTATGATTAGTTTAAATGGTGTGATATCATTCTCTGTTGGTGTGTTTTATGTCATAAATGGCGTATGATCAACCATACACCGTGTATGATAGGTTTTAACGGTATAAAATCAATTGGTGTAATTGTGTGTTAAGTAAACAGTGGTGTATGATAGGTTTTAATAGTGTAAAATCAACTTATTTTAGTGTGTGTTAAGTAAACAGCGGTATATGATTGATCATACACCGTGTATGATGGGTTTTAATGGTGTGAGATAAACTTGTACATGTGTAATTCAAGTAATTAGTGGTGTATGATTAATCATACACCGTGTATGATTGGTGTAAATGGCGTGAAATCATTCTCTGTTGCTCTGTTTTAAGTCATAAATGGTGTATGATCAATCATACACCGTGTATGATGGGTTTAAATGGTGTGAAATCATTCTTTGTTGGTGTTTTTTATGTCATAAATGGTGTATGATCAACCATATGATAGGTTTTGATGGTGTAAAATCAATTTTTGTAAGTGTTTTTCAAGTAATTAGTGGTGTAGGATCAATCATACACCATGCATGCTAGATTTTAATGGTGTGTAATCATATTGTGTTGGTGTGTTTTAAGTCACTAATGGTATATGATTGATCATTTTGTAGGAAATAGACGTCATAATATATTATATTATGCAGAAGAAGCACGTATTGCTAGATAATTTTGATACGAGGGCAACATGTTCAAACACAATCATTGCTTCTATGTTGCAATCCATTTTCCTTGGCATGCAGAACAGTGAAATAAAAATTGAAATAGCTTTCGATGATTGGGATTTGTTGATAATCAAGTTTCTTGCAGGAGACGACAAATAAGGGGTACAATGCCATGAATTTAACAGGGTATATTTGCCCATCAATCAAACTGATCACCATTGGTTCCTTGCTGCCATCTATTTGAATGAATGGCGGATAGAAGTTTTTGATTCTCTGTACTCCACAACAGCAAAGAGATCAAGGTTAGAGCATGTGGAGCCAATTGCAAGATTACTTCTATATGCTCTTGAGAAGGTTGATTTTTGGGACTTCAGAAAGGAGCTGTCTGAAATCAGAGGCAAACCTTTCCGAATCACCTACAACCAGGATTCGTGCCCACAACAAATGGGGTGTGACATATATTCCCTTGTATATTATTTATTATTCAATGGAAAAAAATAGTAATTATGTTACAATGAAGCCTAATATCCTATTGTGTCATCTGTTTTATATTGAGCTGCAAGTCAGATTGTGGCATGTTTATCGTAAAGTTTATTGAATTTTTGCTTATAAATGGCCTCAACATCTCCCAATGCATGCAAGGGTAGATGGAGAAGTTACGGATGAATACCTGTGTATACTTATGCAGTCATGGAAGAAAGAAACAGATGAAAATGTAGACAAGTGAATAATATTATGTGATGTGTATATGTTATTGTATATTACTATAGGATTTACATTGTAATCATTGTACTATGTAAAATAATCACTTTCACATGTATTGGTTAGTGAATTTGTTGACGTTGTTATAGATATTTGTTCCATTACATGTACTCAGTACAGTATATGGTATACTTACTTTAGATTTGTACCAAGTGTAAATAGCGTTATTATTGGATGTATGTATTTTATCCAATAAAATACAAAACTGATTTTACTTTGCCATTCATTCTTTCACTTTCTCTAATCCATTTTCCCTTCTCAGAAGATCTTATTAGCCCTTCCATGGCTCAAACTAGAACTCACTTATTTGTTCCAGATAAGATTCATGGCCCAACATGACAGCAAATATAAGGGCATGATGCTCACTAGAAGATTTACAATTTGTGACAGGGCATCATGACCTCATTACATCAGAACAAAATTTTATACCATTAAAACTTATCATACACCGCGTACGATTGATCATACACCATGTATGATTGATCATACACCACTAGTTACTTGAAACACACATATACAAGTTCATTTCATACCATTAAAACATAACATACACGGTATATGATTGATCATGCACCACTAATTATTTAAAACACACTTACACAAATAGAATTTACACCATTAAAACCTATCATACACGATTTATGATTGATTATACACCACTAATTACTTGAAATACATTAATACAAGTTTGTTTCACACCATTAAAACCTATCATGCCCGCTGTATGATTGATCATGCACCACTAATTACTTCAAAAACACCTACACAAATTGATTTTACACCATTAAAACCTATCATACACGGTATATGATTGATCATACAACACTAATTACTTGAAACACATTAATAAAAGTTCATTTCACACTCTATAAACACATCATACACGGTGTATGATTGACCATACACCACTAATTACTTCAAACACACTTACACAAATTGATTTTACACCATTAAAACCTATCATACATCGTGTACAATTGATCATACAACACTAATTACTTCAAACACATTAATACAAGTTCATTTCACACCATTAAAACCTATCATGCACGGTGTATGATTGATCATACACTACTAATTACTTGAAACACATTAATACAAGTTCATTTCACACCATTAAAACCTATCATACATGGTGCATGATTGATCATATACCACTAATTACTTCAAAAACACCTACGCAAAATGATTTTATACCTTTAAAACTTATTATACAAGGTGTATGATTGATCATACACCACTAATTACTTCAAAAACACCTACACATTGATTTTACACCATTAAAACTTATCATAAACGGTGTATGATTGATCATACACTACTAATTACTTGAAACACATTAATACAAGTTCATTTCACACCATTAAAACCTATCATACACGGTGTATGATTGATCATATACCACTAATTACTTCAAAAACTCCTACACAAAATGATTTTATACCTTTAAAACTTATTATACACGGTGTATGATTGATCATACACCACTAATTACTTCAAAAACACCTACACATTGATTTTACACCAAATGATTTTACACCATTAAAACCTATCATACACCATGTATGATTGATCATACACCTCTATTTACTTGAAATATATTAATACAAGTTTATTTCACACCATTTAAACCTATCATACATGGTGTATGATGGTTCATACACCACTAATTACTTAAAGCACACTTGCACAAGTTGATTTTACACCATTCAAACCTAAAAACACCTACACAAATTGCTTTTACACCATTAAAACCTATCATTCACTGTGTATGATTGATCATACACCACTAATTACTTAAAAAACACCTACACAATTTGATTTCACACCATTAAAACCTATCATACACTGTGTATGTCATACACTACTATTTACCTGAAACACATTAATACAAGTTCATTTCACACCATTTAAACATATCATACACGTTGTATGATGGTTCATACACCACTAACTACTTAAAACACACTTCAAGTTGATTTTACACCATTAAAACCTATCATACACGGTGTATGATTGATCATACACGGTGTAGGATTCATCATACACCAATAGTTTCTTAAAACACACCTATACAAGTTGACTTCACAAAACAAATGATACTTGCTTGGAATCACAGTGCCACCAGCTTATTATGCGCATCTGGCAGCATTCCAAGCACATTACTATGTTGAAGAGGATGCAAATGAAAGTGTTTCTGACAGTGGCGGTTGTGGGCCAGTGACAGCTGAGAGGCAGCGAGAGGCACGAGCACTTCCACAGATCAAGGAAAGTGTCAAGGATGTGATATTTTACTACTGAAGATAATCGGCTCCTCAGCCATTTTATTTTGATTTTTGGGACATGCAACGTTGTATTGTATGTGCGGCACGGGTGGGTTCCTCAGTTCTGTACTACATCTCAGCCGTTGATTGTGGGTCACAAACTAGAGAAAAACTCTTGTCACTACACCGATTCTCTTCTCATCCAACCCATCAATATTCGCCATTGGATTGTGACCCACAATCAGCAGCTGAGATGTAGTACAGAGCTGAGGAACCAACCCGCACCGCACAGACAACACAATGTTGAAACCGATAAGTGGGGAGATCGAGACACAGCCCTAGGACTATAGAGAAAGATGTAGGATCGATCGCCCGTGCTTGGCATCATGGCCAACTCCTCCATTTATAGGCAAAATCATAACCGTGGGGGAGGAGTAGGATAAAGTAGGTGGTACTTGTGGTCATTAAATGTCTCGCTTGAGTGCGAATTATGACCCACTTTCAGTTTTAAAACCCCAACTATCCCAATTGGTTCTCCTCCATTTAAAGAAGTCATACATCATGTATGATAGATCATACACCATCAAATACTTAAAACACACAAACAGAAGTTGACATTACACCATTTAAACCAAACTTATAAATGTCAATATGTTATAGATAATACACAACTATCATTAATAATGCACGTCTATTAATAGTACACAATTTCACCGATATTAATAGCAATTACACTATAAAAAAAAAAAAATATCGACATAAGTTTATTCGGAGGAGGGACATGATAACAATGATCGATAGTGTTTGTGGACGTGCCTTCTCCACTCGAGTGTAAAGCAATTGAATTTTTACAAATTGATCGATTGTGCCCGTGTTCCTTGCATCGACTGCACTTTTGCGGTACACGTTCCTCGCCGACTGAAGGAATCCTCCTCTTCCTCCTCCTCCCAGAAGAGGTTCGAACATTAGGTGGAAGAAGATTCATTTCTGATATGTGACGAGGGATAGACCAATCGCTTATGTGAGGAATTGGGTACACGACGCTTCTATACGACTCGTACCAACAATCTCATGAATAATATGGTGAGCATAAGTCCTACAGACCACAAGGACCTTGTCTTACAACCGCTAACGCATGCTCACATGGAAGCTGCTCCATCTGAAACTTGCGACAGGTACATGTCCAATGTGGCAGATCAACCCAGAAATTCTTATCCCCTTCAATGACATCAAAGTTATACTCATCTGCTCGCAAAATCTGCATTGCATAAAAGATAGACACACACAATTAATAATGGTAATGCGAAAAAATTGAACAAAACCAGCAATTATCATGTCCAAAAGTGCAAGGATTACTACTGATTTATCATACACCATAGTGTACTTGAAACACAGTACACCAAGTTGATTTTATACCATTTAGACCAATCATACACGGTGTATGATTGATCGTAAACCAAGTTGCTTTTAAACCATTAAAACACAATAATACAAATTGATTTTACACCATTAAGACCAATCATACACGGTGTATAACGGATCATACACCACTAATTACTTGAAACACATTAAAACAAGTTGATTTTACACCCTTAAATCCTATCAGACATAGTGTATGATTAACCATACACGACTACTTAGTTGTAACACACTAAAACATGCGTTGCAATCGGGATTAAACATGACGAATAGAACAAAATTTACTGTCATCATTTGAGATAGTTTCAATCTGTCTTGTAATTGTTTTCGATGTCGGGGGACATTGTACCGGCGCAAGCTTTAGCCTTGGTTCTTCTATCATGGAACCACCTCTGCAACACTAGCGGAATCTCATCAATTAAAGTAGTAATGGGATAATCATGCACCTTAACCAAAACAGCATTCATCGTTTCCGATATATTTGTTGTCATTATGTTGTACCCACGGTAAGGGGAGTGGGAACAAGTCTACTTGTCCAATCCCACGGTCTCCAAGTACTCTTTAGCTCTAGGTATGGCACAACATAAACTGAAGAACAAAGTATGGAACTCTTGAAGGCTGTCTGCTTTAGCTGTTTGGTAGTAGTGCTAATCTAATTGCTTTGTTTTGCTTTGAATTTGGACTTCATGTTGTTCAGCATGTGGTACATGCACAAACCATGGAATGCGTTGGGAAAAACTTCTTCCACCGCTCTGTGGATACTTCGATGTTAATCAGATACAATAACATGGCCGGTAGGCTCCCCACTAACTTCTTTCAACCGGCTAATGAACCAATGCCACGATGCGTCATTCTTTGAATCACCGATACCGAAAACAATCAGGAAAATTTGTTGATTGGCATCGTGCCAAACGGCCATGAACAAAACACGTTGGTATTTTCCCTTCAGATGCGTTGCATCAATGCTCACAAAAGGACGGCAAAACCGGAATCCTTTAAGTGAAGCATCGAAAGCAATGAAAAGGTGCTGAAATCTACTTCCATCATCTGTTTGTGAATGAAACACAGTGCTGGAGTTGGTCTGTTGGAGAACATGCAAATATGCAGACAGGTTTGCAAATGACTGTTCGGGGGAACCCAGTCTGACATTGTCATATGCAAACTCTCTACCCCTCCAAGCAACATTGTAGCTCATCTCAACACCGTAGGGACTACGAATGTCATCTATCATATCCTGTGGCTTGAACACTCTTCCGGGGTTGATAATCAGGTTTCTTGCAGGAGACGACAAATATGGGGTACAATGCCATGAATTTAACAGGGTATATTTGCCCATCATTCAAACTGATCACCATTGGTTCCTTGCTGCCGTCTATTTGAATGAATGGCGGATAGAGGTTTTTGATTCTCTGTACTCCACAACAGCAAAGAGATTAAGGTTAGAGCATGTGGAGCCAATTGCAAGATTACTTCTACATGCTCTTGAGAAGGTTGATTTTTGGGACTTTAGAAAGGAGCTGTCCGAAATCAGAGGCAAACCTTTCCGAATCACCGACAACCTGGATTCATGCCCACAACAAATGGGGTGTGACATATATTCCCTTGTATATTATTTATTATTCAATGGAAAAAATTAGTAATTATGTTACAATGAAGCCTAATATCCTATTGTATCATCTATTTTATATTGAGCTGCAAGTCAAATTGTGGCATGTTTGTCGTAAAGTTTGTTGAATTTTTGCTTACAAATGGCCTCAACATCTCCCAATGCATGCAAGGGTAGATGGAGAAATTGCGGATGAATACCTGTGTATACTTATGTAGTCATGGAAGAAAGAAACAAATGAAAATGTAGACAAGTGAATAAAATTATGTGATGTGTATATGTTATTATATATTACCATAGGATTTACATTGTAATCATTGTAATATGTAAAATAATCACTTTCACATGTATTGGTTAGTGAATTTGTTGACGTTGTTATAGATATTTGTTCCATTACATGTACTCTGTACAGTATGTGGTATACTTGCTTTAGAGTTGTACCAAGTGTAAATAGCATTATTATTGAATGTATGTATTTTATCCAATAAAATACAAAACGGATTTTACTTTGCCATTCATTCTTTCACTTTCTCTAATCCATTTTCCCATCTCAGAAGATCTTAGTGGCCCTTCCATGGCTCAAACAAGAACTCACTTATTCGTTCCAGATAAGATTCATGGCCCAACATGACAGCAAATATAAGGGCATGATGCCCACTAGAAGATTTACAATTTGTGACAAGGCATCATGACCTCATTACATCAGAACAAAATTTTATACCATTAAAACTTATCATACACCGCGTACGATTGATCATACACCGTGTATGATTGATCATACACCACTAGTTACTTAAAACACACATATACAAGTTCATTTCACACCATTAAAACATAACATACATGGTATATGATTGATCATACACCACTAATTATTTAAAACACACTTACACAAATAGAATTTACACCATTAAAACTTATCATACACGATGTATGATTGATTATACACCACTAATTACTTGAAACACATTAATACAAGTTTGTTTCACACCATTAAAACCTATCATGCCCGGTGTATGATTGATCATACACCACTAATTACTTCAAAAACACCTACACAAATTGATTTTACACCATTAAAACCTATCATACACGGTATATGATTGATCATACAACACTAATTACATGAAACACATTAATACAAGTTCATTTCACACTATATAAAAACATCATACACGGTGTATGATTGACCATACACCACTAATTACTTCAAACACACTTACACAAATTGATTTTACACCATTAAAACTTATCATACACCGTGTATAATTGATCATACAACACTAATTACTTGAAACACATTAATACAAGTTCATTTCACACCATTAAAACCTATCATACACGGTGTATGATTGATCATACACGACTAATTACTTAAAACACATTAATACAAGTTCATTTCACACCATTAACACCTATCGTACACTGTGTATGATTGATCATATACCACTAATTACTTCAAAAACACCTACACAAAATGATTTTATACTTGTAAAACTTATTATACACGGTGTATGATTGATCATACACCACTAATTACTTCAAAAACACCTACACATTGATTTTACACCATTAAAACTTATCATACACGGTGTATGATTGATCATACACTACTAATTACTTGAAACACATTAATACAAGTTCATTTCACACCATTAAAACCTATCATACACGGTGTATGATTGATCATATACCACTAATTACTTCAAAAAATCCTACACAAAATGATTTTATACCTTTAAAACTTATTATACACGGTGTATGATTGATCATACACCACTAATTACTTCAAAAACACCTACACATTGATTTTACACCATTAAAACTTATCATACACGGTGTATGATTGATCATACACCACTAATTATTTCAAACACACTTACACAAATTGATTTTACACCATTAAAACCTATCATACACCATGTATGATTGATCATACACCACTATTTACTTGAAATATATTAATACAAGTTCATTTCACACCATTTAAACCGATTATACATGGTGTATGATGGTATACACCAATAATTACTTAAAACACACTTGCACAAGTTGATTTTACAACATTCAAACTTAAAAACACCTACACAAATTGCTTTTACACCATTAAAACCTATCATACACTGCGTATGATTGATCATACACCACTAATTACTTAAAAAATACCTACACAATTTGATTTCACACCATTAAAACCTATCATACACCGTGTATGTCATACGCTACTATTTACTTGAAACACATTAATACAAGTTCATTTCACACCATTTAAACATATCATACACGTTGTACGATGGTTCATACACCACTAACTACTTAAAACACACTTACACAAGTCGATTTTACACCATTAAAACCTATCATACACAGTGTATGATTGATCATACACCAATAGTTTCTTAAAACACACCTATATAAGTTGACTTCACAAAACTAATGATACTTGCTTGGAATCACAGTGCCACCAGCATATTATGCGCATCTGGTAGCATTTCGAGCACATTACTATGTTGAAGAGGATGCAAATGAAAGTGGTTCTGACAGTGGCGGTTGTGGGCCAGTGACAGCTGAGAGGCAGCGAGAGGCGCAAGCACTTCCACAGATCAAGGAGAGTGTCAAGGATGTGATGTTTTACTACTGAAGATAATCGGCTCCTTAGCCATTTTATTTTGGTTTTTGGGACATGCAACGTTGTATTGTATGTGCAGCACGGGTGGGTTCCTCAGTTCTGTACTACATCTCAGCCGTTGATTGTGGGTCACAAACCAGAGAAAAACTCTTGTCTCAACACGGATTCTCTTCTCATCCAACCCATCAATATTCGCCATTGGTTTGTGACCCACAATCAGCAGCTGAGATGTAGTATAGAGCTGAGGAACCAACCCGCACCGCACAGACAACACAATGTTGAAACCGATAAGTGGGGAGATCGAGACACAGCCCCAGGACTATAGAGAAAGATGTAGGATCGATCGCTCGTGCTTGGCATCATGGCCAACTCCTCCATTTATAGGCAAAATCATAACCGTGGGGGAGGAGTAGGATAAAGTAGGTGGTACTTGTGGTCATTAAATGTCTCGCTTGAGTGCGAATTATGACCCCTGCACTTTTAGTTTTAAAACCCCAACTACCCCAACTGGTTCTCCTCCATTTAAAGAAGTCATACATCATGTATGATAGATCATACACCATCATATACTTAAAACACACAAACAGAAGTTGACATTACACCATTTAAACCAAACTTATAAATGTCAATATGTTATAGATAATACACAACTATCATTAATAATGCACGTCTATTAATAGTACACAATTTCACCGATATTAATAGCCATTACACTATAAAAACAAAAAAATCGACATAAGTTAATTCGGAGGAGGGACCAGATAACAATGATCGATAGTGTTTGTGGCCGTGCCTTCTCCACTCGAGTGTAAAGCAATTGGATTTTTACAAGTTGATCGATTGTGCCCACGTTCCTTGCATCGACTGCACTTTTGTGGTACACGTTTCTCGCCGACTGAAGGAATCCTCCTCTTCCTCCCCCTCCCGGAAGAGGTTCGAACATTAGGTGGAGGAAGATTCATTTATGATATGTGATGAGGGATAGACCAATCCCTTATGTGAGGAATTGGGTACACGACGCTTCTGTACGACTCGTACCAATAATCTCATGAATAATATGGTGAGCATAAGTCGTACAGATCATAAGGACCTTGTCTTACAACCGCCAACGCATGCTCACATGGAAGCTGCTCCATCTGAAACTTGCGACAGGTACATGTCCAATGTGACAGATCAACCCAGAAATTCTTATCCCCATCAATGACATCGAAGTTATACTCATCTGCTCGCAAAATCTGCATTACAAAAAAGATAGACACACACAATTTATAATGGTAATGCAAAAAAATTGAACAAAACCAGCAATTATCATGTCCAAAAGTGCAAGGATTACTAGTGATTAATCATACACCGCAGTGTACTTGAAACACAGTACACCAAGTTGATTTTATACCAATTAGACCAATCATACACGGTGTATGATTGATCGTAAACCAAGTTGCTTTTAAACCATTAAAACACAATAATACAAATTGATTTTACACCATTAAGACCAATCATATACGGTGTATGATGGATCATACACCACTAATTACTTGAAACACATTAAAACAAGTTGATTTTACACCCTTAAAACCTATCAGACATAGTGTATGATTAACCATACACGACTACTTAGTTGTAACATACTAAAACATGCGTTGCAATCGGGATTAAACATGACGAATAGAACAAAATTTACTGTCATCATTTGAGATAGTTTCAATCAGTCTTGTAATTTTTTTTCGATGTCGGGGGACATTGTACCGGCGCAAGCTTCAGCCTTGGTTCTTCTATCATGGAACCACTTCTGCAACACTAGCAGAATCTTGTCAATTAAAGTAGTAATGGGATAATCACGCACCTTAACCAAAACAGCATTCATCGTTTCCGATATATTTGTTGTCATTATGTTGTACCGACGGTAAAGGGAGTGGGAACAAGTCCACTTGTCCAATCCCACGGTCTCCAAGTACTCTTTAGGTCCAGGTACGGCACAACATAAACTGAAGAACAAAGTATGGAACTCTTAAAGGCTGTATGCTTTAGCTGTTTGGTAGTAGTGCTAATCTAACTGCTTTGTTTTGCTTTGAATTTGGACTTCATGTTGTTCAGCAAGTGGTACATGCACAAACCATGGAATGCGTTGGGAAAAACTTCTTCCACTGCTCTGTGGATACTTCTATGTCAATCAGATACAATAACATGGCTGGTAGGCTCCCCACTAACTTCTTTCAACCGGCTGATGAACCAATGCCACGATACGTCATTCTTTGAATCACCGATACCGAAAGCAATCAGGAAAATTTGTTGATTGGCATCGTGACAAACGGCCATGAACAAAACACGCTGGTATTTTCCCTTCAGATGCGTTGCATCAATGCTCTCAAAAGGATGGTAAAACCGGAATCCTTTAAGTGAAGCATCGAAAGCAATGAAAAGGTGCTGAAATCTACTTCCATCATCTGTTTGTAAATGAAAGACAGTACCGGAGTTGGTCTGTTGGAGAACATGCACATATGTAGACAGGTTTGCATATGACTGTTCGGGGGAACCAAGTCTGACATTGTCATATGCAAACTCTCTACCCCTCCGAGCAACATGGTAGCTCATCTCAACACCGTAGCAACTACGATTGTCATCTATCATATCCTGTGGCTTGAACACTCTTCCGGGGTTGATAATTTTCTTTTGGACACACTCCCCGACGACCCAGCTGGTTGCTTGCCTATGTCTAACAGTGGTGAGATCGGTAGGGTGGGTATGATTATTTTCAACTTTTGTAACCATCCAATACCCACCATCTGCTAGACACATAGCCCGAACCCTCCATGTGCAACCCATTTGCACACAACGAACAACAGTTAAGGATTTGTTAGACTTGAAGCTCCTGAATTCAAATTTTTCCCTCATGGCAATTACCGCGAGGTTAGTCAACAAATCTCTCTTCGATTTAAAAACTTGATTCATCTCAATTACCTCAACCATCCTACCCTACCCATATACCTCGTCAATCCGGCTACTCTCATAACCGGAACCAACATCATTGTCATAACGAGGAACAACAATAGCTTGGACGTCGGGTTGGACATTCAGTTGAATGCAGGGTTCCGCATTCAGTTTCGCATTCGGTTCCACTGCAGGTTTGACAGTAGGAGGTGATGTGCCCATTTCATGGCAAATATTCTGCTGGTCAGAAATGTGCCCATGTGGAGGTGATGCGTTGGTTGCAGTCCGTTGCACATGGGATAAATTTATATTATCCAAATTCTCGCACGGACTTTGTTTGGAATTTTCCCAATCATCACCGGTCGCTGTCGCCGTAGGCACCATAGGGTCCAAACCATCATTGTTCTCGTCACCATCTTGTAGTGTTTGAATAGCACTCCGTTGCTCACCAAAGTAAAGATTGCTGTGAACCGTGGACTCAACAGTAACGAACAAGGTACGCTACGCCCTATCTTCTTTTGCCAGTGCCTTCCAAATCATAACTAACCTATCATTATTGACATCATACAAGGGCATGTCCCAAACGCTGGTAAGAAATTGAAATTGCATCTTCGAACCTGCATCCACCTGAACACCCATCAACTCCACCAAAGTCCTTTGCAAGCTAGCAAAGTCAGTCTTCTCATCCACAAAAACAAAATCCAACTTTCCACCAACATACTCTGCCCTCTCGTTAAAGTGTCCACCGTACCGAACAATAGAAACATCAGCCATTCCTGTGAACACGAAGGTAACATGATATTAAACCACTAATTACATGAGACACACCAAGATAAAATGAAAGAACAGCATTTAAACCAATCATACACAGTGTATGATTAATCATACCTCACTAATGACTTGAAAGACACTGAAACAAGTTGATTTACACTATTAAAACCTATCATACATGGTGCATGATTTATCATACGCCACAAATTGCTTAAAAACACTAAAATAAGTTGATTTCACACCATTTAGACCAATCATGTACGGTGTATGATTGATCATACACCACTATTTACTTAAAACACATTAAAATAAGTTGATTTTAAACCCTTAAAACATATCATACATAGTGTATGATTAATTATACCTCACTAATGACTTGAAAGACACTGAAACAAGTTGATTTACACCATTAAAACCTATCATACACGGTATATGATCGATCATACACCATAAATTGCTTAAAACACACTAAAACAAGATGATTTCACACCATTTCGACCAATCATACATGGTGTATGATTGATCATACACCACTATTTACTTAAAACACATTAAAACAAGTAGATTTTACACCCTTAAAACCTATCATACACGTATGATTGATCATACACCACTAGTTGCTTAAAACACACTAAAACAAGTTATTTTCACACCATTTAGACCAATCATACACAGTGTATGATTGATCTTACATCACTAATGACTTGAAAGACACTAAAACAAGTTGATTTACACCATTAAAACCTATCGTACACGGTGTATGATTGATCATGCACCATTAATTACTTAAAACACATTAAAACAAGTTGATTTTACACCCTTAAAACTAATTATACATGGTGTATGATTGATTATACACCACTAATTGCTTAAAACACACTAAAACAAGTTGATTTCACACCATTTAGACCAATCATACACGGTTTATGATTGATCATACCCCACTATTTACATAAAACACATTAAATTAAGTTGATTTTGCACCCTTAAAAGCAATCATACACAGTACATGATTGATCGTACAACGTTATTTTCTTAAAACACAATAAAATAAGTTGATTTCACACCATTTAGACTAATCATACATGGAGTATGATTGATCATACACCACTATTTACTTAAAATATATTAAAACAAGTTGAATTTATACCCTTAAAACCTATTATACACGGTGTATGATTCATCATGCACCACAAATTGCTTAAAACACACTAAAATAAGTTGTTTTGACACCATTTAGACCAATCATACACGATGTATGATTGATCTTACACCACTAATGACTTGAAAGACACTAAAACAAGTTGATTTACACCATTAAAACCTATCATATACGGTGTATGATTGATCATGCACCACTAATGACTTAAAACAAGTTGATTTTACACCCTTAGAACCAATCATATGCGGTGTATGATTGATCATATACCACTAATTGCTTAAAACACACTGAAACAAGTTGTTTTTACACCATTAGACCAATCGTACACGGTGTATGATTGATCTTACACCACTAATGACTTGAAAGACATTAAAACAAGTTTATTTTACACCCTTAAAACCTATCATAAATGCTGTATTATTGATCATACACCACTAATTGCTTAAAATACACTAAAACAAGCTGTTTTCATACCATTTAGATTAATCATACACGGTGTATGATTGATCGTACACCACTATTGACTTGAAAGACACTAAAACAAGTTGATTTACACCCTTAAAACCTATCACACAGGGTGTATGATTAATCATACACCACTATTTTGTTAAAATACACTAAAACAAGTTGATTTCACACCATTTAGACCAATCATACACGGTGTATGATTGATCATACACCACTATTTACTTAAAGCACATTAAAATAATTTGATTTTACACCCTTAAAACCTATCATACACGGTGTATGATTAATCATACACCACAAATTGCTTAACATACACCAGCACAATATGGTATTACAACATTTAAACCAATCATACACCGTGTATGATTTGGGTTAAAACCATTAATGACTTCAAGCAAACAACAATATATGATATTACACCATTTAAACCAATCATACACAGTTTATGAATGATCATACACCATTAATTACTTCGAACAACCAACAAAAAAATGATATTCCACCATTTATACCAATTATACATGGTGTAAGATTGGTGTTACACCACTAATTACATGAAATACACCAAGGGAAAATGATTGCACACCATTTAAACCCATCATACACGGTGTATGATCAATCATATACTAATGACTTAAAACACACCAACACAACTTGATATTACACCATTTAAACCAACCATACATGGTGTATGATTGATCATACACCATAAATGACTTGTAACACACTAACACCAAACGACAAAGATCCATACCATTAAAACCAATCATACACGGTGTATGATTAATCATACACCATTAATGAGTTGAAACACACCATAAGAAAATGATAATACACCATTTACACCAATCATACACCATAAATGACTTGTAACACACTAACACCAAATGAAAAAGATCCATTAATGACAAATGCATGAAATGATCATTTTACCTTCAATGTCTGATCTGACAACTGCGAAATGTGTAATGACTCAACCTTGGACCTACCGCAATGCCACAATGCTTCAAACCCGTTCTTACAAGGCCTTCTTCTTCTTCTTCCTTGGGCCCAAGTAGGACAAGGAAACACACAGAACGTTGAGAATGGAGCTCGTGGATTCCAAAATGAAAGAAGAAGAACAAAGAAGAGAGAATGAGAGATGAGAGATGGAAGACAAACGGGCGGAAAAAGAAGGAAGGGATAGAATAAAAAACAACATAGTTGGCAAAAAGTCAAAAAGTTGTCCTTTTGCATTAAATGAGGAGAGAGAATGGGAAAGAGAGAGTGGACGTTTGGGGGGTTAAAAGGCAGGGGAAAATGGTCATAAAAGGATGGTTTAGTAATACAGAGGTCTAAAAAAGATTAAAGGGGAAGGTGGGGGTCTTTTATGTACGATTTCCCCATCTTTTTCTTTCAATAATACAAATTTATTTGATTGATTCCTCATTTTTATATTTAAAATACTATCTTATATTTTATTTTTTAATAAAATTGATTTTCTTGTGACTAACACTAGATTTTGATCTAAAAAAAGACAAAAAAAGCGAGGTAATAATTAAAGATAAGACACAATTTTATTATAAATGGAAACTTTAATGACAATTTCAAATAAAAAAAATGATAAATGATCAATTTTAATAAACTTACAAATATTATAAATTATTTTAAATATAAAATAATACAAACCTTAAAACTGGATCGTTTAAATAACTTTTTTATTCTGACCCAAAAAAAAACTTTTTTAGGAATAAATAAGGGCATTTGCTAGCCAAATAATAATAATAATAATAATAATAATTTACCTTTTTTATTTTTCATTTGAATAACATGTTTAAGAGTTGAAAATTATTACAATTTTTCAATATAACTGATCCCAACTTTCTAATTGTCTAAAAATTAAGAATGATACATGAGTAATACCTATAAATCTAAAAATTGAATAATAAGATTCGAACTTGGCCTAAACAATTATGCTACTTGTTTGAGTACAAGTGTCACAGTGATAAACAATTTTAAAGTATAAATCACCTACTCATAATGCTTAATCACATATAAAGTAAAAGATTAATTCTTTGTTGTATGATACAAATGTAACCTAAACTTTTGCATGGTTTTGGGGCATATTTACCTTTGTGTTGTTTTTTCAACAACAATATCATTTTCATTATGTACCACCACACCTTCTCTACCATATGAAGTAAACAATATATTTGATTTGTTGTTTATTCACACACTATTGAAATTATCTTTTGTCGCCGTAGTGGATGGTACGGTATAAAACGAAAATGAGTTCCCAAAGTGAGCTTTGCATTAAAGATGGGGAATTTAGACTTAAGTACACAAAAAAAACACGCTCTATTATGGTCCACAAATATGAGTGTCATTAAGCAACTCAAATGCCCCTTTTATGTACCTTCAGCCTTGAAGGGTGGGTTGTGTGGTCGGAGGTTAAAATTGATGGCAAGAGCATAAGGATGCAAGAGAAAGGGAGAGGTTGGAGTGAGGGAACAGAGAAAGAAAAGAAAGCTGAGAGTCAGAGAGAATGAATAAATTTGTAAAAACACAAACATGCAAAACTCTAAAAAGCAGTTTCAAACTTTTCCAGGAGATCAAGTGGAGTGAAGTTTGAAGTGAAAAATTGGCTGGAAAAACTCTTCCTTTGCAATGGTCATCTGGGCAGGTAATGCACGTGAGCAGCTCGTGCTTATTAATAGGGTCTTTTGGCATGTGTGAGGCACGTGATGAGCAAGAGAGGATGAGAGTTAGTTAGGAGTAACCAACTCTGCAGCAGAGCAGCTCTGCATTTCTATCTTCATTTCCATTTTCTTTTCATTTATTTAATTTCAGTAATTACATACTATATATATAGATAATGATGTAAGTTTAGGGATCATGAATGAAAAAGAATACTTCCTCTACTCTAAAATCTTCTTCTCTCCCTAATTTCTTCTAATTCTTATCTTCCTCATTCTCTAATTCTTACTCTTTTAGTGTTATTTGAAGTAGATTTGATCTACTGTATCACTGGTATCAAAGCGAGTTGGTCCTCGGCCACCATCACCGCCGTTCATCAGCCGCCGCCACCGCCGGAATCACCATTTCATCTTCATCGTCACCCATCGTCATCATCTGACATTTTCTTCTTCTTTCCTGTTTTGATATTAAAAAAAAAAAAAAAGATATTCTCAGACCCATTCTTCATCATCAAAACCTCACCCCCACTGTCACCAAAAAAAAAAAGAGAGAGAAGTTAAGAAAATCCCAATGCATCATCAACGTCCACCCATCAGTGGCTTCACCTTCATCATCAACCCATCATCACCATCAAATACCACCAAGTCCACCCAAAACTCTTACCGCACACAAGGTGTTTGTTAAAATGCCTTAACCAAATTCCACCTAATCAACTCAAGATTTGCTGATTTTGGGTGACTATAAATCGAAACTAAGCTTAAATAGCTCGAGTAAGTTGATTTGAGACTGAGTGGAAGCTGCTCAAAGAAAGGTCTATTCAAGTTTACATTGAGAATTCTGTTTGCATCCAAGAAATGGACTGGATGAGATATGCTAGACCTGATTTAGCCAATCGACAGCACGATGAGCCTAAAATTGATGATCAAATCAGCACCAGCCGCAGCAAGGCCTATGTGGAAGCATACTCAGAGGTGAAAATCAACGATCCGAAGCATCTTTCAAGGGATGGTAATGATCTCTACTCAACTAGGTTGAGGAAACCTGATTTGCCTCTATTTTACGGAAATAATGTTAGTAATTGGTTAAGTGAGTGTGATAAATTCTTCTATATTAACCAAACCTCTATATGGGATAAGGTTAGATTGGCTTCTAACCACATGAGAGGATTAGCTCTCCAATGGCATTATAAATTCATGAAAATAATGGAAGAAACTATTGGACCGACTTGGGATGAGTATATGAATGCCCTCAGGATAAGCCTTGGGAGTGAATGCAAAGAACCCTTGTATTAATTGTTAAAATTGAGGCAAAATGGACGGGTTAGGGAGTATCAAATAGAATTCTATGCGCTCTCAGCTCGTACCAACCTAAATGAACAACAACTCATTAACACTTTCATAGGTGGCTTAAGGGTAGAAATTGCCTTAGAAGTGAAATCAATACAACCCACACTCCTTCACCATGCCTTGTGTCTTGCTAAATTAGCCGAAGCTAAGATTGAGTACTTAGCTAAACAACTTAACCACTCAAAAACTCCTCTTCTTCCAACTCCAAAAATCACACAACCCACTGTTACACCATTCACAGGGCTAATCACTCAGACCCCTCCTACTTTTGTAAAATCACTTAGATCTCAAGAAGCCAATGATGGAGAGCATTGTTGTGAGAACAGGTGCTTGAGTGAGATTAGAGATGAACAAAATAAGGGAGACAAGCCCCATCTCACAATGTTGGAAGGGCAAACTGCATCTGGAACTCAATCAGCTCAACAACTAGTAGAAGCTGAGCTATTACCCTTAACACTGCCACTGGAAAATGGTCAGAAATTTGGCTCCATTGGTGGCCAAGAAGCTAAGATCCATCTTCAACCCAGCCATCCACATGACCAGCTATATGTTCAGCAGGGAATTGATGCTAAGGATCTTAGTAGCCCTTGTAAAGAAAATGTTGAAGTGAGGCATGGGTGTGAAGATGAGGATGACAGGAATCAAGTAGTGGACAGACACATTAAAGCTGATCAGGGCTTAAATCAATAGAGAGGTGAGGCTGAGCATTTACCTTCAGCCCTGCATCTGAAAGATAGCTCCAGCTCTGATGTTCAGCAAGTGCAAGATCAGACTGCATATGAAATTGTTGATATAAGAAGTGTTGAGACCACTATAGCTGAGAAGGAAGATGCAGGGTTAGATGTTGGGACTTCTAGAAGCTTGAGATACTTGTGCTTCAAGGATGCAAGCCTAACTAGCCTTCAAAACAATGATATACTTTGCCCAAGTGCTGAACCACTGCAAATTACGGAAAATGTAACTTCTGATCAGCGGAACAGAAGGGCTAAAGCAGTACACCAGAGGCAGCAGTTGAGAATTTATCAGATGCTTGAGTTAAATACAAGCCAAGGAACTAAGATCTAGTGTCAACCAATGCAACCACTCGAACAACTTTTTGATCTGCAGCAAATTGATGAAGTGGAAGAGCAGTTTGATCCTATGGGTACTAATCTTGACAGCACAGCAGCCATTTCATCTAAAGAAGTAGAGAATATATCAGAAATTGTGACTCTTAGAGCCATTGCACATCTATCTCCTTATCAAGGCACTGGGGGGCCTTTTCCGGTTGAAGAACCACAACAATTTACATCTGAAATGATGCAAACTAGAGAAACTTGTCAAGAAAACACCAATGAGGTGGATCACATTACAAGGCTGCATCATATGCTAAGGCCTCCTGAAGGAATGCTACATGGGGAGCATCTGATGTGGAGATTAGCAGTAAGAGACCAATGACAGCCTGAAATTGAGCTGAGAGAAATACCAGTTGGGCTGTGGAAGATACATAACCAAGTTAGCTTGGTGATTTATCATTTAGAGTACCAGAACCTAGGAGTATTGTCTAATAACATCACCTTGCTGCAACAACCTGCAAGCGAAGTAAATCACTCCAAAACTCATACTCTATGATGTTTAATTGGATTGAATTTTGAAGATCTAACAGGATTCATGAAAATAGCAAAGAGAAGAAGGGATTCCGCTAGTGTTGATGCCCACTCAGCAGGGTATGAGATGAATGACGCAGAATCGCAAGCAAACTCCCTTAAGCTGCGGCCATATGTGATTTCAGTGCAAGCAAACATGAATCTTAAAGAGTTCTTGTGCCTCATACTTAAACAACATGATTTTGATTTGAGTAAAGCATCAAATTCTCATTTAACACAACCATGCACCCTTGGAATTGAAGTGAAATTCATCTACAATGGCAAACTCTCTGCTGCAACATGCGTGACTGCGCTAGTTGAAACAAGAGGCACGTCAGTATGGATTTGGTATGGAATTGGTAGACCTCCGGAGACGTGTTCTACATATTAGATGCATCCAGCCGTCCTTGCCCACTCTCTTCGGTAGCAGCCGGACTTCATGGGTCAATGCTCTACTTAGATTCTTGAGGACAAGAATCTTTTGAAGGGGAGAGTAGTTGATACAGGAGATCAGGTGGAGTGAAGTTTGAAGTGAAAAATTGGCTGGAGAAACTCTTCCTTTGCAACGGTCATCTGGGCGGGTAATGCATGTGAGTAGCTCGTGCTTATTAATAGGGTCTTTTGGCATGTGTGAGGCACGTGATGAGCAAGAGAGGATGAGAGTTAGTTAGGAGTAACCAACTCTGCAGCAGAGCAGCTCTGCATTTCTATCTTCATTTCCATTTTCTTTTCATTTATTTAATTTCAGTAATTACATACTATATATATATAGATAATGATGTAAGTTTAGGGATCATGAATGAAAAAGAATACTTCCTCTACTCTAAAATCTTCTTCTCTCCCTAATTTCTTCTAATTCTTATCTTCCTCATGCTGTAATTCTTACTCTTTTAGTGTTATTTGAAGTAGATTTGATCTACTGTATCCTTGAGAGTAAGAGTGAAAATGAATAAATTTGTAAAAACACAAACATGCAAAACTTTAAAAAGCAATTTCAAACTTTTCCAAATTTTTCAAAAATTAATGAAGACTAAAAAAAATTAGTTTCTTAAAAAATTGGGCTTCTTTACATTTTCTCCAAGTTTCCAAGAAAATCTTCCCAAAAAATTGTAAACTCCTCTATTATTAAACATCGAGTTTTTCCTGTGCAATGCACATGTTCCTTTTATTTTATACATTATTGTATAAATGTCAATTTATAATGTATAAGAATAGAATTTTCTTGCTATTTTTGAAAATATATTTTGATATATATGCATGTTATTCTACAAAATAATAAAAGTATAGGGTGCTTTCTCGTTACTTTCATGCTTCTGTATAATTGATATGATTTGTTTTCCGATAATGAATATAATTTTTCATCAAAGATTGTTTTCGAAATTCAATATCAAATTTGACATATAGATCTATTATAGGTAATGTATTCTATTTATTTATTTGGCAACTTTTCTCTAGAGTTATTATAAATTGTTCTTATTTCTAAACAATGTCTAGAATACGAATGTCAAAAGTTATTATATGTGTTTTATAAACTATTTAATCTAATTTTAATTGTTTTTAATCTTATAATTTAATTATTAATTTATATTTATTAGTACTTAATAATTTATTAATATATTTCTCATATATTTATGATATATATATATATTATAGTTGGAACATAATACATACATATTAATTAAATTGCATAATTTCTTATTGTATTCCTATTCAAATTTTTAGTATCAATTTGAATCAATTTATCTAACATACTTTTCCATAATTTTACCTACCTTTTTTATTTAAAAATTGTGTAATTAGTTAACACTTTTAATTGTTTTTCTTTATTTAAAATTTGGTTAATAATTTAAAATATAAATAATTCTTTAAATTTTGATAAAATTGTACATTATTCGAATTTAAAATATAAAGAATTCTTTAAATTTTGATAAAATTATACATAATTCGAGGAGAATATTTAGATTAAAAAATTAAACATTTTTGGAGAAGGGAGACTTCTATATAATATAAGGAAGAATAGACGCAGAATTTGACTTTTTTTGTAAAATGGCCCATTTTCAAAAAAATTTTAGAAAATTGGC
Source organism: Simmondsia chinensis (assembly GCA_018398585.1). Classification (NCBI taxonomy): domain Eukaryota; kingdom Viridiplantae; phylum Streptophyta; class Magnoliopsida; order Caryophyllales; family Simmondsiaceae; genus Simmondsia; species Simmondsia chinensis. The sequence continues at coordinate 23,307,458 of JAGTTD010000012.1, forward strand.
CCTCTTTGAAAAATATTTAGAGAAATGGCCAGTTTACTGTAGCTGAATCATTGGGCGACCTGTGGAATGGCGTGCAAGAGTGAAAAACAAAAAACCGAACGGCGTGCAACCACCGCTGTACGGCCAGTCGTGCAACATGGCCGGACGTCGTGCAACGACTAACGTTGCACGACCGGCCGTACGTCGTGCAACACAGTGGCTGCACGACCTGCCGTACGGCGTGCAACTGCGGGAATCCGTGACAGATTAGAAGGGGAGAAGGGCTTTTAGACAACAGACTAGAAGGGTAGCTCAGGCAATACGCGACACTGCTCGCCACATTGTGCAGTCTATCTCCGTAGATGTTCTAGGTGGTTGCAGTACTGCAATGGATGCTCTGGATGAAGGACCTGAGTTTCGACAAATTCTGCGTAACGAAGGTGTCGACTACAGTACTTTACATGGTGAGGAAGAAAGTAGACGTGAACTTCCTCACCGACGCAGTTACTCCGTTCACACGAAGTCCACACCCTCGCGACATCGTGCGGAACATAGTCGTAGGTCCACATTAAATTTTGATCCTTAAGATATGCAATACTTTTTTTTTGTATTGTAATACGATATACGATTGTTATTATTACTGTTCGAGTTATTTACATTTTCAGTATTTCGACTCATGTAGTTTTAATATTTTGTTATCATTACTGTAATTTATATAATATGACGCAATCACCTATTACATAATGGATAAGAAATATATTATACGAGTGAGGTTGCAGCCGTATTCTCACATCAGTAGCGGAAGGTAGGGTTGCAACCGATACAGAGGAACAACAGTACTGCATGGGTTGTGGACGGAAGTTGGCTGTTGCATGCAGATTGGCGTGAACCAGGGGTGGTTGCATGCCGTTCGGCTGGTTGTGCAACGACTAACGTTGAACGACGTACGGCCAGTCGTGCAACCACCCGGCTTTTCGTTTTTCACTCTTGCATGCCATTCCACAGGTCGCCCAATGATTCAGCTACAGTAAACTGTGCCATTTCTCTAAATATTTTTCAAAAAGGGCCAATTTTTTAAAATTTTTTTAAAAATGGGCCATTTTACAAAAAAAATCGCAGAATTTCGAGAAATTGAATATATAAACCACTTTTGGAAATGTCAATCTTTAAGGTTTTTTATTTATTTATTTATTTTTTTTTTTTAACTTAACATCTAGAAAAAGGGCCCATATCATGGATATTTATTGGGGGGAAGCTCATCGTCACACACTCACATTCACTACTCTCTCTCTCTCTCTCTCTCTCTCTCTGTCCACACCTTCTCCAATTCCCATCCATTGCAATAATTTCATCGTTCAATTTCAAATTCAATTACAAGTAGAATGAATGGGACGGGGAGAGGATATAGGGTGGAGAAGGAGACGTATTTGACTGTGTTTAAGACCTCCTTGTTCTTCTCGGGTGATGGATTCACCGTCTACGACTGCTCCGGCAGGCTTATCTTTCGTGTCGACTCGTACGGGCCGGATTGGCGTGACAAGGATGAGATCGTGCTCATGGACGCCGCTGGTCACTGCCTCCTCACAGTACGCCGCAAGGTATGCTATATGTGTTGATTCTGTGATATCTGAAGTTTAATGTTTGCATTCTTCCATGTGGTTGTCACATTTCTCGGATCCCAACTTTTTTACTTTTGAGTTATTTGCATGGTTTGTCCCTTTTCTTTTTAATTTGTTTAAATAGGTTTCTATTTTTTATTTGGTTCAAATTCGTACATAATCTCTATAACTTTGTCTAAATTTTTGTGCAAATTCAGTTTTCTAACGTTCTACTGTATGACAAATTGGTTCCAGGTGATTTCTAAAACTAGGTAAAACTTAAAAAACAATAATAGAGTAATTTTTTCATAAAATAAATAATTGGGGATCACTTTGAACAAAATGAAGGATGGGGGATTAATTTAAACAAAAACTCCTCTTGTTTAAAGTTTTTAGAAATTGAATTTTCCGTTTTTCCGTCGTTTCACGTGCACAAAAAAGATTTTCAAAGGGGTAAGGTTTTTCCCCAAAGGGTGGAAAATGACTTTCTTGTGAAATAGCGAAAGTCATCGTTCCAAAACCTCGAAGTATTCATGGGTTCTAGTTTAAATCTGATCAAGTTTATTTTGGTTGTAAAAAATGTATGGGATAATGCGTGAAATATGTTCTGATTTAAAGTAAATAAATGGATTTGACAAGATGGAAACAAATTTCCAATGACATAAATAGGTGAAACATGATTTTTCTTAAATAAATTTTTTTCAAAGGAAAATATTTTCTGAAAAAGATTTATTCTCTATCAAATAGACCCAAATTTATAAAGATACAAACTAATTTGAACAAAATAAAATACAAGATACCTTTTAAAACAAATTCAAAAAGACGCCGTTTGGCGGTTAATTTCTTGCGAGTGGCCTTTTTCCAGTGTCAACTCTGTTAGTGTAAATATTCTCTACTTTGAATGTGGAACTTGTGTAGATGAATTCGAAATTTGAAATTTAATGTCGTTTGCTGCCCTTATACGATTTGGAATTAAATTTTGAAAATTAGTAACCATGAAATTTGAAAATTTTAGGTTAACAGGTGAAAGGTCAAAATTAATTTTATACTAGTATTATACTTTTTCCCAGAATAACTTGTTGATCTCCATGGTTTAATTTTTGGGTAGGGATCTCCATCCCTGTGGAACAAACTCGCATAAGGTTCAAATCCAATCGTCATGCTTAGTTTATAATTACGCAACAAGTCATCTGAATTTTTGTCGGTTAAATTATGGATAACTATTTTAGTATACAATGCATTAATTTTTTTAATTTATAAAATTTGTGAAATAATTATTTTGTTCAAGAAAACTTCTATTTTGTTTTATAAAATAGTCCTAACAGTACATGAAATTGTAAAACATATTATTTCTTAGTAATCCCACCTATTATTCGGATCCCGTACTTGATTTGCAATGATGTCACACTAGGAACGAAGAAAAATTAGATAAAGAAAAAAATATTTATACCCTTATAAGGTACTGTTCGAACTATTTTATCATATATACGTAATCTTTTTAACTAAAAATGTAATATGCAAATTTGTGGGCTAGAAAAAGTAATACACCACACTTCACGTATTAAAATATAATTTACCTGTTCTTTTTGTGTTAAAAGCTCAAATGGGATATCCAGATTTCTGTACAGTTTGGTTCATACTTCAAAGAATCATTCAGAATTGGAATCAATTCCGAATCAGCTCTCCAAATTATTATAAATGCAGGGGTAGTTGTGTTTAGTTATAAATTTAGGTGATGGTCTATTCTTAATAACTAAGTTTGAGTTTTGTTTTACAAAACTAAAATAACAAAGATAAGTTATTTTTACTTGCAAAATTGAAGTAGTATTTTATGAATAATTAAAAGTGCATGGAATCTCTAAGTATATTTCGCAATTGCAGAGGCCGAGTCTCCACCAGAGATGGGAAGGCTACACAGGAGAGAGAATGGAGGGTTCCAAGCCGATCTTCAGCGTAAAAAGATCATCGATAATCGGACGGTCAGGAGTGACGGTAGAGATGTACGACAAGCCGGGGGAAGAGTACCAGATTGAGGGCTCGTTCGCAAACCGGTGCTGTGCAGTTTACGAGGTGGTGGGAGAGATGAAAAGAGGCGTGGTGGCGGAGATAAGGCGGAAGATGGAGGCAGCTGCAAATGTGGTGTTGGGAAAGGAGGTGTTTTGGCTCTGCGTCAAATCCGGGTTTGACGCAGCCTTTGCCATGGGCCTCGTGCTCGTGCTTGATCAGATTAGTGCCGGTGATGACGTTGATGGCTTGGATGCGGACCTTGCTATATCCAACGATGATGTAACTAGCAATTCTTAAATCTATGGTTTTTATTTGCAAAGTTATTGTCAGCGCAAAAATATTAATGTTAGATATTATTGGCCATATGCTACATTTTGCTCGGATAATAACATATTTTGCTTGATAATCACAATACTTTTGATGCTTGCAAACTTGTTTTTATGTTAGCTATAGAAAAATTGCCTGAATTTGATTAATTTCACTTAATTATCTAACTTATAGTTTTTTTAAAAATGATATGATGCCAAAGTAATTCAAATTAAAATTCTATCTTTGATGACTCAATGTATGGAACATACCCAATGCCTCAAGGGCTCTCGCCTACGCAGGGTCTGGGGGGGCGGATGTACGCAGCCTTCCCCCTTCAGGGTGTTAACCTGAAGAGAGGCTGTTTCCTAGTGCCCCCAATCTGAGGGTGAGGACTTCCCAGGAGGTCATTCATCCTAGTACTACTCTCGCCCAAGCACGCTTAACTTCGAAGTTCTCATGGGATCTGATGACTCAATGTATACTTATCCTAATTTTGTAATTATCTTGTATTATTATATCGTTATAATTTTGTAATTATCTTGTATTAATCTGTTTTTAATTTTGACTTTGAAAACTCTAGTTGTTGTCCAAACTCCATACTCGTGCATGGTAGGTAGGTACATTTGCAGAAATGTTTAAAGTCTTCATAATAGGTGACAATCAAATAGTAATTTTCAAAACAATCTAAATTTATAATAATTAGTTAAAAATTAGTTACTTCTAGAGATAATTTTGTGTAGAACAATTCCCTTTGTGCTCTCTTTTTCTAATGGCTGAGGTCCAATTAGAATTTTTGGTATATATTTTCGGGTAATATTATTACAAGGATAATATTGTTATTAATATTTTATCAAAAGTATAGTTTTCAAGACAATTTTACGTTTTTATTGTTTCTAAATCTTATCATTACTCTGTTAATAACTACTTTTTAGTTTTAATTTAATATTAATAGTTAAATAGTACTTGTCTTAAAAGGGGAAAAAGAGAACACGATTGAATGTGATGGAGTGTGTCAAAGGGGAATTTTTTACCCCAATGGCACGATTTTAAAAAAAACTATCAAAAAATATTTACTAAAACGGCGTGGTTTGTTGTATGTTCTTCAACGTACGCCGTTGAAAATGGCGTACGACTCAGGTATGAACAATCGTACACCGTCACAAGCGGGATACGACCAAAATTTTACTATCATACACCGTTTGTAACATCGTATGAACAGTAATCTTTTTAATAAAATTTTTACGGTAGCATAATTAATTTGTATTTTAAAAATTATTGCATTAAAATTATTTTACATAAATAATTTAAAATTTTAACTAAGAATAAAAAATGACAAATTGAAACCAATACCAAAGATTGCCTTATGACTATTTGCATCCTTTGATATCCAAAAATCTTCTTTACTAAGAATATTCTTTTTCTTCGGCATTATTCATTCTTCCTCGTTCAGTTACAAAATATGACAAAGATAATGTTGCTCACTGGAAAGTAGAGCAAAATTCTTCAACTAAGTTGTATGATCAACTTTGCAAAAAATTTATGGTTGATTTCATAGCACCAAAGTTCCAAAATTTAGGAAAAGAATGAAATTGTATCTTCTTATAGGTAACACACTTGTATTTTGACTGTTTATTTTTTCAAAAGTATCCACATCATATTGTGATACTTTTGTTTGTATAATTCTATATACTCAAAAAGAGCATATAAGGGAATCTATCTTAGAGCTTATAGCTCTACCTGAAGGGAGCCATTGGGGTATTGAGAATGTATGTTGCTTTTTATTTATTATATTTAATAGAGTAAATAATACGATAATATATACAAGTCATTTCTTCATTTAGGTACTCGTTAAATTTTTGTTGAACCAATATTATATACATGAAAATTATGCATTAGTTTTTGGATGAAAACATAAATGGAAAAAGTTTTCAAAAATGATGTTATACACAATAAGGGTAACATACTTTGCAAAAATTATCAAGAAGAAAAATATTACTTAAAAAGGACCAGGAAAGGTATCACCTATTTATAAGTGACCAGGATAATTACTCGAAAAAAGAAGATGACAACTAAAAAGAATATGTGGTAGATAACGTGACAATAAAAAAGATGACACATACAATGATATAATGAAGTTAATATACTTTTTTAAAAAAAATTTTAAAAATTATTGAAATTTTAAATTATTTATGTAAAATAGTTTCAATGCAATAATTTTTAAAATACAAATTAGCTGTGCTTCCTAAAAAAGAAAAAAAAATAAAATAAAAAATTTATTGTTCATACGCCGTTACAAACGCGAATGACAGTAAAACTTTGGTCGCACGCCATTTTAAATGGCGTACGTTGAAGAAGCTGCAGTAAATCGTGTCATTTTGGTAAATAATTTTTGAGTCATGCCATTTTGGTATTTCTTTTGAAACCATGCTATTGAGATAAAAAAAACTCGTCAAATGATGTATTTTAGTTAGTGGGATTCAACATTTGTGTCAACGTCATGACTATTCATTGCCTGAAACGTTCATAACTATAGCCCATTTTGATGTGGCCCATAGACCATGTGATGTAGCTCCGCCTTAGTCTTTGGTGGGTTTCAGAAAAAATGGGTCTTGGCGGGTTAATTTTGGCAAGATGGGTCAATTGGCGGAATCGAGATAGAGAAGCGGAAGGGAAAGAAAGACACAGGGCAACCTTGGCAGATCATGCTTGGCGAGATCATGGGCTGGCGGATTGGGTTCAAAACGTGGCTGATGAAGAATTACAGCTTGATTTTAAATTGGATTAGTCTTCAGATTTAAATTTTGAATTATTTAATATTTAAATTATCTTTTAGTATCTTATTCTTAGTCAACTAGCTCAAGGGTCAGTTTAGTATTCAAATTTTTAGATTTTGTTTTCCCTATTTTAGAGCCTCTTTTCTCGAGTTGTGAAAATCGATTATATTTTCCGTTTCATTTTTATTAGTGATTAATAAAATAAAAGGGAAGGCTGTTGAATCCTTCCCGTTCCCACAAAATCCCATTTTACGTGCTACATTAGTTGGTATCAGAGCTCAGAATGACTTTTGAAATGGCATGTGGGCAACAGAGATACGCCATTGTCGGAGACACTCATGAGCTTGACTTTCAATGGTAGACTAACAGGATATTAGAGGACTTGAAGGGAGAATTCTAGAAAACCAAGCATTGTTTGATTTAATTGGGGGAAAATCCCGAGCAGAAGCCGGGAATCCAGCCCCAACACCCACAGACACCGTGTGATGAGGAAGGCACAGACAAAAGCTTTCGTAACCTGTTCTCAGAAGTAGAGGCATGTCATGTGCATGACATGTCGCGGCCTTATGACATTGTCATGACATTGTCAAGGTCTGAGTCCCATATGCCGGGTCCCAGCTTCGTGTCCCTGTTCCATGTCCTAACCCGTGTCCTCCGTGTCCTAGCCCGTGTCCTCCACATCCGCGCAGCATCCTAGAGGTGTCTCCAGCAATCTGCCAGATCACACAAGCTGCCAAGACCTGCCAGCACCTAATAGTACTGTACCTTTGTACCATGACAGCCACCAAGATTTGCCTGCTCACCATAGTAAAATACTATTTTATTATTAGCTAATATTTTCTGATTTTTCATTAGATATTTTTCTATCTTTATTACTTGTAATATTTAGCTATAAATAGTAGGTTGTAAGTAGGGTTTTTACTCATCCAATGAAATATTATCAACTTATTCTCTCTCTCTCTCTCTCTCTCTCATCTCTCAATATCTTTATCTCTTCTCATATCTAACTTTCTTCTTCTTCCTCCTCACCTAAACTATAACATGTCTGTCACCAAACCTAAGGTTGTGACATTTGAAGTTACAAGTCATGTTTAAGGTAACATTCCATGTTTCATTTGAAGTTACAAGGTATATTTAAGGTTACAAGCCATGTTTCATTTAAAGTATACAAGCCATATTTAAGCTTAGGCACCTAGTTTGAAGCCTACCTACTACATTTGTGGTTACAAGCCATGTTTCATTTCAAGTTACAATCCATGTTTAAGGTTACAAGCCATGTTTCGTTTAAGGTTAGAAGCCATGTTTAAGGTTAGATGCTGAGTTTGACATCCATGTAAGCTTGATTACCATCCTAATTACCCACATACCACTGCACGCAACCACCACCATTAGTCCTCCTACCACCATGCAGAACCACCACAGCTGGTCCTACGACCGCCACTGCAATTGCCACCCTCGTGCTTGTATACTACCAAACCACCGACACATGCCACCACTGGCTCATAACCATCGCCAATGTGCGTCACCACCAGTTGGAGCACCACGTCGGAGCCCACCATTGGTTTCAAATACAAGCGACCTCCTTCACGACCAATTACTATCACTTCTTCTTAGTATTAACCATAGTCACTGCTTCGCACATGACCACCACCACTCCGAACACCCATTGCAGCTGTGCTAGGTGGCTCACCTCTTGTGGTTTTCTCTCCTCCTCTTCAAACCCTAATTTGGGCCAATTTGCATTATAATTGTAGTGTAAATCGACCCTAAATGATTAATTTTTATTACAATATTAGCCTAATTTAAGCCTAAATGAGTCAATTTTCATTACAATCTCAAAGCCATTCAACCCTAAATAGGCCAATTTTTGTCACAGTCTTCGTTTATTTCAACATTGATTGAATCAATTTTTGTTATAGTGTCTATTCATTTCAACCCTAAATGGGTCAATTTTAACTACCATCTCAATTTCATTCAACCCGACTAGGTCAATTTTCGTAATAATCTCAGTCTAATTCAACCTTTGTTGAACCAATTTTCGTAACAATCTTAGTTTAGGTCAACCCTAGTTAAACCAGTTTCGTTACAATCTTAGTTTATTCCAATCCTGATTAAATCATTTTTTTGTCAAAATTCCTATTCGATTAAATCATAAAGAGGTCGGCATTTGTCATAATCCCAATTCAATTAAGCCTTGTTAATCAATGTTCATTGCAGTTCATACCAATTCATGTTCGTTCGAATTCTAAATGAATACATTTTTGTTACATTCCATTCTTATTCAATTGAACCCCAATCCTATCAACCCACATCGATCTACTTTTTACAACAATTGAACTCATCAGTCCTACTTTTAGTTTCGATTTCACTCTATTTGCTTTCTGATATGTTTTGCTATGATCGTCGATAATCTCACCCATATCTCTTTTTTGTTCCTATTAAGTTTAAAGCTCTTCTAGTTATTGTTTTATACCTCAACCCTACTTGGTAGTTCACCTTTTTCACACACTTATTCACTATATAAAGTCAATAGCCATCTGCATTTTATCTTGAGAGCCTTAATTAAACAATTTTTCTAAGTCATTCATAAGTGGTTAAGTTCCTTTGTATACACCATCAAGAATGAAGAAAATATATGTCACTTTCCATTAGTTTCATATGAGCTGAAAAATTCCAAAAATTGTAGCTTCTTTCTATATATCATCTCTTTTGTTCGTTTCCATTAGGTAATTATACGAATATTGCATACATATTGCTTGCGAAACCTGAGAAAATGATCGCTTCACTCATATCTCATAAGTGTCATATATATTTAACTTCTCTTATTATAGATTGGCCGATAGGGTTAGAACATTCCATCTTAATTCGTTTTAATCTCAATTAAATCAATTTTTCATTGTACTTTTGTCTTTTTAAATCCCTCTTATAGAAGTGCAATTAGAAAAGTCAAAAAAGGTTTAATTCTTCAAATTGTAACTATTAGAAATTAATCTTGATATCGAATGTCTAACAGGACTAGACTCAAAATTTCCAGATAATAAGAAACAATCAAGGTTCAGATTTTAAAAGTTTGAATCTAAGTGCTGGCAAACAGAGATTAATATATGAAAGGAGGAAACAAAGAAGAAGGTTTACCAAGTTTAGTTTGGAGTAATTTGAGAAATTACTTTATACTAGGATTTCTGAAACTTTGCAATTAAGGTTCTCCAAATAATGCTGCGAGAAGCACCTATGTCAGCAACAAAATTTTACGACGGCTGTTTATCAATTTAAAGAAGAAAGCTATGTTAGATTTGAATTTCATAACAAGTCTAAGTATTTTGAATAGATTATATTAAGAAAAATGATAGTCATTGCATGCCATTGTCTTATATTGCTTATGATTTTAGTTTAGATGGAAGGGAAATTTCATATAATGATCATATTGTGAATCTCGGCATTAAGGGGCGAAATCTTGTATAAACTAGGATGTTTAGACTTCATAAATACACCATACTACCAAGTAAATGAAGATAGTTATATTTGCAATCTTCATAATTGACCAAACTGATGGAAACTAAGAATATCCACCTATCCGTCATACAACGAAGCAAGTAGCACTTTCGCTCGTCAATAATCCTTCCCTAGATGCATACCATGTCATCCGTCATCCACAAGCGATTAGTCACCAAGTGCTACTAATACTTGGAATCTAGGTTTGACGTTACCTTGGCAATGCCTTAGGAAAGCATGTTCATGCTCATCGGTCACCATACTGAACGGATAACCTACTCCTGTATAATATATCTCCTCTACAAAAAGTCAAATACACTTTTTAAGTGTGCCATTGGAATCTCATTCGCCCATCATTACACCAACCATTGAAAGTAGTAACGCTAAATTAAGGATGTCGGGAGGATTAAATTGATTATCTAAATATGTTTTTATTTGCAAATGGTTCAGCTTTCAGTGTTTTTGTGACCAAAAACATAAACTGCTCTAATATAGGCATAATGTCAATAATTGGTGCCTAATAGGACTTAGGAGGTGTGTAAGCTAAAGTTGGACAAACCATAGCATAATGGCCAAGATTGTATACTCTACTCCAAGAACTTTGTGGAGAAAATTTCATAAATCCTTTTGAGTCCGAAAGCATGCCCATTGGATCTTATAATCATGTTCTTTTTCCTACCAATAAGATCATGTCATTCGTATTTGATTCCACTATTTTGTAAATCTCTCACCTGCCCATACATCCATAATGCAGCTCTTGTAGCAAATAATTCATAAAAGTCATTCTCAGGACGTTATATTGCCCCTAAAATCCCAATTATCAACTATATGTTGGTGCGTCTGCAACTCTCTTGCCAAATGTTAAGAATGTACTTAATTTGAAATATGAATCTCACCACACTCAACTTTCCTTATAAACTGCATAATACCATTATCTGTCAATGCCATTGACTTCGTAGAATCTCTTAGGAAACATTTTCAAAGATGGGATTCAAACGAGTCAAGAGAAATAAAAATGTAAATGAAATATAAATTTTAGGTAAAAACTTGTCTATAAACGGTCAGAGCGTAGACTTCATTCACAATCATAAGCCATCCTTTCTTTCAATGGTGGTATGAATAATATTAGGATTCGGGGACTTTGCCCCTGTCATGAATTAAATTTCATTTCCTTATCTTGGTGGCATAAATCATTTATGGACAGGGGGACTTCTTCTCAATTCACAACCTCGATTTATTTATATTAGTGGCATGAATCATTTTAGGACTGAGGGACTCCGCTTAGTCTTGAATCAAATTTCATTTCATTATCTTTGTGGCATAAATCATTTTTAGACAAGGGGACTTCATCCCCATTCACAACCTAGATTTCTTTATCCTAGTGGGGTAAATCATTTTAAGACTTGGGAACTTCGCCTCGATCATGAATTAGATTTCATTTTTTTATCCTGGCGGCGTAAATCATTTTAGGATCGGGGGACTTTTCCCTCAATCTTGCCATGTTATACAATATTGTGGCATATTTACAAGACTTCGTTACTCGTTAGAAATTGAACTATAATTATAAAACTTTGTTGCTCATCACAACTTGATAAACTATTTCTAACAAGTATGTCCAACAAGGACCTTGTTTGTTAATGTACTTGAATAAACCCGCTTTGACCAACCTTCTACTAGCTAAGTACCACTACTAGTCAATAGCTTAGTAAGAGCAATGCAGGATGTTGTTTTTATCCACTTAGCCACCTTCATAATCACATACATATTGACCAAACGCTTTATTTGGCAAATATGCTTATCCTTGTACTCCTTGTTATTCTTGTTTATTTATCCACGAAACCAAATTATGTAAGGGAGTACTATAATATCTTCCCGCATCAAATCTCTCAATTCTTTCCCTTCTCTTAAACATTCAATGCTTAAATCTCTCAAATTATGTAGGGGTATGCATAGAAAAAGTTCAACGTGATACACTATGACTCTACAGACCAAACTTTTCGAAAAATAAAAATTTTGAGCTAAATCTTTATTAACTTACTTTAAGAAGCTAAGTATCGCATATTTTTTATTGCAACATATAATTGATATTCAAACCTATAAACCGACTTCCTGAGAATCACAAAATATGCCCCACATGTGAATTGGCATCAGAAAATAAAAAGAATCCTCGAACATCTCAAAGATTGTAAAGGTAGCTATGACCACCCTACTCAAGATGAAGAATCACAAGCTAATGGACATAAAATGACAACTCAATATTAAAAACCTTTTAAAAGGTCGCAATCTGAATAAGTAATAATAGGAAAGTACTAGTTTAATACCTGCAATAACCTATTTCATGATAGTCTTGAACGTTCTTGCAAGTACTCCGGATCTCCTTTCATAACCTACTCGATCTAGCGATGGTTGCTATCAACGAGATAATAAACAATAAAGGACCACTAAGTCCTTAAAACTAATTCGCAATCTCAAGGCCAGAAGAAGAAGATTGATATGTATTGAAAAACATTTACACCTCGACAATGGCATCCGTGGATGCCCTTCGTCAATATACAACAAACTCACATTGTTGAGTTTTTAGTATTCAACGTTAGCATAGGTGACATACTGCAAAACTATGAAAGACTCATCATTATTAAGCCACACATTATGCATGAGTACTTGTCATTCAAACATAAGCAAACATTCATGCAGTTGTTTACGAATCACATTGTGTGAGTGTTTTTAATTTATGAATTGCATCGTGCGAATGCTAATAATGACTTCATGTAATCATTTGTTCATAACCACACAATATGAGACACACCATATTCACCAGTTTATAGGTGAACATTAAGAGAAAAAGAATATTAGCTATGAACATCCTTTGAGGATGAGACATCATAGGTTAGGGGTATCGTGCGTCTTATCTAACGTATAATCGATAGCCTTCAAAATGTGTTATTTATAGCAATTCGTCTTTGGTTTGATATATGTCCTTGATATACTCATCACAAAACAGGTATATTAGCCTGTTTGATTTAGTTTGTCACCCTGATTACACTTACTATCTTTACTTTGTCCAACTTATTTTATACATGACACCTAGCGGCTATCCAAGTACAAACTCATCACCATGGTTCGCCCGGGTGCAATCACCCATAACGAGGGCAATACTCATCACCATGGTCTACCTAGTGTAATCAATCGTAACGTGTGCGATGCTCATCACCATGGTCTGCCCTAGTGCAATCATCTGTAACGCGTGTAATACTCATCACCATGGTCCTCCTTGTTGCAATCACCTACAATAAGTGCAATATTTATCACCATGGTCCGCCTTGGTGCAATCCCTCGCAACGGGTGCAATAGTCATCACTATGGTCCACCTTGATGCAATCACCTGTAACTTGAGTAATATTCATCACCATGGTCTGCCATGGTTCAATCACGTGCAATGTGTGTAATACTCATCACCGTGGTCCGGCCTAGTGCAATCACCCACTATGGGTGCAGTACTCCTCACCATGGTCTTCCTTGGTGAAATCACCCGCAACTGGTGCAATACTCGTCACTATGGTTCATCCTAGTGCAATCACTCACAACAGGTGTAATACTATAATCCACCTGAGGGTTATCAAAAGACAATGCACTGAGCACCGTTATCTACTTTCCATTTAATTCATATGACTTACAGTTTATTACATAGGATTTGTACGCTTAAATGGTAAGCTAATCTCCATGATATACGTTTTGTTTAATTAGGTGATAGTTGCATCATTTCAATATTCATCGCTCTTGGACTAGTACGACATATTCATCATCCTTGATTCTAGAATTCCAAGGTATAATAACCACTTTGACTTCATTCAGATATATTACATATTGTTCACTTTGGCGGTAACTAAGCAACTCAATACTGTGAGAATCTCAATCTTGTCCAAGTGTGTTACACATATCACCTATATATTAACCGAGCATATTGAATCAACCACCACTGGCTCCAGCAAAGCATGCCTTGCTTATCAAAGTAACTTGAGCTAAATGCATCATGCTCAACACCTTATGGATGTTACTAACTAAATACGTGCATAATGGCTAGTCATGATAGTGATATCCTTACACGTTTATAACATAAAGCGCAGATCATTATAGACGCTTGCAGGAGTAAAGGAGTAAAATGCTTCAAAGACTTTAAGTTCTAAAGTGCCTCAGAGGCCCATGTTCGTTTAAGCAATCTTACAATAACCCATTCAAAAAAACAAAAAGGTAAAATGCTCTATTGATATCCCTAATGAGCTAAACCCCCAATTAAGGTTCATGATGGGTTACACATCCAATTATGAGGCACAATGGCTTCAACACCCTATTAAGTGTCATATACTCTGTGACACATCATGTTTAAGTCATGCACTCTATTAACTTCGGGTGAAGTTCAAAGCACATGTGAATGATGACTAGGAAGTGCCAAAAATAGAACGCTAAATGCCTCCATCACTCAGGCTAATGCTGTGCTATACCAAGCTAGTGTTAAAGGTCGTGATGCAGCCCATGCTTGAGCTAGGTGGGTCCCTTGGTGGATACAAGTTGGCGGTTACAAGTAGCGAGTACGGAAGCATAACTGACAAGTATCCAAGTCTGAAGCAGATGGCAATGGGTTGGTGGCATAAGCTTAGCGGAAGAATAGGTGCACCCGTTAATGCTTGGCAGGAGGCTTGGCCAAGGCAGGACACAAACATGCAGCCTGGAAGGCTTGGTGTTGGCGGGATTCAAGGCGGAACACAGGTTGCAGAGCGATTCAAGGCGTGACGGGTGGCGGGTAACGTCTTCTCTATATAAAGGAGAGGTAGCTAGGGTTTAAGTTAGCTAATTTTTCCAGATTTTGAATTCATATTTTGAACACTCTTTTCTTGGGTTGTGGGAATCGAGATTATCTTTTCCTCTTTATTTTTATTAGTAATTAATAAAATTAAAGGGAAGACCGTTGAACCTTCCTGTATCCCTATTTTTACCACTTTATCGCGCTGCATCAGATGGTATCAGAGCTCAAAATGACTTCTAAGATGGCCCGTGGATGACAAAAGAACACTGCCGTCGAAGACATTTATGACCGTGATCATCAACAACAAGCTGAGAGGAGGATAGAGGAATTGGTGGAAAAATTCTGGCAAATTGAGCATTGCTTGATTCAACAAGGGGCAAATCCCAATCTTGCATCAAGAACTCGGCCCCAACGCTCATTAACATCGGGTGCAATATGAGAGGAGGCGGATGAAGGCATCCAAAATCCACTTCTGGACGAGGAGCTACCAGATCCTAGGCCTAGGCGACAACGCATCAATACTGGCTACATTGATGATCGGGATGATTGGAGATGGGAGTCTGGTCTCCGGGTTGAGATACCGAAATTTGATTGAGGAAGACACCCGGAGGCGTTCTGGGACTGGTTGGTGGCTTTAGAGGAAACCCTTAAGTTCAAAGGGGTTCTAGAGAGGAAGTAGGCGTCACTAATCGCTGCCTGGCTTTGTGGAAGGGCTACTGCCTGGTGGCAATAGTTGAAGCACTCGCGGTTTCGACAAGGAAAGGCAAGAATCGAGACATGGGAGAAAATGAAAAACACATGAGAGGGACCTTCTTGCCTCACAATCACGCCAAGATAATGTATCAGCGTCTCCAGAGCTTACACTAGGGTTCGCAAACCATGGAGGAGTACATGATTTACTTCTACTCCTTGATCGCCAGAAACAACTTGGGCGAAATCTAAGGAAGGAAACGCATGAGAGGCGCCTTCTTGCCTCACAAACAACTTGGGTGAAATCGGAGTACATGTTGATCGCCAGAAACAACTTGGGTGGAATCAGAGGAACAATTGGTTGACAGGTACATTGGCAGGTTAAGAGACTTGATACAGGAGGTGTTGAATATATTCGACATCTTCTTGATCTCGGAAGCAAGTCAGAGGGAAATGGCTGTCAAGAAGCAACAGAGGCGTTGTCAAGTCTGCGGCACTTGGAACACCCAAGAAAGTAGACATGACTAGGTTCAGCTATCAACCAACTCGGATTCACAAAGAAATCTGGCTACCGCCAACACTGGGAAGGACTTGGCGAGTAGCTCCCGAACCCATTGCTTGAACTGTGAAGAGGTGGGACAACGTGCTGCTAAGTGTCGTAAAGGTGAGAGACCGGGCAAGGGTCTTTATGTCGAGGGACTCCATGAAGAAGTTGGCAGGATCATTGAGGAAGAGGCCACCAACGAGTTGGTGCCATATAATGAGGAGGCCATTGCAGGAGATGAGGGCTGACTACTCGTGGTTAGGCGCACTTTCTTCGTGCTGAGGAAAGAGTAGGGAGACGATTGCTGATGAGTAGCATCTTCCAGGCGACATGCATAGTTGGTGGGAGAGTATGCCGCCTAGTGATTAGCTCCGGAAGTTGTGAAAAATTCATCTTTAAGGAAGCCGTGGAGAAACTTGGGCCGTAGACAGAAGATCATCTGAACCCGTATAAGTTGTCTTGGCTCAAGAAGAGAAACCAGGTAACTATCTCAAAATTATGTCTGGTTCACTTTTTAATTGGGGCGAAGTACAAGGACGAGAAGTGGTGTGATGTGGTAGCTAGGGACGTTTGTCATTTACTATTGGGACGACCATGACAATTTGACAGGGGTGCAACCCATAATGGACAACGGAACATCTACAGCTTTGTGTTTGGGAACACAAGAATTGTTTTATTGCCCAAGAAGGACGAATCCCCACAACCACAGGAAGATAAGAACCGAACGTCCCCGGCTAAGGTATTGTTGGCCAAAGTCATTGGCAAAAACAGGGAAACAACTATATCGACAGAGGACATGCACCAAGCAGAGGAGAATAAAGAGGCGCCGAGAGTCGTGGTGGCGATAGAGGCAAACTCGCGAAGGAAGAGTCGGATACTGGGAGGAGAACTACTAAGTATGTCCTAACATCAGTTGGGCCTTGAGTTGCTTTCAGATTACTAGCCTCCAGGGCTCATGACACCGCAGAGTGATAAGGTATGGTGGGAGTGTGTTGGCAGCAGATCCAATATTGTGGGGTTCGGAATCTCCAAGGTACTGACAAGAATGGGTCAAGCATTTCGAGGGCGAATTATTTATAATCCGGGGAGGATGATGCCACCCACACCATGGCAAGACAAACTACATCTTGACTATTGGTAGTAGAAAATAAAAGCACAGCTCAGGAGAAGCATCGCCGATGAGAGCTCAGAAAGATTGGTGGATGGTGTGAGGCAACTCTACTTAGCAAGAATAACCAAGAAGATCCCTTGGTGAATTCGAGGGCGAATTCTCTCCAACCCAGAGAGGATGATGCAGCCCGTGCCTGAGCTTAGTCGATCCCCTAGTGGATACAAGCTGGCGGGTACGGGTAGCGGGTATGGAAGCGTGGCTGACAAGTATCCAAGTCTGACGCAGCATGATCATCATCACATTCTTTATCCTCCCTTGCCTTCATCATCTTCACCATCATCATCTACCATCATTGACCATCATACTCCTCCCCCTCTTCTTACCATCACCCCCTCATGCCCCCATTTTATTTTACAGATCCTCACTGATCACGGGGGGGGGGGGGGGGGGGGGTAGGAAGTGCTATATAATATACTTTCCATGTGTCACATAGTTACGCTTGCCACCATTTGGTGCTGATCCATTTATTTGGTT
This sequence comes from Simmondsia chinensis, assembly GCA_018398585.1. Classification (NCBI taxonomy): domain Eukaryota; kingdom Viridiplantae; phylum Streptophyta; class Magnoliopsida; order Caryophyllales; family Simmondsiaceae; genus Simmondsia; species Simmondsia chinensis. The sequence goes on from JAGTTD010000012.1 coordinate 23,325,297, forward strand.
TACTCTGTGCTCTTATAATACCTACCTGGTTATTTGTATTTATAATTTACTCACTCGTCTACAATAGTATGCATGTGGGTCCCAATTATAGACACTAGGGTCCATATGTAATCTTCCAGTACTCCCAATGGATGTGAAAACTACTTTCTTGAATGGTGACCTTGAGGAGGAAATCTATGTGGAACAACCCAAGGGGTTTGAGGTTCCCGGAATAGAGCATAAAGTATATAAGCTTGTAAAATCCTTAGATGGACTTAAACAAGCTGCTAAACAATGGCATACAAAAATTTGATTGTACCTTGGTTACACATGGTTTCGCTGTAAACAGTGGTGATGCTTGTGTGAATTCTAGCCTAATGATAATGGTTGTGTGAATATCTATCCGTAGTTGAAGATGTGCCTAATTTTTGTGCGAATGTAAATATTGTAAATATCATAAAGTCTTTCTTGAAGTCATTTTTTGATATGAAGGATCAAGGTGAAACTAATGTAATACTTGGATTAAACACCTGAGGGTTTGAATTGTAGTAAATTCCTCAATGTGGATAAAATGTTAAGAAAGTACAGTCACTTTGGAAATGCTCCGGCTAAAATCCCATGTGACTCTAGTGTTCACTTGAAAACATAGGTGATAGTGTATCACATGCGAAATACAATAAGGTAATTCATAGCATAATGTTCTTAATGAACTACGCTCGTCCTGATATTGCTTATGCCATTAGTAGGCTTAGCCGCTATACCCATAGTCTAAGTGATGTGCATCAGAGTGCTTTAAACAGGCTATTAAGGTATCTTAAAGGTACCATAGATTAGGGTCTTCACTATAAGTTCCTTATTGTATTAGAGGGATATTGTGATGCTATTTGGATTTATGATATTTGATGAAATTAATTCTGCTAGTGGCTATAGGTTTGTCCTTCCTAATTGTGCTAGACCACTAAAATCTTCTAGGAAAAACTGTAATGCTAAATCAATCATGGAATTTTAATTTATCAAACTAGGAATGACAAGTTTGGAAGCCAAATGGCTAAGCAATCCCATTACATTGTGACTGAAGAGTGGCCATTGGAGTTGCTCAAAGCGTGGTTTATAATGGAAAGTAGAGGCATGTTCGCTTCATACATGATGTTATGAGGCATTTGATTATGAATAACATAATCTCACTCATGTATGTAAGGAGTGAGAAGAATTTGCCAGATCCTTTTACAGAAGGCCTTACAAGAAAAATAATTTATGAGATAGAAGAGGGAATGGGCTTAAGCCCATTTGTGTGCCTTCATCTAGATGGATACTCGTCATGGGAGTTAATGTCAATGTTTAATGGGTTAGTTGAAGTCAAAGATAGGAAAAAATAAGATATAGATTACCCTATTCCAAGAAGGTGTTGTATTAGTGGCTCTAGGATCTATTTGTATTGTCATGACGTTAATGCTGAGCTTAAGGCTCTTAATGATGTCAATAGGCTGTTATGGTGATGTGGGACAGTACACTTGATAGACTCACCTACGAGATTGTGGGGGTTTGAATATCTCTTGTCAAGAGTAAGGGCTTATCCTCTGGAGCTTTCCTAAGAACCCAGGTTTTCGGTTTTGTTTTGAGTGACCTTATACATCCTAATTACGGAGTACATTTCAACACTCGCTCTTTCCAAATTTTTTTCCTTCCCCATAACTAAAGCTGGATTATTTGCTCCTTCATATCCATCACTTTCTCTATTGAGGCAAGATTTTCGCTTTCTATCCACAACCGACTGTTGTTTAACAGGTAGGCTTCTGCATGTAAATTCAGTACATTAAAGCTTTATTAGACACACTAAATTACATAGAACATATTTTTGCCTCTTCTCTCTCAAAGTTAATTCTTTCCTCTCCATTACTGAGCAAAACGTGCTCTAGTCCATCTTTGTGAATTATACTACTTAGGTGGACACCACGTTAACCCTGGGGGTAGGAGTACCACTAGTCTTGTTGTACTTGTGCGGGAGCATAAATGACTTAGAGTATTGGAATTCTCAATGGCGCAATTCTTCAATATAATCTCTCCTTAGTGTATTTATATCTTCTGTTGCTTTTACTATAGCTCGAGTGCATTTTTGTTGACATTAAAGTCATATTTTGGTTGTTCATTGTCGTTATTTTCCCAACAGATAAACGACCCAAGACCTCTTGCGTATGAGGTTGGAAGCCAAAATAGGGCACCAACATCTTCAACTCATATCTATGCGACATTGAAAGAAGGATGACTCTTGAAGAGCTAATTCTCTCTCAAAAATTTCAAAATAATTGGTCTACATCTATTGAACAGGGTTCAAATTATCTTAACTTTCAAAGATATATATATAATAACAATAATGTATCACGTAAATACCTAACATAACTATATAAATGGGTGAATTGTGTTAAAAACGGGTTACACGAGTCAAACCCAAATTCAGCCTAGTTACGTAAACGGATTAAACAAGTCAACCCAAATTCAACCCAGCTTTAAAAGCCCCGACCCAAGCCCTCTATGTTCATGTCGTGTCAGGTTTTACCAGCCCCACCTGGAGTACATTACTGAGGTGGGCGCTTAACCTTAGACTTAGGGTGTCATTAATCTTATTGTACATGTGCAGGTGCATAAACGGCTTAGAGCAATGGAGTTCTCCATGACGCGACAATTCTTGGGTTTAATCTCTCTTTAGTGTATTTATACCTTTTGTCACTTTTACTATAGCTTGTGTGCATTTCTGTTGACATTAAAGTTATATTTTATTTGTTCATGCATCCTACCGTGGAGGCTTTGGTCTTGGAACAAGGAATTATGTGGGTACGACCCTGCTAGACTTTGTCGTCACTTATGAGTTAATGGTTGCCAACGCCTTTTTCAGAAAACCTGAGGAGCACCTCATCACGTATTGAAGCGGTGGAGCAAGGACCCAGATTGACTACATACTACTAAGAAAGAGGACTCAAAATGACTGCAGGGATTGCAAGGTTTTCCCTGAGGAAGACCTCTCCACATAACACAGAGCATCATGTGCTGATGTCAGGACTAAGAGAAGGGCTAAGAAATCCCCAAAACCATCACAGCCACGCATCCGTTGGAAGAATCTGAAGGGGGACAAGTCTCAAGTCTTTAAGGAAAGAATTGAGCCAGAGCTCGGGGAGGATTACGAGGGAGATCTAAACCTCGGTTGGAACCAAATAGCCCAAAAGATCAAAGATGTGGCACTTGAAGTTCTGGGTGTATCAAAGGGTGGGGCACCAAACAACAGAGAGACCTGGTGGTGGAGTAAGGAGGTGCAGGAAAAGATCAAGACAAAATGAGAATGCTTCAAGGAGTGGGACCAAAGTGGAGACGAGGACAAGAGGCAACAATATAAACAAGCCACGAAGGAAGCTAAGATAGCAGTAAGAGATGCATAATCTAAAGCATTCGATGATTTCTAGAAAAGATGTGATATTGAAGAGGGATCTAGGGCTTTCTACAGAATCGCAAAAGCGAGAGAAAGGAGGACTAGAGACCTATCCCAAGTGAGATGCATAAAGAGGGGAGATGGCCAAGTTCTTGTGGACGAGAAACAAATTAAAAATAGGTGGAAATCCTACTTCGACGATCTATTTTTATGAACAGGGAGATAGAAATGTATCCCAGGGGAACTACAAACACCTGGGGAGAACTACACCCACTGCTATCGCACAAGGATTAGATCCGAGGAGTTAGAGAAGCCTTGAAGAAAATGGGTAGGGGTAAAGCTGTTGGCCCAGATGAGATACCCATTGAAGCATGGAAATGCGCGGGAGAAATGGGTATCAAATTCATCAAGGAAAGAAGATGCCTGATGAGTGGCGGAAGAGTACATTAGTTCGTGTCTATAAGAACAACGGTGACATCCAGAGTTATGCTAACTACAGAGAAATCAAACTAATGAGCCACACTCTGAAACTTTGGGAGCGGGTCATAGAAAGAAGACTATGACAACGAACAGGAGTCGCAGAGAATCAATTTGGAATGATGCCTAGCAGGTCAAAGTTAGAAGCAATCCACCTCCTAAAGAGGACGATAGAGTACTATAGAAATAGACAAAAGGACCTCCACATGTTTTTCATTAACTAGAGAAAGCATATGAAAGAGTGCTGAGAGAGATCCTATGGAGGGTCCTGGAAGGGAAGGCATCCCCCAGCCTATATACGGGTCACTAAAGACATGTAGGAAGACGTCCAAACTAATGTGCGTACAACAGAAAGAGAGACAGACGCTTTCCCCACTACAGTTGGGGTACACCAAGGATTAGCCTTAAGTCCCTTTTTGTTCATTCTGTTTATGAACAAACTCACTAGACACATCCAGGGGGACGTGCCTTGGTGCATGCTTTTCGCCACGATATAGTCCTAGTGGGAGAGTCTAGGGAGGAGGTGAATGAGAAGCTAGAACTATGGATAATGGCCTTAGAATCGAAAGGGTTAAGACTCAATAGATCTAAGACTGAGTATATGGAACTCAAGTTCTATACCTCTGTCATACCAAGCATAGGAGACGTCAAGATTGGATCACACATATACCGCCAAAAGAGTACTTTAAATACTTGGGCTCCATGGTTCAACAAGACGGAGAAGTGGACACAAATACTAACAATCAGATTAAAGTAGGCTGGCATAAATGGAGGATGTCATTTGCGGTATTGTGTGATAAGATGTTCCCACTAAAGTTAAAGGGAAAATCCTATAAGATGGTAGTGAGACCGGCAATGATCTATGAGGCAAAGTGTTGGCCAGTTAAGCTCCAACACACATCGAAGATGAAGATGGTGGAAATGAGGATGCTGGGATGGATGTGTGGACACACAACAAAGGATATGATCAAGAACAAAGTTATAAGAAGTAAATTAGGCGTGCCGCCAATAGAGGATAAGCTACGGGAGCAATGTTTGCAGTGGTTTTGGCATGTGAGGAAGAGATCGAGCATTGCCCCTGTCAGGAGATATGAACGGCTCCATACTATAAGCGGGAAGAGAGGAAGAGGCCGGCCATAGAAGAGTTGGATGGAAGCAATTCGACAGGACCTCGCCTGTCTAGACCTAAATGAAGAGATGGCCCTAGATAGAGCTCAGTGGAGAATTATGATAAGTGTAACCGATATAGCAATTTAGAAGCGGCAAGCACTCCTAAGCTAGTGCTAGTGCCCCTAGAGGCTTGTTGTATGCCTGTCCGTATATGCGCAATTCTGTCTTGCTACTCGTTGTTTACACTATATATATGCTTGCGTTTTATCGGTAGTGGTCTCTCACCCCTAGAGGCTTGTTTGCTTTTACTTTGCTCTTACTACTATGCTTCTATGCCTTCATGGTTCCATGCTTTTCATATTTTCATGCTCTTTATATTTCCATGCTCTATTTTTGGCGCTTCACGCTTATTAGGTTGGGGGTCTTCGAAAACGACCTCTCATTAGGGTCTACCCTGATGGGGTAAGGCTGCATATATTCTACCCCCCAGACCCAGCTCATGCGTGAGCCCTTGAGGCACTGGGCTTGTTGTTATTGTTGTTGTTTTGTTCATTATCGTTATTTTCTCAATAAGGAAAAAGCCCAAGACCTCTTGCTTATTGGGTTGAAAGTTAAACCAGTACACTAACACCTTTAACTCGTATCTCCGTGACATTGAAAAGAAAGATGACTCTTGAAGAGTTCATTCTCTCTACAAAATTTCAAAGTATTGGTCGACATTTAATTTCTGGACTTCATAATCTAATAAATAATCATGTATTAACTCAAAATAAGACAAGCGTGGCCGCTCCAATAACATAACGCAAAGGCAAAAAGGCAACCCCAAATAATGGCGAAGACGACACGTGAAAACCACATCCACTACTGCAATTCACCCACTCTGCAGCAGTGTTTCATCATGTCGACCCTAGTGATGCTAATTATTGGACTCGTTGGAATTATGATCTCTATATTTTATTACGATCTCAATCACTTCAGTATGATATTGAGGCTCCTTTTATTTAGGCTCCATCTGTTTTGGTGGAAAAGTAAAATTTAAAATTTAATTTTCTTCGTAAAAGATTTTTTAAAGAAATATAAATTTCGAATGGAGTTTTCAGTTATTTATTTCAAATGAAAACTTAATTCCCTATTGTGATGTCTTTTTATATGTTTAAAAAAAATAATTTTCACCAATCATTTTCTCTCTTGTTATGAGACAGTATAAGTAACAATATAACATATATGAAGTAACAAAAATAAAAAAAAGTTAACTATTAAAGCTGTGCAAATTAGAAAAATTATTTCTTAGATATTTTAAAATTTAAGCATTTATCATCTAAGTACCCTGTCATTTTAATATATACAATGAGCTGCTTTGAGATAAGAAAATTTTATCACTTGTATATGTACTGTGTTAAAATTTGATAAATTTTCACTAAAATTCAGCTAATTTCTGCCAAAAAACTGATGCAGTATAAGCTATGATTATATTATCAAAATGTTGTTCACATTCTAACAAAAATTGCTTATTCTCAAAAAAATGTATTATGTTAGCATTTTCGGCCAAAAAAATTATCGCATTATGATAGATGATACATATAGATTATTATTTTCATTTAAAATCTACTAAATTTTTGCAAAAGATACCTGATTCATGAAAAAATTTCTAAACTTCAAGGTACACCATTGTATATTGCTGAAGTATCATAGTACTTATGTAATAGATACTAAAATCTTAGGGAACCTAGATAATTTCCTTGTATAATAATAGATAACAATTCAACTTGATTAAAATTGTTCTGATGCAACTATAACAAAGTGACATCCAATCTGCTTTTAATTATTTGGCTTAATTCTTATCCGACGTTGTGATGTTAAATGTCTACAGTCCAGTCTGGTTTATTTTGAATCGATCTAGATTTGCATGATGATTACCATGAAGGTTTTTGGCAACTTAAAATCATGACTTCCCCCGTTTGAAAGGGAAATCATTTTCTCTCATTTGAGGGAAAAGGTTTTGCTCTGAAAAAACCTTTCCGTAGGTTAAAGACGTGCCAAATAATGAAAAAGGGGAAAACCACTTTCTAGAATGTGGTTTTCCCCTAAACAAGCGAAGCCTTAATTCAAAATACTCTTCGTCTTAGCTTTGTTATTTTTTGGGTTATTTGAACAAAATATCTTGGTAGTTTTCTTAGTATATCAATTCAATTCTTATACTTTTAATTGTGTTAATTTAGTAAGAGACTAGCTACAAACTTAGGAATTATTACAAAGTCAAACGGATTGTTTCATGTAAAATAGCGACTCAAAACACAGCTCTTTATTACATGTTAACTGGAGTGGTATGAGATATAAAAACAGAACAACTCAGAGGGCCTTCATGATCTGAAAATTGAATTTGGCACGTTTAGGTATTGTCCAAACTACCCTTGCCCGTTTGTACTATTTGCCTACCCATGCCCCTAGCCTGCTGGCCAAACCGTACTTCCTTCCATTTCAAGAGCTGACGCGTGTCATCATCATTGTTGTTGATCCGCACTAAGGTGATGCATTTTGGCCGTAAGATTTGTGTTTCTTTTGAACATTTTGGACCGTTTGGATGCGTTTTAAAAGATGGTTGTGATGTGGAGTTGGGTGGAAGCACAGATCAGGGTGGAGAGGATACATAAGCCAGAGTTTAGGGTTTTGTGTTGGCAAAATGTCATTTTGGTTTCTTTGCCTTCCCCTAATTCTCTTAGGCTTTCTTCCCATTTTGCTTCTTTTGTGAAACCCTAACCCTAGAATGCTTCTCTGAGCCTCATTCATGCTGATTTAAGGCTTGCGGGTCAAGATTATTGGAAGATTGAAGCTATTGGTGAGAAGTTCTTTAAGATCTAGAGTTAGATTGTTAGGTTTTTATCTTACAAGCCAAGATTAAATCTGTAATTTGAGTTCTTACATTGTATTCACTGTTTATTGGTTGTAATCAGTTAATAACTTGTAATAATCATCACTAATAGTGGAGATCTCTCTAAGATTAGGGAGCTAAGGACGTAGGACCAATTTTAGGGTCTGAAGTTCATTAAATCCTATTGTGCTTCGTTGATTCTTGCATTAGTTTTGAGATCTTACGTCTGTAATTCATTCATTTTGCTTTTCGCAACTTGTAACATGTTTAAGTAAGGCTAACTCACTAAAAATGTTAACAAGTTGTATTAGAGCCATGGTTGAACGTTAGGGTTTAATGAGATCACTTCAGCTAAACATGACACAGCAAAGTTCAATAGTAAGTGGGCCTTATAGACAACGAGAAATCGAACATTGAGGTAGTGGTGCATGGCAATATCCTTCTTTACTTAACTAATGATGTTCTTTCTAAAGTTTCTGGTAAAACTGGTGCTTCTGTTTTTTGGGCTACGTTAGAAGAACTTTATGCCCCTAAATTACTTGCTAACGAGTTCTTTACATGGAAGGATTCTCTACTTTTAAAATGGAAGAAAATAAACTTCTAGAAGATACTATTGATGAGTTTAATTGGGTATTAGGTGACCTAACTACATTGAAAGTACAAATACCTCATGAAGTACAGGCTGTAATACTTCTAGGTTCATCTGCTAAGTTTCTAAAGTCACTTAAAGAGACCCTAAAATATGGTAGAAAGCTATATCACTCCCAGAAGTTGAAGATGCTTTGAAGTCAAAAATTGTAGAGTTAAAGAAAGAAGGTAAATGCATTGTTAACAACCATAACAATAATTACAATAATAGTGAAGGTTTAAAAAGGGTTCATTTACTAGGCACTAATGTACCGGATTCTGTTAGAACTTCGAAGTTAAGCGTGCTTGGGCGAGAGTAGTACCAGGATGGGTGATCTCCCGCGAAGTCCTCGTGTTGCCAACCCTATAAGGTTGGGGGTCCTCGAAAACAACCTCTTGACAAGGTTACACCCTAAAGGGATAAGGTTGCGTACATTCACCCCCCCATACCCCACTTAGGTGGGAGCCCTTGAGGCACTGGGTCTGTTGTTGTTGTTGTAATAGTGAAGATTTAACAACAAGAGGTAGATCAAAGACTAGGGTAAACTAGAACAAGAAACATGGAAAAAGTAGGAACAGATCCTAGTCTAGAGGCAAGAAAGACCTATCTAACACTAAGTGTTTTGAGTGTGGTAAAATGGGTCAGATTAAAAGCTATTGTCCTAATGAGAACCAGGCTAGTGCTGATAATACTGTTTCTGATGATTATTAATCCGGCGAAGTGCTTGTTGCTTCTTCTACTTTTACAATACATGAATAAGTTCTTGACTCTGGATGAAGTTTTCATATGACATGTGATAAGTCATGCTTTTTTATTATTAAAATATGAATGGGGAAGGTTATGTTTGGTAACAACTATGCTTGTAAGGTAGCAAGGATTGGGTCAGTTAGGGGTTAGGCTAACTGATGGGACTAGCTTTTGCCTTAAAGGGTGTTAGGCATGTCCCAGAGCTTAATAGGAACCTTATATCTTTAGGACAAGTTGACTTACTCTTAAGACGTGTAAGGGAGAGATAAAAGTCCTGAGAGAAGCCTTAGTTGTACTTAAGGGGGTGGTCAAGAATGTGGCCAAGAAAGACCATAAGGACACCACTAACCTATGGCATAGAAGGTTAGCTCACATATCATAGAGGGGTTTGCTGGAATTATAGAAATAGGGTGTGTTTGGGTATGATGTTGTGTCAAATCTTAATTTCTATGATCATTGCATCTATAGTAAGCATCATAGGATTGCATTTTCTATTGATTCACATGTTATTGAAGGCATTGTGATTATGTGCATTTTGACTTTTGGGAGCCCTCTAAGGTTTCCACAATAGGTGGAGCATGCTATTTCCTGTCTATTATGGATGATTTCTCACGCAAAGTCCGAGTGTACTTTGTAAAAAACAAAAACGAGGGATATGAGACCTTTTTTAAATGGAAAAACCTAGTTGAGAATCAAACAATAAGAACAATAAAGTTTCTTAGGAATGACAATGGCCTAGAATATGTGAACAAAGAATTTGAGACCTTATGCAATGAAAATGGATTAAAAGACATAAAACAGTTAAGAAAACCTATCAATAAAATTGTGTTGCCAAGAGAATAAACAGAACACTCTTAGACCGTTTAAGATGTATGCTTTTCTCATCTAGTTTTCCAAAACCATTATGGGGAGAGGCTATCAATGTAGCAACCTATTTGATAAATAGGTCCCCTCACTCTGATTTAAAAATAAAAGCACTTGAAAGAGTTTGGACTGGAAAAATAGTGAGTTATGATAACCTAAGGGTTTTTGGTTGTTCTGCTTTTGCACACCAAAGTGAAGGGAAATTGGAACCTAACACTATTAAAGGCATTTTCTTAGGTTATCCTTCAGGGGTGAAAGGTGATAGGTTAGGTGTTAAGAATGAAAATAAGACCATAACCATTGTTAGTAGGAATGTTACCTTCAATAAAAGTGAGATGCCCTACCTTAAAGAACAATTAGATAAAGGTCTAGCCTCTATTAGGACCTTTGATCTTGACATATTTGAGTTTGAGATGAACCCACTTAACCCTATTAACCTTAGGGCTCATTTAAATGATAACCTAGATGAAAATGAGATGACAACATACATGTACTAGCCCAAAACAAACCTGAAGCAACCTAGTTTAAGACCTGAAAATGAACCTATTAGTGCTGAATAGAACCACGATAATTACGAACTTGCCAGAGATAGGGTAAGAAGAGACATTAGGACTCTTGATAGGTACGTTTTTACTGACTATATAGCCTATGCCCTTAACATTGCTTTAGAGTATGTAGAGTCTGAACCTATGTCCTATAGTCAGGTCATTAACAACAGAAATTTAGCAGAGTGGTTGAATGTCATGGCTGCTGAAATGGAGAGCTTAAGGAAAAATCAGACTTAGATCTTAGGCCAAAAGTGTAAGAAATTTGTAGGTTCTAAGTGGGTGTTTAATGTGCAAAAAAACTCGTAATAAATTAGATTTAATATTATAAATCATGTTATTTGAGATGATTATGAACTTTGTGAAATTTTTGATCTTATGACATGAGATGTGATATGACAATCTAATTAATTAAATTAAATAATTATGTCTCATTTAATTTGTTTCCTATATTATAATGATAGTGTCGAATTTAGAAAAAGTGGACGATACTAATTATGAGATTTGGCATCGAAAAATCCATAATCTACAAAACGAACAAGAATTGCTGGAAACTTTAACTACAACCATGATCAAACCAAAGGAAGGTGAATCCGACCAAGGGAAGAAGAAAATGGCTGCTTACGATTCTTGGCTCAAAAAGTAGCGAAGCGCATGTATTGTATTACATGCATGATGACCGTTGGAGTTGGTATCCTGAAAACCCAATTAATTAGTTTTTAATTATTAATTTAATAAAATTATTTTATTTATTTAATGATCAATTATGTTTTTTCAAGTCAAATATACATATGATAGTTTTTTGAAACGTTCCATGTGATGGAAGTAGACTATGATAATATGTCGAGTTTGGTTTAAGTGGTCAATGAGAATGAGTCACAAATGGACTTAAATCAAATTTGTGATATGTTATCAAATCATGTTCATAGTTGGTGATAAGTTTGGACAACTTGTCTAATAAGCCTATAATATGATACTTTAGATGACTTATCTTGATCATGTGGATAAGGATACAAAAGTGTCATGTTGGTGTTTGTTAATAAGATTAGAACACTGAGCAAAACCGCTTGAATTATTTATTTCTTAACTACTATCAGAAGTAACTTATTCATTCCGCTAAGGCGATGACTCAAAATCCTAACATTGTCCTGGACTCGAGCACGTAGTGTGTGTCACTTTGACGTACTAAAAAATGAGGTCTCGATGAGTGGCCAAAACGCTTTGTACATCGAGTGATAGCATTAGGTGTAGTGGGAACAAAACATTCAATATGGAATCTATGGTCTCTTTCGACATATAGATATCCTCTTAAGTAGATTTGCAAGTGTTGGAAAATTCGTTGTCACTGGAATTGATACAAAAAATTATATTTTGAATCACAGAAATTTTCAAAAGGGACAAGTCAGGAACTTCAGAAAAAGAGGTTAGAAATATAGTGATAGTATTTGGATTATTATTTCTTACGAATATCCAATAAAGGGGTCGGTCGCATGTTCAATCACAGTTCGCGAATTCTTAAGTGAACATATTCAATTCTAGAGTGCTGCAATATTTGTTTAATGGAATTAAATAATGTTACATGGTAATTAATATTTTCAAGTGTTGATTATTAGATTTGACCCATTTGAAGCGAGAATTAAATTGTCCTTGAGGTCCCTCAGCAAGCCTCTAATAATACACTGATTTGAAAATATTTAAGATGAATTCATGCGATGAATTATTTAATCATGAAATGAATAAATTTAATTTTGCTAGACATGTGATTCATGAGATGAATTTATACATGTGAAGATTTAACGAAAAAAAGAAGTTGAAAAACAAGGCACGGCCCAATCACAGCACATGACATGTCACACTATGACAGGGCCTAGGTGCTAGCTCAGTCATGGCACAACACATGTCGCTTCGTGAGAGGGCTAGCGGTCCCCCATACCGGCGAACATCGTACACTAGGCCAAAATAAAATAGTAAATCACGCGGCCTAATGGCCCCGTAACATATGGCATCCGGTGCCCGAATCCCCTTGCTCTCCTCCCTATTTCATTTTCTATAAATAGGAATCTTTAGAGCTCAGTTTAGCATCGACATTTTTTCTACGAACTAATATTTTCGGAGCCGACACTCCAAGTGTACAGAGGAAATTGTGGAGAAGATCTTGAGATGTCAAGAGTTTGTTCTTAATATTTTATACTTGCAAATTTAGAATGGAATGTTGCTCTAGGTATATATTTAAAGTATAAATTTATTGTTTTTCCTTATTTTGTTGTTCTACAAACATGTTTATATTTATTTTATTTGCTATTTTTGTATTTTGTCATTATGAACCTATTAGAGTAAAATTTCAATTTAATTACAATGTTTAATTAGATGAAATACCTAAGAGGGTACCAACACGTAAGCACCGGATCCTATTAGAACTCCTAAGTCAAGCGTGTTTGGGCAAGAGCAGTACCGAGGTGGGTGACCTCCTGTGAAGTTCTCATGCTGCACCTCTCAGATTGGTGGTTCTTAGAAACAGCCGTTATTCAGGGTAGCCTGAAGGGGGAAGACTGTGTATATCCATCCCCCCTTGGACCTGTTTAGGCGGGAGCCCTTTAGACACTGGGAATGTTTCTTTCTTTAATTAGATCAAATCTTATATTTAAATTAAAATTAAAATTTCTCTTCCACTGTGTCACTCTAATAAACTTTCGAGAACTATTTTCTAAAATATTTCCCAACAATGACTTTATTGGCAAGTTTGAGACATGTTCAACCGTAGAGGCAATGTGGAATCAACTGAAGATCACATATGGCCAAACTTCAGCAACAAAGCTTCATGCTTTGAATCTAAAGTAAACCACTCCATGTTTGAACATCTTAGAGTCAATAAATCCATGATTCGTTACCTCAAAGCTGCTGAAACCAAGGTCACTGATGCACAACAAGTTCTAGTAGTGACACATTCATTGCCATGAAGCTCTTAGTGACTCACAGTGAGCACATTAAGACCTTTGCCGACATCTCAAGGCACCTTGTGTTGGAGGCAGAGTATCGTGAGGCTTCTCTTGCAAATGCTCTCATTGCTCACTCCATCACACGCAAGCCTTCGAAGCCTAATCATGGGGGTTAGGGACCCAGGTCTTGCTACGGTTCTTGTAAGCATGGTCCAAAAAATGCCTGTGTTAGAAAATTCCAGAACGGGAAGCAGGTGTCAAAGTTGAAGTGCTATAACTGCAAACAGAAGGGCCACCTTGCTAATGATTGTCCCAATCGTAGAAAAGTATCTATTCTTTTTAACTCTTTGAATACCTTTGTATGCACTCATGCCTTGGTTGTTCACCATCTTCCGGAATAGCTCATGGATACAAGAGCAAACAAGCATATAGTTTGTGATAGAGTTAGCTTTATAGATTACCATTGAATTCCGCTCGACACGTAATCTATCATGGTTTTAAATGGAAGCAAAGAGGAAGTGCTAGGTGTTGTTTCATATCAACTCAATCTACATGGTAGGAATACACTGATTTTGCACAATGTGTTATATGAACCTGAAGTTTGATGTAATTGTTTTTGATTGTGTGGACATTTGTTTTCATGGGAACTTGTTTGGTCATGGTTATTTTAATGATAGTTTCTTCTGTCTTGATCTTGATGATTCTAGTTATTCTATTGCCTTTGATTCATTACCTGTTGATAAATCTGATTCTGTTTCGTGGCATGATAGGCTTGGCCATACTTGCTACGATAGAATGAACCGTTTAATTTGGGATGGCTTATTGGGGCCTATTAATAAGGCACTATTCCCTGTGCTAGAGTCATGCTTAAAGGGGAAAGCATGTAGGAAGCCTTTTATTAAGGCATAAAGGGCATCCCACCCATTAGAGCTTCTCCACTCTCATCTTTGTGGACTTATGAATGCGAAAGCAAGTCACGGTGTGTATTATTTTCTTACGTTCATAGATGACTATTCACGTTTTGGATATGTCTGTTTGGAACATATTCAAAAAAAAATTCCCTGGACGACTAGAGTGGGTGGCGTGCAAAACCAATTTAATATTTTTAATTCTTAATTTTAAATCTAATTCCCTAATATAATTAAACTATTTAATTAGATCTAGATCTTACTCAATAGGCTCATAATATGACAATCCAAAAACTTCGAATAAAACAAGAATAAACATATTATGTAGAATAAATGAAATAAGGAAAGCAAATTAAATATCACATACTTAATTTAGACATAACTGAAGTGAGAATCTCAACTTTGATTTAAAGATCTAAAATTGGAAGAAAGCTTTTTGACATCCCAAGGTCTTCTTTGTAATAACCTCTTTTAGCACCGGAGTGTGGGCTTTCAAAATATTTAAAATTTTTTCATTTAAACTATCCGAAAAACATTTTTTTATAAAAATTATACTAAACATTAATTAATTTAGAAAATTTCTAAAACAATTTTAGGATTTTCGTCATGCGAAAAAACTAGGTTCCTAAAACTAAAACCTTATTTAAAACTCTCGGTAAATAACCAAAAAAAGTGACACATGGCGGCATACTACTCACTGAGAACAGGCATGTTGATCACCAGTATAGCCTTCAACAAGCATGACATGTGGTATCATTTGATTGGCCCGCTGCTTTGGAGGATTGCCAATTACCTGCCCCAACATGCATTGGTTGGCCGCATTGTGAGTACACAGATTGTGACCTGTTTGCGCAATTTTATTGTTTTTGGTTTAATTCCTACATGTATAAAATTCATCTCATAATTATTATTTAATAAAATTTATTAATTCATCTTACGAATAAATAATTCATCTCATGAATTATGTTTAGCAAAATAATTTATTCATCTCATGAATTCATTTTAAATATTTTCAAACAGTGTTCAAGTTGAGACTTGAGAAGGGACCTCAAAGATAATCAACTCTAGCTCCAATGGGTCAAATATGATTATCATCTTATGATAATAATTGATTACCATTTAGTAAAATTTAACTCTACTAAATAAGTTTTACTGCATTCTAGAATTAAATACATTCACTCAAGAATTTTTCCATAACTTTTATTATTATTGCGACAATTAACCCCTCTATTAGATTTCCGTGAGCAAAAACAACTTTAACTATTATCGTTATTTTTCTCACATTTATTGCCATAGTTCCTGACTCGCCTATCGAACAATTCATAGTACAGAAACAATTTTCGTATTAATTTCAAATATCAAACATATGGAATACTATAGCCAAAGATTCTAGAATATGTTTGTATATTTGTGAATCAACTCAGGAAACATCATACATTGTCGATTCCTAGTAAAATATCCGTTCGTGCCACACTTCACGCAATTGCCCAATTGACGTGAGATCCTGTTTTTCACTTTTAATCTCATCATTTTTGGTATCAAAGCAATTAACATTCCATGCATGAGTCCGAATTATTTTTTAGATTTAGAGTTATCGTTTTAGAGAATTAATTATTTCTAACAGCGGTTAAGGAAACAACTAATTCAGGTTGTCCTCCTCAGTGTTCCAATCTTAGTGAAAACACCAACATAATACTCCTGGATTCCTGTCCACCTGACCATGACAAGTCATCAAAAGTATCATATTATAATCTTATAAGACATGTTGTCTAAATTTATTACTGACTATGAACATACTTTGACAACATATCACTAGTTGATCTAAGTATTTCCGTGGTTTTATCTTATTGACCACTTAAACCAAACCTGGTATGTTATCTTGGACAACGTCCATCTCATGGAATGTTTGAGAAAAACAATCATACGTATATTTAACTTGTAAAATATAATCAGATAATAAATAAAGAAAATAATTTTATACATTATATCTTTAAAACTAACTAATTTGATTTTGCTAAGACACCTATTCCAACAATGTCCACCTCTTGTTTCACCGTTCTGAAGCATTCAATTGTTTCAAATTGTTCATAGCAGAAGTAGAGAACCAAAGGGAGAGAAATGTGAAATGACTTCATATCGACAAAGGTCGACAATACTTGTCTGATATGTTCAAGACATTTGGTGAGGAAAAGGGTATTTGTCAACAGCTCACAATTCCTAGAACACCTCAACAAAATGGTGTTCAGGAGCAAAGGAATTGTACCTTGCTTGACATGGTTAGGTCTATGATGGCTCAAGCAAATCTTCCTATATGTTTTTGTGGAGATGTGCTACTGCCACCTACATACTTAACCGTTTTCCTAGTAAGTTTGTGAGTACTGTATCATATGAGTTATAGAATAGTAGCAAGCCAAGTTTGGATCATCTTGGTCCATAGGGGTGTTGTGTTTATGTCAATAACTCATCACTCAAATATGGTAAACTTTGTCCAAGAGTTGGTAAGCAAGTTTTTACTAGATATCCATAACACTCCAAAGGCTACGTGATGTTCGGTGAGCACTGTGATGGAGGTATCACAGAGGTAAAGTCTCGAGATGTTGATGTCCCAGAGGATGAGTTCCCAATCTTAGTTAAGTGAAAAAGGACCTTGAGCTACATGAATTGCTAGATGAGGATCCACCATCTCTTGGCTAAGGTGGGGAATGTCAAACTTCTCAATCTCATCTAGAGTTCACCAAGAATAGTGAGATCGAGTTACCAACCATTAATGAAACATATATGCGTTGGGATGTTCTGCTAGTGAATAACTCTCTTTAACCAAGACTGCAAAGAAGTGAGCGTGGTCTTGTTCCTCGCCTATATTTTCATATTGAAGGGAAGTGTTTTTGTGCACTCTTGTTGAAAAAGAGGAACCGACATCCTATGTGGAGGCATTAATTGAATGGTTAGCTACCATGAGAGATGAAATAGACCCAATGGTGAAGAACAATGTGTAGGAGTTGATTGACCTTCCGCCAGAGCGCATATCTATTGGAAATAGATGGGTATTCAAGATTAAGTGCAAGGCAGGTGGATTAATTGACAAATATAAGGCTCATTTAATGGCAAAATAATATACCAGATCGAGGGTATAAACTATGTGGACACTTTTTCTCCAGTGGTGAAACTAACCTCAATATATCTACTTCTAGCCATAGTTGCTCATTTGGACTTAACGCTGTTCCAAATGGATGTCAAGATAACTTTCTTGAATGGAAGCTTGAATGAAAATATCTATATGGATCAACCTCTTCGTTTTGTTACCAAGGGAGAAGAAAAGAAAGTGCGCCCTCTTAAACGATCCATTTATGGTCTCAAACTGTGGTCCTAATAGTGGTATTTAGATTCCATGAAACAATAACATCTTTTAGTTTGTCCATGGTAGATGAGGACCACTATATATATGCTAAGAAGGTAGGAGAGGGAATTATGATTCTTTCTCTGTACGTCGATGACATTTTGTTGGCCGAAAATAATCTAGAAATGATCAACACTACTAAGAAGTGGCTGTCCTCCACTTTTGAGTGAAAGGACATCGGTGAAGCAAAATATGTGCTTGGTGTTGAGATTTTAAGAAATCGTTCTAAAAGGCATCTCAGTTTGTCTCGAAAGGCCTAGGTTGAAAAGGTTTTAGAATAATTTCGGATGCATAATTTCAATCCCAATGAAACACTAATCATGAAAAGTCAAAGCTTAAGCCTTGAAGAGTGCCCTAAAACAAATGAGGAAAAGGAATGGATCAGTAACGTTCCATATGCGAGTGCAGTAGGGAGCTTGATGTATGCTATGTTGTGTACACATCCGGACATTTGCTTAGTTGTCGGATTAGTCAGCCAATACCAAAGTAATCCTGGACAAGCTCATTGGCAAGCTGTGAAGAGGATTTTCCATTATCTTTGTGGTACCTCAGATTTAGTGCTTTGTTACCCTGGTGGTGACTTGAGACTAAATGGACATTCTGATGTTGATTGGGGCGGAGATCGGGATGAATGTAGGTCCACCTCTGAATATGTGTTCGTCCTTGGAGGTGAGGCTGTCTCTTGTTCTAGTAAAAAGCATGACTTCATTGCCCTATCGATAATGGAATCAGACTATGTATCGGGCTGTGCAGCAACTCAAGAAGCAATGTGGCTAAGAAGCTTCCTGTAGTGGTTAGATGTTATGACCGTCACTACGGAACCTGTTGTGATGTACTTTGACAACATGGCTGCATTGCAATATTCGAAGGACCTGAAAATTTCATAAGTCGAAGCATATCAATAGGCATTATCACTAAATTATAGATATGCTTCGGCAAGAGGAAATAGTCCATAAGCATGTGTCAATAAGTAGAAAGTTGGTTGATCCTTAGGCCAAGCCAATTGTTAGAAATGCTTTTTAGGCTCATGTGTGGTGCATAGGACTTCGACAAATTTGATGTAATTCTACATTTTTTATGTAACGTACTTGTTTCTTACGCAATTTAGTTATTTTATTTATTCATTAACTTGATCTTTTTAGCACAAGTCTTTATAAATGAGGAAAATGTAAAGATGTCACCAGGCTTTGATCAGTCCACTCACATGGATGATCGCCTCAACATTGAGTGCGGTGGAGATGAGACCATATGAGATCATATTTTGAATAAATATGGATCATGCCTTTTACATGAGTTGTACGAGAGGCATGTGAAACAATATCGCCTTAGTTTTGTCTGAGATCATATTCGAAAGAGTCAAACATAGATTGCATTAACTCATTCCATTTCATGTCTGTTAGATAGCCAAATTTGTGTGGCATAAATGATATAATGATTGACCAATTAAGTGGGAGCTATGCCATAACATACATATCATACCAGATATGCTATGAGATGATCAGACTAGAGAGTGATTGAATGGATACCCTCTTCTTCACAGTGTGAACTCTTGGACCTAATGGTCTACATGGTACCCTTTATGACTTGGAACCATCTCATGAAGTTGGAAACTAGTGTAGCTACTTTAGCATGTAATCCAAGGGCCATGATAGATAGGATCCAGCCAAAAATGTGTAGGAAAGCAACTAGGCTAAGATTGATTGGCATGGGTGTCCAAGGAAAAGTTATTTTGGTGTTCCCTGAACTGCCCAGGCGATTAAGTCACATCAGTTATAATGTAATTAAAGTTGTGTGAATTTAGCACATTACTTTGAGGGATCAACGATGCTAGATTCTTAGTGATGTCTAATGGTTTGAGGTATTTCGAACTTATGTATTCTTGGGGTATTATGTTAGTTAGATGGTTGCTTAATATAATACACTTTGTTATTAATTGCATCATTTTGTCACACGTCCCATCACCTATATGAAGTGAGAGAATAGCCTTTGTGGTTGAGTGGGAGATGTTGTATATTATGGTCAGCCATTATCCCATAATATCTCTTAAATGGATACTATGGAATATGTCCCGTTTAAGTAGTGAGACTCTCCCTAATATGAGGGAGAGTGGTTGAGAGGATCATGTGCTATAAATATAGGCTTCTCTCAACCCGTAAACCACCAAAAAAAAAAAAAAAAAAAAACCTAGTTATCTCTCTCTCTCTCTCTCTCTTTAAATTCTTTCTATAGTCACCATCTCGAGGACTCTGGTAGCCTTCTAAGTCGATACTTTAATTCCTAAGGCATCCTAACAAGGTTGTAAGATAAGTCTAGATCTTATTCCGCAATCAAGGTACTCCTAAACTTTATATTTATGTAATTACCTATATTTTCCTTGAGAAAGAAACACATAGAATAATCAAACCTAGGAAGATTTGAATACCTAAAACTCTAATCATCCTCTTCCATAAATAAAGGAGTTATTTCACCTAGAATAAAATACCTTAATTAAAATAGATAAAATAATAAATCTACTAATCTCATATACATTATGCGTTCTTTCTCTAGTTAAACTCCTCCCATGATCAAGCCTTGCTCGCTTATCGCCCATCCCGCCAAGTAGTCCTACCCACGCCAAGACTACCCCGCCAAGCGTTAAGGGATGGTTGCATCACAAATTAGTTGGCTCACAATTATTTAAGGTGAATTACAAAAAACACCTATGTCTTTTATTTCAATAACAGAAAACCCCCATCTCAAATAAAATGCCCTCACTTTTAAAAATTCATCACTTTGTCCCCAATCAAATTCTTTTTTTTCTTTTTTACAATTTTTTTCCTTAAAATAAAATGATTTGAGTGTTTGCTTTTCTATTTAGATGGGAGTTTTAAGTTTTTGGAGAAAAAAAAAAAACTGAGGATTCTTTTATATTTTTAGAGAAAAGAGAGTTTTCTATATTTATAAAAATTATTATTTTACTTAATTATAGTAATGCCGTTGTAATTTTAGTGAAAAAAAATTGAAATTTTAATAAAAATATTATAAGATAAAATATAATATTTAAAAAAAAATAATTTCTAAATTAGATTAACATATTTTGAAACTAAAAAAATATTTAACAAATTAAAAAAATTACAAAAGAAAAAGTTTGAAAAAAATATAATAATATTTTTTAACATTTATAAAATTAAATTAATAAATTTAAAATTAAAAAAGTGTTTGAATTAAAAATTAGCGATTTTCTAATTTTAGGCTCCGTTTGTTTCGAAGAAGTACTTTTCCTCCAGAAAACATTCTCCTTAAGAAAAGGCTTTCCAAGGAAAACAAATTCCAATTCACATTTTCCGTTGTTTGTTTTTACAGAAAACATGCTCTCACCTCATAATATTACATATTTGTTCTCAAAGAAATAATCTTCCATCAATCATACTACACCTTGTTATAAGATAACATAATTGAGCAAAACTATGTATTATAAATTATAAAGGCTTTCTTTCTTGTGAAGAAGCTATTTTTAAAAGGAAAAATGTGGAAAATTTATCACTTGGGGACAAAAGGCTTGACCATTTACCACCTAGATAATATAAATTATAAAGGCTTTTTTTGTTGTGAGGAAGCTATTTTTTAATGGAAAAATGTGGAAAATTTATCACTTAAGTACTAAGACTTGACCATTTACCACCTAGATAACCTACATATTTCAAAATATAGAATGAGGGCCCTTGGTGTTTCAAAATTTTATCATTCAAGAACCAAGCTTGGTAAATTTTTATCAAAATTTAATCAATTTTTATCATAAAACTTTAATTATATATATAATTATATCAATATTTTTAACAAAAATCCAACAGATTATGGAAAAAAATTCACTAAATTATGACGAAATATATCTATATATTAGTGAAATAATATGTCATATTAGCATTTTACAACTAAAAATCCTATTATTATGGTAGGAGACACATACATTGTTATAACTTTGTTCCACAGTAGCAATTTGTAATAAAAATCTATCGAACTTTGGCAAAGGGTACCTAATTAATGAAATTCTTAAACTCGAGGTACCTTAGTTACAAAGTCTTGAAACCTCATGATACCTCATTGTTTATATTGAAAAGTTAGGATATTTATGTGATAAATCCTTAAACCTCAAGGTACCTAAATAATAGATTGTCAAAAATATATATTAGAAAGAAAAAGTATTTTCAAGAAAAGGTAAAATCTATAAATAGTTTTCTTATGCTTGGATTAATGTAAACATTATTTCGTGATTATATTCACCATAACATAAAGTAGTACAGACCTTTAAAATATAAATAGAAGTTAGGAATGCAAATCAAATTGGATCACATAATTTTGCTTAAGATCATACCTAATTTATCATTATTTTTTCTGTCCTTATCCCACATTATTACTCTAGCGATTTATGATCTTGTTTAATTTATTTCAGTATGATCCATATTATGAACATCGTATATTTTAACACATTTGGAATGTTGATTTCCCTTCTTTTACAAAAGAAAACATTTTCCCTTTTAGGGAGGAAAGAAAACATTTTCCTTCAAAAAATATTTTGTGTCAAAAAGTGTGCGCCAAACGGTGGAAATTAGGAAAACTATTTCTGAGAATATCTTTTTTATTTTGAAACAAACAGAGCCTTAGTTAAAAAATAGGAATTTTATGTATTTAGGCAAAAATATAGCAGCTATATTATGACGAAAAAGATAATAGAATTTTTTTGTTAATTATATCAATATAATTATATAAATTAACTACAATAATGACTTTAAATTTAGAAGATAATTAAATACTTTTCAAATTTTAAGAAAATACTATAAGATAACATGTAATAATTATTGGTTAAAAATAAATTTTAAAATTAGATTAATAAATTTAAAATTAGAAAATGAATGAAACTAAAATTTTGAAAATATATTTTTAAAAATAAACTTTTTTGGAAAAAATTTGAACAACCAAAGTTTAAAATATTATCATATATTTTCAAACTTTTTTCAAACACTTATTTTTTTATTATTTGTTTCAAATTTTTAGTTTTGTGAGTCTCAAAGTTTTAAATTCAAGAATCTAATTTGAAATTATTTTGAACAAGAAAATATTATATTTTATCTCATAATATTTTTTATGAAATTTCAAAAATGTTATTTATCTTATAAACATGTAATATTATTAATACAATTAATTAAAATAATTATATTTTTATGAATATAAAAAACCCCTCTACTGTTTTGCTAAAAATATAAAAATTCTTAATTTTTGTCTAAAAACTTAACCTTTTGTAAAAACAATATCAAACGCTTAACTCCCTTACTTTTAAGGAGGAAAATGGTTAAAAAAAGTTGAATGAGGTGAAGTAATAAATTTTTAAAAGTGAAGAAATTTAATAAGTAGTTTTATTTATGAGGGTTCTCAATTATAGATATAAAAGATAGAGAAATTTTATGTAATTTAGCCCCTATTTAATTATAAAAGTTAAATCATGAGAAAGCCGCCATACACATGCAGTCGGCAACAACACATGAAAACCTTGGACATATCGGCCTGAGAAGCACTGAACGGAGGTCTTTGATTTTTTAAGATTTCATATCAAACAAAAAGGCACAATCGATTTGGTCAATTTAAGGAATGATTGTTTAAGACTTCCATCATGGTGAATGAGTATAGTTTCAAGAGTATAAAATTATTTTTAAGTATTTAGTTGTTAGTTTAAACTTTTAAAATAGTTGATGTATTAACGTGATATTAGAGTTTTATTGATAAGAAGGACACAAGTTGAAATCCTAACAACTCTCACTTTAAATTTTAATCTATATTAAGTTAAGGTATGGATGGATATGTGTATTATCGATGAATCAAATTCAATGAACATTCGTGTAAGGGGGCCATGGTAGATTATAAAACCACTTCTGGACCTTCAATCATTGTTTTATATTTATTGAAAAGTTGGATCCTTAATAGTTATGAGTAGGAAGCTGACCTTGTTACCATGTGCTAAGTGGTTTGTGTTCATTTCTATCCAAGTGAAGTGAGAGAAAGTAGATTTTTACTCAATTGATAGAGTTATTTATCAAAACGTCCTAATTTGAAATACAAATTAAAATATAACCTCTTTACAAAATTATTTAGCAAAATAACTTACTTTATCAGAAAAAGTAGAAGGGCGCCATTTGAAATGGCTCCTCCTTGTAAAAGCAAAGGGAGGCACCATTTCAAATGGCTCCTCCTTGAGGTGGAGCCATTTGAAAATGGCTCATTCCTTATTCTTACAAATATACCTTCACCTCTCATGAAAACACTAAAAAAATAAAAAAAAATCTATAATAAATGGCAAAGTATATAAAAACAATTAATATAAATGAATAGTGTAAATTATGTTACAAATCGTGGTGTGGATCTACGGCTAGGTTCACTATCATCTTCGGATGAGACTATAAACTCCCCTATACAACCTACCATCAGCAGTGCTGGTCATACTGTACATATGTCTCCACCAATTGGTTTACAGGTCGTAGTAGCGTTTTAGAGCTGCCCGTGAGGAACACCGATTTCGTCAGATTCTACAACAAGAAGGTGCTGACTATCGGTCACTAAATCGTGCGAAAAGAAGTAGACGTGGAAGTCGACTTAAACGTCCTCTATGACGCAGTTTTTGGGTTCATCGAAAGTTTACAGTCTCATCCGAAGATGATAGTGAACCTAGTCATAAATCCACGTCCCAATTTGTACTGTAATTTTCACTATTCATTGATATTGATCATTTTTATATATTTTGACAACTATTATAGAATATTTATTTATTTTGTTTTATGTTTTCATGGGAGGTGAAGGTATATTTGTAAGAATAAGGAACGAGCCATTTGAAATGATGCCTCCCTTTGTTTTTACGAGGAGGTGCCATTTCAAATAGTACAAAATAAAGCATACATACACAGCGCCCTAAGGGCTCCAGCCTAAGCAGGGTCTGGGGAAGAGGGGGGCGGATGTACGCAACTTTCCCCCTTCAAGGTATTACCTTGAAGAGATGCTGTTTCCAAGTGCCCCCAACCTGAGGGTGAGGACTTCCCAGGAGGTCAGATATCCTGGTACTGCTTTCGCCCAAGCACACTTAACTTCGGAGTTCTAATGGGATCCGGTGACGATGTGTTGGTACTCTCTTTGGTAACCATTTTAAATAGCACCTCCCTACTTTTTCTGACAAAGTAGGTCATTTTGCTAAATAATTTTATAAATAAGAAAAACTCCACACAACGAAAAGAGAGAGAAAAACGATCAAGCACAAGATGAAGGAGAGAGAGAAGCGCAAGTTGCAAGAATTCTTGAAGGATATGTCTCCTAGAAGTAATGCTGAAAAATCGACTAAGACAGCCGGGAAGAGGAAGAAACGGAATAGGGGAAATCGAATCAACAAGATCACGGAAGAAGAATATGATGAGAGGATCCTCACTGCAGAGCGGGTAATAGAGCTAGGAGAAAAGGTGGGCTTCACCTTTGATGATCTCGACCCAGTTATGGTGGCAGACCTTATTGCTTAATGATATGGTTTGAGTGTTAGGTTGTGGCTTCGGTCTCTCTCTCAGTTCTTGTGTTGGCCTTCTGTTTCTTCTCTTGCTTTGATCCCTATTTGTGTTGGTTGTGAGTGCTGTGTTTTCTTGTCTTCGTGTCTTTTGTGGTCCTGTGCTTGCGCTCTGTTGTGTTGTGTTTTGTAGCGAGCGTTTATGTTCCGATTTTTTTGTTTTGTTTTGGTTGTTTTTTGTCCCTGTGTCGTTGCGGTTGGACTCCAGCCTCGCCTAGCGAGTGGCCAGCTTGTTGAGCGATTTTGTCGCAATTTATCAAAAAAATTAAAGGTTACTTTTTAATTTTTTTTTTTTTCAAATTAGGGCATTTTGCTAATAATCCCAAATGATAAAAATATTTTTGGACTCTTGAAATTGGATCTTGGTTAAAAGTTCATCGTTATTCACCCATCTGTAGTCAAATTATGATTTTGTTAATAAATTAGAGTGAATGGCTTTTGAATAAAGATAGTTATTCTGTATTGAATAAATCAATTTTACAAAGTCCACAAGGCCGACGAGCATTTTTGTTCGAATTTAATTTTTCTTGGATGGTTTTGTTTGATCTTTAGACCCCTCTGACCGAGCCATCGAACTTCATTTTTTAGCAAGGACAGCAGTTTTGACTGTTCCCTTCTCATTTGATGTTAGTAAAGCTAATCCACCTGAAGGCACTAACCACTATTTATGTTAGTGTAAACACTTGTAAAATCAAGAAAACGGATAACTATCCGATCTTCAGGTTTCGAGGCGTGAAGTCACTTTTCTTAAGACTTATTTCAGCGTGTGAAATAGTCTCAGGGATACAACGATAACCAAGTAAAGTGGAGCGAAAGTATGTAAAGGGAGATATATGGAGATATAAGAGAATGACCGTTTTTCAAATGCAAAGACACTTTTTCATTATCATTAATCTATCAAATTGGTGGGGTATGTATAACAAATCAAGTGAAAGAAGACGTCCCAAAACATACCCCAAAAAAGCGGTGCAAAAACCCGGGAAGTTATTGCGAGAATTCTAGAAAAAAACGACACTGTGTGTCGACACACAGTTATGTAGGCTCGGTTCTGTTGATCTATGTGTCGACACACGGGCCCTGTGTGTTGACACACACCTCTGCATCCTTATTCTATAAGAATGTGTGTTGACACACCAACCCTGTGTGTCGACACACATCCCAACACACATTAAAACATATCAAAACACTTAGAACACACATTTGGGACCAACTTCAAAACACATCATTCACAAATTTTATTACATAATTTGAAAATACATCAACATTCCCCCACTAATTTCAAAGTACAATCATTCTCATAAACAACATCTCTAAGTTAAAGGAGGCACTGTCGCGCATCAATGAGGGTGTCTATCGATTGAACCCTAATTTAGTGATGACATGTTTGCAATTAATCGGATCGAAGATGGTGAACTAAGCTTTGAACCACTCAACCCTTTTTACTAACTGAACACACCACCACGCACTAGGCATTCTACTCCCCGTACATACCTTACATCTCCCAGATCGACACATATGACGCCGTGTGTCCTGCACCTTTCGCGAGTGTATCAGGGCCAAACCTTTTGTCAAAAATCACCCCTTGAAGCGACCAAACTTCACACTCACTAAGGTGGACCCTAACAAATCATGTCCTGCGACCGACATTCTGTTACAAGATTATCAAAGCCAGGTCCATTAAGAGCATATGCTCATCCTTTAAATCTCTGACGCAGTACTAAGCACTTCACACACGGGATGGCAAAAGTCTTTTGTGCTTGCAGCCACACGGATAATAAAACTCACTCATTGAACCTGAGACCTAGCATCTGACTAGGCGTCGAGTTGAGGGCCAATCATGGGTGACTAAAAATGATAGGTTTCAACCCCATCCCTGTGCACATTTTCAGGACTAAGTCTCTAGCAAGGCCTTTTGTGAACGGATCCGCTGGACTCTAACTTGTCCTCACAAAATCCACAGTGATGACACCTTCTCGAATTAGATGCCTCACTATACTGTGTCTCATTCCAATGTGTCGAGACTTCCCATTGTACACCTCACTGTACGCTTTAGAAAGCGTAGCTTGACTATCACAATGGATAGAGATCAGTGAGATCGGCTTAGGCCACAAAGGTATCTCATGCAAGAGATCCTTTAATCATTTGGCTTCTTTAGCTCCGGAAGAAAGAGCTATAAACTCCGCTGTCATCGTAGAATCAGCTATACAGGTCTGTTTCTTGGAACCCCAAGAAACTGCACCTCCACCGAGTAAGAAAACCCATCCACTCGTTGACGCATGATCCTCCCCATGGGAGATCCAACTGGCGTCCGAGTATCCCTCCAAAATCGAGGGATACCCCACATACGAAATACCATAGTCTATGGTACTCTTCAGGTACTTCAGTACTCTATAGATCGCTTGCCAATGTAGCTTACTCAGATTGCTTGTATATCTACTAAGCTTTCCAACAGCATAGGCTATGTCAGGCCTAGTGCTTGTCATGGCGTACATCAGACACCCAATGACTCGGGCATAATCCAACTGATGAATAGGTGGGCCCCTATTCAGTACCAATTTCATACTTGGGTCCATGGGTATGAGCATCGGTGCACATGCACCACAGTTGAATCTCTTCAACACACTCTCCACGTAGTAGGACTGAGTCAAGGATATGGAGTCCCCACTCCTTACAATCCTTATACCAAGGATTACCTCAGCATCACCCATGTCTTTCATAGCAAAGTTCTCAGAGAGAAACCTTTTAGTCCTCTCTACTTGCTCTAGATCCGTACCAAATATCAGCATGTCATCCACATACAAGCAAATTATGACATCTTTGCCATTCTCAAACTTGCTATATACACACTTATCTGATTCATTAATCATGAACCCGTTTTTCAGAACAACCTCATTAAAATTTTGATGCCATTATGTCGAGGCTTGCTTTAGCCCATACAGAAAGCGTATGAGTTTACATACCTTCCTCTCTTGACCCGGTACAACAAACCCTTGAGGTTGTTTCATGTACACTTCCTCTTCCAATTCACCATTCAGAAAGGCCGTTTTTACATCTATTTGGTGAATTACGAGTTTATACATAGAAGCAAGAGCAATCAACACTCTTATAGTCGATATCCTCGCCACGGGGGCCTAAGTGTCAAAGTAGTCTAACCCATGTTTCTGGGTAAACCCTTTAGCCACCAATCAGGCCTTGAATTTATCAATAGTCCCATCGACTTTCATCTTCTTCTTGAAGATCCATTTACACCCAATCGGCTTACTACCTTGTGGAAGATCCACCAATATATAGGTATTATTGCCCATGATGGAATCCATCTCATCATTAATTGCCTCTTTCCAAAAGGCGGCATTATGAGACCTCATTGCCTCATCCAACACCGAATCGGCTTACTTCCTTGTGGAAGATCCACCAATATATAGGTATTATTGCCCATGATGGAATCCATCTCATCATTAATTGCCTCTTTCCAAAAGGCGGCATTATGAGACCTCATTGCCTCATCCAACGTCATAGGGTCAGCCTCCATGACGTGACAACGTGGTACAACAGAGACCACATCATTTCTCGAGCCCTCTACCAAAAAGGTATAGAAGTCCGATCCGAAAGATTTCTCTTTCTTTACTCTCTTACTCCTTCGGAGTTCTGGAGTAAAATCGGAGGTTTGTTCCCTCTCATGGTGAACATCATCATCACCATACGGCACCGGTGTGTCGTTATCAACAGGTACATTATCCCTCGGTCTAGGGATAGAAGTGAACCGATTCTCATCAAAGATGGCATCTCTTGACTCTATTATTGTATTAATACCAACATAATCATTTGGCTCAATTATATAGAATCGATAGGCTTTACTATGCGGTGCATACCCAACAAATATGCTATCGATGCCTCTTTCGCCTAAATTTTTACGTTTAGGTTCAGGGACTCTAACTACGGCCCTACACCCCCACACTTTAAAATAACTTAACTTAGGGGTTCTACCGTTCCAGTGTTCATATGGGGTCATTTTGCTTTTCTTATTTGGAACACGGTTCAAAATGTGATAGGCTATTAACATAGCCTCACCCCAAAAACTATCGCTGTGACCGGAGTATGACAACATGGAATTAACCATTTCAGTAAGAGCCCGGTTTTTCCTCTCAGCCACGCCATTCTGTTGTGGCGTATACAGTGTGGTAATTTCATGCACTATACCGATAGATTCGAAATATTTGGGGTCATAGTACTCTCCACCACGGTCCGACTTAAGTCGTTTCAGGAAGGTTTCACAATGTAGTTCTGTTTCGACTTTATATGCCTTAAATCTTTCTAACGACTCATCTTTATAATTAATCAGATATACATAGCAATATCTCGAGCAGTCATCAATGAAAGTGATAAAATATCATTTTTCCCCTATGGTAGGAGTATTTTTGAAGTCACACAAGTCGCTATGTATCAAATCAAGTAAAATTTTTTCTCTTTGTACCGATGGAAACGGTAACTTAGTTATTTTCGTTAGCATGCACGTCTTGCACTTATCATCTACTTTTTCAACATGTGGAATCAACATCGAAGTAGCCATTTCACGCATTTTACGAGAATTCACATGTCCTAATCTATGATGCCATAAATAAGTAGAATCAAGCAAATAAACAGAACTAGCACTTTTATTATCGATATTCAACTTAAACATACAGTTACAAAGATACCCCTTTCCAACAAACATGCCCCCCTGAGACAGTACAACCTTGTCAGACTCGAAGACCAGTTTAACCCCGAACCTATTGAGTAGGCCACCAGACACAAGGTTCTTTTTTACATCCGGGGCATAGTATACATCGGTTAGGGTAAGGTTTTTTCCAGAAGTGAAAAGTAAGTCAACCTTTCCCTTCCCATTCACCGGTATACTTGCTCCATTGCCCATGGACAATATAGTTCCATTGTTCACGGGTTCCAATTCTGTAAAGATACCTTTGTCTTTACAAACGTGTTTTGTGGCCCCCGAGTCAACCCACCAAGAGACATCACTCTCGACTAGGTTGATCTCCGAGATCATCGCCACGAACCTATCGTTCGAATTTTTGTTGCGATGATCCTGCCCCTTCCCCTTATTGTTTTTAAGGCGGATGCAGTCCCTCCTCAGGTGACCGGGCGTATGACACTCCCGACAAACCAACTTCGTTTTCTTTTCGTTGCTTTTCTTGTGAAAGCTTCCGGTTCTTTTGGTCCTCTTACTTGTCTGGTCTTCTTCTGTGACATTGATCTTTCCAATGTCAACGGGGCATTCCTTGTTGTCATCCTATAACCTGTATCATTCCTCAATTCTCAAATGGTTAGCCAATTCTTCGATTGAAATGTCTTCCTTCTTGTGCTTGAGAGACTTCTTAATGTCTCTCCAAGAGGGGTAAGTTT
This sequence comes from Simmondsia chinensis, assembly GCA_018398585.1. Taxonomy (NCBI): domain Eukaryota; kingdom Viridiplantae; phylum Streptophyta; class Magnoliopsida; order Caryophyllales; family Simmondsiaceae; genus Simmondsia; species Simmondsia chinensis. Next base: position 23,356,142 of record JAGTTD010000012.1, read on the forward strand.
GTCAATCAAAGACGAAACAACAAAGGTGTCGTCCATGTTTATATTATGTTGTTTAAAATTATTCAAAATTCGTTCAATTTCATGGAATTGCTCTATGACCGGACGTCCATCCACCATTTTATAATTATTAAACTGACTAACCAAAAATTTCTCACTTGTGGCGTCTTCTGCGATGTACCGTGCCTCGAGTGCGTCCCACAGTTCCTTAGCGGTCGGGACATTGGAGTAGATGTTGAAGAGGGCGTCAGTCATCCCATTGAGTAGGTGTCCTCGACATATGTAGTCATCATTCTCCCACTTCAATCGAGCTCGTTGCTTGGCCTGTGTCTCCTCCTCCTCAGCAGCGGGGGGTGCAGGGTATGGTGTATTCAGCACATACAACATGTTGAGCGTCGTGATCAGGAAGTGCATCTTCCTCTGCCAACAGCGGAAATCCCGCCATCAAAACGGTCCAATTTGATGAAATTCGCGGTCATCTCTCTCAGTGACGAAGCCATGTCAAACCCAAAATCCCAATCCTGAAAATTAAGTCTTAAGATTGTTGGTGTAAACACTTGTAAAATCAAGAAAACAGGTAACTATCCGATCTTTAGGTTTCGAGGCGTGAAGTCACTTTCCTTAAGACTTATTTTAGCGTGTGAAATAGTCTCGGAGATACAATTATAATCAAGTAAAGTGGAGTGAAAGACTGTAAAGGGAGATATATGGAGATGCAAGAGAATGACCGTTTTTCAAATGCAAAGACACTTTTTCATCATCATTCATCAATTAAATTGGTGGGGTATATATAACAATTCAAGTGAACGAAGACGTCCCAAAACGTACCCCAAAAAAGGGGTGCAAAAACTCGGGAAGTTATTGCACGAATTCTGGAAAAAAACGACATTGTGTGTCGAGACACAGTTCTGCAGGCTCGATTCTGTTGATCTGTGTGTCGACACACACCTCTGCATCTCTGTTCTGTAAGAATGTGTGTCGACACACCAACCCTGTGTGTCGACACACATCCCAACACACATTAAAACATATCAAAACACTTAGAACACACATTTGGGACCAACTTCAAAACACTTCATTCACAAATTTTATTACGTAATTTAAAAATACATAAACAATTTCAATCCTGCTGAACAAGAAAGTGAGATGCCTTGGCTTCCCTTCGACCTCATTACACACCCCACTACATTAGTTAAGTCAGACTCTATTACGAAGTCTTTCTCCCGTAGCAATTCACTCAAGGTTGAAATTTCCAACACATTGTATCAGTTTTTTTAGAGCACAAGAAAACAAAACCTAACTAAGCAACCAAGTCATGCTTCATCTCCACTTCGTACTAAAAAGGTGTCATCTCCAAACAAAATTCCAATTCCACATGTTGTGGTTTAAAACTCCCATATGCCCATTTTTAGCTTCCTTTGTTCAAAGAGCGCGAAAAGCCTCAGAAAATGATATCAAGCCAATCTAGTCTTCATGCCACTGCCATTGTTATTGAAACTCCATGTAATCATGTTTTCTTGGGTTGGGATGTACTTTTTTTTGTCTTTTGCTCCCTGTTTTTGTATAGGTTGACTGAAAGTTCATCTATAAAAGTTTCATGTTTTGTATTGCTACTTTGACGCAAATTATTAAAAAAAAATAGGCAACTCATAAAGAGCAGAGACTACTTTCTTCGAATACAACTTCCAACCATTAGAGTACCCAAACCTCCAATTAAAAAGCAAACCGAAATCTTTATCCAAAATGTTTCCCACTACTCCTAATCCCCCAAGCTCCTTTGGTTTCTGAATTAACTCCCATTTAACTAATGCCGTGCTTCACTTATCATTATTACCCCTCCAAAAGAACCTTCTTTGAAGCTTGATTATTCTCCTGGCAACTGAGTGTGGCATTTTAATTAGAGAAAAATAGTACACTGACGGATTATAGGGGCCAATTTGAGTAGGGTGCGTCGTCTAGCTTTAGAGAGAGTCGGAGCCTTCCAACCTGCTAGTCATTCTTGAATCATTTTTAGAAGCAACTTGCAAGTTGAAACCTTCCTTGGATTGGCCTTGATAGGGAGGCCCATGTATTTTAGGGGTTGGACGTCTAGTAGCCAATTCGGCCCATGATCTGCTTCGTTCAAAAACTCATTGTTGATTTGTTAAAGTTGATTGTAAGCCCAAACATCTTTTTAATAATTATAAGGAATTTTCTAGGTATATTCCCATATACCTTTCCTTACGAACATAAAATACGAATATCATCGGTAAATTGAAGATGAGAGCCATGATACAAGGATGGCCCCTCCTTGGTCCAACTAAAATGCCCTTGATGCACCCTTCTTCTTCCATTTTAATCAAAAGAAAATTTAGGACCTTAACCGCAAGGATGAACGAAAATGAGGAAAGACGGTCCCTTGTTGCATACCTCTTTTCCATCTTGAAAGGTTTCGTCGGCATAGCATTTACCAAAACTGCCAAAGCAGTAGTGACGCAAGCATTTACCCAAGAAATCCATGCATAAACGATTTGTCTCTCCAAAGGCAGATTGTGACTCTCCCACCAATTTTGGGCATTACCTCAGACAATCTTTTAGCCAAAACCTTCGAGAGGATTTTGTAGAGGCACCTTACCATAGTATTCGTCTAAAGTCCAAAAGGTCTGAGGCTCCCTGCTAAATTGAGGATTAGCATAATCCACAAGATTTGGACATTTATCGATGACTATCCATACTTGTAGATGACTATTCAACAGCACCTCCTATTGGGTGCACTTTGTTGTGTTGGTTTGTACTATTTAGTTCACTGACTATGTTCACCTCATGCTTTTAGGATTCTATGCTTCCATGATGACACACTCTTCAGGTCGGGGGTCCTCGGAAACAGCCTCCCTCAGGGTAGCACCCCGAAGGGGGAAGACTGCATACATCCATCCCCTAGACCCCGCGTATGTGGGAGCCCTTGTGGCATTGGGTTTATTATTGTTGTTGTTGTTTTTGAATCCGTACTTGAAGAACTCATTGATACAAATGAAAATATCATCAACGATGTTAGGTATATGTCTCAAAATTACTTGGCGCATTTAGGAGAAGGGCCGTGGAGAGCCCGATCGATCGGGTGGAGCTCGATCGATCGGGAATAATACGTAAAATAGGGACGCTTACAGAGAGCGAGCTGATCGATCGATGAGGATCGGGAAACAGGGTTTACGCGCATCTATAAATACGGACGTAGGGTACGTCATATTCATTATCCAAGTCAAAAGAGAGGTTTCCCTATTGCGGCGCCGCAACCAAAGAAAATTGAGTGTGAGAGAATATTGTAATTCTTCTTCTTCTTTTGTTCAATAATAAAAGCTCCGATCTTCGCCCGTGGTTTTCTCCCATTTCGATTGTAAAGGGGTTTCCACGTAAATCGCTGTGTGTATTGTTTCATTTCTCTTTTAGCCCGATTGTTTCTCGTTATTGTCGTGGTATTTGATTCGATTGAGGTCCGAGTATATTGTTTATTTCCGCACAAATTGGTATCAGAGCTTGGTTCTTCGAATTGATACAATGGAATCAGGTATCAAAATCGAGGTTGAGAAATTCAATGGTTAGGGAAGCTTTAGTTTATGGCAAGTCCGTGTGAAAGGACTCCTGACTCAGAACGACTTGAAGAAAGCACTGGAGGGGAAAGAGAAGAAACCAGAAACGTTGACCGAGGCACAATGGGAAGAGTTGGATGAGAAGGCTCTCACGGCTATACAGATGTGTTTGGCTGACGATGTTTTATCAGCGGTATTGGAGATTAAAACCACAAAGAAGTTATAGGAGAAATTGTTAGACATGTTTTGCCACAAGTCAGTCTCCAACAAACTCGCAGTGAAGCGGCGGTTGTACACTTTTCGTATGTCAGAAGGTACATCTCTTAAAAACCATCTTAGCGAGTTTACCTTAATTATTCATGAATTAAAGGCTTTGGATGATGTCCCTAAGGACGAGGATCAAGCTATGATATTACTGTGTTCACTCTCTAATGCGTATAAGGGCTTCGTAGAAAGCATGATATGCGGGGGTAGGCCAACCATTACTGTTGATGAGGTAAAAAGAAACCTTATGAGTAAAGAACGGGAAGATAAGGAATTATCTGACTCGGTGAATGACTCGGGTAGTGGCTTATATGTGAGAGGTAGACCAGAACATAGGGGATCCAATGGTGGGAACAAGTCTAGGTCCAAATCTAGACATAAGAACCTGTCGTGTCACTATTGTCACAAAAAAGGCACATAAAGAAAGACTGTTACAGATATAAGAATAAATCAAAAGAGGGTAACAGGGGTGACCAGGGTAAAGACAAGTCCGCTGAGGCTAGTGTTGTAGAGGAGGATAGTGAGGGGGAGTTTCTATTAGTTGCTGATTCTCAGTCCAAGTCCATAGATAAGTGGGTCATGGATTCGGGTTGTTCAATTCATGTTACTCCAAACAGAGACTGGTTCTCCACGTATAAGTCTATACAAGGTGGGGTTGTCTTGATGGGTAATGATGTTGCTTGTAAGGTAGTGGGTGTTGGAACAGTCCATGTATGAATGTATGATGGAACTATTAGAACCTTTAGTGATGTTCGTCACGTCCCGGATTTGAAAAAGAATTTGATTTCTCTAGGTACCCTTGAATCTAGTGGGTACAAGTACACTGCTGAAGGTGGAGTCATGCGGGTCAGTAAGGGCGCTTTAATTGTGATGAAAGGAAATAGGGTCGGTACTTTGTATGAGCTTGCAGGTACAATCGTGACAGGTACAGTTGCTGTTTCCACGTCTGCTATGACAGATGCAGAGATCATAAGACTATGGCTTATGAGAATGGGTCATATTGGTGACAAAGCATTGTCTGAGCTGAGTAAGAGGGGACTTCTTTGTGGTCAGTCAACAGGACTGACAAAATTCTGTGAGCACTGTATTTATGGGAAGCAGAAGAGAGTCAGCTTCAAGGCAGCAGCGCATCAGACCAAGGGAACGTTAGACTTCATACATTCTGATCTGTGGGGACCTTCCAGAGTGGCTTCTAAAGGTGGGTCCAGGTATCTTCTAACGTTCACTGATGACTACTCACGTAAAGTTTGGGTCTATTTTCTTAAGCAGAAAAATGAAGTGTATGATATCTTCAAGAAGTGGAAAATTCTGCTTGAAAAACAGACAGGGAAGCCGATCAAGAGGTTGAGGACTGATAATGGTCTTGAATTTGTCGAAGGGGACTTCACTAAATTTTGTGAAGATCAAGGCATAGTCAGACACAGGACATGTACAGGTCGACCTCAGCAAAATGGAGTGGCTGAAAGGTTAAACAGGACGTTACTTAAGAAGGCTCGTTGTATGCTTTCAAATGCAGGTTTAAAGAGAGAATGGTGGGCAGAAGCAGTTAGCATGGCTTGCTACCTTGTGAACAAGACACCGCATTCTTCATTACAGATGAAGACTCCTGAAGAGGTATGGTCTGGTTCAACTTCTGATTATTCTCAGATCAAAGTTTTTGGTTGTCCTGCATATGCATATGTTAATGATGGAAAGCTAGAGCCTAGGGCCAAGAAGTGCATCTTTCTTGGTTATACGTCAGGTGTGAAGGGATATAGATTGTGGGATCCATGTGTTCAGAAGTTTCTGACTAGTAGAGATGTTACTTTTGATGAGTGTAGTCTACTTAATCCGCCACACACACCCTCCATTGACAGAGATACAGTTCAGGTTGAGACACCTGACGATACAGAGATACAGTCAGATCAGCAGATTGTTCAGCTAGAGAGTATTCCAGCACCTTAGGTACGGGTTTCTGATGTTGTTACTGATAATGCAGAAACAGGTCAGCAGGTGGAGAATATTACTATAGCTAGTGGTAGACCGAGGCGACAGATCAGGCCTCCTGAGAGATATGGGTATGAGGAAATGATTGCCTATGCCCTCTCTACTGCTGAAACATTAGATGACAGTGAGCCGACTTCATATACAGAGGCTGTATCGAGAACAGATGCTGAGAAGTGGCTCGTTGCTATGAATGAAGAGATGCTGTCTCTTCATAAGAATCAAACTTGGGAATTGGTGAAGCCTCCTACAGGGAAAAGACTGGTTGGATGCAAATGGGTCTTCAAGAGAAAAGAGGGCATTCCTGGAGTGGAAGATGCGAGGTACAAGGTACGTTTGGTAGCTAAAGGCTACAGTCAGGTACAAGGAGTTGATTTTCATGATATTTTCGCACCTGTAGTTAGACACGCTTCGATTCGTGCATTATTGTCTTTGGTTGCCATGCATGATTTTGAACTTGAACAATTGGATGTCAAAACCGCATTCTTGCATGGTGAACTAGAAGAGAGTATCTTTATGCATCAGCCCGAGAGTTTTGTTGTTGAAGAAAAAGAAGATCATGTGTGTTTGCTTAGAAGGTCTTTATATGGTTTAAAGCAATCTCCCAGACAGTGGTATAGGAGATTTTGATTAGTTCATGACAAGTCATGATTACATCAGGAGTAAGTTCGACAGTTGTGTATACTTCAGAAAGACAGATTCAGGCTTTGTTTATTTGCTTTTGTACGTTGATGATATGTTGATTGCAGCACGAGATATGAAAGATGTCGATGATTTGAAATCAATGATGAACAGGGAATTTGAGATGAAGGATCTTGGAGCAGCTAAGAAGATATTAGGCATGAAAATTCATAGAGATCGAGAAGCTAGAAAATTATACTTGTCTAAGGAGAAGTATATTGAGAAGGTATTAGACAGGTTTCATATGAAGGATGCTAACCAGGTTAGCACACCCTTAGCAGCTCATTTCAGACTCTCAGCGTTAGATTCGCCTCAGACTGAGGAGGACGTCAGGTATATGTCTCAGATTCCTTATTCTAGTGCAGTGGGTAGTATTATGTATGCGATGGTTTGCACGCGTTCAGATATTGCTTTTGCTGTGAGCAGAGTTAGTAGGTACATGGCGAATCCGGGCAGAGAACATTGGCATGCAGTAAAGTGGATTCTCAGGTATCTTCGTGGAACCTTTGATTTGTGTTTGGAGTATGGGAAAAATAGGTGCTATTGGGTTGGGTATGTAGATTCTGACTATGGTGGGGACCTTGATAAGAGGAAGTCCACTTCAGGGTATGTGTTTTGTTTAGGTGACACAGCTATCCGTTGGAGAGCATATTTGCATCCTATTACAGCACGGTCTACTACCGAGGTCGAGTACATGGCAGTAACAAAAGCGTTCAAAGAAGCCGTCTGGTTGAGAGGATTGATTAGTGAAATGAGTGTCGAGCAGGGAACAGTTAGAGTATACTGTGATAGTCCGCTATTCACCTAGCGAAAGATCAGATGAGCCATCATGACCGAACGAAACATATTGATGTGAAGCATCACTTTATCAGAGATCTGATTGACGAGCGAAATGTGGAGTTGAGGAAGATTGGGACTGAAGATAACCCAGCTGACATGTTCACAAAAGTTCTACCAGGAAGCAAGTTCAAGCATTGCTCGAATTTGGTGGGTCTTTCAGTTTGATGTATATTAGCCCTGGTTGAGGGGGCGTTTGTGCAAAAGGTGGAGTTGTTTTATTGTTAATGTTGATTTTGAGCCAAGGTGGAGATTTGTTAGGTATATGTCTCAAAATTACTTGGCGCATTTAGGAGAAGGGCCATGGAGAGCCTGATTGATCGGGTGGAGCTCGATCGATCGGGAATGATACGTAAAATAGGGACGCTTACAGAGAGCGATCCGATCGATCGGTGAGGAACCGATCGATCGGGACCCCCGATTGATCGGGAAACAGGGTTTACGCGCATCTGTAAATACGGACGTAGGGTACGTCATATTCATTATCCAAGTCAAAAGAGAGGTTTTCCCATTGCGGCGCCGCAACCAAAGAAAATTGAGTGTGAGAGAATATTATAATTCTTCTTCTTCTTTGTTCAATAATAAAAGCTCCGATCTTCGCCCGTGGTTTTCTCCCCTTTCGATTGTCAAGGAGTTTTCACATAAATCGCTTTGTCTATTGTTTCGTTTCTCTTTTAGCCCGATTGTTTCTCGTTATTGTCGTGGTATTTGATTCGATTGAGGTCCGAGTATATTGTTTATTTCCGCACAACCGATAATATTCTAAGCTTTCCTAGTAAACTTGAAATTAAAACCATCATAGCTCGGAGACTTACACGGATTACATGCCCAAACCACAGTGCGAAACCTAGAATCAAACAAAGGCACCTCCCGATCAAGACGATCCTGCCAACATAAAGATGGAAGCTCTAGACCTTCATCAGTAGTCTTCAGGCTGACATCTTTAAATAAACCCCTTTCACGATCTTCTGACTTCAATTTTAATAATCCATGGGTTTTGGGAAACAGAACCATTGACTTTAAATGCACCAAGGTAACTCTTTTTCAATCGTGCTTTAGCAAGAGTAAAAATATCCACTTACATCTCAGTTTTTGCCTTCAAAGCCTTTTTGCTTTCATAAGTACCAAAGACCACAGCTCAAGCTAGATGCCCGCCATTTGCTGCCTAAGAATTGCATTAGCGCCGGCCCCCTCTGACCTTTTTCCAATCACCTCTAACTCATATTCCAGTGCTTTAATATGCTTATTGATATACAAAACTCTTCGTTATTCCATTCTTTCAGCCTTGCCTTCAGGGATTTCAGCTTTGTTCTGAGGTCCGCCTCATTTTATGCTCAAGCCTCTTTAACAACATCCCCAAAAACAGGAGCATCAAGCCAACATTCTAAGGAATAGAATGGCATTGAGCATTAATTAATTATGGAAGTTTCATACAGAATGGAGTAATGGACTGAAAGCTTGCTCTTCAATCCTCGCAATTTGGTCTCAGAAAAGACCCCAATATAATCAACATTTAGTAGTGATCTATCGAGTCTTCTCATGGAAGTACCTCTAGCCCAAGTAAGTTCCCTCCCGTTGAGAGGAAGATCCAAAAGACAGTTGTTCTGAACAAAGTTCCTAAAGTCTGAAATATTACCTATGAGCAAATTGGAACCTTTCTCTCTTCAGGATTTAATACTTCATTGAAATCACCCGGCAACATAGTGGCACAGTTCACCTTCCTTAATTCATGTGAAAGACAATTCCAGAGGGCACTCCTACCATCTCCATAACATGACGTTTGTTGAATTATTGGTCCCTATATGACTTAACTATGACAAATATTATCTTAGTCAAGCATTGTTCAAGTATTATAGATCAAGTAGACTCTAGAATATATTGTAATATTGAGTGGCATATGTTGTAAAAAAGTATATGCACAAGGGTAGATTTATATTAGTTTAAATCTAGTCATTAAGGAGATTGATCATAATGCCCCTCCACATAAGCTATATTTACCTGCCCCTTGCCTACCCGTGAAATTCCCGTTACTACCCGAAGCTTGCTCTGGAAGCTTCCTTATCTGGTTTAAATGAGGGGACACGCGCCACCCATCTGATGCACCTTGTTGTGTTTCTTTTGGGATGATCACCATCGTTGATTGCTTTGAGATGAATGGCTGAGATTTGTCCGTGCAGCCTTGCCATGGATTGCACTCTCGTTGCTTATATAAAGGGACCCCTTTGAGGGTTTCCTGACTGGTGTGTTATTTTTTCTCTGAGTTTTCTTCTCTCTCTTCATCAACACTCTCTCTCTCTACTTCCTGAGGCGATTTGGAGGCAAGCTTGTAGATCCGTGGGAGTTAAGGCTTGCATGTTCAGATCTTGTCATCCTGGAGCTTTGAGAAGCCATTAATGGCTTCTTTATGAGTATCTCTTCTCCTTTCGGATTTGTGTTTGTACGGTAAAGGTTTCTAACTTAGAAACTTTGAGATCTGGTTCTATTTCGTTGTTGTCTTGGTGATTTGGTCTGTAATAACTTGAAACTTGACTATAGTGGAGAGACTTCCCTAGAAATGGGGAGCCGTGGAGTAGGTCCTTATTTAAAGGCTCAACCACGTAAATCTTGGTGTTCATTGTCATGTGTGTATTGATCTTTCATTTGATACTTATTTTAATGCAGTTACAGGTTTAATCTTAGATTTGAAAGCCTATAATAATATTCACTGAAGTTTCTTTAAGATCTGAAATTTTTGTTTAAGATCCGAAGTGTTTTGCGACTAAAACTCAACAACGTATAAAAGAAAAAGATTGCAACTTCAACCCCTTCATCCTCCTCTGTGCCTTTAACCCTAATCTAGTTTGAACCCCTAACAATGCAACCATGAAGCAAAGAAGCTACATCCCAGGCTAAGAAAAGGCCTCCAGTAACCTTCAATGGAGGGTTCAATACATCCCTTTCCCTTTTCGCCCTCTCCCTAAATAAAATGGACACAATTATCATTATAGGAAGAAATCTTTATTCCAAGTAAACCCACCACTTAAGGATCAGCCTTCACAAGAGTCTCTTTCACCATTCTCCTTTTCACCTTGGTATTTAGCCCGTCAACATTATACACTGCTACCTTTATTAAGAAGCAATTAAAGACATTTATGTGAGAAAATGCGAAAATCCCAAGTACTAAATTCGAATCAAATACCATGACAATCAAGAAGTAAAATAGACTAAAGAGAATCAAACACAAAAACACAGCAATTTACGTGAAAACTGCTCTACAATCGAGAGGGGAGAAAACCACGGGCGAAGATTGGAGCTTTTATTATTGAATCGAAAAAGAAGAATTATAATCACTCACTTTCTCTCTCTCGGTCTCCCTTTATTGGTGCTGCGCCACAGGGGAAACACTCAAATATTATTTTGGATTATTTCTGACATAACTCTACGTCCCAATTTATACCCGCGTGAAAACACAGCTCCCGATCGATCAGGGGGTCCCGATCGATCGTTGCGCTCTCTGCAGATGTCCCAGATTCACATAACATTCCCGATCAATCGGTGCTTCACCTGATCGATCGGCCTCTTCACGACTTCCCGACTTAGACTTCCAAGGAATTTGGGGACATATTCCTAACAAATCTCCACCTTGGCTCGAACTTTATCATAATAATAAAAAAAATCACGACCTTCTCCAATAACACCCCCACACCGGGATTAACAAACTGAAACTATAAGTCGAACTAAATTCGAGCAATGCTCGAATTTCCTGCCGGGTAAAACTTTAGTGAACATATCTGTTGGATTATCTTCAGTACCAATCTTCTTCAACTCCACCTTCTGCTCATCAATCAGATCTTTAATAAAATGGTGCTTGACATCAATGTGCTTTGTTCTGTCATGATGCGTCATCTGATCTTTATTTAGGTGAATCGCTGACTGGCTATCACAGTAAACTCCAACAGTACCCTAATCAACACTGATCTCACTAATCAAATCTCTCAACCAAACAGCTTCCTTTAAATGCTTCTGTAACTGCCATGTACTTGGCCTTGGTAGTCGACTGTGCAGTAAGTGATTGTAGACAAGCTCTCCAACTGATAGCACTATCTCCCAAACATAACACATAACCAGAAGTAGACTTCCTCTTATCAAGATCACCACCATAATCAGAGTCAACATATCCTACTAAGCAACATTTACTCTTCCCAAATTCCAGACAAACATCAGAAGTGCCACGTAAGTACCTGAGAATCCATTTAACAGCTTGCCAATGTTCCTTTCCTGGATTCTCCATGTACCTACTCACTTTGCTCATAGCATAAGCAATATCTGGACGAGTACATACCATAGCATACATGATGCTACCCACAACACTAGAATAAGGGACCTGAGACATGCACCTGATATCCTCCTCAGTCTGAGGTGAATCCAATGCTGAAAGCCTGAAGTGAGCTGCTAAGGGAGTGCTAACAGGTTTAACATCCTTTACGAAATCGATCCAGAACCTTCTCAATGTACTTCTCCTGAGACAAGTACAATTTTCCAGCTTTTCGGTCCCCACCGATCTCCATGCCAAGAATCTTCTTAGCTGCTCCTAAGTCCTTCGTCTCGAACTCGCTTTTCAACATTGTTTTCACATCATCAATAGCTGTCATGTCTTTAGCTGCAATTAACATATCAGCAACATATAATAGAAGATAAACTAAAGAGCCTTAATCTATCTTCCTAAAGTACACACAACTGTCATACTTGCTTCTGAAGAACCTGTGACTAATCATGAACTAATCAAACCTTTTATACCACTATCTTGGCGATTGCCCCAAACCATACAAAGATCTTTTCAATAAACAAACATGATCTTCTTTACCCTCAATAATGAAGCCTTCAGGCCGATGCATGTAAATACTCTCCTCTAGCTCACCATGTAAAAATGCAGTTTTCACATCTAACTACTCAAGTTCTAAATCATGCATAGCTACTAAAGCAAGTATCGCTCATATGGAACAATGTCTAACAACAGGTGAGAAAATATCATGAAAATCAACACCGTGTACCTGACTGTAGCCTTTAGCTACTAACCAAGCCTTACACCTTGCATCTTCCACTGCAGGAATGTCTTCTTTTCGTTTGAAGACCCATTTGCACCCGATTACTCTTTTTCCTGTTTGAGGCTTGACTAGCTGCCAAGTTTGGCTCTTCTTCAAAGACTCCATCTCTTCATGCATGGCCATAAGCCATTTATCTGAGTCAAATCTCGATACAATCTCTGAATATGAAGACGGTTCACTGTCTTCCACTGTTTCAGCTTTAGTAAGGGCATAGGCTATCATCTCCTCATACCTATATCTTTGTGGTAGCCTAATCTACCTTTTCTACCTACCACCTGCAATTGTATGCTACTCGACCTGCTGACCTGTTTCTGTTTCATCAATCTCATCAGAAACGTGTACTGGAGGTGCCTACATACTCTCAAACTAAACTACCTGCTGCTGATTAGAACTTTCTGAGTGTATCTCGCTTCCATCAGGCTTTTGCACCTGAACTGATTCATGGACTAAGGAGGGCGTGTGTGGTGGATGTAGTAGAGCAGACTCATCAAGTGTAATACCTCTACTAGTCTAAAATTTATGAGATTTTGGATCCCATAAACGATATCCCTTCACACCTGACGTATAACCAAGAAAAATACACTTCTTGGCCCTAGGCTCTAGCTTTCCATCATTAACATAAGCATAAGTAGAACAACCAAATATCTTCAAATAAAAATAAACAGCAGGAGAACCAGACCATACCTCTTCTGGAATCTTCAACTGAAGTGATGAATGAGGAGATTGATTCACTAAATAACAAGCCATGCTAACTGCCTCTGCCCACCATTCTCTACATAATCCTGCGTTTGAAAGCATACACCGAGCCTTCTCCAATAACGTCCTATTCATTCTTTTTGCCACTCCATTATGTTGAGGTCGACCTGTACAAGTCATGTGTCTGACGATGCCTTGCTCCTCATAGAATTTGAGAAAATCACCCTCAACGAACTCAAGACCATTATCTATCCTCAACCTCTTTATCTGCTTCCTTGTCTGTTTTTCAAGCAATGTCTTCCACTTCTTGAAGACTTCATAAACTTCATTCTTCTGGTTAAGAAAATATACCCAAACTTTATGTGAAATATCATCAATGAACATTAGCAAATACTTGGAACCTCCTTTGGAAGCAACTTTGGACGGTCCCCATAAATCAGAATGAATGTAGTCCAACGTTCCTTTAGTCTGATGCACTGCCTGCTTGGAGCTAACTCTCTTCTGCTTCCCATATACACAGTGCTCAAAGAAATCCATCAGGCCAGTTGACTGACCACATAACAGGCCCCTTTTATTCAATTCTGACAGCCCTTTATCACTCATATGACCCAATCGCATGTGCCACATCTTAGTGATCTCTGTATCTGTCATAGACGATGTAGAAACAGCCACTAACCCTATCACGGTAGAACCCACAAGCTCATACAAGGTTCCTACCCTTCTACCCTTCATCACAATCAATGCACCTTTACTGACCCTTATGACTCCACCTTTAGCTGTGTACTTGGACCCATTGGACTCAAGGATACCTAAAGAGATGAGGTTCTTTTTCAAATCAGGGATGTGTCACATGTCGCTATGTGTCCTAACCGTACCATCAAACATCTTCACACGAACTGTTCCAATACCCATCACCTTACATGCGGCATCATTGCCCATCAAGACTACTCCACCATGAATTGGCTTACAAGTGGTGAACCAGTCTCTATTAGGAAAAACATGGTAAGAACAACCCGAATCCATGATCCACTAATCCTTGGACCTGGTCTGTGACTTGGTTACTAGTAGGACATCAGCACTTCCCTTATCTTCAACTACACTAGCCTCAGCGGACTTATGGTTGTTCCTATTACCATCTCTCTGCTAGTTCTTAAGCTTATAACAGTTTTTCTTTATTTACCCCTTCTTGTGACAGAAGTTACATAACCGGTTCTTATGTCTAGATTTAGACCTAGGCTTCTTTCGACCTTCAGACCCTCTACATTCAGTCCTACCTTTCACAAACAACCCATTACCAAAGTTATTCACAGAGTCAGATAATTCCCTATCAACTCTCTCTTGACTTACTAGGTTTCTTTTAACCTCATCAACTGTGATAGTAGGCCTACCACCATATGTCATGCTGTCTACAAAGCCTTTGTAAGAATTAGAGAGTGAACACAATAATATCATGGCCTGACCTTCGTCCTTAGGGGTGTCATCCAATTCTTTCAATTCTTAAATTATAGAATTAAATTCACTAAGATGGTTTTTAAGTGATGTATTTTCCGTCATACAAAACATGAATAACCGGCGCTTTACTGCGAGTTTATTTGAGACCGATTTGTGGCAAAACATCTCTTGCAACTTCTCCCAACAACTCCTTGGCGGTTTTCATCTCCAAGACTTCTGTCAGTACATCATTAGCTAAATACATCTGTATAGCTGTGAGAGCTTTATCATCCAATTCTTCCCACTGTGCCTCTGTCATATTTTTCGGTTTCTTCTCTTTTCCATCTAGTGCTTTCTTCAAGCCATTCTGGGTCAGGAGTCCTTTAACACGGACTTGTCACAAACTGAAGCTTCCTTGACCTCCGAACTTCTCTACCTCAGATTTGATTGCCGACATCATTCACGTACCTAAGTCCGTGACTTGGATAGATTTTTGAGAAAGGAAGAGAATGAGAAGAGAGAGAGAGAGATAGAGAGATTAGAAGAGAGTTAGGAGAAGAAGAGAAGTTAGAGTTAGAGGGAGAGGGAGAGGGACGGTTAAGAGTAGAGAAAAGAGAGGGAAGATTCAAATTGTTGTTTGTTCATTGATGATCCAAAAATCACAAGTTACATGAGTTTAAATAGACAAATTGGAGGGAGAGGGTGGCCGGACCCCTAGGCCTAGACCCTATGACCTAGCCCCATTTTAATTAATGTAATTACATCATGACAATTTAAATTTACCCCTTGTCTCCTAATCCTTCCCTCCAACTGGCCCCTCATTCAAAAATTTAAACTGTTTTAAACTTAACTAATTTTACAATTTTACATTACATAATCGTTACAAAAATCAAAAGCGAAAAATAGCTGTTTGACTTCCTCGGGTCGTGACAATCCCCTTCCTTTCAGTTAATCCTTATCCTCAAGGATTGAAGTTCGGACATTATTTGCGAATGAAGGTCCAATCTTCCCAAGTGACGGCGTCTTCTCCCATGTTCTTCCATCGGACTTGAACTTGCTTGATTCTTTTCTTGTTGCGGGTTATGGTCCGTTGGTTGAGAACGGCTTGTGGAACAACTTCGGTTTCGTCATTCCGGTCAATTTGAGGAAGGTCCGAAGTGATGCGTATGTTGTCTCCTACCTTTTTCTTCAGTTGGGAAACATGGAATACTGGATGAATTTTGGAACCTTAGGGAAGCTCGAGTTTGTAAGCTACTTCCCCGACCCGGGCTTCAATTCGGTACGGCCCATAGTAGCGAGCGACCAATTTTAAGTTTCTTCGTAAAGTGACGAAGGTTTGCCGATATGGTTGTAGCTTCAGATACACCCAGTCACCCACTTCGAATACTCTCTCGGTTCTCCAATGGTCAGCTTGCTGTTTTTAGCGGTGTTGAGCTTCTTTCAAGTTTTCTTTCTATAGACCAATTAAGTTCTGCCTTTTGTTGACAAAGTCCTCCACATCCCCAGATGTAGAGATGTAAGGAACGTCATGGACGAGGAATCTTGGTTCATAACCGTAGAGAGCATGGAACGGTGTCCCCTTCAATGATGAGTGATAGTGAGTGTTGTACCAGAACTCTGCCAGAGGAAGCCATTGAGACCACTGTTTCGGCTTCTGGAGGGCCATGGCTCGAAGATAACTCTCAAGGCACTGATTGACCCGTTCGGTTTGCCCGTCTGATTGTGGATGGTAGGCACTACTCATCTTCAACTCGACCCCAGCTAGGCGCATGAGCTCCTTCCAAAAGAGGCTCTGGAAGGATGCATCTCTGTCTGAAATGATGTCCTTGGGCAACCCATGAAGTTGGTATACCTAGTCCAAGAACAGTTGGGCTACCTTGCTTGCGGTGTACGGATGAGTCAAGGCAACGAAGTGTGCATACTTGGTAAATCTGTCCACAATCACCATAATGACATCTTTGCCCCCGGACTTGGGCAACCCCTGGATGAAGTCCATACTGATGGTTTCCCATGCTTGGTTGGGCATGGGTTGAGATTGTAGGAGTCTTGGGCAGGCCACATTCTCGTGCTTTGTGCGTTGGCAAGTATCACACTTCTCTACCCATTCTCGGACACTCTTCTTAAGGTTGGGCCAATAGAACATGCGTTTGACCCTCATTAAGGTGCCAAAGGATCCGGAGTGACTCCCCGTTGGAGAGTCATGAAGTGCTTGTAGGACCTTTTCTCTCATTCCTCCATCCTTCCCTATATAAGGTCTCCCCTTGTATCGAAGAAGACCCCCTTCAAAAGAATAAGGCTTGTTGCTTGTCGGGTCAAGGACAAGTTGCTCTATTAGCTCGATAGTAGGGGCCTCGATCTCATAGCTTTCAGAGAGTTCTTGCATCCAAAGGGGGACCGTAGTGGTCATGAGGGCGTAGGTGGCGGTAGCTTCGTCTTCATCCCGTCTTGAGAGTGCATCGGCGGCTCGATTTTCGGCTCCCTTGCGGTAAAGAATGCTATAGTGTAGGCCCATCATTTTTTACATTCCCTTGAGCTGTAACTGCGTGGTGATTCCTTGCTCAAGTAGGTGGCGGAGGCTTGCATGATCGGTCTTGATGATGACGTGGTGGTCCATCAAATAATGCCTCCATTTTTCGACTGCCATAAGTACTGCAAGAAGTTCCTTCTCGTAGACCGAAAGCCCCAAATGGCGTGGGCTAAGGGCCTTACTGAGGTAGGCAAGGGGTCGGCCTTCTTGTGATAGAACCGCACCTATCCCAATCCCGTAAGCATCGGATTCAAGGACAAAAGGCTTGGAGAAGTCGGGAAGTGCAAGGACCGGGGCGGTCGTCATGGCCTCCTTCAAGGCCTCGAATGCTCGTTAGGCTTCTTCATTCCAATGAAACTCCCCCTTCCTGAGGAGGTTGGTCAATGGCTTGCTCAAGGTTCCATACCCACGAATGAATTTCCGATAGTACCCGGTGAGCCCCAAGAACCCACGGAGGCTCTTGACATTCTTCGGTTTTGGCCACTTCTTCATGGCCTCGATCTTGCCTTTGTCAGTTGCGACCCCTTCCCTTGAGATTACGTGTCCCAAATACTCAACTCGGTCTTGGCTGAAAGTACACTTGTTCTTGGCATAGAGGCGATGCGTACGAAGGGTCTCAAGCACTTCAGTCAAGTGCCTAAGATGTGTGGAGAGGCTCGGGCTATAGACCAAGATGTCGTCAAAGAACACGAGCACAAACTTGTGTAGATATGGCTCAAAGACTTCATTCATCAAGGCTTGGAAAGAAGCGGGGGTGTTAGTGAGTCCAAAAGGCATGACACGGAACTCATAATGCCCTTGGTGAGTACGGAAGGCGGTCTTATGTTGATCCTCTTTTCATACCCTAATTTGATGATAACCGGCGCGGAGATCGATCTTGGAGTAGATGGAAGAGCCTTTAAGCTCATCGAGTAAATCATCAATGACCAGTATCGGAAATTTATCTTTGATGGTTATATTGTTTAGTTGCCGGTAGTCAACACAAAAACGGTATGACCCATCCTTTTTGCGGACCAAGAGTACCGGAGAAGCAAACGGGCTCCGACTCGGTTGAATGATGGAGGCTTCTAACATCTCCTTGACTTGTCTCTCAATCTCGTTCTTTTTCCCGTGCGGATAATGGTAGGGCCTTATGTTCACGAGCTTGGCCTCGGGCAAGGTGGGAATGCGGTGATCATGCGAACGAGGAGGAGGAAGGGTCTTTGGTTCCTCAAAAACGTCTTGGTATTGGTCGAGGATGCTTTCTATCTCCGGATGGATAAAGGAGTCGGGAACCTCCACGGCGGTAGCCACAAAGAGGTGACCCATCACATGTCCGGCCTTCTTAAGGAGCTTGGTGAGGCCTTTACCCGAAATGGATTGTAAGGAGGCCTTATCGGATGTGCCTTGCAACCAGACTGTTTTACCCTCCTTGAAGCAAGCGAACTTGAGGTTGGTGAAGTCAAATGTTACGGGCCCATAACGATGGAGCCAATCAACCCCAAGGACCATGTCACTGCCTCGGAGTTCCAACACCCTTAAGTCATCGACGAACATTGAGCCTTGGACTTTCCACCTCATACCCGGGCACTTGTGATAACTAACGAGGCTCTCCCCGTTAGCCACCGTCACGGTCATGACGACAGTGGGCACAGTTTCGAGCTGAAGCACCTGGACCACACTAGCATCAAGGAAACTATTAGTAGACCCGCTATCGATCAAGATATTTACCTCCTGTTTCTTAATCTGGCCCTTCAATCTTAGAGTATTGTGCGTGACTCGGCCTGAAAGTGCATTTAGAGAAATCTCCATAGCCCCGTTATCTTCTCCTTCAGTTTGTTCTTCAACCGCAACTTCCTCTTCTTGTGCTTCATCCTCAACCTCCTCACCTTCCACACTTTGCAAGGCCTTCTTACAAACGTGCCCCGGAAAGTATTTTTCATGGCACTTATAACATTGGCCCGGCTCTCGTATAGGTGCGCTGGACCCTGCGTGGCTACTGCTGCTAGACCGGGTGCTGCCAAGCTTTGACACGGACCCCTGGGACTCGGCCGAGCCCTGGGGCGCTGCCGAAGGTGCTGGCCGGCTGCTTGGGACTAGCCGTGTGCTGAAATTGGGTCGGGCAACAGGTCTGGCAGCATTTTTGATCTCGGTTACAGCAACTTCTTGGAGTTTGGCCTGTTCAAAGGCCATGCTAAGGTCGGTTGGGCGGCTTGCCTTGACGGATGCTCGAATGGCCGGCTTAAGCCCACATATAAAACTCGAAACAAAGTATGCCTCGTTCAATGTCGGGTGATGAATTAGCATCCAACTCTTCAACTCTTCAAACTTCAAGATATAATCTTCGACCGGCCCGTTCTGAGACATCTTGCTAAATTCTTCCACTATGTCTTGGAGTGATCGGTCCCCAAAACGTTTACACAACTCGTCCATAAAAAATGGCCACGTCATGTGTGGGTGTCTAAGCTCAAGCCCATGGAACCAAATGTCCCCATGTTCATGAAGATGGCTCGAAGCATATTCCCCCCATTCATGTTCGGGCACTTGATACCAACGAAAATATTTAAGGCACTTACGGATCCAAGCTCTCGGGTTCGTACCTTCAAAATTCGGAATCTAGAGCTTTGGCACGCGGGAGGACAAGTTGCGATTGCTCCCATGGCTCCGGCTAAATTCTCCTTCATCCGTGACCCGAGGTGGGACACGGTTATTTCTAAGCTCCGAGGAGTGTGTTGGTGGCGGAAGGATCCCATCTTCGGCTCTTGGATACGTGCCGGACCCTCCGGGCGCGGCATTGTCACGGGCACCCATGGGTGGTGCCACGGTCTCTACTTCGGGCCTCTTGTTTTGGGCTTTTACTAACCAACCAACGGCATCGGTTAGCGCCCTAATGTCCGCCTTCATGTCAGCCATGTCCGCCCCCAAGTTTGTCATGGTGGCCTTCATTTTGGTGTTGGTTCGGTTTTGTTGTTCCTCTAATCGGTCCATTCTCTCCTCCAAGCGGACCAACCTTCCGTCTACGGCGTCGACCCACTCGTTGGACTCGGTGTGGCCGGTTGATGACATGCTTCTCGTAATAGGCATTTTTTTTTTTGATTGATTCGGTTTTAACCGAATCAATCAAAAATTAAGGGTAGGATAAGCCCTCTCCGGATTGGAAGATGGCTCTGATACTACTTTGTCACGAACCTAAGTCCGTGACTTGGATAGATTTTTGAGAAAGGAAGAGAATGAGAAGAGAGAGAGAGAGATAGAGAGATTAGAAGAGAGTTAGGAGAAGAAGAGAAGTTAGAGTTAGAGGGAGAGGGAGAGGGACGGTTAAGAGTAGAGAAAAGAGAGGGAAGATTCAAATTGTTGTTTGTTCATTGATGATCCAAAAATCACAAGTTACATGAGTTTAAATAGACAAATTGGAGGGAGAGGGTGGCCGGCCCCCTAGGTCTAGACCCTATGACCTAGCCCCATTTTAATAAATGTAATTACATCGTGACAATTTAAATTTACCCGTTGCCTCCTAATCCTTCCCTCCAACCGGCCCCTCATTCAAAAATTTAAACTGTTTTAAACTTAACTAATTTTACAATTTTACATTACATAATCGTTACAAAAATCAAAAGCGAAAAATAGCTGTTTGAATTCCTTGGGTCGTGACAACATCATTGTACCAACTCGAACAACTAGGGCTCTAATACCGATTTGTGAAAAAATGCAGAAAACCCAAGTACTGAATTCGAATCAAATACCACGATAATCAAGAAGTAAAATAGACCAAAGAGAATCAAACACAAGAACACAGCAATTTACGTGGAAACCCCTCTACAATCGAGAGGGAAGCAAACCACGGGCGAAGATTGGAACTTTTATTATTGAATCGAAAAAAAGAATTACAATCACTCCTTCTCTCTCTCTCTCTCTCTCTCTCTCTCTCTCTCTTTATTGGTGCGGCGTCGCAGGGGAAACCCTCGAATATTATTTTGGATTGTGTCTGACGTAACCCTACGTCCGTATTTATACCCGCGTGAAAACACGGCTCCCGATCGATCGGTAGTTCACTGATCAATTGGTGAGCTCTCTGCAGACGTCCCAAATTTATGTAACATTCCCGATCGATCGGCCTCCTTACGGCTTCTCCACTTAGATTTCCAAGGTATTTTGTGACATATTCCTAACAACTTCCAAATCCGATTACACTAGAACTTTGAATTAAAAGTGTTAGTGCAAGATTATACTGGGACTCATTTAATTTGGCTGAAACTATTTTTTTCACAGAATATTTCCACTCATTTACTTTGGTTGAAAATACATTTTTATTTAAAAGTATTTCTCTATTCAAAATTATATTTCACGTCGTTTATGAAATTATTTAAAGCGTTTTTTAAAAAATCAACCGGAAAAGTTGTCATTTTCATTTCTCCGCAACTTTTTAATTTTACAAAAAACCACCTCAAAGTGCCTAAAGTTTTTCAATCAACCAACTTAAATCATATTGTTAATTGTTTATTACCTGCTAATGACTTTTATATGGATTTTAGAGTGCTTAAATACCTAAGCTAGGAAAACATTTTTCACCCCCTCCCCACCAAGGTTTGAATCCCACCTCTTTTCAAACCCACTCGTAATCAAACCAAGATGGGGAGGAGCACAGGTGTATCCATTGCCAGCTTAGCTAGTTTAAACTCATGCTTGATATGCACTCAAAAATAAAAGAAGGTAGGTTAAAATCAACGTGGAAGTCACATAATGTTTAATGGATAGTTGACAATGTCATTTAAGGTAGTTGATTGAAAAAAACTTGACTTTTGAATGTGCTTTTCTAAAAAATTAAAAAATTGTAAGGTTAAGGGAAAAAATGATAACTATCCAACCAAATTTTATGAAAAAAAAAAAGATAAACACAAAAAAAAAGCTTATTTAAATTTATATGAGATTTCTATTAGAGTCATCAAGATTCTCTCCTCTAAGAATGAGAATGACTTTCCTTCTACTTGAAATAATTACGAATTTCTTCCTTACAGATTGGGAAATAAATTTTGCCTTCGGTGATTATTTCTTATGATTTATGTAAAAGAATTACAAAAATGAGCTGAAAAAGATATTGTAGACCGAACGTGTAAGTCATGTTAACCTTCTCTTCGATATTTCTACTCAACTAGGAAAAAATTTACCATGTATATAAATGATAAGTAGTGTTGTGCCTATGAAGTTTTAACTAGGAATATTAATATCATATCTACTTGAACTTCATTTTCTTTCTTACTTTAGCTTTCGTTTAATCTCTTAAGTAATTTAAATCATAGAAATTTAGTTATATGGTAAACTTAAACTTAGTCTTTTTTTTAATCCTTTTACAACAATATAATCCTCACTTTTTTGGACAGTAGTTTCTTTTTGGCATGAATTTTAACACAATATTCTTATATTGACGTACTACTCTGTGAAACAATTTATCATAAATTTACATTTTCTATAACAAATCACAAAAATTAATAACAATATCACCGCAAGACTAACTTACACTATATAGAAATTTAATTGATGGAATTGAAACAAGAATGATTATATTGGCACTAGGAAAAGCACTATGTCAACCTATCCTAGTACCTTTAATTGAGTCAATATATTACAGTTTAATTTAAATCGCATCATTTAGTCCTAGGGTCTGCCCAATAAGCCAATTGTCATTTTTAACTACGGTTTGTCTTAGGCATGTATGCTAGCAAAATATTTGCGTATTGATATACTACTCAGTTTAAAATTATGTCATAACATGACATAAAATTCACCCTAGGACTATATTGCTACAAATTCAATCATACGAAAAATAAATTGCAACAATTAAAAGTTTCTGGCCTAAGTATATATAATAAATAATGTGTATGTCTATAATGTAAATTAACTTCTTAACTACTTCAAAGTCGTAAGTAGTTGTCTACAAGTCGTCATTCAGTAATTTATTTATTTTTATATATATATATATATATATATATATATATATATATATATTTTTAATTTATTTATTTATTTTTGTGTTAGTTGATACACAATATGATTTTGGAGTAGACTAACTTGTTTAACTACTAGACATGCATTAGGAACCTCATCTTGAGGGGTGCTCTTGAAAAGACTCCATATGAGCGGGAGGTGTGTTATTGTTGCACTTGATTTTATGTTTGTGTGATCGCCATAAAGATAAAAGGAAATAAACGTGTAAAAGGCACTTGCAATGACTTGAGGGCAAGTCTAATTACGAACCGCGTGTGTGTGCCCTCAACTACCCTCATACTTTTAGTGAATCTTGGTTGATACTTTTAGTGAACCTTACTTCAATTTATATGAGGATTCAGCCAATGCTCCAATTAAAAAGACTTAATTATACTATTTTTTGTGCCTTTCAATTAATGAGATGTAAGAAAATCAAAAGGTATATGAACCTGAGCCAAGTGGTAGTTGGGGTGAAGGAGTAGAGCCCACAGACACCCTACCTCGTACTCTGAAGAGATAGGTACCAGGGTGGAGACAAGTTAAAGAGGTCAACAGCATATTTAAAGCCTGAGTGTAAAGATTCTTAGGCCTAACACCCTTGTCTCATAATGCCTTACATGAGTTTAAACTTGATGCGATTTAGGTGGAGCAAATTGCATTTAGGTCACAAAATTAGGACCAATGCAATCAAGTGCAAAGCCTTGGTCGTAAAAACGTCGAAACACTCAAACTTAAATTCATCTAACACACTAAGCCTTGTCATCAATCTACGTCCGATGCAATCAAACCTCGGCTTGTCCATAAAATCCATAGACCAATGACACCAAACTTGATTTGTCAATAGGTTGGGGATTGAAACTATTGCAGAATGGGATACCTTTTTCTACATCGCAACTAAGCACCCAATTTTATTGGTGAAAAGCAAGACAATGCTACCAGTGCATCTATTCCTAATAAAAAAAGGAAAAAATAAAGCACAAGTGTTCAGTAAACAATGCAATGAAGCGTTGGTGTGTTGGCGTTGGGACCCTTTGCACAATCGAAAGTGTCCCTTATTTATAAGCTAGAAATAAACTGCTACGTCCTAGTTAGGCGCCACTTTTCTACCCACGTTTGGCCAACATGCTTCTATGCTATGTGACTAGCTTTGAAAAGACTTCAACACACATGCTCAAGGTCAAAAATGGCCTTCCCAACATTTGTCAATATTTGCTTGAATGTACTTGAGGCCCACGCTTCTGATCTATGTTCACAATAAGCATCTCAAGCTTGGATAGTTACCCTTCAAACCCTGGGAATACCCACAAGCTCGAGCTTATAGGTCTAGTCATGCACCTCGAGCGTCTATGATTTCAGGACTTTGGTTATTGAGGCAGCTATAATTCAAATGATGTCCACTTCTCAAGCCTTTTTATGTCTCAAGTATGGTTCCATGTGTTGAGCACACATCCTTTTAACCCCTAAATAATATCATTCCTACTCGCACAAGTTGGGGATGTAATGTTAGTTTGGTGGCCAAAAAAAGAGCATATATAGGATTTGTGACAAAAAAAGTGACAAACATGAAGTTCAATGAACTTATCAATCCATCCATCTAATTCATATAGATGATTTTACAGTAGACCTATTTATGGACCCTTTATGCAAACATTATACCTTAGGGTTAGGGCTTGATAAAATTCATATGGAATTATAACTTTTTTAATTGAGAGGTGACCTTGAGTTACAATTTCCTACCGCCCATCCTCTCAATTATAAAAATTGGTAACGCTTTTTTTTTTTCTTTTTTTTTTTTTTTTTTGGGAGGGGGGATCCACCTCCCTAGTGGGGATCGAACCCATGTGGCGTGTTCCACCAGTAGCCCATATTCTTAGGGGACTCTAAATTATAATATAATTAACATAAAATGCGAGGTAAATTTGTATAATACTAATCTTCGCATGAGGGAACACATTACCATCATTTTTAACCTTTTAGTCAAAAACTTGTAAATTAGCTCGAAACTTGGCTCAATGGGGAATATTTGGGCATGCAAACTACCAAGCAAAAGCTTTATCCGTCTAACACTCAATAGTTTTCATACATCAACAAATGATTAGATTCTACTTGGACTCATTCTAAACATAATCATATGTTCAATTCGAGCCATGTTAGCTTGTTTACAATTGCAATGGAAATTGGAGTATTGAAAAGTAAACAAAAAGTGCGTTCAATGAACAAGGACCTTACAAAACCATAAACAAATAGCAAGTTGCAGCCTTGTTAAGATTACTTATTTATTTGAAGATAGTAAAAAGGTACAACATTGCCTAAATAAAAGCTCCGGAATGGAGGAAAATGGGCTTCAAGCATAAGATGTGCAAATAAAAAGGCACACTTCATATTACAAATAACTATCATGCAACCTTCATTATTAAAAACAATTATGTAAAATTATTCATTGTCTGTATTGATTGATGTTAAAACACACGTTGAAATGACATAGTTTCAGAGCAACGATGACATTAAGAACTTACAGGGAAGAAGTCAGGTCATGCTTCGTCCCCTCTCAGATCCTGATGTCATTATACCTCTGTGTGTGGATTATTAGGGGCGCAATGAGCTGAGTATCGACTGAAATGTTGATGGCAAGTGATTACGGTCATATGGAAAAAGTGTGGTTCTTTACGTTTTGTGGAGTTTTGGGTTGTGTGTTCTATTAAGAGTTTGATCATGTCAGAAGTTTAGGAGTGGGTAGGAGTGTTTTCATTTGTAATGTTTAATTGCGGTTTGGTAGTTGTTTCTAGGTTTCGTATGACTTAACCACGTATAAACAAGCGGAAATTGCTAAAAACTTTGAGTGCCTTAAGAGTTGGCATAGATGTAGCCGTCTAAGTTCTTGGGGTGCGTTGCTTCTATTTTTTGGGAGCTACATTTTTTTTTTCTATTTTTATCCCTGCTCTTATACTCTTTCTCGGGCTCCGCTTCGGTGAGTGCACCGGAGTTTATATCCAGAGTTTTCTCTCTATTTATATTAAAAAATAGTTTGAAGTATATTATTTATCTTAACTTGATAATTTATTTTAAATATTTATAACCAAGTCATTTGCTTATTTCTATTTCTTGAAAAAATCATATAAATTAAGCATAGTAAAGGGAAAAAAACAAATAAACCAACACACTGAATTTTTATGATAAGGAAGAAAGAGGAAGGAGACGATTTCGCACAAAAAAAAAAAAAAAAAAAGGAAGGAGACGATTATTTCTTGTCAGGTGGTGGTACATTTGTCATTGTGCTTTCGGTCAGGTGGAGGGTGTGATGCACGGCATAAAGTTGGAATTAGAAAAATAGGAAGGGTTTGAATTTTATTAATCAATAATAAAAAGAAAGAGGAACATAGAAATTCGTTTCTAATTTTCATATTTGAGAATAGAAAGAACTAAAACTCATCAAAATAAATCTAAAACAATTAGATCCTTGAAAACCCTTGACTCTTCTCCTATACATAGAGGAGATACTAGCAAAAGGGGGAAAAGAAAAAAAGGGAAACAAATCAACATAATATTAAAAAGAAAAGAAATCAATCTAAATCAATCTTCTATTATCTCCTATGATCTCTACGTCCCCGCCTTCGCCAGTGTTAAGTCTCCTGCCAAGCCTAGCCTGCCGTGTATATCTCCTATGGAGTGTAGCCATAGCTGAGCCACGTACCATTCTTGTCGCCAATCAACCCTTGCCGCCATGCTAGCCGACAAAGGAGGCAAGGCTGCATCATTCTCTCCGGCCTAGAGAGAATTCGTCCTGGAATTCGTCGGCAGATCTTCCTAGCTTCTTTCGCCATGTACAACTTTCTTACTCCAGCTGCCAAGCTTATCGAGCTGCAATCCACCATGCTTGTCGAGCTCCAATCCACACGCCTACCTGCCATCGTCCGTACCCGCCAGTAACTAAGCTGCCAAGATGTTCCCCAATGGAGGCGGGGCTGCATCATTCTCTCCGAGCTGGAGAGAATTTGTCCACGAATTCTCCACCGAGTCACGTGAACCACTATTGCCAATTTGCCGGAGATCCCAAATCCCACAATGATAGTCGTGCCGCCAACATCCCTTCGCCATGTCTTGTTCGTCTTCGGTGACAAAGGTGTCGTGAACCCTTGGAATATGGAATTCGGGAGTGTCTCAAGGTCCACCCAATGTTGGAGCCTATTGGGTAACTTTCTTCTCGGTGCCTATACCTCCCACCGCAGACTTGTCCTTACCGCCATGACAGCTCCCGGTAACTCTCTCGATTCTTCTCCTTGTGTTGTTTCACCATCAAGGTATTTCCGCCAAGTCCCATCCCTTATTGGAGTCAATACAGCTAATCCACCTTTCTGTCTTGCCCGGATGTAATTCCAAGTAAGCAGCTTCCACACTTGGCGCAAGACATCCTCATGCACCTCAAGGTATACTCGCTATTAACCCTGTCTACTCGTTAAGTTATCTCTATGAACCCAACCTATCCGGTGTTGTTCCTTCTTTGTTGGCGCAAGCAATACGCCGACCCTCCTAAACGAACCTCCTTGATTAGGCTCCCTAACTTACTCGACTCCTCATCCTGGTCATAGATAGGATCATCAAATATGAGTGGAGAAGACAAGTCAAGATGCGTTGGTTCATCAAATATTGATTCTCTCTTGTTGTCGCCTATTGGTGTAGATGCCGACTCTAAGTCGCCAGCTACCTTAGTGAACAAGGCTTTCTCTTCCGGCCTTGGGTCTTTGGTCTTCGACACACATGGCGCCTCAACCTTCTTGGGCAATAAAATGATCTCCGCTCCCTCAAAGACGAAGCTATATGTGTTACGTAGTCCGTCATGGATGGTGCCTCTATCGTATTGCCATGGCCTCCCTAACAACAAGTGGAAAGCATCCATGGTCATGACATCACACCACACGCCATCTTTATACTTCGACCCAATTGAAAAATTCACCAAGCAACATTTAAACACAGTTACTTGGTCTTCACTCTCAAGCCATGGCATCTTATAAGGGTTCGAATGCTCCTCCATATTTAAACTTAGCTTCTGCACAGCTTCTTCGGAGATGGAATTCTCACAACTCTCGGAATTGATGACTAGGCAGTCTACCCTCTTGCCTACCGTGCATGTCATCTTGAATATATTGTGTCGAAACCATTCATATCCTTCTGCTTCTTCAAGTGTGAAGCCAACTCGCCTGACCAACAGCAAGCGACCCTCGTCACTCGCTACCTCCACTTCGCCAAGTGACACCAACTCGTCCTGAGTTTCTTCCACCACTATGGTGTCTTCTTCTTTAAGCTCCAAGTTCTTAATCCACAGACCGGATCTCTGCCTCCATTCATCAAAATTTGATTTGCCGGTAATAGATTGATGTTGCCTCGGCATAGGATCCAGTAGCTCAGCATCCAATACTGGATTCTGGGTCTTGTCCATCTCCTTTTCTTCATCACCTAGTGTTAATGGGCGTTGTGGCTAGGTTCCCAGCTCCAAGTCAGGATTTTCCCCTAGTTAAATCAAGCAACTCTTAATTCGCCACAAACTTCCTTTGCAAGTCCTCGAATCTCCTATCGGTCTGCCATTGATGGTCACGATCATAAACGTCTTCAATGGTGGCGTAACACGGTCGCCCACGGGCCATCTCAGAAACCGTTCTAAGCTTTGATACCAACTGATGCAGTGCATAAAGTGAGAATTATAGAAACGGAAAGAATTCTACAGCCTTCCCTTTAATTTTAATAATCAATAACAAAAAGAAAGAGGAACATAGAAATTCGTTTCTAATTCTCACACCCGAGAATAGAAAGAACAAAAACTCGTCAAAATAAATCTAAAACAATTGGATCCCTGAAAACCCTAACTTCTTCTCCTATATATAGACGAGATACTAGCAAAAGGGGAAAAAAAAAAAAAAAAAGGGGAACAAAATTAATATAAAATTAAAAAGGAAAGAAATCAATCTAAATCAACCTAAATCAATCTAAGTGAATCTTCAATTATCTCCCATAATCTCCGTGTACCCGCCTTCGCAATGCCGTGTCTCCCACCAAGCCATACCCTATCGTGTGTTATCTCCTACGGAGTGTCGCCATAGCTGAGCCATGTACCATTCTTGTCGCCAACCAACTCTTGCCGCCATGCTATCCGCCAAAGGAGGCGGGGCTGCATCAGGGTGTTTGTTATTTCCTGATGCTCATGGGTAGGGAAGCGATAGATGGATATTTCTTCTTCCCTATTGCTTTATTGTCTTTCAATGTAGTAGTGCCAGTGGATGCTAGAGGGCTTAGGAGTGTACTACTACTGCTTTGTCTTTTTGTTCTTCTCTTGGTACTTTTGTTTCTGCGGCCCTACTTCTATGGGTGAACCTTGTTTGTGTTATGAGCTTCTTTGCTCTTTATATATCAAAAAAAAAAATTCCTCTAGAAAGTACATAGCAACTTACTTGGTGGAAGAAAGCCTAAAAACCAAAAACAAAATACAAAATCAAAGAGTTTGAAACCTAATTGCGCATCATGCTCAAAATCAGGATGTAAAACTCACCTAATCTTGAAGATGGTTTGCGACAGAGTTGGCCTCCTATAAGGGAGCGTATTAATGTGTGAGTCTAGCCCAAGATGTAACTGCGAAGACTAATATGTGAGCATTCTCCATAAAATGATGAATAAAGATGCCAGGGCATCCAACTAGCGCTTGAAACCATGAAAGGAGTCTCAATCCTATGTTGTTCGGGATGCTTGACAAATCTGAAGATGAATCTTAGAAGACAAGCAAAGTTCCTGGATTCCCAAATTGCATTAATGACGGCAAAATATGTCATGAGTCATGCTTTCCTGGTTAGCCTCTAAAGAAAGGGGACTGCCATTGCTATGATAGATCTTTAATGTTCTTTGGGCATGTTGATGTGATTTTCGACCAATGATGTGGTCCAAAGGTCGCTGGAATACTTTTACCTGCAAATCCTCTTTGAGCTAGAGGAGAAATCACATGACCAAGTTACGTACTTCATCCCTCTTGAAATATTTGGCTTAAAATCTCTATTTATATTCAAAGCAAAGCCTATTCTCACAATCGCTCAACACAAATGTGACACTACATGAAAAAGCTATATACCCTTAGCATACAATTTTTAATAGAAAAGTTACAAACTCTTGATCAAATCTTCGAAACTTGACTGTCTTCTTGCTCGGCTTACCCAAACTTAGACCGCAAACAAACAAACTACTCTCTGTCAATTTCTCTAACTATCCCACACTCACGATACCCTCTAGCCACCCCTTACAAATTCACATTTTACATCTCAGCTATGTATTTTTAGGTCCTATCACGTACCTTTTATAATTTCACTATGTAGAATTATTTTTATTTAATATTCAAAATCATAATTTATCTTATGAGTAGATGAATCTCAATAATTTCTTTCTCTTTTTTTTTTTCTTTTTCTTTCCCATCTTTCTTTTCATTACTATCATTTTCATATAGCAATTTCAAGGTGATAATAACAGCACTAATATTTACTATAATTAGTACACAATGTTAGTAGCAAATAGACATATTAGCTTATGTTCACAGACGAAAAGAAGTGGCACATATAGTCAAACAAGTGACTTGTACATAACCGACTTATCAATCAATCATTGTGTTTAATTGCCTAACGTTCCTAGCCTATATTTGATAAGCGAGCAATATTAGTGTCGTCACTACTATTAAAATCTCATACTACATGATTACAAATTACAGAGCAATTCAAAAACGGAAGTGAAAAGATGTTCAAGATTCGCAAAGAAAGTTAAAAGATGCATTTTAATCTAAACAATTAACATGCAAATTTTATAACAATGAGTCATCTTAGATTAATCAATAAATAGCTGCAACGCACGCAGGCAAAGTAGATATTTTGGGTGTTCTTTTACGTAAATATAGAGAGAAGATAATATATTAGTGAATGTTAGGTAAACAAAGGTAGAGTCTCCAATACCTTTTGTGGAAAGTGGCTTGTGGAATCTAAAATTGGCGAAGGACATTCATAAGCAGCAAAAGCCAAACATGCACTCCACTAAAATCATATAGCAAATGCCCTGCACATTATATGTGACCGTCCCTGCTTAAAGTACACCAGAATTTTAAGGTCATATATGGTGGCGGCAGGGCCTATATGGGTTGGGTAATATCTGTTAGAAATTAAGATTAATATCTAATAATATAACAATCAAATAAAATTAAACAGAAAATCTTACAAAACTGAAGATACCGCATCGTGGCAAAACTCACTATCCTAAAAAACGATTTCGCCACTGCTCCCGTGCACACAATACTATCGGCGGCTGTCCTCCAGGGTTAACGCGATCCGACTTTTAACGTGCACTCGTTAAAGTAGGACACCTACGAACTTTGCCTAATACTTCGAAATGGATAAGAAGAGAGAAGAAATGTTTTGATTTTTGGATAGATTGAACTGGGGGCTTTGAGCAGGTGTTTATAGCACAAAATGTGTCTGTTGGGAAGGAGTGGAATCCCCCAATAGCCATCTCCAATAGGCATAAGCAGTGAGAAGCGCATATCAGTACAAAGGGAAGTGCACAGCAATAACACAGCTTGGGAATAGTTACGAGGTGATAGAAGAGCTGCGACTTGGGAACCAAAACTCCTTTTTACAGTTTTATTTCTGGAAAATAAAAATTATCGTAAGAAAACCCACACCCAAACCGTCGCCCGAGCACGGCACGGAAAGCGGGAGGCGCACGTGTGGTCTCCACCATTCTTTCACCCTTAACTTAATTCAAAGAGTTGAATAACATAACAATATTTAAAGTGGACAACTCTTCGCTCTTTTACTATGTGGGACAGAACAATATGGGGTTGAGAACAACTTGGTTTGTATCATTTTTCCAACAATTCCTTATAAAGGATAGAAGCCGGACAAAGGAAAGAAGAAAGATTGGGTAAAGAGAGTTCAGTCTTCCAGTGCCGATGTCTTACGACTTGAATCATCACCTAGTGTAAGCCAAGTTTAGAACCAACAACTTGTAAGGCGACTTTCGTCCTGAACCTCACAAGAGGTTGTATAGTCTGCCACTTAGACACATACCAAACTCCATATCTCAGCAATTCCTGTGGTTTGGTGCATTTTATTGGCCATGCGTCCATCCTGGATATTCATAGGCGCTCTAGAAGGCAAGTCTTAAACCTTCATAGGGAACAACTATTGGGACGAATTTCAAAAATTTTTCCTAATTTATTAAAGTTAACGCAGCAGAAGGGTTTAAAATTCCTAATTTTAAACCTAAGGTTGATTTCAAATTCTTAAATTTAAATCGACTGATTAGATTACTATTTTAAATCTACAGGCCTCTACTCTAATGCATACATAATAATAACATGAACTTAAAGCAAGCATAATAAGAAAACTATGAATAAATAGAAGAGCGAAAAACTTAAAAGAGAAGGAAAGAAGAATACCTAGAATTGCTCCAAAATAAGAAAACCAGAAGAATAAAGAACTCCAAGAAAGCTAAGAAAACCGAGACCCAGCAGCCTTTTACGCAATAACCTCAAAACACTCGGAGAGCGAGCTACGAAAAATATTAAATGGTAGAAAGAAAAATTTCAACAAAAAATTTTCTCTCTAATTAGATCTCTAAAAGTAAATACTTTCAAAAATTTTTAATTTTTTTGAATTGATCGAATGCTAAACCCTGACTTTAGTACTCCTGTTTATAGTAGCCTACCAGAGTGAAAAAATAACAAAATTTCGATGTGGGATTCATTTGAAAGAGACAAAATGACGTCGTTTAATCAGCATAGCTCAAAACGTGTTTTGATCATTCACCACATATGCCACATGTCGATACGGGATTGGTCCATGCCGCTTGCCCCTGTATAGTTCCACACATTGTGCCACGTGGCACGCTGTGATTGGTCCGTGTCCGAAGTCGCGGATCGCCAGCCAGTGACCATCAGCGTGCCACACGTGTCACGCGTAGATTATCTGTTCCTAAGCAAGCGGATAACAACCTGCTTTTTTGAGATTTTTCTTTTTTTTTTTTTTTGTTTTGTTTTATTTCCCATATTAATTTTTAAATTTTGTTCATCTCATAAGTGATGTTTAACAAAATTAAATTTACTCAACTAATGAATAAATAATTGATCTCATGAATTCTTTAATATTTTTCTAGTGGCAATAAAAACAGAGGCTTACGCCAGGACCTCATGGACAATTTAAATCTAGCTTCCAATGGGTTAAATTAATTACCATATCATGCTAAAATTTAATTAGCACTTAATATGACTTAATTCTACTAAATAAACCCCACTGCACTCTAGACTTAAATCATTTATTTGATAATTTCAAAATAGACTATATTGATAACAACAACTCATCCACTAGATGTCTGACAAAAAATTAGCTGCTGCCATAATTTTTCTCGCAACTTTTTCATTAGTTCCTGACTCGCTCTTTACGGAATAATTCATTTATACTTGAACATATTTACAGCATAAATTCTAAATGTCAAACACCTAGAACACTTTGGCCAAAGATTCCAAATCATTCAAATACTTGCGAATCAACTAAGGGGACATCTGTATCTCATAAGAGACTATAGATTCTATATTAAACACCTAATCTTTGTCAC
Source organism: Simmondsia chinensis (assembly GCA_018398585.1). Lineage (NCBI taxonomy): Eukaryota > Viridiplantae > Streptophyta > Magnoliopsida > Caryophyllales > Simmondsiaceae > Simmondsia > Simmondsia chinensis. The sequence goes on from JAGTTD010000012.1 coordinate 23,389,798, forward strand.
ACTTCACACCACTACCTAGTATACGTGGGAATTCAGTTATTTATCTAGACCTTACTTATAGTAACAAAAGTAACTAACGTTCCATACACAAGTCTAGAATACTCTCAGAACTTAGAGTCATCGTTCAAACAGTACAACATGAATCACCCATTTCTGATAGTAGCCTAAAAATAAGTAATCCATATAGTCCAACTCAGTGTATCAATCTTATTAAACAAACCAACATAACACTTTTGGATCACCATCTATATGACCAAGACAAGTCATTTAAAGTGTCAAGTTATAGTCTTAGCATACAAGTGGTCCAAACTTGTCTTTGACTACGAATTTTTCAAATAACAATCCATACCATTTGTTCCAATCTATCTATGGGTTAATCTCATATACCACTTAGAAAAAAATATGCAAAATTGTAGTCTAAGAACTACACACATCTCATGGATGTTACCAAAAAGAAAATCACATGCAGTATATATGCTCACATACACAAATTTGACAAGGAAACGACTGAACCTTCAATTTTATTCATTAATAAAATAACATTTACATGAAAAATTTTGATTTTTAGGACACTATTCCTAACAGCGACCGCACTCCCACACTTGCATAGGGGATCCCATTAAGTGTGTGTTACTGCACATTACCAAACATATGGCCATGGGTCCATTAAGAGCTAAAACTCAACCTCATCCCTTGGAAATATATCAATAGTATCCATCAAGTGCAAGCTTTATTTACACCACCAAACATATGGCTATGGACCCATCTACACACTGTTCATATCATGGGGAGGGAAAAACAAAAAATACAGTATGTTCCTTGAATAGAACTTTAACTTTTCACATTGAACCTTTAAAACCAGATTGGGTACATTACGGTTCATTCATACATAGACTTTAATCCCATCCCCCTCAATGTTTCTATAATCATTTTATGACAAAAGCCTTTTGTCAACGGATCCGCAAGGTTCTTTTCAGACTTCACATAGTCCAGTGATATCACTCCACTTTCTAGAAAATCTTTCATGATCTTATGCCTGAGACGAATGTGTCTCCTATTTCCATTGTACACTTTATTCTTTGCCACAGCTTTGGCAGCTTGACCAACTCATATTCCATAGTAAAAGTGGCAGTACAAGATTGCTTAGAGAATTTCCAGGATATAGCACCACCAACTAGTGTGAACACATATCCACTAGTTGAATTAATTTCATCATTATCAGACACATAATTGGAGTCAATATATCCTTCTAATACAGCGAGAAACTTCCCTAAGTGAAGTCCCCAATCCATAGTTCCTTTTAAATATTTAAGCAATCTTTCGAATGCGTTCCTATGCTCTTGATTAGGATTATGTGTATATCCACTAAGTGTGCTCACAGTATATGTAATGTCAAGTCTAGTGTAGTTCATCATGAACATAACACTACCAATTATTTTGGCATACTCAGATTGGCACATAACAACACGTTTATGTTTAATTAGATACACACTGGGATCATAAGGTGTTCTTTCAGGATCAACATTAAATATTTCGAACTTTCTAAGTATCTTTTCAACATAATAAGACTGATTAAGGATTATACCTTCAGGAGTTTTCACAATCTTAAGTCCTAAAATCACGTCTGCCTCACCTAGATCTTCTATGTCAAATTTAGAGCATAGAAATTTTTTGGTCTCATTAACAACATTCAAGTTTGTGCCAAATACCAACATATCATCAACATATAAACAAATAATAACGCATCCATTTTAATAAGACTTAGAATATACACATGAATCACCATCATTTACATGGAAGTTAATAGTAAACATTGTGCTATTAAATTTCTCATGCCACTATTTTGGTGCTTGTTTGAGACCGTATAAAAATTTTCTAAGTTTACAAACTTTCTTTTCATTACTAGGGACAAAAAACCTTCAAGTTTTTCCATATAAATCTCCTCGTCTAGGTCACCATTAAGGAATGTAGTTTTAACATCCATTTGATGCACTATCAAATCATTAGTGGATGCAAGGGCATGACAGATGAATATGTGTCAAAATAATCAACACTTTTTTTTGCGTATAACCCCTAATCACTAACATTGCCTTAAACTTATCTATTAACCCATCAGCCTTAGTTTTCCTTTCAAATACCCACTTGCAACCTATTGCTTTACATCCTCTAGGAAGATCTACCGATTTTCATGTGTGATTGTTTAGAATTGATTCTAGTTCACTATTAATAGCCTCTTTCCAGAAAGTTGAATCAACCGACCTCATAGCCTTTTCATAGCTTTAAGGATCTTCTTCTGACATGTAGACACTTATGATTTCTTAATTTATGAAGTTATCTTCTATTAGGAAAGTAGTAATAAAATTAGATTCGAAGTTGGTTTTTTTCCTAGTTCTTTTACTTCTTCAAATTTCAGAAGTGTCTATATCGTTAGTGCAAGTGTGATCATGGTTAAAAGTCATTGCACAAGAAGGCAGATTAATAGGTTGTGCATCATTAGGCTTCAAGGGAATATATATTCAAAAAATTCAGCATCTCTAGATTGAATGATACTGCCACATGCATACCAACTATTTGATCCCTTGATTAGAAAACAATAAGCAGCATTGTAGTAAGCATATCCGATAAAAGTTGAATTAATTGTCTTAGGTCCAATTTGCTTCGTTTAAAGTTAGGAAGCCCAACCTTGGCTAAGCACCCTCACACTTTCAAGTATTTTAGATTACGGGCCTGACCGCATGACCTTTCCATATTTCGTATGGGCTCTTTATCGAATTTTTTATGAGGAACTCTATTTAGCACATGATGAGCAGATAATATCGCCTCCCCCCACATGTTATCAGGTCGTCCAAAGCTAATAAGTATAGCATTCATCATATTTTTTAAGGTTCTATTTTTCCTTTCATTGATGTCGTTAGATTGTGAATAGCAAGGAAGAGGAGTTCATGTATTATCCCATTTTCTTCGCAAAATCTTTCTAGTGAATTTGGGTCATATTCACCTCCTCTATCGGACCTAAGCCTCTTTATCTTTATTCCTAGTTGATTTTCAACTTCAGCTTTGTTTTTAAAAAATATTTCTTCGGCTTCATCTTTATTGTTTAGGAGATATACCATCAAGTATCTAAAGTAATCGTCTACAAAGGTTATGTAGTATCTTTTACCACCTCTACTCATTTGGCTTTTAAAGTCTCCTAGGTCGCTTTGTACTAACTCAAGGAGTTCAGATTGTCTTTCAATTGATATAAAGGGTTTCTTTAGCTTCTACACATACTTCACATTTACTAAAATTGGTATTACTAAAGTTAGAAATCATGTTCATTTCTTAAGTCCTTTAATCGACTGAACATTTGTGTGTCCTAAGCAAGCATGCCATAATTCAAGAGACTCAGCAAGGTAAGCATAAGAAGTACTAGCATTATCATTCACGCAAACAACATTTAGAATAAAAGCCCCCATTACAAAATCCCTTGCCCACAAATTCCCCATTCCTAGTCAGGATAAGCTGGTCAGAGTCAAAGGCTAGTTTTAATCCAGCTTTAATCAAGAGACTACATAATATCAAATTCCTACGTATTTTAGACACATGCAGGACATTCGTTAAAGTAAGGAATTTTTTAGAAGTGAGTGTTAAAGAAATCTTCCATTTTTCGAGGATAGGAGCTGCTGCAAAAATTGCCCATGTAGACTATCTCTCCATCGGTCACTTTCTAGTATTCATGGAACATGCTTTGGTTTGCGCAGATGTGCCTAATAGCTCTGGTGCTCACTATTCATCTAGCCATATTGTTCACTAGTTTCACCTCTAAAATAGCAGCTAATATGTTCTCTGTCTCTACAAGGTGGGCTTCGTTCTTGGAATCTTTAGGTTTGTTCTTATTGCTTCTACAGTCTTTTGCCTTATGACCACTTTTTCCACAATGGTAGCATTCTCCTTGGAATTTAATGTTTGGGTTTTAAATTTTTTCCCCAGGCTTGAGATTGGAATGATACTTTTTCCCTTTGTTCTTAAACTTGTCAAATGTACCAATCTTAACTTTGACAATATTAGCTTTAGAAAAGTCAGAGTACGAGTGTCCCTTAACTTTGAGTCTGTTTTCCTCCTCAATTTTCAAGTGTCCCACTAGTTCCTCTAAAGTTAGGACTTTTTTCTTGTGCATGAGTTGGTTCCTATAGTCCTTCCAGGAAGGTTAGAGTTTCTCCATCAAAACATCAGCTTGAGTGACTTTGCAAGTTTTTAGGCCTTCCGATAGAAGAGTGGTCATATTCATGGACTTGGCCAATTATCGGTTTATCATCCACGAATTTGAAATCTAACCATCTATTAACCGTGCATTTCCTAGTCCCTGCATCATCACCCCCCATATTTTTTCTGAAGGCAATCCCAAATTTCTTTTGATGAGTCAATTTTTACATAAATATCAAAAAACCCATCGCTTATGTAATGAAGCAAGTTACCCTTACAGGTTCGGTTATTCGAGATGAATTTTTCTTCATACATAGCTTTTTCATTTTTGGCTTTAGGTAGGTTTTTCTCATAATGTACACAATCAGTGTTTACTTGCTCTAGATAGAATAGCATTTTTTTTATGACCACCTCTTATAATTTTTTTCCGTTTAAGGGCTCGACTTTAGACATGTTGGGAAGAAGTAATTTGGTTGCTATGTTTAATATAGATATATAAGTCGTCTTTTAGATTGTTAGAAATTGAGATTAATATTTAAACACAGCAAGCAAACAAAATTAAACAGAAAATTTTACAAAATCAAAGGTACCGCGCCACGGCAAAAGCCACTGTCCTAAAAGACAATTCGTTGCTACTCCGGTGCAAACAATACTAGCGGCGGCTGGCCTCCATGATCAACGCGATCTAACTCTTAACGTGAACTCATATAAAAGAGCTGTGACTTGGGAACCAACGCGCCTTTTTACAATTTTATTCTGGAAAAGAAAAATTATTGTAAGAAAACCCACACCCACACCCTCGCCCGAGCACGGTACAGCAGGCAGGTGGCGCGCTTGTGGTTCCTACCATTCATTCACCCTTACTTAATTCAAAGAGTCGAATTACATGACCATATTTAAAGTGGACAACTCTTCACTCTTTTTTCTATGTGGGACAAAACAATATGGGGTTGAGAACAACTTAAGTTGTATCATTTTTTGAACACTATATAAGATATTTCTTTTTTTTTTTTTAAAGATAATTAGAGACAAAAGTCGTGATACAAAGTAGGTGTATCAATAGAAATGAGGCATAGGCCTACACGTGAAAAGGATGCCGCATGAAAGATTAATACAAGAACATTTCGAAAGACAATGAAAAAAAGTGAAAATCAGAAGATGTTGCAAGACTTGACTAACACTAGATAAAATACAAAAGCAGGATGATATCCAAGATGTGTCTAACACATATTAATACAGTTTGGTTGGGTATGTTATATATATGATTTTTAATGAGGTTGGTAGGTTTTTGGTATATGGTATATTTTCTTTAGGCTGTTTAAAGGTCATTTTGGCACCTTAGCAGGAGACCGAAAACATACCATATTAGAGGTTGCGGGCTAGAGTAGCGACCCAATGCAATATGTCACAAGATGACAAGCTCCCTATGCCAAAACTATGATGCCCCTTCACTTCACTCCACAAGTCCCTCGCCAAGGTCAGGCTAACCCCAATCCCAAATATAAAGTGCCCCAGTTTTAGGTGGAAATTACGTTAAGGAAGGAAAAAGGAAAGTAACACACGTATGAGAAAGGGAAAGAACACAAGAGAGAATGCTTGGTGGAATGAGAGAATGTGGATGCCATGTCCTAGCTCCACTCCTTGTATTTATAAGCAAAAGTACAAGAACATTCTAGAGATCTAGCCAACTGTGGAGAGATGAAAGGTCACACGGTTGGCAGGTGATTTACATTAAATGCATTTCTTGCTCACTACTTAACTTGGGACATTCTCTTGGGCAACCGTGCAGGCTGGCACACCTACCCCATAGTTGCCCCTTGCATTAAGTGCTACATAGATATTTTCCTAAGTACATTCTAGAATAAAAATTACCATACAATCAAAGTGAGAAAATACATCAGTAATTATAAAGTTCGGCGGTGAGTGACATTCTCCCCCACCTAAGCCATTGACGCCCCCGCCGGTGTCTAATTGGTCTTGAATGTTTGGATTGCGTCCTTGAAATGCCAAAGATCCTCCTCCTTCTCCCAAGTAGCTTCTGTTTCGGTTTGTCCCTTCCAGCGCCCCAAATACTCTGTGTACCTTGGCACCCCTCTTCATCCTATTGTTCTCACGGCAAGAATTTCTTCAAGGTCCTTGTCATGTGAGGTCACCACTACGGTAGGTGCACGACTGGACTCAGTGCGTCTTGGATCTTCCTGGTCTTGATGAAACAGTTTGAGGAAGCTAACATGGAATACCGGATGTGTCTTGACTCTTGATGGTAGCTCAATTTTGTAGGACACCTTTCCTACTCTTGCAACAACGAGAAACGTTCCCTCGTACCTTCGAATCAGGCCTTTGTGTACCTTGTGTAACGACTTGAATTGTTGAGGAAGTAGCTTCACCATTACCGAATCTCCAACTTGAAACACTAACGGCCTGCGCTTCAAGTCTGCCCACTCCTTCATCTTGCGTTGGGCCTTGTTTAAGTTAGTCTTGGAAATGTCAAGCCTTTGCTTCCATCCTTTGGCTGTGTGGTACGCTGGTGGGCTGCTTCTAGTGTACACGGTTGCCATGGCTTGCGGTGTCAACGGTTGTTGTCCAATCACGAGCTCGAAGGAGCTATGGCCCGTGGCTTCGCTGCGCTGCAGGTTGTAGCCGAACTGGGACGTGTCAAGGAACTTGGCCCAATCTTGTTGGTTGGCACCAACATAGTGCCTTAAATAAAGCTCAAGGAGTGCCTTTACCCGCTCAGTTTGGCCATCCGTTTAAGGGTGAAAGCTTGTTGAATAGTGCAAGTTCGAGCCCATCAACTTGAAAAGTTCTCCCCAAAATTTCCCAATGAATCTTGGGTCCCAGTCACTGATAATATTGCACTGCAGTCCCCAATACTTGACAACATTCTTGAGAAACAAACGCACTGCTTCAATGGCGTTGTAGTGTCTTAGGGCAACGATGAAGGTCCCATACTTGGAGAATCTGTCCACAACCACTAAAATAGACCGGTAGCCTTTGAAATGAAGTCCATGGAAACCCTTTCCCACGGGCGGTTTAGCACGGGTAGGGGTTCAAGTAACCCTGCTGATACCTTGTGTTCAATCTTGTCCTGTTGGCAAACAAGGCATGTCTTGACGTAGGCTTCGGCATCATCCCGCATCCTTGGCCAATAATAATTTTCGTCCAAGTGTGCAATGGTCCTTTCCATCCCCGGGTATCCTGCCCATTGTGAGTCATGACAATCTTTGAGAAGGTCGCGCCTCAAGTTTCCCCATTTCGGGACAAAAACCTTGTTGCCCACCCTATACAAAAGACCCTCAACAACCTAAAATCTTCGGGTTTTACCTTCGACAGCAAGTGTCAATAGGTACTATGCTAGGTTGTCCCTTGTCATGCCCTCGTGGATCTTGTCCCGGATGGCCCCATGCACTACACTGATACTTGCGAGCATGCCCTTGCGGCTTAAGGCATCAGCCACAACGTTGGCCTTGCCTGGCTTGTACTCCATTCGATAATCAAATTCAGCCAAAAAGTCCTGCCACCGTGCCTGTTTGGGACTTAGCTTCTTTTGATTTTGGAAATAGCTTGTAGCATCGTTATCCGTCTTGATGATGAATCTTGACCCGAGCAAGTAATGGCGCCAAACTAACAAGCAATGAACAATGGTTGTCATTTTTTTGTCATGGGTAGGATAGCGCCTCTCGGTGTCGTTGAGTTTCCGTGATTCAAAGGCAATGGGGTACTTCTCTTGCATTAGTACACCCCCAATAGCATAATCTGAGGCATCCGTGTGAACTTCAAAGGGAATGTCGAAGTTTGGCAGGCATAGAATTGGTTCCTCCAACACGGCTTTCTTCAGGTCTTCAAAAGCACCTTGGCATTTCTCATCCCAGTGCCAAGAGATTTTTTTCTTCAATAAGTTGGTCAGAGGCGTGGCTCTGGCTGAATATCCCATGATGAACCTTCTGTAATAGTTAACTCGGCCCAGGAAGGACCTTAGTTCGCTGACTCCCCATGGAGGCTCCCACTCTTCAATGGCTCGAATCTTGGTTGGATCCATACGTATCATTCCTTGGCCTATATGATGGCCAAGGAAAGAAACTTCTCCCTGTGCAAAGGAGCATTTCTCCTTCTTGACATAGAGTTGGTTCTTCTTTAGCGCTCGGAAAACCTTCTTTAGGTGCTCAACATGCTCCTTTAGTGATTCGCTATAAATAACGATGTCGTCAAGGTATACCACCACAAAACGGTCAAGGAAGGGCCTTAGAACTTCATTCATCAACTTGCAAAATGTTGCAGGAGCATTAGTAAACCCGAATGGTATCACTAGGAACTCGTATGCTACATAGCGTGTCACGCAAGTGGTCTTGGGCTCATCTCTGGCTGCGATCCTCACTTGCCAATAGCCCGACCTTAGATCAAGCTTAGTGAAGTAACGGGCCTTCCCAAGTCTATCGAACAAATCAGCAACCAAGAGAATGGGATACTTGTTCTTCACAGTTACCTTGTTTAGAGCCCGATAGTCTATGAACATCCTCAAAGACCAATCATGCTTCTTTTAAAAAAGCACAGGGGTGCCGTATGGGGCCTTTGAGGGCCTTATGAACCCAGTGTCCAAGAGTTCTTTGAGTTGTCTTCACAGTTCCTCTAGCATCGGTGGAGCCATACGGTATGGTGCCATGGCAGGTGGCCTTGCTCCTGGCTCAAGTTCTATGTGATGATCAACTTCTTTCCTCGATGGAAGTTGTTTGGGCAATTCTAGTGGCATGACATCATGAAAGTCCTCTAGTACCTTGCGCACTTCTTCTGGCACCTCTCCCTGGCTGGTGTCTTCGTCCCCATTCAAAGTGGCAATGTACGTCACATGTTTTTTGCGTACTCCATTCTTGAACTGAACAGCGGAGAGTAGTTTGGCTGAGACCTTCTCCCTTAACAAAGGAATAGCATAAGACTCACGGTCCTGAGTTATCTCCATGATATTGTCCTACAGAAAGGATAGAGGCTTGACAGAATCAAGGAACTCCATCCCTAGCACCATCCTAAAGTCATCCATGGTCACAACGGTGAGGTCCACCACACCCTTCCAGTCCCCCAACTGAAGAGGCACTCCCCTTGCGATCCCGTAAATTGGCTTAGACAAGGCATTCACTGTCTCCATCCAACCTGCTTCTTTAGCAAAGACCAACTTCAATTTTTCTGCTTCTTGCCTTCAAATGAAGTTATGGGTGGCGCTCATGTCAATAAGTGTCTTAACTTCACACCCGTTAACCCGTGTGTTCAACTTACATCAAACCCTGCCATGAATGCATCCTGTGTGCGCTGCCTTGCGCACCCCCTTGGGCATCATTTTGACCTGGAGCGCAATCCAGGGCCCTGGTGCTGCTAATCTGGGCCTCCCTTTGAACCTCTGCGCTTCGGTTTGCTGCGGCTGGGCCTTCATTGGGGCCTCCGTGAGTCCCAGTGCTTCGATCCCTCCAGCATGTGTCCTAGTCTGGGCCTCCACGCATCCCTGCGCCCTGCCTCCCTATCCTGCGCACTCGGTGCACTGTCAAGAGCACGGCTACACCTGTCTCATGCCTTGTGTCCTGATGACCCTTGCACCCCCTGGGCTATGGCCCCTAGGAAGTGCATTGACCCCATGCTTGCTCCCTCAGCCTCCTATTCATGTGCAGCCACAATTACGTTGAGTGCCTTGCGTTGTGGGCACTCCCTGACATAGTGAGGACCCCCACATAAGAAACATTCGGTGTGCTTGGCTTTGTCATGCTTGCCTTCATTCTGCTTCCCCTTGTCTTTGTGATGGAAGGGCTTGTGAGGCTTCTCTCCCCCACCTTTGCCCTTGTTACCCTTATGGTCTTTCTTCTTATTGAAGTCCTTCTTGACCTCCACCAGATTCTCAGCTTCGGAGATGGCAGTAGCAAGGTCTTGCACTCCTCTTCTCTTTAGTTCTACCTCGGCCCACGATTGTAAGTCGTCCATGAAGTAAAACAAGCGAAGAGTTTCAGGCAAGTCAGCAACTTCCAGCATGAGTGACTGAAATTCAGAGATGTATTCTCTAATGGACCCCGATTGTCTCAATCCTCGGAGCTTCTTCAAGGCCAAGCCTTTGGCATTCTCAGGGAAAAATTATTTTTTGAAGTCCCGAACAAAGTATTCCCATGTTTCAAGGGTACAAACCCCAAGGGTTATGTCCCTATGACGTCTCCGCTACCACAATGCTGCATCATCCCCTAGATACAACGTGGTTGTGTTGATCTTTGTTGCATCCTCTTCGATGTGTAAGGCTTCAAAATACCTCTCTAAAGTCCACAAGAATTGTCCGCTTCTTTGGCGTTGCTTTTTCCCCCAAACACCGGAGGGTCGGGCACTCTGACTCGTGGGACAGTGCTAGTGCTTGCACTGGCACCACCTGAGAAAGCAGCCTTGCACATTATCACGTCAGCCTTCGTGTTGTCCAGCACCCCCCTGAATGCGAGCAAGGCCAAGGACATCTTGTCAAGTTGTTCCTCCAACCCGGACTTGACAATATTGATAGAGGTGAGGGCCTTGTCCTCTAATTCAGCAACGTTCTCCTCCACGATTGCTACAATGTCCTACTTCTCATGGCAATCCCCCATTGGCATCTCCAACCTAGCTACCCGTGCTTCCAATCCCGTAAGGATGTCCCTTGACACAGACGGATCCTTGTTTTTGCTGGTCTTCTTTGCACGAGTCTCAAGTCTCCCCGTATTCTCCTCCACTACATGAGAGGTGCTTACATTCCCCTCTTCCATTGCGGTACTCCCAGCTCAATCGTAATAGGCTCTATTACCAAATTGTCACGGGATGACAAGCTCCCTATGCCAAAACTGTGATGCCCCTTGACTTCACTCCACAAGTCCCTCGCCAAGGTCAAGCTAACCCCAATCCCAAATATAAAGTGCCCCGATTTTTGGTGGAAATTACGTTAAGGAAGGAAAAAGGAAAGTAACACACGTATGAGAAAGGGAAAGAACACAAGAGAGAATGCTTGGTGGAATGTGAGAATGCGGATGCCATGTCCTTGCTTCACTCCTTGTATTTATAAGCAAAAGTACAAGAACACTCTAGAGATCTAACCAACTGTGGGGAGATGAAGGGTCACACGATTGGTCGGTGATTTACATTAAGTGCATTTCTTGCTCACTACTTAACTTGGGACATTCTCTTGGGCAACCATGCAAGCATGCCACACCTACCCCACGGTTGCCCCTTGCATTAAGTGCTACATAGATATTTTCCTAAGTACATTCTAGAATAAAAATTACCATACAACCAAAGCCAAAAAATACATAAGTAATTATAAAGTTTGGCGGTGGGTGACAGATAGCTTGCTTTTACTAATACCGGAGGTATGGTTCGGTTCTCGCCCTACTTTCTTGTTTCAATTTGTGTTGTTTTGATGTCCCTCTTGGTTGTTTATTTAATTCTAGTGGGGAATTGGGAATATGGTGGGAGTTAGTGTATCCCTGTTTTCGGGTGCATTGAGTCGTTAGATATGGCTTTTGTAAGTGTTTCTTGTTATTTTCCCTTTTCCTTGCCCTATGCGTGCACTTTTTGGGGTCTCTTCGTGAGATGCCTATTTTTGTTTCGCGAGTTTTCTTTACTACTTACTGAAAAAGGGGATGGTTTTAGGGGTTGGGCATGACTATCTCGATGGCTTTCTCAATTTTGTTTTTGTTGGTATTAGTACCAAGATGGATGACCTCCTGGGAAGTCCTCACCCTCAGGTTGGGGGCACTGGAAAACAGCTTCTCTTCGGGTTAACACCCTGAAGGGGGAAGGCTGCGTACATCCGGCCCCCCAGACCCTACGTAGGCGGGAGCCCTTAAGGCACTAGGTATGTTCCTTTTCTTGTTATTTTCCTTTTTCACACTATGTCGGTTATTATATCACGAGTTTATCCTTGCTAATTATTGAAAAAAAAGATCTTGGGTATATGGTTTTTTTTATCCATGGGTCAGCATGGGTCATAGAAGACACTATGCAACATTTTCTCAACATTTCTTAAATTAAAATGAGACACGTGACTAGGGCCTACCATAATCTCAAGCAACTGCATGGAGCCCCGAAATTTTAGGGGCCCTCCCATTTTCAGGGTTGTGAGTTTTAAAGTATCAATTATCAATATTAATAAGTTTATAATTAAAATTTTTATAACTTGTATACGAAGGGCTTCATTTGAAAATTTTGCTTGGGTCCCAAAAATATCAAGACCGGCCCTACATGTGATATCCGTCTTTGAAATTTAATTGTAATACTAATTTGCTAAACATAAAATTTTACGAATTAGAATCAAAAATAATTGAAATCGTGTGTCATTATTTGGCTTATAGCTGACTTAAAACAATAATTACCGATAGGTTGTTGATCAAAACTAGAACGATCCTTAGTGATATCGGGATCATAATTGAATTATTTGATCACCTTATTGGATCAATAAATGATTATTTATATTAAATTCAGCCTGCATGAAAATCAAAATTTAGATTACTTTTTGATCAACATGACCGAGCTCGATCCTACAACCCCAGCAAATGCAACCCTACCCAACACTATTATTCTACTATTTTGGGGTTTAGTTCAGTTTTGGGTAAAATATTAGATGGATCACAGTGATTTTAGACTCTACCCATCCAAACCCACCTATGCACATCCCTAAGCATATTTAAGTTGATTTTGCGGGTCAATGTACTGGACTGAATAAATTTAAAGGGAAGATAAGTAGGTTCTTTGTTTGGGTTAAGCCTCATGAAGGTTTACATGGTGAACTAATTGTTATAGTGGGCCAGGTTACAATCAGGCAGACTCTATGGATTTACAAAATATTTCGGTTGAGTGGGGCTCAGTCTGGCCCATTCAGGTTCAGGGTTAATTTAGGTTGTTGACTATAGTTGGGAAGGGTTAGATTGGATTAAAGTTATTTCGAGGTTTAAGTTACTTTACCTTTGAATGAAACTGAATTTGGGTCAATCTTGGATGATGTTGCACGGACGGTGGGAAGGAGGGTTGCTCTCTTGGTGTAGATCATTAAATTTATTTATTTTTTATTCTTAGTTGCGCTTTATAAAATTATTTGTCGTTCTCCAAATCTCATATTAAGGTTTCAAAGATTAGGTCTTGAACCCTAACCTTGGTTGGGATAGAGAGAGTATGAGATGAGAAAGAATATAGAGTTTAGATGAGAAAGGAGGGAAGTGAGATGAGAAAATAGAGAGAGAAATCAAATGTAATCAATTCATTCATCCAAAAGTTATGAATTACAAGCTAATACAACCCTTATATATACTACTTACATAGTATGTGCCTAATGCTTTGAATCTGGCAACACAAGTACTAACCAACTTGGGAAGTATCTAGAAATATGTAAAACTAAAGCTATTACATTTTAACTAAAACTTAACTACTCAACTCCATCAGCAGCACAGCACACGCAGCAGCACCGTAATGCAGGAAATGCACTTGATACAACCACTACCTTGTAGTAAAGAAGCTTAAGACCAAGCTACTACATCATATACTAGACTAACAACATCCTAACAACAACAAACACCCGTGGCAGCAGCATATGAGCAACTAACAACAGCTAACAGCAACACATAGCAGTAGGACAAGACTACAGCAGCAACTTAGCAACAGGACAACAGCTCAGCCACCCTGATCTTCATGCCTCGGATTCTTGAATCATAACATTCCCTTCCCCTTGAAAACATTCTTGTCCTCAAGAATAGAAGAGAATTGTAACAATGAAGAACACTTGTTGCCTAAGAAAATACATCTGAAGTGATGAAGTGCTGAAATCTGCAGCTGAGACGACCCCTAAGCACTTCAATTTATCGCGATGCCATGTCTGCGTTTGAGAACATAATGCTCTTCAGGAGGTCTGCTACGATCAAACCAAACATCACCAACACATTCCAAACCCTTCCTGTTGCAGTTAACACGGCTCAAAACCCAGACTCGCTGCTGAAATTCCCCAAATGCAGAGACAATTCTGTTTTTATGCATGTAGTAAGCTATACTACTGATTTTGTGTATCTTTGTCTCCATTAAACTGCATATGAAGTCCTTGAGTACCTCGGGAGGCCTTCCAAACCCAAACCAAGGGAAACAAACATTAAATTCTGCTTGTAAACATTCCCAAATGCAGTTCGAACAGCTCCAAAATAGAATTATTTCATTCCGAACTTGCCGATCGGCATGCCAAAACTGCATATTAGCTACTGGAACTGGATTCCTTGTTGATTTAATGTCCTCTGCTGCAATGATTTTCAACTTATTCAGCTCACACAACCACCTACTAACCCAACTCATGACATGCTCAATAAATCCTTGATTGCTTTCCAAATGAACCGAAGTTGATGCAGAGTCTAGTAATGCAATAGTGCTAACTTGTTGCGATTCATGATAGCATAATGCAGCTCGATTTTGGTTCATATGAAAACTACTTGAAGGGAACCAGTTATTACTCCTTCCAAAAGACACAATAGCATTAACCAAAACAAATCTGAGCAGCTTATTTATAACTGACAGTGAAGAATCTCCCCAAAAAGGTTCTGCAACCTTCAAAATGTCCTTTAATGGAATCTTGAGAATAAACTTGTAAGAATTCAAAATTCCAGCCACGACTTCCCATTCTCTTGCATAAAACACACGAATTAGGAGTTCATAAACCCTTGTTGAACACCTAGTGTACACTGACATAACTTGAACATCCAAAACTTGCCCAACAACTCTGCTAATGCTGCAGTTCTCCTTTTGTGATGTGAACAGCTGACTTTTTGGGCTCCCAAACTTATCCCGACACCAATTGTGCACCAAATAATCGAGCTTTGCTTTATTACCAACTAATACAAGCATGAGTAACAGATATAACAAATGAAGGTACCAACCCAGCTCTTGATCAGCTGAAAACTCCTTCAAAATCTGAGATGTTCTGCTCCACCCTGGGCTGCTGATGTACACTCCAATTTCAGCTAGATTTATCCTTGGTGTTGCATTGATCTTTTCCATCCAAACTTTGAGAAGATATTGAAGCTTATGCATATGATTTTTCCATTCCGAAACACCCTTGCTGATCACCCTCAACACACACAGGATCAGCACCAGATCATGTCCATATAGTCCCAGCTTATCCAGATCATGTAGCTTGTAACATGAATAAGTCCGGTCATCACAACCAGCTTGGGTTTTAACTTCGCAATGACTCACGACCTCTAACATTTTTCCACCAATGTTTGTAATGACGTTGCATTCATCAACATCACACAGCAGCAACGAATGCTTAGCTCCTCCAAAATCTTGTAAATCAGTCCCTCCCGGATCAAGGAAGCTTCCAACACCCATCACATCAGTTAAAACATCTGCTGGACAGCTTCTGGACTGATCTGAAATCGGTTTCAGCATGTTACAGCAGTTATACCCATCTAACAACTCAATTGCGTGTTCAACCACATTGCTTCTCCTTCGTTGGACTTTGAAACGCACTCTCGCAGCTAGATTAGTTCTTTTCAGCAGAGAATGAACCCTTTTCGGCTTCGTATAAACTCGAAAATCTTCTCCTGGATTAGGAGGTAACTCGTCATATGAATGGGTATTAGGAGGTAACTCTTCATATGAATGGGTATTTGAACACACCGATACTCCCCTCAAAAGCACACCTTGTTCGATATCCGATAGTACCACAGCAGTAGCAGCTGATTTACCAATAGAATGTAATCGTTCAGCAGTGAAGTTGCTACAATTTTGATCCAAAATCGGCTCGACAGCAGGCCTCAAGTTCGGATTCTGCATACCAACTCGCCATAGAGTAACACTTAACTGATTTGACGATGTATCTAGTGAAATAACAGCATTAGCATCAAGCTTATCAGATGTAATTAAAGATTCTGCAGTCACCACTCCCTATATACTAGCATATACATCGGTAAGATCAGCGTCTTGAGTTCGTTCTTGTTGATCATCAAGCATCATAGGCTGAGACACAACCAAATGCTTCAATTTTGGCTTGGACAACTTCTTTTTACCCACAACATCTCCCAATGCTTCACTTAGACGATTTCTCTTCGACTTACTCTTTGCTTTCTTAATCATTCCTCGGACATGTGAATCATATTCCCAATCCAGATGCACGTCATATTGTTCCTTAACATCGTCAGTAGACTGTAACTCTCGCATAGAGTCTTCATAAGAGACATCTTGTTCAAACTCAGGTTCTTTTAGCTTGTGTTCTTCAATTTCGGCATTGTCATGGTCGAGTTCATCTTCAACAACAACAGATTGTACCTCCTCTTTTTGCTCAACAACGAACTCTTGCAGTAGAACCACTTCCGTAGGTGGAACTATCTAGCTAGAAGGCTCAATTTGTTGCACCCGATCTTCCTTGTTCACATCCTTACCCAAAAACATCTTCAACATTTGTTGAATGCTGTCATTTCGCTGCTTATTCTCAAGATACTACAGATCAAACTTAGCTTTGAGCTCGATTTGCTGCTGATCAAACTTAGCAATCAGCTGTTCAGCTTTGACACATAACTCCCGGAACTGATCGTTAATTGAATACTGAGGTTTGATTGTAACATTTGTGCCCGCTTCTGATCGAGTTCTCTCACCATCAACCATATTTGCAAATGAACAACAACTTCGATCTGGAGTCAGCACCTTTGCAGAGAACAATTTCGAAATTCGCAGAAATGTAAAACTTGTTTCGCAACTCTTCAACAATCGATTGTTTAATGAAGTTGTACTCCTTCTTTCGCACAAACAAGCACTTGCTATGGGTTCCTCGATCGTCAATGAGTATAAACCCTAACTGATAAATTTCGAACAAAACAGCGAACAAACCCTAACCCGACGAATTCTGACAGCCACGTTTAGTCGAGTTATTCGACTTCCACTTCTTATTTAAGCTCGATCCTGGCTCAAAAGCAAGTACTCAACACAACACTCAAGCAATCTTAACAAACGAGGTCGGATTTCAACACCTTCGCTCCTCCTATTCACTGTCAGACTTTCGCCTCTGCTGACAAATTTTCGCCTAAGCAAAATCTTGACTCAATAACAAATAATTCTCAAAGATCACTATAGATTCTGATGAATTCTTACCACTTGTAAGCTCAGCAACACAAAGTAGACATCATCCAACAACAAACACGAATTCTCAATGAATTGCAACTTGAAGATCACAAATCATTACTTCAATCTTTCACTTCTGAATTGCAGAACCTGATTAAACCTCGATACAGCAGGTTTCTTATCTTTTGATGATGTTCAAGTGTAATGTGGATCAATTTGCATCACTTTAACTTCTTTTAAGCCGATTCAGGCGACGATTGACTTAGCTCAGCACAAAACTTCAGCAACAGTTATTTTGCTTCAGCACCAAAACTCAGCAGCTAATGTCAGATCGATCCAACTGCATTAAATCTGAATCAGCTTGGATGTTGAATGTACTCAACAAGCACTTGTCAATTAATCTTTGTTCAATGTAATTCACTCAATTATAATCCCAACCGAAAGCACAATCCCAGGCCTGCAGGTCACCAAATGCAGTAACCGCCAATTCACACTTTCAAAATTCAGAATTTAAGTCTGATCACAAAATCTGAACTAAATTTGTATCACAATTATTTTTATTGATTAATTGAAATGCAATCAATCAGATTTTGTATTTTTACGGATATGAGCTTGATTCGGAAGCCAAATCAAGGCTCTGATACCAATTGTTAAGGTTTCAAAGATTAGGTCTTGAACCCTAACCTTGGTTGGTATAGAGAGAGTATAAGATGAGAAAGAATACAGAGTTCAGATGAGAAAGAAGGGAAGTGAGATGAGAAAATAGAGAGAGAAATCAAATGTAATCAATTCATTCATCCAAAAGTTATGAATTACAAGCTAATACACCCATTATTTATACTACTTACATAGTATGACCTAATGCATTGAATCTAGCCACACAAGTACTAACCAACTTGGGAAGTATCTAGAAATATCTAAAACTAAAGCTATTACATTTTAACTAAAACTTAACTACTCAACTCCATCAGCAGCACAGCACACGCAGCAGCACCGTAATGCAGGAAATGCACTTGATACAACCACTACCTTGTAGTAAAGAAGCTTAAGACCAAGCTACTACATCATATACTAGACTAACAACATCCTAACAGCAACAAACACCCATAGCAGCAGCATATGAGCAACTAACAACAGCTAACAGCAACACATAGCAGCAGGACAACAGCTCAGCCACCCTGATCTTCATGCCTCGGATTCTCGAATCATAACATCTCATTTCATATAAGACATTGATATATTAATTTTCTAACTCATTCTACATAACGAATATATGACAATAATATAATCATGAATCTCTTGTAAGATTTTTGTTCGTTGCAAAATATGCATTATAATTGTATCTCAAACGTGAGTTACTTTTCTTCTATAATTGGCAACAAAGTCACAATACAATATAGGCAACTCATACAAACAAGATCTGGGTCAACTTGTATAAAAGCGGGGATCAAAATACAACAAAAATACAACAGCATCCCTATCCGAAAAAATACTATTACAAAAACAGGTGCTAAGATGACTATACCACCACTAGAGAGAAAACAGGAAGTGCTGACATCAGAAGGGGAGAGCGAGACAAATGCGCCAAAGTTAGTGATGAAGTTGGCTAGAAATCAGGTCAATCATAACACTAGTTCATTATTGCAATCTGCTCGGCCATAATAGTTTCTATGCTCCCACACCTGCTTTGCACCAAGAAGATTATCAACATTTATAACCTTTTTGCCCCTATTCCCCAAATTCCTCCTTCTTTGATTACTTGAAGGCTTAACTAACCTATTTGCACTACTCGGGGATGACATGTCCTTCAAAAACTCTTGTAGGTCCCACTTATCTTGCTCTTTTTCTTTTTTTCTTTTTTTTCCTACGCTTCATTACTCTAGGACCCTTTTTGATAATAAAAAAAAAAAAGTTAAAATCATGACACTCTATCACCGCTGTTCTTCTTCTCCCCCTGATCTTACTAGATTCCTCCATAAGTGGAAATAGGATGGCTCTTAAAGAGCTGTCATCATCACAAAGAGATCTTTCTAAAGTAGGGGGCCCAAAACGTGGCTGATATTTAGGCCCTGAGGACATTGATTCAATAGCACTTACAATGTCTGAAGCTTGATTTCCTTGACAAGGCGTCTGTTCCTGAGATCCAGCTGATTTGGCCATATCATCCTCAATCCATGGTGAAAGAAGAGAAGGGTGCTAGTTGACTCGAGCTGCCTGGCTAGGACCTACTGACGGTTGAATAATCCACTAGGTAGGGGAAGGTATAAGGGTTAAGCGTGGGTATTGGATACCCCAAGGCCCCCTACTGTCAAGTGACTATCGACATAGAGTGCAATATGACCCACACTTCACTCATCAGGCCTCACATCAACATTACCCAACCTGAAACAGGGCAGTGAAGAAGGATGAAAGGTTGAAAGACGTTGTCCTCGAATGAAAGAAGCTCTAACACCTTGTGCATGTTAGGGAGGTGTAGCCTATTCTCTAATTAGTCTGGCAAAGGCAACGAAGGCGATAATTTTGCAATTGCAGATCATTTCAAAACTACCTTCTTTAATAATGCGACATCCCCACTGAATTGTACTTGAACCACTTATTGAATAATTGATGGGGAGCATGTGTCAATGAATACTCTTACTATGTCCATGCATCTCATTGTAGATGTTCTGGTGTCCACTTGAATGAACTTGCTCCAAATATTAGCAAGATCAATAAAGCACTCCTTCAACCAGAACTGTAGTGGCAGTCCATGGATCTCAATCCAAACTCTTCTATTCAAGGATCAAGGTGTTTGGCCTAAATATCTATACACCCTATTCAATATACATAGCAACAGCTATTTTTAGGCCCAAGGTAGGATTCCATTGAATTAGCAAAGTCGCATGTTAGGACGAAATAATTTGAGCTTAACCCCCTAGGGACCAAACCTTAAAGGTTATTCTCTATAATGAATTTGAGGACATTATAAAGGGTCTCATCCTTAAAAGCGTGAACTATTATCGATTAGTTAAGTCAAGCCTCCACACGTGTACTTGTACTGGACTTCACAATTTTAGGAGAGTTCTGAATCTCAGCATGCTTGACGTAAGACCCTGAAGATGCTTCTTCCAGAATATGATTGGAAGGTATAGCATCGGGTCCTCCATCCTTATTAATTCGTTGAGCCCATGTGTGGGATTGGTTCTGAAGAGACGTAAAACTAAACCTTGTGCATTGTTTAGCCCATCCAACTCTGATCTTTAATCCTGCGACCCATCTCCCATTCAAGCTGGCAATTGCCCTGGCAACCTCACTCCTATGCAAAAACCTAACAAAAACATAAGAAAATTGTGTTCTCCCTCTTCTCTTTTAAAGAACAAATGTGTCATGGATTGAACAAAATCCTCGAAATACAGCTTGGAGCCATGACTTTGTTGATCTCACCGATAGGCCATCAACAAAATGATACTGCCTCATCAGAGGTTAGCATTTCAATCATCCGAAATGAAAGTACGAAGGTTGGGATCGGCGGCAGTGGTGGAAATTTGAGATCGAAGGTGTTGCAGTGAAGGGTCATTGACACAGTTTTGAGTGGGTGCCATGAAAGAGTTGTGGTGGCGATAGAAGACGGGAGACGATGCGATGGTGGAAGATGAAGGGTCAAAGTTTGAGCAGTGGCAGGGATGTAGTGCTGGTGATGGTGGCATCGATGGCGATGGTTGAGGCGACTGCGATGGGACTGTAGGATTTTGGGGCAATTAAAACTCCAGTAATTATGGTGGTGCCAAATCGGAAGTCGGCGAATGGTGGGTTGGCTGAGAAGAAGAGAGAGAGAGGGTTGTGGTTTTGGTGGTGGATGTGGTGGTAGTGATGGTCACGGTGAGTGGTTTTGTCGAAGGAGATAAATTGGTCTCACGCTTGTCTGGGGCAACATAGGGACACAAGAAGAGAGGTTGAGTGTTGTGTAAGGAGACGGAGAAGAGAGAGGGTTAATGTTGTGGTGGTTGTGGCGGTAGGACACAAGGTGGTTATGGTGGTAGTGAGTGGCGTGGTGGTGGTGGAGATGGTGGCAAGGAGTGATGCAGTGGTGGAGACAAAGGGACGCAAGGGGTGCTTCACTCCCATTGGTAATAGAGGGTTTAAACGCTAGTTACGTGACATCTTAGTTAGGTCAAGATGCATTTGCACCTCTAGTTTTTCCCATAGGGACCCCTCGGATTTGTGAGTCAGTATAAGAATTTTTAGGTTTGCTTAGAGTTGGAGAGAAAAATATGAGTGCGTTCCCTTTGTTTTTGATGTCTCTTCCCATATGTTTCCTTCCTTATTGTACATTAGGTTATCCATATAATTGCTTGAGTCTCAAGTGTGGATACCATGCATTACTTATATCGTATGGGGGCTTTTCCACACCTTCTGTGCATATTAGACAAACTAAACAGGTTTGAAGTGGGCTAACCATAAGTGAACATAGTTCTTCTTAGGATGACCCATGCTTGGTTAAGGGCATCCTATGCCCATGATGGACAAGGTGACTTGGCACATAATGGTCCACAGACAACCCATGCGCTTTTAGGCTTGTCGTGAAGGATGACCATATGGTCGCTCACGAGGGGTGACTTGATGAAAGTTGGCAGTGGGCAATGTTGCAGTTGCTAGGGGCGATTGACCTTGCAGTCGCCATTAGAAGGCTACTCGCGTGTGTTCGGTACTCGTACTAGACCGGTTGCCTAGTTTTTCATGTGGGGTTGGGTTGTTTTTAGGGAGCTTGTTACACTTACTATGTATCTTGTGCTAGTCAGATTGGTCTATGAGTTACTATGGTCAGTTCACTTTTGCGCCTTTAGATTTTCCTACAGGGAACCCCTCTGATGTTTAAGTCAATATAATACTTTTAAGATACATAGAAAGTGGCAGAGAAAAATATGAGTGTTTTCCTTGTATCTTCTCATGTGTCTCCTTCCTTATCACACGCTAGCATATTCATAGAATACGGCGCTTGAGTCTCATGTATGGATGACATGCATGACTTATACTATATGAGAGTTTTTCAGACATTGCTTGCATACGTTGGAGAATTAATGAGGTTTGAAGTGGGCTCGTCACAAGTGAACACACCTCTTCCTATTGATGGTCCATGCTTGATCGGGAGCATCCTATGCCTACGATTGACATGGTGACTTAGCACATACTAGTCAGTGGACGACCCGGGCCTTTGTAAGCTAGCATTTAAAGGTAACTCACTGGTTGCAAGGCAACCTTGTGATCATACGCAATGGGCAACCTAGCAATTGCTAGTAGTGGCCGGCCTTACGGTCACCATTTGATGGTTACTCGAGTGTGTTCGGTCCTCATCTTAGGTTGGTGCACGAGCCCTTGGGATTTATTGTATTATTTTTTTATGCACACGTTTTTGGTAGGGGGACCTCATACATAGGCCTGGCTTCGTAAAGATCCTTAGTAATTTTTTAGGGAAACAATTAGCCCCTCCCTCTTTGAGTAGACATATTCAATCATGGAGCAAGACTTAACAATTTTCCCTTTGCTCATAATGCATCCGTACACTATTCGTAAATCTTGACGCTTTCATTTCTAACTAGTTCTGTTGGTGTAATCTCTTGCAAAATTCGTAAGTACGGGTATCCTAGAGACCTCAGGTGTTGAGGCCGTATAGTCACTTTCCTTAAGACTTATTTCGGCATAGGAAATAGTCTTGGGGATACAACAACAACCAAAATGATGAAGTGAAAGTGTGTAAAGGGAGAGACAAAAGAGATGAATGAGAATGGTGTTTTCAAGAACTTTTCAATAAAATGATTCTCAAGTTCTTACAATTATCTCTGTTTTCTTTTTCCAATTTTTCTTCTTGTATATCAATCTGACAAAGGGGGAGAAAATATATGAAAACTAAGAAGAGTTACGTCCCAAAAAACAACCCAAAAAAGTGGCGCGAAAAATCGGGAAAAATCTTAAACCAGAACTGCCAAAAACTGGCCCTGTGTGTCTACGCACAGAGCTGTGTGTCGACACACGGGCTCTATGTGTCGACACACAACTCTGCATTATCGTTCTGTAAGATTGTGTGTCGACACACGAGCCCTGTGTGTCGACACACATCCTATACATGTAAAAATCACTTTAAATAACATCGGGATAAATCTCTTAACACTTCATTAACAATTCTCATTTTGAAAATACATTAACAATCCCCCACCATTTTAAAAATACAACCATTCTCACAATCAACATCTCTAAACTAAAGGAGGCATTGTTGTGCATCAACAAGGGTGTCTCTCCATTGAACCCCCGGCTAGTGAAAAGACTGTTACAGTTAATCGGATCGAAAATGGTAGACCAAGCTTTGAACCATACAACTCATTTGACTAACAAACTATCTAATCATGCACAAGATGTACTCCCCATACACACCCTACAACTCCCAAATCGACACATATGAAGCCTTGTGTCTTGTACCCTTCGCGAGTGTTTCAAGGCCAAACCCTTTGTCAAAAATCACCCCTTGAAGCGGCCAAACTTCACTCTCACTAAGGTGAATCCCACTGATCATGTCCCTACGACTCGACATTCAAGAATAAAATAAAATTGAGTCCATTAAGAGCGTACGCTCATCCTCTTAGGTTCTCTGACGCAGGTAACCAAGCACTTTTCACAGGGGATGGAAAACTCTTCTTTTAGTGCTTGAAGTCACACGGATGATAAGTCTCACTCATTGAACCAGAGACCTGACGTCATACCAGGCGTCGAGTTGAGGGCCTATCATGGGCGACTCACAATGACAAGTTTCAACCCCATTCCTTCACTAGTTTTTAGAACCAAGTCTCTAGCTAGGCCTTTCATAAATGGATCCGCTAGATTCTAACTGGTTCTCACAAAGTCCACAGTGATAACACTTCTCGAATAAGTTGTATCACTATATTGTGTCTTACACCTATGTGTCTGGACTTTCCGTTGTACACCTCATTGTACGCTTTCGATATCGTAGCCTGAGTATCATAATGGATAGATATCAGTGAGATCGTCTTTGACCACAAAGGAATCTCATACAAAAGATCATTTAACCACTTGGCTTCTTTAGCAGCAGAAGCAAGAGCTATGAACTTTGCCGCCATTGTAGAATCAGATATACAAGTCTGTTTCTTGAAACCCCAAGAAACAGCATCCCCACCAAGCAGAAATACCCATCCGCTAGTGGATGCATGATCTTCCACATCGGAGATCCAACTGGCATCAAAGTATACTTCCAAAATGGGTGGATACCCTACATAAGAAATACCATAATTCATGGTACTCTTATGGTATTTCAGTACTATATACACAGCATGCCAA
The DNA here is from genome assembly GCA_018398585.1 of Simmondsia chinensis. NCBI lineage: Eukaryota > Viridiplantae > Streptophyta > Magnoliopsida > Caryophyllales > Simmondsiaceae > Simmondsia > Simmondsia chinensis. The sequence continues at coordinate 23,414,374 of JAGTTD010000012.1, forward strand.
TGCAGTTTACGAGGACTGCTAGTATATCTACTTAGTTTTCCCACAGCATAGGATATATCAGGCCTAGTGCTAGTCATGGCATACATAAGACATCCAATGACTTGGGCATACTCAAACTGAGATATAGGAGTGCCCACATTCGGTACTAGTTTTACACTAGGGTCCATTGGTGTGGACACCGGTGCACAAGCACCATAGTTGAATCCATTCAACACACTTTCGATGTCGTGAGACTGTGTCAAGGAAATCTTATCTTCATTCCTTACAATCCTTATACCGAGGATTACCTCAGCCTCTCCCATGTCTTTCATAGCAAAGTTCATCGAGAGAAGCTGTTTAGTCTTCTTTACTTGTTCTAAATTTGTACCAAATATCAGTATGTCATCGACATACAAACAGATCATGACACCTTTGCCATTCTCGAACTTGCTATAAACACACTTTTCTGATTTATTTATAATGAATCCGTTATTTAGAACAACTTGATCAAATTTCTGGTGCCATTGCTTCGGGGCTTGTTTTAGCCCATACAAGCAGCGTGTGAGTTTGCATACCTTCCTCTCTTGACCCAGAATAACAAAACCTTCTAGCTATGTCATATACACCTCCTCTTCTAGTTCACCATTCAGAAGTGTTGTTTTGACATCCATCTGGTGAATCACTAGTTTATAAATGGAGGCAAGAGCGATCGAAACTCTTATCGTCGATATTCTCGCTATCGGGGCATATGTATCAAAGTAGTCTAACCCATGTTTTAGTGTAAATCCTTTAGCTACCAATTGAGCTTTGAACTTATCTATAGTTCCATCGACTTTCATCTTCTTTTTGAAGATCCATTTACACCCGATAGGCTTGCTACCTCGTGGAAGATCCACCAATACCCGGGGTATTGTTGCCCATGATGGAATCCATCTCATCATTAATCGCCTCTCGCCAAAAGGAGGCGTCATGAGACCTCATGGCCTCATCAAATGTCATGGGGTCAGCCTTCATAACACAACAATATGGAGTCACAGGCTCCATATCATTATTTGAACCTTCTACCAAAAACATGTAGAAGTCCGAACCGAAAGACTTCTCTTTCCTTGCTCTCTTACTCCTTCGGAGTTCTAGAGCATTCTCAGGGACTTGGTCCCTCTCATGATGATCATCATCACCATGCGACACTGTAGTGTCATTCTCAACTGGCACATAATCCCTTGGTCTAGGGATAGAGGTAAAACGATTCTCATCAAAAATGGCATCTCTCGCTTCTATTATGGAATTAACATTGATATAATCATTTGGCTCAATCACATAGAATCGATACGCCTTGCTATGTGGCACATATCGAACAAATATGGTATCGATGCCTCTCTCACCTAACTTTTTACGTTTAGGTTCCGGGACTTTAACGACTGCTCTACTCCCCCACACTTTAAGATAACCTAACTTCGGGGGTCACTTGGTCCAATGTTCATATGGGGTTATTTTACTTTTCTTATTTGGAACACGATTTTTATATATGACAGGCCGTCAACATAGCCTCACCCCAAAACCCATTACTGAATCCGGAATACGATAACATGGCATTTACGATCTCGGTTAGTGTCCGATTTTTCCGCTCAGCCACGCCATTTTGTTGTGGCGTGTAGGGTGCCGTTATTTTATGCACTATTCCCGTGGTTTCAAAATACTTGGGATCACAGTATTCTCCACCACGGTTCGCTCTAAGTCGTTTGAGGAAGGTCTCATAGTGTAGTTCGATTTCCGCTTTATATGCCTTAAACCTCTCTAGTGACTCATACTTATGATTGATTAAATACACATAGCAAAATCTCAAGGAATCATCAATGAATGTTATAAAATATCTTTTTCCTCCTATGGTCGGAGTGCTTTTAAAGTCACACAGATCGCTATGTACTAAATCAAGCAAATTCGTTTCTCTTTTAACCGATGGAAATGGTAACTTTGTTATTTTTGTTAACATACATGTTTTGCATTTACCATCTACTTTATCAATATGTGGAATCAACAACGAATTAACCATTTCATGCATCCTACGGAAATTCACATGTCCTAATCTTTGATGCCATAAATATGAAGAGTCAAGCATATAAACCGAACTATCAATTTTATTATCAACATTCAACTTAAACATCCCATTACATAGGTATCCCTTGCATACAAAGACACCCCTCTTTGACACAACCACCTTGTCGGCCTCGAAGACCAACTTGAACCCAAACCTATTCAGAAGGCCACCAGACACGAGGTTCTTCTTGACATCCAGGGCATAGCATACATCGGTTAGGGTAAGGGTTTTCCTAGAAGTGAAAAGTAAGTCAACTTTTCCCTTGCCCTTAACCAGTACACTCGCTACATTGCCCATAAGCAACACAGTTCCATTGTTTGTGGGTTCTAAATCTTTGAAGAAACCCTCGTCTTTACAAACATGTTATGTGGCCCCCGAGTCAATCCACCAAGAGTTATCACTTCCGACTAGATTGATCTCCAATATCATTGCCATGAACCTTTCCTTCGAATTTTTGTTGCGATGATCAAGCCCCTTGCGCTTCTTGTTTTTAAGGCGATAACAGTCCCTCCCTAAGTGATCGGGCTTTTGACACTCCCAACAGACCAATTTGGCCTTCTTCTCGTTCCGTTTCTTTTGATAGTGTCCGGTTCTTTTGGTTCCTTTACTTGATTGGCCTTCTTATGCGACATTGATCTTGCCAACGTCACTGGGGCAATCCTTGTGGTAATCCTGTAACCTGTAACCTTCCTCAATTCGTAAATGGTTAGCCAATTCTTCGATTGACATGTCTTCCTTCTTGTGTTTGAGAGATTTCTTAATATCTCTCCACAAAGGGGGAAGTTTTTCAATCAAAGAAGACACAACAATGGTATCGTCCATATTCATCTTATGTTGTTCAAAGTTGTTCAAAATTCTTTCAATTTCATGGAACTGCTCCATAACTAGACGTTCATCTACCATCTTATAATTATCAAATTGACTGACTAAAAATTTCTTACTTGTGGTGTCCTCCGCCATTTAGCGTGCCTCAAGAGCATCCCACAACTCCTTTGCAATAGGCACATTGGAGTAGATGTCGAAGACGGCATCCCTCATCCCGTTGAGTATGTGCCCTCTACATATGTAATCATCATTCTCTCATTTCAACCGGGCTCGTTGCTCAGCCAGCATCTCTTCCTCCTCAGTAGCGGGGGCAGGGAATGATGTATTCAGGACATACACCACATTCAGGATAGTGATCAAGAAGTGCAGCTTCCTTTGCCAACGGTGAAAATTACCGCCATCAAAATGGTCCAACTTCACAAAATTCGTTGTCATCTCCCTCAGTGACGAAGCCATATCAAACCAAGATCACAAAACAAGAAAATAAGCCTTAAGATTGTTGGTGTAATCTCTTACAAAATTCGCAAGTACGGGTATCCTAAAGATCTCATGTCTCGAGGCCGTGTAGTCACTTTCCTTAAGACTAATTTTGGCATAGGAAATAGTCTCGGGGATACAACGACAACCAAAACGATGAAGCAAAAGTGTGTAAAGGAAGAGACAAAGGAGATGAATGAGAATGTTGTTTTTAAGAACTTTTCAACAAAATGATTCTCAAGTTCTTAAAACTATCTCTCTTTTCTTTTTCCAATTTTTCTTCTTGTATATCAATCTGACAAAGGGGGAGACAATATATGAAAATTAAGAAGAGTTACGTCCCAAAAAACACCCCAAAAAAGGGGCGAGAAAAATTGGGAACCGAAACTGCCAAAAACTGGCCCTGTGTGTCGACACATAGCTCTGTTTCGTGTGTTTCTGTAAGATTGTGTGTAGACACACGGGCTCTGTCTGTCAACACACAACTTTTCATTATCATTCTGTAAGATTGTGTGTCGACACACGAGCCCTGTGTCTCGGCACACATCCTGTACATGTAAAAATCACTTTAAATGACATTGGGACAAATCTCTAACACTTTATTAACAATTCTCATTTTGAATACATCAATAAGTTCATGATATTTGACTATATTTTGTGATTCTAGCCTAGAATAGATGCATAGTTGGTGGTGCTTCTATTTAGTTTATAGCCCAATGCATAATTTTAAATGTCTTTTAAGATCTTCCAACGATCATGGGTTGGTCATACTCTGAATGGGCGTCAAATATTAAGGGTCCGATTTAACCGTGAGTCGCCTAGAGTCTCTTTTATTTTTAAGGTCTTTCCATTGATCATCCCAGTTAGTAGGTACTTACTTGACCCTAGAGTTGGATGAATTTTAGTCCGATGCAGGTTAATAAGCTCCACGGCGCAATGTTCATCAAGGGTCCTTGGTTGAGACATTTATAGACCTTTGTCCTATTTAGTTTCCTTTTCACATCTTTCATATGGTTGGTTGTGCCAAGCGAGGGTCTTATGCTAAGGAGACAGGTCACACTTTTGTGTTAATGTTATTGTTCGTTTGCCTCTATATTCATTTTCTTTTTCCTAAGTCTCTTCACTTTGAGAATAAGATTGCATTCTCTTATCGCAAGCAATAAAGGAACTATTGTTTGCTCTCTCAGTTTGGTAGCTTTAATGCCTTTGGTGACCACATAATCAGTGTGGAAATGCAACTCTTGACTACTAAGATATATGGACTAGACTTTACAAAAAGAAATTAGTAAGTTCAAAATATTGAAGGGAAAAAATGGTTGCAAATCACAATATTTACCTCCACTTTCAACCTAACACCCACGTTACTAATAATAAAACGAGCAGCCAAGGAGTCCATGGAACAACTAGATCATCAAAAGACTAGAAGATAGAATCTGAAGAAATGAGATGTATTACGGCTTAAGATGGGCAAAACATTTGATGCGGGAAAAGTTAAAGGACTCATAAGAAATCAAAATAAAGCTCTCACAAAAAACTACAAAAAGCGACCATCTTCACTATTGGCCCCACCTATTTTGCTGGAATCTAACATCTAAGATGTCTTTTGGGTCACTATTTTGTTTTCTTATTAGTTTAGGGGCGTTTTTGTCATTTTGCATTTAGGGAAACAAAGCACCTTCAATTTTTTTGGAACCGACAGCTCTTTATGGCTTTTATATTTGTTAGGTCCATAGACACCCCTTCCCTGGTAATCGCATGTACCAATCTCATCCTTACTGAAAGACCATTTGCTCCTCTTAGCATACATCTAATGCACGAAGAGGACTTCTTGGGAAGTCTATAGATGCGTCAAATGGGCATTAAGGGACTGGCTAAAGATGAAAATTTTATAAAAAGGTACCAAAATATTAACTTACACAAGTGGGACGAGGAAAATTTCATTCATCAAGGCCTGAAAAGTTGGCAAGGCCTTTGGAATGGCAGAATGGCATCACCTTGAACTCAAATTTCCCATTATGGGTGTGGAAGAACATTTTGTAAACATTTATATCTAATGGTAACTTGCCATCAAGTCAATCTTGGAGAATATAAAAGCCTTACGTAACTCAACAAAGAGGTTATTGATAATTGAAATCGGAAACTTATCCTTAATCGTAATGTTGCTGAACAGCCTACAATCCACACAAAATCAGAAGGTTCCATCCTACTTGCGCATAAAGTAAAACATACAAGCAAATAGAATGTGGCTTGTTTAAATAAGCAAAGCCTCGAGCATATGTCGAACGTACCTTTTGATCTTCAATTTCTTGTGGTGTGAGTAGAGATAGGGTCAAATGTTAATTAGTGTGGTACGAACTAAGGGAATGGAGTATTCACGGCCCCTCCTTGGACGTAAGGAGGAGGGCATAGCAAAAGCATCTTTATAGGTGCTCACTAAACGCTCGATTGATTAGTGGAAATGTCCCTATTTAAATTGGTCATCGTTCCCATGAACAATAGCCCAACCAAAGTACTCATATTTTTCTAAAAGGACTTCTTTAAGCTCTTTCCCAAAAGTAATCATAAGGTGGATTGCTTTGTCATCCCTTGCAAATGTAGTAGCTTCCCATCCTTAACAAGAAAATCTTATGGAAGCAAAGGTGGAAGTAATGAGTCCCATGTTTCATTAGGCAATCAACACTCAATACCATGTTGCATCCCCCCAAACCGAGCACCCGCGACTCATGCATGAAGGCATGCCCCTTGTACCTTCTATTCCACCTACGAAAACTTTTTTGTAATTAATTAGTAACTCGCCATTAGCCAAAGTCACAGTCGTCATAACCATGGGAATCATCTCACTTCTCATCTCTTGGAGCACTAGTGTATCTACGAAAATGTGTGTGCTTTTGCTATCTGCTAGACCCGTCAAGGCACACGTCTTGACAGGACCTTTCAACTACAATGTGTTAAACGTGATTTTCACGAAGAAAGCGTTCAAAAAAATATTTCCACGACTTTCTCTCTTTTTTAGCAATTTCTTCTTTTTGTTCTCAAGTTCCTCATCCTCTGCATTTTCTTGTATGCCCATGCTATTTGGTTACTTGAAGCTAAGGACATGCCATGGGAAGTATCTTTCATAACACCCATAACATTACCTAGGCTCGAGCATGGGTAGAATCTAACTTTAAGTACTATCGGATGTGTACTTCATCCAATAAGGCTTGTTAACATAACTATGCAATTAAGAAGCGGGGGCGTACTTCAGCAGAAAAATCTTTCTTATAGCTAATAGCTCATTAAAACTAAACGACAGAGCTACGCTAAACTCTAAACTTGGTCACTACTTTATTGTCGCTTTTACCACTCGTAATACTTGAGCATGGTCCTAAGGCTTCATCATTTTGAGCATTATCCACAGCTCAAGTTTAGGCCAACTCAAGGAGATGGAAATGTAGTAAGAATTTGACAACCCTGTATTATGGAACAACATCCAAGATTTCAATTATTCAAACTAAATTTTGTATTCCTCCCCTTTCCTCTTTACTTCAATTTGTTGAATCGCTCCACCACATAATAGAGGTCCTTGTCACTAAAATGCTTGCATAATTCTTTGGTGAAATAGGACCAAGAAAGATTAGATTACTACAACTCTAGCTATTAGAACCATAGGTCCCTATGATCATGCATGTGGGTAGACGCAATTCTTACACATTGATTGAGTGATACATTAATCTACTTAAAGAACTTCTAACAGTTTTGAATCTAATCTTAATGATTTAGCCTTCCAAACTCAGGAAATTCCAACTTCGGATTGACATGGGTGTCAAAGATCTGAAGCATCCACTTTATCTGCTACATTAATTCATCACCCTCCAAGGATCACACCTGATTCCCCATTTTAGCAAAATGAGCAGACGTGCACGTAGGGGTAGATCTAGCCCAAGCCCTCCAAGATGCACGTTAATCGCGGAAACTCCACTATTACTATTGGTTCCAATTCGTCGATTCGGTTCTTGGGATAGTTGCAGTAGTCCATGCACCATTTTGGCCAGAGATTCAAGAGTTCTTTTCACTTAATTGATTTGATCGAGTGCATTTGATCAAAGCACCTATCCATGCATTGGAAACTTCGAAAAGACCTATTGTATTATGTTTTATTCTAGTGCATTACACATCTCATAATCAAGACAAAGGACTAGAATTGGCTTTGTAGGGCACTCAATTGCCCTTAGGCATGTGCGATGAAATTTGAACTCGAGAGAGAGAGAGAAACGAGGGAATTCTTACATTTATTTCTTGATGGATGCATATGCCTCTATTTATACAACTACCATGAGTAATAACTACTAGCCAACAATTCACCTAAAACCCTAAGTCTATAACCATGACAACCCGTAACAACCATTGTCCCAACTAACAACCTATAAAAACCAAGACATTATGGTTAAACAAATTGATACACTTTATGATATGGTTAATCAAACCACAAATACCTCTGGTAATAACCACTTATTAATTAGATGCAAAGGTAAAATTCAAGTTTCAATCCATTATTTTACAATAATCAGAAAGATCATCAAGGGATATGTGAAGATGTATATAATTATTCTCATTTGTTAATTCTGCTCTTATCCTACCATATTTGGCCAACTACTAATGAGAGGCAGGGCAACACCAATGGTGTTGGTGGTTACCAATGCCTCAAGAACCCGGACTAGAACTTGACTTAACTGGTTCACAAGCTAATCAAACTGATCATTTTATGGTTTTATCTTTTATTTTTTTATTAAAATTTAATCAGTCTTCATGTCAGTCCTGTCATATGAGGTTTTGAATTGTTGAACATCTTATTTGGTAATTATGAGATGAAATCTAGCTTGAATAGAACTCTGACTAAATGATTAATAAAACCAGATATAGGATCAGATTGTTCGCTATTTAATTTAATTCTTAGGCTAAAATTTTGAAAACTCTATGTATATTTCTTTCATTTCTTATCTATTAGTCCAGTCTAAGTTTGGACCGAACTATGTTTTTCCATTATTTGACTAAAAGCCAAAAAAATTGCTCCAAATTAAAATCAATATTAAAATCAATTTTGAATGCCTTCAAATGTGTAAAGTACTCTTGGTTTATTGAGGGCCACTAATCATGATTCCTGTTTTTAGAAGGATTGTTACCTCTAAGATATTTTTGGGTAAGTCACATTACATATGATAATTTCATCAATTTAGTCAATTCTAAGTACATTGTACGGACCACAAAGCGCATAAATTGAGGAGTTAAGTATCATTTTGGTCATCATATTAAAAAAATGGACAATTTAGTCCTTCAAGTCACACTTTGGAAGATTTTAATCACCTGACTCCTAATAAAGTACATTTTAGTTACCCAATTCCTAATAAAAGTCTCATTTAGTTAGCTAAGTAGTTTAAAATGAATAAGTTGGTCAACCAAAAAATAATTTGAAAATTTGTATCACCCAAATTCAAATATAAACCCATTTTGACCGCTGAAGTAATTTAAAAATGATAAATTTATCATCCAAATAAAAATTTATAAATTTAATTATTTTTTGACTTATTTATTTCATTGGCTGGGATTTTTTTTAAAGTCTTTCATGTTTTATTTGTAACAAATTAACATTTGTCCTATTATTGGCACCATATAAAAATTAAAAGTTTTAAACTAATTCTGACACTATATAAAATTTAATGAAATATTTTTAAAAATGAGAATTCAAGCAATATTTAAAAAAAAAAAAAAGGAGACAATCAAAAAATGTCATGTGCATTTAAAAATGATGAAGACCAATTTGGTAATAAAATAAAATACCTTTTTTAATATTCCATTGGTTATGTATTTTTAATATTTTCTCATGCTTAAAACACTTCGTATTCTTTTATTCTAATTTTTGTAATATTTTCTCATGTTTTATTTTGAAAAATATTAAGTTAGATACCCTGAGATTTGATGATTTATTACCTGGATATCCTAACATTTTAATATCTACTAGGACAAAATATGGTAATACCTCCTGAACTTTGCAATTAATCACAACACACCCCTTGCACTTTTAATTTCAAAAAATTGCCTCCTGAACTTTGCAATTAAACATAACATACCCATTAATTACACTTTCAATATCAAAAAATAGCCCCCCTAAACTTTGCAAATTAACACAACACACCCCCTATACTTCCAATTTCATAAAATAGCCTCACGAACTTTAATATTACATACAACTCACCCCCAAACTTTGTTACTAAATATAAGACACCCCTTAGACATTAATAATTTTCAAAATAAAAAAGTACAAAATTAAAAAATTTGAAACAAATCATGGAAAGATATTTTTTTTGGAAACAATTTTGAAAAAATATAATAATAATATTTTTTAATGTTTTTAAAAGATTATTTTTTCAATATCTATTTTTAAATTTTTAATTTTGTACGTTTTTTAAGTTTTAAATTGTTAATATAATCTTAGAATTTATTTTTTTAATTATTATATTTCACCTTATAATTTTTGTATGAAAATTTTAAAAAATATTTTATTACCTTCTAAATTAATAATATTTTTACTATAATTAATTAAAATAATTATTTTGTATAAATATCAGAAAATCCTCTTATCTCTTACTTAGAAAAATAAAGCTCCTACATTTCGTCTAAAAATATAATTTCCTATCTTTTGTATAAAATTAGGAAATCTCTAATTTTTAATTTGATATAAAGCTCCGACTTTGTCTAGAAATATAAATTTCTATATTTTATATAAAATTAGAAAACCCCTGATTTTTAATTTGATGGATTTTTTTTAATTTTAAATTTATTATTCTAATTTTATTAAAGGTAAAAAATATTATTATATTTTTTCAAATTTTTTTCAAAAATTTTTTGTAATTTATTTTAAATTTTGTATCATTTTTTTAATTTTAAATTTATTAATATCCAAGGGATGAGTTGTGTTTAGTAACAAAGTTTAGGGGTCAGTTGTATGTAATACAAAGTTTAAGGAGATATTTTATGAAATTAAAAGTGCAGAGGGTGTGTTATATTTAATTATAAAATTCATGAGGCTATTTTATGAAATTAAAACTGCAAAGGGATATGTTGTGCTTAATTGCAAAGTTTAAAGGGGCCATTTTTTAAAATTGAAAGTGAAAGGGGTGTGTTATGATTAATTATAAAGTTCAAGAGCCTTTTTATGAAATTAAAAGTGCAGAATATGTATTATGGTTAATTGCAAAATTCATGGGGTCATACTATATTTTGTTATATATACTACGGGTATCCTGAGATTTAAACATTTTATCACTTAAACAAAGTTTAAATTTTATAAATAAAAAAAAAACAGTATCATTTGTTGAAATTCAATAGATTTTCATTGGAAAATAATAAAATAAAACATGATTCCGATTATATGGTACATTTATATGAACTTATTATTTTTTGCCAAAAATGCTAACATGATACATGATTTCAGCAATATTTAAGTATTTTACATGCACATTCGACAAATATTTATTTTTAATTTATATTGACATACTTATATGTATTATCATTAATTAGGTATTATATTAATATTTTCCATATAAAATCAAAATTGATAAATTATAAATGATAAATAATCTACATAAAATAAGATTCTTACAAAATTCATGAACTTTGTGACATAGGTTACCTACGTGATAAAATATCTAAACTATAGAGTATTTTATTGTATATATTAAAATATCAGGGTACAAAAATGATAAATGTTCAAATTTCAAGATACCAAAGTGATAATTTTCCTTTTATTTAATATCCAAATTGATTTTTAATCCTTTAATTTTTACCTAACTCTAGTAACCAGCTAGGGTCAAGTTGGTTACAAATAAAACACATACGACTGCTTAAAAAAAAATATATCAAGGACCAATGGAATGATTAAATCAAAAATATAATTAAATTTGTTACTAATTATCGAAAAAAATAATTAAATTTATTACTTTTTCCTTGAATGATGAAGTTTATCATACTTCTAATCAACTTTAATGACCAAAATGAGTTTTTATTAGAATTTGGGAGAAAAAAATGTCATGATCCAAGCTACATGCAAAGGATTTGAGGGGAGATTGTGGATTTGGAGTTGAAGAGAAGGGAAGAATGAGATCAAAGTGAGGTGAGGAAGAAAAAGGAGAAAGAGAGAAGAATAGAAAGGGTAAAGTGAGGGAGAGAGAAAGTAATTTGTTACTCAATTCATCATTACCTGTAAATGGTATTTTATACAAGTATTTATACATCTAGTCACAACTGTAACTAATTCACTAACTACACTATAATAACGTGTAACTATTGAATTCCAACTAATTGTTATATCATCACAGTTACAATGAATTGGCTAATTACACGCTACAACTTGTTACAATGTGATCCCAAAATAATACTTGTATTACTAAGCATGACACTACTTCCCCCGTTGAAATTCTTGTCCTCAAGTATTTGTAGTAAAGTTAGGAAATTGAGAAGCAAGGGTACTATAATCTTCCCAAGTAGAATCACTTTTCATCCATTTTCACCCGTTTCACCAGCCATTGTGTGACTGGCATTATGCCTTTCTACAATTCTTCTAGCCATGACTCTTCCAGGCTCCACCTTCATTTCACCAGTGGCTGTTGTCTTTAGAAGAGCAGGTTGTACCAAGAGTTGAGCGCCAATCTTCTTTTTCATCTAGGAGACATGGAAAATGGGATGTATGAGGCGGTCAGAAGGTAAATGAAGTTTGTAAGCAACTTGGCCAATCCTTTGGAGGGCTGATACATATACACCCAATCACCAGGCTACAGGACCTTTCTGATCTTTTCCTATCAACAAAACACTTCATCCTTGATTGGGCTTGGCTCAAGTTAAGCCTCAGATGTTGTAACATGAGTTGGCATTCTGTTAACCAGTCAGTCACAGCAAATGTTGTTGGAACTGGCCCAGGAATACATTCCAAATCAAGTTGAGAAGGTGCATAGCCATAAAGAGCTTGGAAAGGAGTGAGTTGGAGACTGGTATGGAAGTTAGCGTTGTACCAGAACTCTGCAAGTGTGAGCCACTTGTGCCACTGCTTTGGATTTTGCATACAAAGCACCTAAGAAAAGTTTCAAGGCATCGATTTACCCTCTCAGATTGTCCATCTGGTTGAGCGTGACATGAAGAGCTCAAATGGAGTGTAGTGCTCAACAATTAAGAGAGTTCCTTCCAAAACTGACACAGGAACACCTTGTCCCTTTCAGACACAATACTGATAGGTAAGCCTTGTAACTTATGGATATTATCCATGAACAACCTGGGCACATGTGATGTTGTAAAAAGGTGGTATAAAGACACAAAGTAAGCATACTTTGTGAGTCTATCCATCGCTACAAGGATAGTATCTCGGCCCTCAGAAAGAGGAAGGCCTTCCACAAAATCCATAGTAATGTGTGTCCAACATTGGGTTGGAATTTCTAGTGGATGTAACAAGCCAAGGTAGGCAGCATGATCTATGTTACTACGTTGGCAAATATCACATTCTTGCACAATCAATTTGACATCAAACTTTAAGTGAGGCCAATAAAACAGCCTCTTAATCCTCCAAATGGTAGCTTGGACTCCATAATGGCCACCCACGGGGGACGAATGGATGAAATAGATCAATTGTTGCCTAAGATTGTGCCCCTTGCCAACAAGTATCTCTCCTTGCCATTCTTGATTGTGTATCTTGGCTACGGGGAACAACCAAGAGTGCAGTCAACAACTGTGTACAAAATTCTTCTTCATAACTCTACACAACCTCATTCACCCAAGTGGGGTGATGCATTGAAGGGGTAATAGCATCGTAGAAGGGATCAAACCTCCTAGATAATGCATCTGCTACTACATTCTCTTTGCCACTTCTGTAAGATATGGTGTAGTCCAAACCCAAAAGCTTGGACGTGCCTTTGCTCTGCACAGTAGTAGTTATCCTCTGTTCCATGGCAATACCAGTAGCAGTCTGCTTGACATGAAAAACCCACTTAGAACAAATAATATTAGCATTATGCAGTGGAACAAGTCCATGTGTTGTTCCTTAAAAGCACATTATATTCATTGAGCATGGCACCCAGCTAATGATGCTCACTAAGAACCTGCTTGTAAGAATATGGAACATCCAGTAAAGTAGAATGAGCAATATTAGAAGGGTTAAGTCAAGGCTTGACAACACCAGCTTTTAATCGAGTCACCATAGGATGACGAGATTTAAACAAGGGACCAGGAACGGGTTGTGGGTGCAGCAGGTCAATGGCAGAAGCTGATATTGATGGGTAGATGGCACAAGTAGGCATCGGGGACGATGTAGGAATCGATGACAGAGCAATATTGATGGAACCACTAGACCTTGTGTTGGTCGAACGAGTGGGCAGTTGGTGGCGAAAGAGCAGCGTCAGAAGCGAAGCAACCCATCCGGGAAAAGGAGACATGGCTAGCAGATTTGGAACAGTTAATGCAGTTACTTCATATTATGTTGACAGATCGTGCCAAGCCTTGCAAAGGTAAAATATGTTTCATTAAAGATAACATGCCTAGATATGATAATTTTGTTAGTCCAATGTCTAGACATTTGCACCCCTTATGATTTGAAGGATATCCCAAAAACACGCATAAGGACGAACAGGGTGCTAATTTATGTGGAGTCGTGGCACTGAAATTAGGGTATACAAGCACATCCAAATAAACGCAAATGATCAAAAATAGCCTTTGTATGTAATCTCTGAAAAGGAATCTTCTTCTTAATAGTAGTAGAGGGAAAGAGATTAATAGTATGAGTTGCTGCAAGGACCGCTTCAACCCAAAATTCTAAGGACATACAAGCCTGAAATAAGAGAGTTTGCATCATGTTACTAATAGTTCTATGCATTTCCATTTTGTTGAGATGTATGAGGACATGAGACCCAACTAAGAATGCCTCTTGCAGTAAAGACATCATTGAAGTCACAATTAACATATTCACTCCCATTATCACATTAAAAGTGTTTAATATCTGTCCCAGACTAATTTAATATAAAATTTTGAAATTGAACAAACAAATCAAACACCTCATATTTAACACACATAAGATAAATCCACATAAAATAAAAGTAATCATCTAAAAGAAGCAAGTAATACTTACAACCACTAAAACTCAAAATAGAGTTGATCATTAAAAATAAAATAATAAAAAAAGCCCAAAATAGATGATGTCCATACATCAAAATGAACAAATATCAAAAGGTCTAAAAGTATAAGACACAGACATATGAAACCATAAATGACTATGCCTGCCTAATTGACAAGCGTGATAAAGACTTGACTTGGAAAAAGAACTTGAACGGAAAATAAATTTATCTTTGACTAAAGAAAATAAAACTGGCTCTCCTAGATGGCTAAGATGGCAATGCGAAAGAGACGATGAAACTTTGGAATGAAGCAAGCGTGAATTAGAATGACCCAGGTATTTAGAATAAAGCCCCATGACTAATCTAAAAATGATGGACTTCAATTTAGGATCCTTAACAGAAAAACTAAAGGAGTTAAATTCATTAAGACAGTTATTATCATGATAAAATTAACAGAAAAAAAAGTAAATTTTTGTAGAGACCGCGAACAAAGAAGACATTTTTTAACGAAAATGATCAGCAGAAGTATGAAGTAAACCAGAACCAGCACAAGCAACAGAAAGAGAGGCCCCATTACCAACATGAACTTTATGGAGAAATAGTCGTGAGAATACCTAGATTCTCAATCATAGGAGAAGAAGCTCTACTATCCATGACCCAAGAAGAGTCAAGCATAGAGGTAGAATGAGCAGACTTTGAAGCAAATTGGGATGACACGAATCCTAGATAGAAACCATAACCTGTGGCATAAGCATGCAGGATGAAAATGTGGATTATCGAACACATTGCCACCCCGAAGAGGCACACTAAAGTGAGGTGGACATTGTTGTGGAAAGTAAGGGACTGCCGGCCATGGACCATGCAAGTTAAATCCCCACATGTTCTGATTCCGCCAATTTCCATTTCCATGACCACCTCGTCCACGACTACGACCACAGCCACCACGACCACGTCCTTAGCCACAGCCACCATAATTATTCTGATCAAAACCATTGTTTTAACCTAAACCCTATGGATATTGCGAGTTCAACTATTGATGAGCCAGTAAAGTGACCTACTATACAGGTGTAGTCGGTTGGGAGGTTGTGGATGTCTGTATTAGTGTCTGTAAATGCTTTGTAATTGTCCTATTGATGTTGGAGGGTCGTATTTCCTTAGAATAATGGCTAATTCCAATAAATGGTTTGAACTAAGTTTCGATGGGAAAGGTAATTTTAGCGATTAGTGTTAGTTTGGTCTCTTTTGGCGGTTGTTGCTGTAAGTCAATTTGATTAGTTGTCCCGATGCATTGTTCTTCCTTCTTAGCTAAATCCATATAAATAGCTAGATATTTCTTGTAATAAGATTCATTGAATGAAATTGAATTTGATTCTCCTTCTTATCCCTAATTCTCTCAATTTCTCATCATGTTTCTTCTACTTCTCATCTCAATTCCTTCCCTAACCTAGGTTATGATTCAAGATTGATCTTAAATCATAATAATTGGTATCAGAGCTTGTCTAATTACTTCCAATTGAGTTGAATTACATTCAATTTGATTGCTTAGCATCCGATCAAGCTTATCTCGTTACATGATCATCTGATGCGTCTCATTACGCATCTATTAATTGCTATTTAAATTATTTTGCACCTGTTTAATTATAGTTATATATTCATTTTGGCAATTTTTATGTTTTATAGGTTCGAAGATTAAAGTTCAGCGAATTGTCAAATTTGGTGAAAATAAGATAAATTCGATGCGTAAACAACTAAATCAAGATTCAGGACAAGAACATATAAGCCCAAACCCGTACCAAGCCCATCATCTCCAGCCCAACCAGCTTCGATCTAGCCCTATTCATCACCCTCAAGCCCACCGACACCAGCAGCCCAGCTCTGCGTTTTGGCCCTGCCCAGACCGTAGGGTTTTGAGGAGCACCAGCAGCAGCATCGTGAGGGTATTTAAATTCATCAAGGGTTCTATATTGTTTTGGGGGGGGGGGGGGGGGGGGGGGGGTGGTTGTTCTAGACGGCACCACATGTGGCTTCTTCTCAAATTTCTCTGTCTTTCTTTATTTATTAGTTTAGTTTTTTTCTTTAAAATGGAAGGGGAGCGAAATTAGCGTGAAAATCGACATGAGTTTCTACATCTCCTCCTCCACCGGTTCATCCTTGATGGAGAGCTAACTTGTTCTCTGGAGTTAGATAAAATCTTAGCCTTTTTACTTTTGTAATACTTTTAGTTTCGGGATAATTTATTTGTTATATGAATTGCTTAATTGTGAGAAATACTTGAAGTATTGTGCATTAATTGTTTATTCAATTGAGATAATTATTGAGTTTGTAACATTTGATTGTCGATGTTGATAATTATAAATTAATTCTTTAAGCTTGTGGCCCTATGATTAATTAATCAAGCAATAGTATTAACCAGATTGTTAATTAAAGCCTATCTTCCCTATGCTTTAGTTAGATAGGGTCAATACATAATAATTAACAATACGTTAGGTGAAGCCTATTTTCCTTATGCTTTAGTTAGATAGGGTAAATACGCGATACTAACAACATTATTTTAGTAGGTTGAAGCTTTTAGCCTAAACCACTACCCGTATGACAATCAATAATCCCAATTTAAAAGTTAACGCAAAAATAATTGGCTAATGATGGATTCGCAACCCTAGGTTCCAATTTAATACACCTTTGAGCGTAGAAGTAGATTGCCTTATATTAATTTTCACTTCTTTAGATCAATCAATACAAAAATCTCTTAATTTTATTTAAATCAATTTAGGTTATAGAATAATTTCACGCACTCTTAGTCCCTGTGGTTCGACGCCCTCTCGCTCTATACTATAATTTAGATGTGTTTAGTAGATAGGGTTTTATATTAAATTTTGATAGACGTGAAAAAACACATCATCATCTTATCAACTTGTGCTGATAAGATTGTGACAGTTATAGTGTGCACAATCTAGCCAGACGCAAGCAGGTGATGGCAATGGCAGGTGAAGCTACTACTAGAGCTAATGCTGGAGCAGCAGCTGTGGATTAGAATCAGTTTGACATAATAGCTTAGCTGTAGAAACAGATGCATGATTTGATGTTACCAGTTGGTTCAGTGACTCAAAAGGTTGGAGACATGTCTCAATCATAGCAGCAAGTGCAGCAGCAGCTGGTAGGAATACAAGAACAAATCACGCATCAAGCTATGCCTCTTGGAGCTAGAATACTGTCATCTGGAATTCAGCACACGAGACCTCCTGATCCTTTTTAACCTCGAGCGTCTGAAGAGAGTTCTGAAGGTGTGGCTATGGTTAGGAACACTGGATTTCAACAGCCTAAGGTTGAGATTGACACTTTTGATGGAATACAACCTCAGTCGTGCATTAGAAGATGTGAAAGATACTTTCGCTTCTATCACATTATTGAGGTAGAGAAGGTGGAGTTAGCTATTGTTTAAGGATATCAAGAGATGTGGTTCTACAGTTTGATTCACAGCAGACCTTCACTCACTTGGCCTAAGTTTGTGGAGGAACTGTGTGAGCGTTATGGTGATGAAGATCCAAGAGATGTGATAGATCACTTCAACAAGGTAGCTGAGACGACATCTGTGAAAGAATACATGACTCGTTTTGAGAACCTAAGAGCTAGGATAATAACTGTGAACCCGGTGCAAATGAGGCCTACTATATCTCGAGTTTTATCAGGGGCCTTGAGCCAAAGATTAAGCATTTGGTCAAGGCATTGAATCCCACGACTTTGATACAAGCTTTCTCTAAAGCAAAGCTGTTTGAAGCCACTGTCTCGGCAAATTCTGATGGTCTGAAGAACAAAAGCAGTCAAGTGGCACATTTCCAATGCTCTGCTGCTGTTGTAGCTCCCAAGTCCTTGAGTTTGGAGGATAAGAAAGCTCAAAGGTTGTGCTTTAAGTGCAATCAAAGGTATTTCTTTGGTCACAAGTGCAATCCAAAGCTCTTGATGACAGTCACTAGAGCTTGAGGCTGAAAGTGATCAAGAAATCCAAGGAATGGAGGGGCAGGCCAGTGATAAAGTTGAGGATTTGCAAAGGGAATCAGATGATGACAAGATGGATATTTCAGTAAAAGCATTGACAAGGAATAGCTCACACAACACGATAAGAATCAAAAGAGAGGCCAGCTACAATCCTTTACTGATTCTAATCGATAGTGGTAGCACACACAGTTTTGTGGATCCAAAGGTTGTAAGAGCTATAGGACATGAAATGATCAAGACAAGCCCTTTAGTAGTGACAATTGCTGATAGAAATTTGATATTAACACAGATTAAGTGTAGGCAGTTCTGTTGGCAGATGCAAGGTCATAATTTCGTGTATGATTTTAGAGTCTTGAGATTGGGAGGCTGTGACATTGTTTTGGGAGTTGATTCGATGAAAGCTATCAGTTCGTTAGTGTTTAATCTTGCTCAATTATTAGTTTCCTTCGAAAAAATTGGCCAAAGTGTGAAGCTGCAAGGAATCATGGAGCAAGGACAACTGCAGTTGATGAAGGGCAAAAGGTTGCAAGGAGTGATCAAGAAGGGATCCTACCAGTGGATAGGATAATTGTTCTCCGTTGATGTTGCTCCAATTGGTGCTCATGTGAATTCTGATCCTGTAATTGACAAGCTCTTACAGACTATAATGATTTATTTGAGCAACCAACCTCCCTTCCTCCAAAGAGGACATTAGATCATACTATTCCTTTAAAAGCAAGTTCGAATCCAGTGAGCCTTAGGCGTTATAAGTATCCTCATTCTCAAAAAACTGAAATTGCGAGCCAAGTAGATAAGCTATTGCAGACAAAATTCATTAGACACAGTCACAGTCCATTTGCTTCTCTGGTGATATTAGTTAGAAAGAAAGATGGGACTTCTCGAATGTGTATTGATCACAGGCAACTTAACTCCCTTACAATTAAAGACAAATTCCCAATTCCCATCATTGACAATCTCTTAGATGAGCTATATGGGGCATTGTATTTCTCCAAGTTGTATTTGAGGCAAGGCTATTATCAGATTAGGGTGTTGAATCACGACATTCACAAGACTGTTACACATCATGGACATTATGAATTTGCGGTGATGCCATTTGGATTATCAAATGCTCTGGCCACATTTCAAGCTTTAATAAATTCAGTGATCAAGCCCTTTTTTGAGGAAGTTTGTTCTTGTGTTTTTTGACGACATTTTGGTATATAGCCCATCTCTGGAGGCTAATATAGCACAGCTCGATCAAGTGTTAAGTACTATGCGACAGCACAAGTGGTATGCAAAGCTCTCCAAATGTTCTTTTGCTAAAACTCAAGTAGAGTATTTGGGCCATGTAATATCTGGTAAGGGAGTAGCTATAGACCCTTCAAAGGTTTAAGCAATGAAAGATTGGCCTACACCAATGACGCTTAAACAATTAAGGGGATTTCTAGGACTGACTGGTTATTATCGAAAATTTATAGCTAGACATGGAATGATTGCCAAGCCGTTGCCAAATCTCCTCAAGAAAGATGCTTTCCTCTGGACAAAAACAGCTCAAGCAGCATTAGAATAGTTGAAGTCTGCTATGAGCTCAACACCAGTTCTTGCAATGCCGGATTTCAGTGTGCCATTCATCCTTGACACTGATACTTGTAGCAGAGGAGTGGCAGCAGTTCTATCTTAAAATGGAAGATCTCTGGCTTACCTTAGTCAAGCTTTAAGCCCAAGGCATTTGGGTCAATCCATATACGAGAAGGAATATCTAGCATTTGGGTCATCATTTTATCATCAGATCTGATCATCAAAGTCTTAAGTACTTGCTTAAGCAAAAGATCACCACAAGAGTTTAATGCAAGGGCCTCATGAAGATGTTGGGATTGGACTATTTAATTGAGTACAGGAGTGGAAAGGAAAACCTTGCAGCTAATGCTCTATCAAGGAGGCCAAGACGATGTGGAACCTATTGCATGTGCTGCTATTTCACTTGCTCTGCCTTCTTGGATGGAAGAGGTACTGAAATCTTATGAAGGGGATGATTTTGCTCTAGATTGTATCTGATCTTTCTATCAGTAAAGGAATTATTAGATTCAAGGGGAGAGTTAATATTGGCATAGCGACTTATTTGAGGAAGCAAATGGTCTTGGCCTTTCATGTACCTTATTGGGGTGGCCATTCTGATATTGAGGGTACATACCAGAGGCTAAGGCAGTATTTCCATTGGCCAAGAATGAATAAGGATGTGATGGAGTTGTTTCATGTATGTGAGACTTGCCAACACATGAAGAGTGATCATGTGCATTACCAGAGGTCACTTCAAAACTTACCTATTCCTGAGAGAGCATGACAACATATCAGTATGGATTTTATTGAGAGATTGCCTAAATTCGAGGGAAAGGAGATCATTTGGGCAGTTGTGGATTGTTTTACCAAGTTTGGGCATTTCATTACTCTCCATCATCCCGTTACAGATCAGAGGCTTGCAAGACTATTCTTGGATCACATCAACGAGCTTCATGGATTACCTCAATCTATCATCTTAGATCGGGACAGGTTGTTTACCAGCAATGTCTGGCGTGAATTGTCCTTATTCCTAGGATCATCACTTGCTCTTGAGTTCCTCATATCATCCTCAAACAGATGGTCAAATTGAGAGAATAAACCAACGTGTAGAGCAATATTTGAGAGGTATGACATTCAACCATCCTAGGAATTGGCACAAATGGTTATCTTTGGCTGAGTTTTGGTACAACACACACACTCATTCAACTCCATTCAAGGCATTGTATGGTTATGATCCACCCTCTCCCTTTGTTCTGCAAGGAGCAACCTCAAAGGTGGTTGAAGTCAATGACCTTCTAACTCAAAGGCAGCAGCTGGTGCAAGAACTCAAGGACAACCTTCAAATAGCCCAGTCCAAGATGAAATTTTTGCACATAAGAAAAGAACTGACAAAACTTTTGAAATTGGTGATTTTGTTTTTTAAAGTTGCATCCTTATAGGCAGGAATCCATGGCAGTGTGCAGGAATGTCAAGCTATGTGCTCGATACTTTGGCCCTTACAACATCTTGGAGAAGTTAGGAAGTGTTGCTTACAGGTTGGACTTACCGCCTGATTCATATGTGTATCCCCTGTTTCATGTATCTCTCTTGAAGAAGCATGTATCAGAGGGCTCTTCCAGTTCTGCAGCACCTCTAATAGCTTTTGTTTAGGGATGAATTGTGCAGGAACCTGCTGCTATATTGGACTCTCGTGTTGTGCAACAACAGGGTAAAGGCTCCAAGGAAGTGCTCATACAATGGGCAAATCTGGGATTGGAGAATGCTACATGGGAGAACTTGAATTTTCTCAAGACCCAATTTCCCTCTTTTCATTCTTAAGGCAAGAATGTTCTTGGGGAGGATGTATTGTCATGATCAAGGTTGTGGATATCTACATTAGTGTCTATAAATGCTTTGCAATGGTTCGATTGATGTTGGAGGGTTGTATTTGCTTAGAATAATGGCTAACTCTAGTAACTGGTTTGAACTAAGCTTTGGCGGGAAAGGTAGTTTTATCGGTTAGTGTTAGTTTGGTCTCTTTTGGCGACTGTTGCTGTAAGTCGGTTTGATTAGTTGTCCAGATGCATTGTTCTTCTTTCTTAGCTAAATCCATATAAATAGCTAGATACTTCTTGTAATAAGATTCATTGAATGAAATTGAATTTGATTCTCCTTCTTATCCCTAATTCTCTCAATTTCTCATCACTTTTCTTCTACTTCTCATCTCAATTCCTTCCCTAACCTAGGTTATGATTCAAGATTGATCTTAAATCATAACAAGAACGTACATATTTACGGTTGGGATGAGATTTTTCATTCAACAAAAGGTTGCGAGCCTCTAAGAAAGAAGGAAAAGGAACTCAAGCAGTAACAGTGGTACAGAAGAACTGTAATCGTTGTGATCGAATAAACCATGAACAACAGATAAAACCATGTCTACATTAGTAACAGAGGCATTAACAGCTCATAAATTATTCTCCAAAACCCTAATCTTAAACGAGCATTGACATGTTTCATTTCTTAAGATTAGCTAATTCTCTTAGAAATTGCAGTTGGCGTGATCACGCAAAATTAGTTAATATATGAGACCCGAAACAAAAGCATCAGTGAAATTATCATCATCACCACACACACACTAGCAAGATCAAAAGAGTAGTACCGAGAATCCATGCCACAAGGAGATTGTCAATTTTTCTCAAATATCTGTAATTAGGATCATCCCGTCCAGGTTCGGAACATCAAGATGATCATCAGTAACACAGCCACAACATGCCGAGAGGAATGACCCGTGCCAAACTAGAAAGGAGGACAAATTGTTGAGTTCTAGAGTTGAAGACATTTGATTTTGGATATTTGAGATGTTGAATGGCAATGGCAAAACAAGCATGGTGGCTGAACCATTGTGGTATGCACAGACAAGGGGGTCAATTGCCTGTGGAAGGCGACGAAACCAAGCGATGAGGAGGTGGCATCGGTCATGGTTGCTAGGGTTATGGCTTGATGTGCAGAGAAGCCTTCGAGGAGAAATGGATGTGGAAATTAGGGTTCGATACTTAAGGATGATTGAGACTAGTGAGCCGTGAATGTGCGGTAGGACCCAACAGGAAACAAGGACGTGCAGTAGAGGGCAACACCAGCACTAGGGTTTTGCTGATGTTTGCCGCTGCGCCAAGTTTTGCTTTTCACTTTTTTTTTTTTTTTTTTTAATAAGGAAAATTATAGTTTATTTGGCTAGGGTTTGCCTTTTTGAGGAAATATACGACAGGGCTAACTAGGCTTTAATATCATGTTAAATAATGAGCAGCACATTGAACAATAGTGCCCTCTTATATATTTATAGTAAAGAAGTACAAGACATTGTAAACATCATACAAAGCTTAGAGCCCAACAGGCCTATATATACAATTACATAAATAAAATAAATATATACTCTAACATAGAACATAATTCTGACAATATATCAATATTTTCATTAGAATTTGATGATTTTTTGCTAAATATTGCTAACATGATACATAATTTAGGTAGTTCACATCAACACACGATGAACTTTTAATAGTAACCTTCTGAAAACATTGGCATTCCTTGTAAATATTATCATAATTGTATATTATATTAGCATTTTTATATAAAATTAGTCAGATTCTTAAAAAATTATCAAATTTTGATTTAGATTACCTATGTAAATATTCAACTTCCAGGTACATTTGTAAATATTGAAATATTAGGATGGTGATAAATGTTCAAACCTTAGGCACCTTAGTAATAATTTAACAACCTCACGAAATCTAAATAATTTTAAATATATTATATTACTAATTATTTTGTTCTATGACAAGACAAAATATGATTGGCAAGATATGATTTCTTTAAAACAAACAAAGAATATCGCAAGGTAAGAACATGTTTTTTGTTGAACAAACTGGAAAACCTCAATGGGAATTCATTTTCTAAGGAAAACCTTTTCCAAAGGAAAATGCTTTCAGGAGGAAGTGTACTTCCCTCGAAACAAAGGGAGTCTTAGGGTTGAAAGCCTTTCGGAAACAGCTACCTTTTAGGGGTAAGGCTGTGTACATCTCGCCCCCCAAACTCTATCTTGGCGGGAGACTCTTTGAGACACTAGGTTGGTGGTGGTAGTTGTTGTTGTGTGTTGTCAGGGCCATTTAGGCCTACAATCTGCCCATGTTCGATGCAGCTAATCTAGGAGTGACCTCTGGGCTAACAAAGGGTGTAAAGACACTATTTTGGGGCATAGACAAATAGAAAAGTGTAGAGATGCAAAAGTAAAAGTTACATTTATCCATTCAAATTAAGTATAAGTAAAATTTAATCTAAAATTCGAAAATTAATACAATGCTTTAAATTTTAAATTCTAACCAAGCCTTGACATTACTAGCTGTCTCACCAACTACCTATCCTCACTGGGTATCCGTAACTCTCCCTTCACATGTCCCTTTATCAATGACTGCTAATAAGAGTCTCATAAGTAATAAAGTTGCACATTGAAAATTAAGACATAAAAGCAAAGAAAATAAAGCCCGTTTTATTCCGCCTACTCAATTGATTTTGGAATAAAACCTCACTTTGACTTAGACGTGGACTTCACTTGGCATTTTCTTGATCCTAGCTAGAGCCCAACGAAATTTAACAATCTCAAACATGTCTTTATCATCCTATCATCGATAGGTATTGCCTATGGACTCAAAATCGCAATTCATGGCATCAAGAACATTACATAAGGAGTTGCAACTTTCACTTAAGTTTTTTTTAATGGAACATAAACTACTTTTTAAGTATCTTATGTCAAAACATTTAATAAATAGTCATAGTTCATTAACTTTTAAGCTCCTTCAATATTTTTAACGATCTAAACACAGTTATCAATATGTTTGAATACATTAACCGTAACGTATATGTGCATTATGAAAGCCACAGCCAAAGCACCACCATTACATCACATAAAGACTAACTCAACATCTACCATGTAAGAACCATTTTCTAACAATCGTTCTTCGATTTCATAATGTGATCTTACTCCAGTTATGTTTATTCATTCCCAAAAGAAAGATATATGTTCACTTGGAGCACCCACACCCAAACGCCAAAAGCGCCATATATACAAGCACTTTTTAGGATTTGGATTACCCTGCACCCAACCAACGAGGGCACCAACACGCCGTCACCGGATCCCATTAGAACTCCGAGGTTAAGCGTGCTTGGTCGAGAGTAGTACCAGGATGGGTGGCCTCCTAGGAAGTCCTCACCCTCAGGTTGGGAGCACTGGGAAACAGCCTCTCTTCAGGTTAACACGGGGAAGGTTGCGTACATCTGCCCCCCCAGACCCTGCGTAGGCGGGAGCCCTTGAATTACTGAGTATGTTCCTTTATTACCCTGCACCCAATACATCATTTTTGGTGTATTGGGAGACAACGTTTAGGCTTAGTTTGTTTCAAGGGAATTACTTTTCTCCCGAAAAATATTTTCCTTAGGAAAAGGTTTTCCAAGAAAAAAAAAACTCCGATTAACATTTTCTGCTATTTGTTTCAGCGGAAAACGTGCACCTCCTCATAATATTATTTATTTGTTCTAAAAGAAATATTCTTCTATTAATCATACTATATCAATATTATAAGACAACATAAAGTAGAAAAGCTATATATTATAAGTTATATAGGCTTTATTTGGTTGTGAAGAAGTTATTTTTAATAAAAAAAATATATATATCAAAATTTCTCACTTAAAGGACCTAAGGTTTGAGCATTTATCACCTAGAAACCTACATATTTCAAACTATACAATGAGTCCACTTGATGTTTCAAAATTTTATCATTCAGGTACCGAGCACGGTGAATTTTTATTAAAATTTAATCAATTTTCATCCTAGAACGTTGACATGGTACGTGATTACAATCATATATATAATTATATCAATGTTTTTAACAAAAATCCAGCAGATTACGGGAAAAAAAAAATTCATTGAATTAAGATAGAATATATCTATATATTAGTGAAATAATGTGTCATATTAGCATTACATAATCTATATATTAGTGAAATAATGTGTCATATTAGCATTCATAATTAAAAATCCTATTATTATGATAGATGATATATATATTGTTATAATTATGTTCCACTAATTTCTAATAAAAATTTATCAAACTCTGACAAATGGTACCTAATTGATAAAATTCTTAAACTTTAAGGTACTTTAGTTGTAAAGTCGAAGAACCTCAGGGTACCTCATTGTATATTTTGGAAAGTTAGGATATTTATTTGATATATCATCAAACCTCAGGGTACCTAAATGATAGATTGTCAAAAGTATATATTTGAAAGAAAAAGTAATTCCAAGAAAAGGTAAATCAATAAATAGTTTTATTATACTTGGATTGATGTAGTAAAGACCTTTAAAATATAAAAAGCAGTCAAGATTGAAAATCAAATTGGATCATGTAATTTTGTCCAAAATCAGACCCGACTTATTATTATTTTTCCGTACTTATCCCACATTATTACTTCTAGCGATCTATAATCCCGTTTAATTCATTTCTGTATGATCCATATTACGAGGACATATGCTCCAAAACTTTTTAAACAACTTGGAATGTTGACTTCCCTTCTTTTATAAAGGAAAACATTTCCCTATTTTGGACGAAAAGTTTTTCCTTCAAAGAACATTTTCCATCAAAAAGTGCGTACCAAACAAAAGAAAGTAGGAAAACCATTTCCGAGAATCTCTTTTTCCTTTGAAACAAACCAAGCCTTAATTTAAAGTTGTCTTATTGCATCGATTGATTGCATATTTCCCTTTTAATTTTTTTCTTGACTGTTTTATTTCTGTATAAAGCTTTTTAGGGTTGGCCCTCAGAACTAGCCTCCTTCCAAGGTACCACCATGTAAGAGTAGGGTTGCATATATTTTACCTTACCTCGACAGGAGCCTTTTCAAGCACTAGGTTTATTGTTGTAATTCTATATAAAGCAAGAAAAAACACTTCAGAAAAAAAAAAAAAAAAAAAAGCCTCGATAACACCGTTTTGTACAATCAATTTCTCAAAAATCTTCTTTTTAAAAAATTACTTTTACATATATACTCAAATCGACACAAATTCATCTAATCCAGGCAAACAAAAGGGTCAATGCAGGCAATGAAATATATATGTGTGTATATATATATATATATATATATAATAAAAGGGGACAGGATTTTTCATAGAATTTATGTACACTGGGTGCTACAAGTAAAAGAGCTACAAAATTAAAATTAGAACTTACACATTATCTTCTCGTACGGTTTCCTTTGTTCCGTTTGCCACTGTTCCTCCCATCCCAAACAGAAGCCCAGAAAAACAAAGACATCCAGAATAAAACTGCAACGAAAATTCGGACTTTGTCTTGCACCCTTGATAAACCTGTAATCAAACCTGTTTCAACAGTCAAATCTTCAGCAGCAGATAAAAACAACAAAGTCTGAGGAGGACAAATGTACACAGCCTTCCCCCTTCAGGATAGCACTTGAAGGGAGACTGTTTGCGAAAACCCCCTTCAGCAGCAGATATAAAAGTTCAATCACATTGTGCCCATTCTTCATAATAATCAGTAAATCAATCAATCAATTAATTAATTTCAAAATTACATGGAAGTTACGAGTTACAGAATGAACTTAGCTTAGCCATTAATGTTATGAATGTCCCATAACCACCATCATGTACTTGAAACTCCATGAATTCATTAGGACAAGTGGAACGGGTGAGGTAAACCATATAGATACTCAAATATTAGGTGTTATATGCTTCTGCTATCCTCAGATTTTGCAAATGTTTTTGAGTTATTATCTAGGTATTTGCAATATTAATATATCAATGCAGAAAATGATGGGAAAACGTCTTGGACAAAAAACCTAATATTATCATTACAAGACATATGCCTGTGCAAAGTTTATGTCAGTGGATCGGCCGCTGGTAGGTGGGAAAAGCCGGTTTTACCAAACTTTTTACGTTTTTCATATTTTTTTCATTATTTTTCAGTATTTTTGCCTTGTAAACTCCATAAATAAGGATTAGTCCTTCATTATAATTAATTCTTTACTTGATTAATGAAATTTATACTTTGATATTTGATTCCAACTCCCTCTCTCAAATTTATCTAGTTTCACCCCCCCCCCCCCCCCCCCAAATTTCCCTTCTTCTACCTTCTCCCTTCTTCCCTAATATTAATTCTCCCTTTTCTTCCTTAATTTCTTCTGTTTTCATAATTGATATATGAAATTTTAAGCTAATTACTACATTGGGACATAACAATTAGTCTCAGAGCCGGCATCCCCGCAGGCACGAATTCATGTATTTCGATGTAATTGGTCAGATCCGAGAAATAAGGATCAAAATAGGTGTGTATTTGAGCCGAGCCTGCCAGGCTTGAGGCTCGGCTCCGAAAGTTCAAGCTCCACCTCGGTTCGTCAAAAGCTCAGGCTCGGCTTGGCTCGATCTAAGCTCAGTGAGCTTCGAATTAAGCTTGCAATATTTCCGCTCATTTAAGCTCAATATAGGCTCATTTGGGCTTGTTTAAGCTTGGACTTGGCTCATTTAGACTCAAATTTGGTTTCATTGGTCATATTTAATCAAATATATTATATTAATAAAAGCTCACTTAGGCTCGTTTGGGCTTGTGAGCCTACGTGCTCGAGCTTCATTAGGCTCGGACTTGGCTCAATAAGTTAAACGAGCCGGCTCTGCTCGGCTCGAGCTCAAAGCAAGCTGAGCCTTTCGAGCTTTATGACGAGTCCGGCTCGGCTCATTTACACCCCTAAATCAATCAAGTGGAAAGGTTGAAGTATATGCAAGAATGGTTGGCAAAGTCTTATTTGCAACAAGCCACTTTGATGGAGCATATTCTTGCCAGCCATGAGAAAAGCAAAACTTGGTTTGATACATGATCAAGCAGTGTTGCGGTTCCTCCTCATAGCCTTACCAATGAAGTTTAATTTCAATGAAATTGATATTGGTGCAGCAGACCACGAAATTCCCTATGATGAAAAGGTGTATGATGAAGACGACCACAATGATGCTTCTGAATGCCCAAGAAACCATAAAATTCAACCATCCTAAAGGAATTATGATCAAAATCAACTTCGAGAGTCTGATCTGGACATTGTGGTTGTGCTTTCATCTAGAGTTGGGAGTTGTGTTAACATGGTTAATCAAAATCTTGCAGAGGATCAATTGTGGTTGACTTATTTCTTGAATTTAATGTTAAGGCTATAAGAAAATTTTCAAGAAGAGAAAGGGGAAAAAGAATATCAACCAAAATGGCACAACACTACAACGAGGTGACCACAATAATGACAAAGCAACCAAGAAGAATTGTCAATCCTTGAGAGCAAGGATTTACTTTGGGAGGAGTATTGTCATGATTTTGTCAATATCCGATTCGTCATATGTATATCAGATCAATCGAATCAGCCTACACAGAGTTTATGTCAGTAGCTGATTGATTAGATACCTACCCAATTGATCGGATCGGCAACTGGCGGGTGGGAAAAGTTGTTGTTACCAAATTTTTTTATGTTTTTCTTTTTTTTGTTCTTTTTCAATATTTTTTCTCGTGAACTCTATAAATAGGGATTAATCCTTCATTAATTCTTCACTTGATTAATGAAATTTCTACTTTGATATTCAATTCTAACTCTCTATTTCTCAATTTGTCCAATTTCCCTTCTTCTACCTTCTCCCTTCTTCTCTAATACTGATTCTCCCCTCTAATTCTCCTTTTTCTTCCTTAATTTCTTCTTTTTTCATGATTAATAATATGACGTTTTGACCTAATTACTACATTGGATCATAACAACTACCCACAAATAAAGGGAACTTATCACTTATGCATTTGGAGGTTTGAACATTTATCACCCAAATACTCTCATATCCAAATAAATACAATGATGAACCTTGAAATTTAAAAGCTTTATGACCTAGGTACTGTGTTCCGAATCGATGAATTTTTGTAGAAGTCCAATGAAATGTCACCAAAAAATACTAATGTGGCACCTTACTATGATAGTATGTATGAGTCATGTAAGCATTTTCTGACAAAAACCTCCAAATCGCAACGGAGGATACCTATATATTGGCATCATGTTCCACCTTATCATTTTCCAACAAAAATTCGACAAAACATCAAACAGCACGTGTGTATATATAAATATATATATATATATATATATATATATATATATATATATATATATATGTGTGTGTGTGTGTATGTGTGTACGCGTGTATGTGTGTGTGTGTGTGTGTATGTGTGTGTGTGTGTGTGTCTCTGTATGTGTGTGCGTATATATATATATGTGTGTGTGTGTGTGTGTGTGTGTGTGTGTGTGTGTGTATGTGTGTATGTATATATATGTGAGTCATGTTAGCATTTTCTGACAAAAAACCTCCAAATCGCAACGGAGGATACCTATATATTGGCATCATGGTCCACCTTATCATTTTCCAACAAAAATTCGACAAAACAGCAAACAGCACGTGTGTATATGTGTGTGTGTGTGTGTGTGTGTGTGTGTGTCTATATGTGTGTGTGCGCGCGCGTGTGTGTATATATATATGTGTGCGTGTGTGTGTATATATATATATATGTGTGTGTGTGTGTAAAAGTAAAATTACACCTAATATCATGATAATACAAGTGAATTCTTCTAACATAAACATGGTTCTTGGAATATCAACTTTAGTTGTATGAGTCCTAACGAATCTTAGTACACCAATTTCTTTCTTTTTTCCTTTTTTTTTTTCTTTTGCCCGGTTTACTATACCAATTTACTACTCTAGTAAGGCATAATGAGAGACAATAGCTCTGTGACTGCAGAGGAATTGAATGGATGATTGCAAGCAGCAACAACAACAACAAAAAACCTAGTGCCTCCAAGGGCTCCCGCAAAAGCAGGGTCTGGGGAGGGTAGATGTACCCTGAGGGATGATTGCAAGCAAGTCTGCCACAATATATGAATCAAATCAAAGTGGTCTATGTTACGTAATGTACATTACCCTACGGATTTTGACTAGTTGTTACGTGATTGACAGTTATGAAACAAGTGCTTTGGCAATAGCTCGATGACTGCAAATGGAGTAAATGTAAAAGCAGTGCCCCCTATAGTGTACCAATAAAAGCTGTAATCAAGCATAACTTCACAGACGGTGCCCTCTGTAAATCTTCTTTGCGTGTAACATTTTTCATAAAGTTATTCTTTGCATCTTTGAGCAAAAAACTTCCTCTGAGAATAGGCAAGAAGAAGGTGACAAGACAGTTGCAAGGAGTTCTCTGCCCCCATGACTTAGGTATCATTCACACCATGCAATCATAACACGATTAGCAGTTGCATCGTGATTTTATGTGATTAGTTGTGCATCGTGGTTTCATGAACATTACATAACACGTAGTGCATATTCCTAATAAAAAAATTAGCTTAAAACTGATGTAGCCCGCATCTTGGGGAGATGGGCTACAACCCACATCTTGGCGAACCGGGTCAACAGTCCGAACTGGGTGAACTCGACGAGTTGGAACTTGGCGAGAATAACCCACATCGGCGAATTTGAGGACGAATTCTCTCCAACCCCGGGAATGATGCAGCCGTGCCTCAGCCTCTGGTGGGTTTCAGGGCAAATGGGTCTTAGCAGGTTGATCTTAGCAAGATGGGTCAATTGGCGGAATCGAGGGAGAGACACGAAAGATAGAGGAAGACGCGAATGGGGCGAACAACCGAGCATTTGACATTAATTAGGAAACCCAGTATTAGATTAGTAGATAATTAGCATTTATTTCATATTTATCCCTTTTTAAATTTAGTCTTTTATTTTAGGAAGATCACATGGAATGTTAGATGAAGCACACGGATTACAATCTCCACCGTTGATCTTAATTAAGAAATTTTAGTATAATTACGAAAGCTTCTCTATTTAAAGAAGAGGAAGCCTAGGGTTTTATGCATTCAATTTTAGATTATTTTCAACACTTTTATTAGTTTCTTTCTTATTCTAGGGTTGTGAGAATTAAGAGTAGAATTTTTCCCTTTGTTTCTACTTGTTTTAGCAATGGAATTTTTAAGGAAGGCCGTTGAACCTTCCTGTTTCCCCTAATTTCATATTCACGCTGCATCAAAAATCCAAAAAATAATAGTCTTTATTTGATTCCATGATTCACAATCACAATAGATTTTCCAACTGAAATGCTTTACATACCTTGCACGCAGTTAAATGTGATTTTGTGCATTTGGGGAGACAATCACAACCAGGGGTCAGTTCCCAAATCTGTATAACCATACTCAGACTCTAGTCCCGACTAAGGGGATTTAATTTAGCAGCCCACAGCTATTTTAAACTCAATCAGAGCTTGCATATGGATACATGTAGCCAAGCACAGACGCCAAAATTAAAACCATATCTCATTATAACTCCAAAGGCAAAGAGTAACTGCACAAAATAATACTAAAAAGAGTGACCTGGTAGGAAGATAATGCATAGTTGCATGAAGCGGGAGCAGGAAACGAAAGCGGAAGCGGGACCACAAGCGAGAGTGGAGGAGTGGGTGGTCATAAAAGTTTCTAAAGTTAGGAGGTTAGTTGTCAATATTAAAATTTATATTTGAATTAGTGAAAAAATAATCTGCTCTTCATTTAATTTTTTTTCCTCTCACCTACCATCTACCAATTGATAACAATCAATAAAAAACTATCTATTTTAGATGAGATATGGGTTCCCAAAAATGATACAAATACTCACATTGATCAACGGATTTCCTACAAGGAATTAAATCTGCACAAGGAAAGCTAACTAAATGATTCATTTGCATTGATAATGTAGAAGATAATAAAGTGAATTAAAAATAGTATGCAAGGCATTGGAAAAACCCATCTAGCATATGAAGTGAACACATGCTTAACGTTAAATGATCTGGTTTTGGGAAATTCGAAGTATAAAAAAAACTAAATATAATTAGGATGAGACCTAAAAATTAAACCGAATTTTTCTCTTTTCTATAAAAAACTTTTCATTATCGTTTGATGAACATTAACGATGATAACATGCAATGTATTTCTCTCACTCTCTCTCCCCCCTTTTCTTCCCCTTTGTTGCCTTTATCCAAGCTTTACCATTGTTCCCCTCGAGCTTTATTCTCACGAATAGAAAAGACTATTATCTACTACCCTCTCTCACCTTCTCTGCACCTCTTTATATCCACCATTATCTTTTCTCCCAAGTTTTTATATACTAATCAAAGAAATAATGCAATGGCTACCAATATTTTGAAGTTCATCTAGACATGGATGCTTATGAAGACCAAACATGAGGTAAAGTTTGGTCGCATCTCTAAAATTTTATTAATATTACTACGAATTCTACACTTTTACTCTTCAAAGTCACTAAAGATTAAGTCCAAAAAATTAAACTAACAATTAAAAGAATCTTTCTAAGTGATTTAAGTCTGCTTTAAGTCATCATATAATGCCAAAAAAAAATGAACCCACAAAAATTATTCTTTTTTATCCAAATGATTCAACCTCTGGCTGAATCGTTTTTCTAATAAGTTGGATACGCATTTCCTACACGTTTCTCAATTAGAAACGCCGAATCGCATTTCTATGTATGATATGTGATGGTTTCAAACGTTTCCTGCAACTATGAGACAATGTGATGCACCTCTTTCAAAGTGGGAAATAGCTTCATCAAGATAACGATGCAGTGAGGAATAGATTCATGAGTAGAATCAACGGTATATTGGTAACCAAGGAGTGGTCCAACATGTACCTTGATACGAGGCTTTTCGACTTGGGGGTCCCACCCGAGCTACGGGAAATACGTTGAGAATGAATGAAGCATGTTGGTAGCAATACCACGTGGAGTTGATGATGAGCTAAAGGTGTTGGGGTAGTGGTTTGTCTCCCAACTTTCCAAACAAGAGGGCTCGGGTTAACCATGTTGGTTTCCCTCTTTTGGGAAGACGGTGTAGTCTTTACCCATGTAATATAAGAAATAAAAAAATTATGAAGTTGATGATGTTGAACGAATTGCTCCGACATTGGAACAAAAATAGTCTTGGGATCATTGAAGAAAGGATTAAGGCACTGGAAGAAGACATCCATGACATTCAGCAAAAGGCAAGTATCACCAACTGGATAAAACACATCTGGCACACCTAAGAATCAAATAGCCAGGTTAGGTTATGGTAGAAAAGGAAGGCGAGGTATTAGAAGCAATAATCCAAGTGCAAGGTAATGAAAGAGGGAGACTAGAACACGTGCTACTTTCACAGTATGGCACAATATGTAGATGCATGTGACAACTGTCCATGTTAATAGTTGTACTCCTAAGGAGCCAAAGGTAGTCGAAGAAGCTTGTTAAGAAGATATTTTAAGCAGTTGCTCAACTCAAAGACTATCAATAGGCCAACACTTGGCTTGACGGTGCTTTCTAAATTAAGTCCAGAGGTAAGTAGTGGAGCAGAGATGATAGCCCAGACAAAGGGATTCAGTCCGCAGTAAAAGAAACTGATTCAAGCAAGGCATCACACTATGCTGGATTCAGCTTCCGATTGATTAAAAAGCTTTAGCATGTTTTAGAAAATGATATAACTGCCTATGTGCAAGACTTCATGGTACCAAAAAATTACCCACCAGAGCAAGCATGACCTGGGTCACGTTAACTCCGAAGATGAATGAGGCAATAGACATCAAAGACATTTGACCTGCAAGTATGGTAGGGTGCATATACAAATTAATTGCCAAAATGCTAATTAGAAGACTCAAAAACGTTCTTCCAGGCTTGATTAGGAAAGCACAAATGTCTTTTGTATAGGGAAGACAAATCCAAGATAGCACATTTGCGGCAAATGAAGTCATCCATTGGCTAAGAAATAAGAAAAACAATGAAGTTTTCCTCAAGCTTGAATTTCAAAAAGCTTAGTGGGTCTGAGGTTCAATGGGCATGTCCATCAATACATGGATTTTGGGCAGGTTGGAGAACTTGGATAAAAGAATGCATCACAAGGCCAACGACATCCCCGCTCATTAACTGCTCCCCTACCGCAACATTAAAGATGGGTTGCGGACAAAGGCAAGGGAACACACCATCACTGTTTCTACTCGTTCTAGTGGCTGCAGTCATTACCCAACTCCTCATAGCTAAAACAAGAAGGGGTGAAGTAAAAGGGCTTGAGACACAGAGAGACTGCATTCAATCCACGAATTTACAGTTTAGCGATGACAGAATGCTTTTTAGCCTGGCTGAATGCAGCAATTTTAAGAATAAAAAGAAAATTCTCAAGTGCTTCAACTATTATCCAGCCTAAAGATCAACTTCCGAAATTCCGCTTTGATCTCAAAAGGAAAATCAGGCTCAGGCTGCAAGACTGTTAGGCTGAGGGTGGCTACTTTAGCCGCAAAGTATTTAGGTATAACCTCTGGTGCTAACCTAAAGCACAAAGCGACATGGAGGCCTATCTTGGACATGATTGAAAGAAAACTAGCAAGCTGGAAGGCAAAAATACTATCCCGGGCAAGAATGTCGGTACTTAATAAAGTTGTCTTAAACAACGTACCCGCCTACTATCTCTCTGTAATTAAAATGCCGAAGTCGGTGGACATCTAGATTGTGAAGTTGAGGCAGAAATTCTTCTGGCATGGCAATAATAACCAGCAAAAGCTTAATCCTGATTAAGTGAGAGATTATCCAAAAGCCTAAGGCACTAAGCAGCCTCAAAATCAGATATACAATAAAGATTGCAATTTTGCTCTTGAAGTGGTGGCGGAGATATTTTAAGGAAGGCTGGATGCCAGGGTTGGCAATGGTGTTATCTGCGGATATGGTTTAAGTGAGGCGTTTAGTGGGTACGGATCAAATATACTTGATAGTACCCATCATACGTATGCGGCGGGTATGGGTATATTGTTTCATCCACCCCGCTCCATACTTGCCACACCTCATACTTGTCATACCCATCACATACCTACCCAATTTTTTATTTTACTAAATTAAAATAGAAACAAAACATGTACTCGTTTTAATTAGTCAAATTTGAGTCAAATATTATAACAAAATACAAATAGATTCCAAAAAAAAAAATAATAATAATAATTAACATGGGGCATGTGCGGGAGCCCTTGGGACACTGGGAATAGCCTCTCAGGTTGGGGTCCTCAGAAACAACCTCCCTTTAGAGTATCACCTTGAAGGGGAAGGGGTAGGGCTGCGTAACCACCCCCCCGGGGAGGGTGCGGGCGGGACCCCGCATATGCGGGAGCCCTTGATGCACTGGTTAGTGGTTGTTGTTGTTGTATGTATGAATAATCATTTGTTACTCACACTAGGGAGGGTAAAGACCTGTTGGATACTCACGAGTAAACATGGAATCATGAAAATAGAATGCAATTTCCAAAACAAGTATATCACACTAGTAAATGCCTATACGAAAGTCTGAAACTCCAAAAATGCGAGTAGCAAATCTTAGACTCTTTACACATACAAACTTTGAATGAAATCAGAAACTCAAATAGGGAGAAGAATGCTTCTTTGAAGAAAATTTAAAGAACATGGAAAGGTTAAAAAAAAATAAAAAAAGAATATTTAAGTACAATTGCGAAGTGGACGATCATCTTGCAATACCTATGATGAAAAGAAGACAAGCATGTAAACAGGAGTCGCATTTAGTTTCCAATTGCTCACTATCCTTTTTGTCAAATAACACAGTATGTCAAAACTATAAGATTTTCGGTGAAAGACTTAAGGAATAACTTAACATAACCCTTCAAATGAATTCACAATGGGCTTGGCAGCAAATAATGTGTTAGCCCACTTCATACCTTCTATTTGGCATTATATTTAATATAAGAAGAGAGGTTGTTAGGATTTGAACTCGAGAACTGTTGCTCAACGAGGCTCTAATACACCTTAAACTCCAATCGAGCCTCAAACTTGGTCCAAGGCGTTAACATGCAAATTTTGTATCAAGGCCAAATGAGATCCCATCGCAAAACTAAGTGGCTTTAAAAGTAGTCTAGCAAAGCATATATTGATCTCTCTTGTCACATAAGGTGAGACTTTATAACTAGGTGGAGTCCTCGACATGCTTAGCTTGACAAAAGAGTCTCTTTCAAATGCACCCCTCTAATTGGAGGAGAGGCCCAAAATATGTTCAGTTCAAATGCAGCCCTCCCCAAGAGGGAACAAATAAGAGCACAAGATCACCAACAAGCTATACTACGGCGTAAGACTTTGGTTAAAGCTTGAGATGATTTGACTTTTTCTTCCCCTTTTCCTTTCCAAACCATAGCTGCAGGAAACGTCCGAAACCATCATGTATCATACATAGAAATGCAACTCGGCATTTCTAACTTAGAAACTTGTAAGAAACGCGATTCAGCCATAGGTTGAATCATTTTTCTTTTTTTCCGCTAAAGAGGAACCCGGTTACCCGGTAAACCCCAGCTCATGCGGCAACCCACACACCACAAGAGCCAGTTAAGTCAAGAATTTCTTAGAGAGAGGTTCAAGGGGGGAATCGAACTCCAAACCTTTTGGCCTAAAGCAATACTCTATCCCCTCATTTAGAAAGAGGCATTTAATTGTTAAGTCTTAAATTTTTGGACTTAATCTTTGGCGACTTTGAAGAGTAAAAGTGTAGAATTCATAGTTATACTAATAAAACTTTAGAGATGTGAACAAAATTTACCTCACGTTTGGTCTTCACAAGCATCCATGTCTAGATGAACTTCAAAATATTAGTAGTCATTGCATTATTTCTTTGATTAGTATATAAAAAACTTGGGACAAAGACAATAGTGGAGATAAAGAGTGCAAAGAAGGTGAGAAAAGGAAGTAGATAACAGTCTTTTCTATTTGTGAGAATAAAGCTTGAGGAGAACAATGGTAAAGCTTAGATAAAGGCAGCAAAGGGAAGAAAAGGAGAGAGAAAGTGAAAGAAATACATTGCATGTTATCATCATTATTGTTCTTTCATCGAAAAAAGAAAAATTACTTCTGATTTTTAAGTCTCATCCTAATTATATTTAGTTTTTTATACTTCAAATTTCACAAAACCAGATCATTTAATGTTAAGCATGCGTTCACTCCATATGACAAATGGGTTTTTCCAATGCCTTGCATACTGTATTTAATTCACTTTATTCATCTTGCACATTATCAATGCAAACGAATCATTTAGTTAGCTTTCCCTTGTGCAGATTTAATTCCTTGTGGGGAATCCGTTGATCAATGTGAGTATTTATATCATTTTTGGGAACCCAAATCTCATCTAAAGTAGATAGTTTTTCATTGATTGTTATCAATAAGTAGATGGTAGGTGAGAGGAAAAAAAAATTAAACGAACGAAGTGCAGATTATTTATTTTCATTAATTCAAGTCTAAATTTTAATATTAACA
Organism: Simmondsia chinensis; assembly: GCA_018398585.1. Lineage (NCBI taxonomy): Eukaryota > Viridiplantae > Streptophyta > Magnoliopsida > Caryophyllales > Simmondsiaceae > Simmondsia > Simmondsia chinensis. The sequence goes on from JAGTTD010000012.1 coordinate 23,452,820, forward strand.
ACTAACGCTCCAGCTGCAGCATCGTGCAACTATGTTCCAAACTTTCTCTGAGTTAGTGAGTTATTATATGGGACACGGTAATATGCAAGTTCTTCATCTCTCTCCTGCATTCCCCTCAAAATGTATATTTTCCTTTGTTTTTTGTTTCTCTGAATCTGTTCAGTTGGAACAATGATCTTTTTCCACCCCATTATTATTGGTCGTTTACATTAACAAGTAACAAAAGTAATTTAAAGGGAAAGTCTTTACCCTAGAGAAATTGAATTCCTCCTAAGGTAAAAGGAAGTCATTTTCCTTAACATACTACCCCAACCTCAAATATGCTAAGCCCCAACCCCATGCCCATGGAAGTTATTCCACAAACGCAAATTTCAAAGAAAACATTACATTTAAAAATAATGTTATTGACATGTCAAAAATTTTATCATTGGGACAACTTACTGAAATTGTGTGGTTACTATTCGTTACAAGTCATATCATTACTCTGCTAGTAACATTCATTATCTTAACAATAACAACTTCCTAAAAATATCATTCAACGAAATATTTGTGAAATACAATGTATTTCCACCGCCCAAATTGTCACGAACCTAGCCGTGACATAGACCCAGCGCAGCAACTAGGAGCATCAAACAACAAAGATTGAAGTAGTTTTAGTTGTTGTCAAAGGCATGTCAGCGTTCCCGAGATCACAGCACGGGTCCGTGCCAGGGTTCGCAGTGTCATGTGCATTATCGGGTGTCAAGATCGCAAAGGTTCACAGCCGGGCCCTTGTCTGGTTCGCAACCAGGGCCTCGTCAAGATTCTAGTCAGGACAGTGTCAAGATCAAGCAGCTCCGCATCTTTCAGCCGGTAATCCCGGTACCCGATGGCTCTCCAGGATGCGCCAGCTTGCCTTGGATTAGAAGCTTCATTTAACTAACTTTCCCGCCTTTTCTTAGCATTTGGTTATTTCCCCGTCTACTTTCAAAATAATTTGAATATTTGAATTAGTCTATAAATAGGAGTTAGTTAGCAATGTATTGATCATGAAGGAAAATAATCAAACACTTAAACTTCCCATCTCAATTTCTCTCTCTCTCTCTCCAATTTCTCTAATTTCTCTCATCTTCAATCTATTTCTCTTCTCATCTTAATTCTGAATTTTCTCTTAGTTTTCAGTTTGAAGTTGAAGTCACGAATCTTAGGATCGTGACAAAGTGGTATCAGAGCTATCTTACGGTCATGAATTAAAAAAATTCCGCTACAATTGAGCTTTCTTCGATCAAAATCTAGCAAAGACGAGAAGCTATCGGGCTGCCTTAACCATGTCCACTTCCGAAGATTCCGACGCAACTCAGGAAAGACTTTTGACCATCGCGAAATGTCTCGATGCCATGGCGCAAGCTCGGCAGCGAGATCGAGCGAAGGATAGGGAAGAACAAAACCGCATCCACAAGGACTTTCGATCCTCCATCAAAAGGAACCAAATTAACATAGACAAACTCACATCAGCAGTGGACTCAATTGCAATGGATGTAAAACGGCTTGTTACAAGTCAAGAAAAAAGGCCGAAAGTGAATCATGAGGTACTACCAGAGGCTGCACCCACGGAGAGGCTGGAGGATCGGGAAATTATGTGAGGTTGGGAGGTCAGGGAGTGCTGCCACCACCGCCGCATGAACCGAGAGAAATCAAGAGCCAGACATGCAACCTTAAGGAAGGAGATCACAGCCGTAATAATGGAAGCAACCGATCATGGTCTGTGCATCACACTCCAAGGCTTAATCAACCGAAGCTTGATGGCACTAATCCAAGAGCCTGGATCAGGAAGTGTCTCAAGTATTTTCGTTGGTATCACGTTCTAATGGAAGAATGGGTGGAATATGCCTCAAGTCATCTTCACGATTGTGTTGGAGCTGAAACATCCTCATATAACATGGCAATTTTTCATAGATGAGCTAAGCAAAAGGTTCGGAGATCGATGTCTTGAAGACGTGGTTAAAGAGTTTAGTAAGATGACACAAATCGAAGTTGTGGAGGAGTATATGATTCGCTTCGAGGAGTTGAAGAGTTGGATGCTAATTTATCATCCTGCGTTGAGCAAAACTTACTTTGTTTCAAGTTTTATTAGCGCATTGAAGCCAGCTCTAAGAGCTTCGGCTAAAGCCAGCAAACCGCCGGACTTCAGTACTGCTTTCGAATAGGCTAGACTTGTTGCTACTAGGTTGGCTGTGGCTACTATTGGACCTGGAGTAGGTCAAGGTACTGCCGCGGGTCAAGCTGTAGAAGGTATTGCGAGACACATCGGCTAACTCTGTGCCAGCCGCCGCACTAAGACAGAGGATGCAAACATTATCCGGAATGATTGGGCATAAAGCGTCTGTAGGTGGCTTGCAGGAAATCGCGGTGGAGGAGTTGAGGATCACCATGCAGCCCATACTGAGGCCCTCTCATGTGCGCAGGGATGAAACCGTGTCCAAATCCAGTACGCCGAGCCAAGCGCAGCAACCGCAACACTCTACCAATTCAAGTGTCGAGCCGACCGTGTCCAAGGAAGGGCTAGTGGTGTCAATAGGCTCTTCGCAGCCAAAACGCGACTACGGAATGTGTTACCAATGTCAAGAGAGATATTTCCCAGGGCATAGGTGCAAGGAAAAACAACTCAATAGCATGAGTGGAGTTGTAAGAACAGAGGAGCAAGAAATGGTCCGCAAAGATGAAGAAGCGTTTCAAGAAGAGGAGGAAGACATGGAAGTCTCCTTGAGTGCTTTGGAGAGTAAAGTCACGCACAACACCATAAGACTGAGAGGAAGTATCAAGAGACGACCTATAACAATTTTGGTGGATAGCGGAAGCACCCATAGCTTCATAGATGAGCGCTTGGCAAAGGAACTTAAGTTACCAAACCCCCCTACAGCAACAATGACAGTGACCGTGGCAAATGGTGAAGCATTAATGAGTTACTTGCATTGTCCGAAGGTTGAGTGGAGGGTACAAGGTGAAACGTTGAAGACAATCTAAGAGCACTTAAATTGAGGGGAAGCGACATGGCCCTTGGAGTAGATCGACTCCAAAAGTATGGACCAATCACGTTTCACTTTGTTGCACTTAAGCTCACTTGTCACAAGGAAGGAAAGGAAGTTAAGCTACAAGGAAGCACAAAGAAGGCCGCTTCGAAATTGTTGTCCAGGAAAGGCATAGTGAAGGCAATCAAACAAAAGGTGGGGCAATGGTACATCAACTAAAAAAGACTAAGCAAGGAGAGATTGCTATTATTGAGCCCGTAAGAGTCTTAGAATGTCGATGGGTCAAGCGCAACAAGAGAAGGGAGCGTCAAGTCCTAGTGCAATGGGCAAACTGGCCAAAGGAGAAGAAAACTTGGGAGGACATGTCCCTTATTCGGAAACAATTTCCAAACTTCAATCCTTGAGGACAAATGATTATCTCGAGAGGGCGGCAATGTCACGAACCTAGCCATGACATAGACCCAGCGCACCAACTAGGAGCATCAAACAATAAAGATTAAAGTAGTTTTAGTTGTTGTCATAGGCATGTCAGCATTCCCGAGCCAAGACAGTGTCAAGGATCGCAGCCAGGGTTCGCAGTGTCATGTGCATTATCGGGTGTCAAGATCGCAAAGGTTCACAGCCGGGTCCTTGTCTGGTTCGCCGCCAGGGCCTTGTCAAGATTCCAGTCAGGACCATGTCAAGCTCAAGCAGCTTTGCATCTTTCAGCCAGTAATCCCGGTACCCAGTGGCTCTCCAGGACACGCCAGCTTGCCTTGGATTCTAGAAGCGTCATTTAAATTAGTCTATAAATAAGAGTTAGTGTTAGTTAGCAATGCATTGATCATGAAGGAAAATAATCAAACACCTAAACTTCCCATCTTAATTTCTCTCTCTTTCGTCTCCAATTTCTCTAATTTCTCTCTCATCTTCAATCTACTTCTCTTCTCATCTTAATTCTGAATTTTCTCTTAATTTTCTGTTCAAAGTTGAAGTCACGAATCTTAGGATCATGACACAAATGGACCCTAAATAGGGATGGCAATGAGGCGGGTAAAACCCATTACCCTCGGATACCCGCCCCAGAGTGAGGCGGATAGCACTTACGGATTGGGTGTACCCACCATGGGTATGGGACGGGTACGGCAATAACGTTGTACCCGCCCCACCCCGCCTTATAGCCACCATAACCACTTCATTTTGTATTTAGTTAACTTTCAAATTAAAAAATACATGATGAAATTCAATTACCTAAATTATTTATTAATTTTATAAAAAATTATAACTAAATTTTTAAAAATAGTATTATAATTAATATGGGCAGATATGGATAATCCTTTTTGTAGCCATATTAGAGCGAGTCTTGGGTGGGTAATGGATACCCCTGCGTAATGGGCCAGGTGCGGGTACAAGTTGTACCAGTCGGGGTGGGTATGGGTATCCACTGGTGGGTAATGGGGCGGGTAATGGGTATAGATTTTGGTGGCGGATACGGGACTGGAGGAGCCACCCCCCATACCCACCCCATCCCATTGCCATCTCTAACCCTAAGTGAATCATTCTGCATTCATCTCGAATTCAGAACAATTACTCCATTCTCTCACCTTCAACATTACAACATAATACCCTAAGAAAACTAAAAATTAACAAGAACACTCATAATTTACAATGAAATTTACAAACAAGCACAAGCATCAACTAAAATAGTGAGGGTAAATAAAATCAAGGGTTTTTTTTTTTAAATGAAAACCACCTAAAGTTTCAGGTTTGCTTTCAAAAAACCATCTAAAATTTCTATTTTTCAATGTCATATCTAAACTTTTCAAAATTTTTAATGTCACATCTAATATAACATCGCTGACATCTGCTAGATGAAGCTCCGCTTTTTTTGTACAGATAAATCAAACCACCAAGTTACAAACATGTTTCAGGTAACTCATTTTAAATAAGTTGAGTTACACTTGTTGCTTTAGTTCATAGTGCAGCCCGCATCTTGGCTGGACGGGTAGGGGTCTTGGCGGGTTGGACCAACAACCCCGCATATTGGTGAGATAGGGGATGGGCGAGTTGGGACATGTTCAGGCAAGGAGTTTAACTTCAAGGAGGAGAGTTTAATATAGATTAGTAGACTTTAGTATTTATCTTTTTATTTATCTCTTTAATTTTAGTCTTTTATTTTAAATAGGAAAGTTCCTCTATTAAAGACGAGAATGGCTAGGGTTTTTTTTAGCATTCAATTTTCCATAGATTTATTCTTTATGTGCTTCTTTCTTATTCTCGGGTTGTGAGAATTAAGAATAGAATTATTTCCCTTTGTTTCTTAATTGTTTTAACAATAAGAATTTAGAGGAAGGCCATTGAACCTTCCGTTCCCAATTTTCTTTCTCCTACACTGCATCAATAGAGCTCAGAATGTTTCCAAGATGGCCCGTGGGCGACGAAGGTACGCTACTGCTGGGGATGTTTATGAACGAGACTAGCAACGCAAGATTGACAGGATATTCAAGGAGATGGAAGAAAGATTCCGGCAAATCGAGCTGTGTTTGGTACAATTGGGAGTGATGCCCAACCAAACAGCTATAGTTCAACCTCAACAACCAACTAACTTGGGAGGTGAGGATGAAGGTAACCTATTGGTGGTCAGGCGAGTATGTTTCACGCCTTAGAAAAATGAGGGCGACGGCTGGCTCCGAAATAACATCTTCCAAACGACCTGCACGGTAGGCGGGAAGGTATGCCGCCTAGTTATCGACTCCAAGAGCTGTGAGAACATTGTTTTTGAGAAGGCAGTCCCGAAGCCGAGCTAAAAACGGAGGAGCATCCAAATCCTTACAAGTTGTCATAGCTCAAGAAAGGAAACCAAGTAACCGTATCTAAACGTTGTCTGGTTAATTTCTCAATTAGGACAAAGTACCAGGATGCGGTATGGTGTGATGTGGTTATCATGGATGCGTGCCACTTGTTACTTGGACGACCATGGCAACTTAATAGAGGCGTTATCCATGATCGGAGGCAGAACACATACAACTTTGTGTTTGAGGGCACAAAGATAGTTTTGTTGCCCAAGAAGGACGAAGCACCATGTTCGACGATAGTCGAAAACCTAGATTTCCGGACTAGAGCCATGCTCACCAAGGAAGTTAGCAAGAACAAGATGGGCAGCGAGGAGTGCTAGACGGAATAGTGGAAAATACCACCGCTGAGGGGTATTCAACACCGGTTAGATCTAGTGCAGAGAGCTACCTTACCGAGTAGGCTACATTACCAAATGAACCCTATGGAGCATGAAGAGCTTAGGCGCCAAGTTGAGGAGTTTCTCGCCAAGGGTTGTACTCGAGAGGACTTGATGCCTTGTGCGGTTCCAGCTCTCTTGACGCCAAAGAAACGTGGAACTTGGCGGATGTGCGTTGATACCAAAGCCATCAACCATTTTGAGATTAGGTGACTTACTCGCCAACGTTTGGTCAGATATGGACATCTGCTTTGTGAACAATTTCTAGAAGAGTTTATGGAAGATGGCGAATCACAAACGATGCCGAGCAACGGATCTTCAGATTGGCGATAGGGGCAACTTTGACTAGAGATCGATTTCCTGCTTGAAAGTACAGCTTAACAACCCAGAAGGCCGGATCGCTACGAATTACCACGAAGATCAACAATAATGCATACCACTTGCAACTACCAAGTGGGATAAAGACTTCTAACGTCTTCAACGTCAAACACCTCGTTCCTTACTTTGGTGGGAATGACCCAGAGGATCCTTTGGCGAATTCAAGGGAAAATTCGAGACGGGCATGGGAGGATGATGCAGCCCGCATCTTGATGGAACAGGTAGGCGTCGGGTCAAACCAACAACCCGCATATTGACAAGTTGGGACATGTCCGGGCAAGGAGTTAAATTTCAAGGAAGTTAATATAGATTAGTAAATTTTATTATTTATCTTTAATTCTTTTATTTTATTCTAAACAGGAAAGTTCTTCTATTTAAAGAAGAGTACGGCTAGGTTTTTTTTTTAGCATTCCATTTTTCATAGATTTTACTCTTTATGTGTTTCTTTCTTATTCTCGGGTTGGGAGAATCAAGAATAGAATTATTTTCCTTTGTTTCTTAATTGTTTTAGTAATAAGAATTTAAAAAAAAGCTGTTGGACCTTTCGTTCCCAATATTCTTGCTTCTGCACTACATCTGTTCATTTGTATCCAAAACGCAATATTTCATCTGACATATGTTAACGGCCTCACATTAATGTATGAGGCTAAAAATGTTTGAAAATTTTAAAAATGACTTTAAAAAAATAGAAAAATCAGGTGCCTCTTAGAACCATACCTAAAGTTTATGTGAGATTAAAAAAAACCTCTAAAATGAATACAAATTAATGGAAATAAGAAAGAAGAATAAGCTAAATTGCATACTTGAGTAATGTTTAGAAGGGGGCTCACTCTGAGGCGGCGATGGACCAGCGCGGCAGCAGAGAATCAACCGTTCGGAGCCGGAAAAAGGACGGCGGGGATGAGATAATCCGCAAAATGATGAATAGGAAGGAAGCGCAGGGAAGGGAGTAGTCGGAGAGAGATAATCCGGCGACTGGTAGCGGTGGCGGTGGAGTATGTAGGAATTGAGGGAAGAGGAGAGACAAGTCATTTTTTATTTTGTAGTCTGAAATTGAGAATGGCACGGTGTACATATATAGACCGGTTGTTTTAGTGGCCCGGTTGTATTTATTCAAGTTTGGGTTATTCGGATTTACATCGATTTCAGGTTAGTTTGGATTGTTTTCGACTTTTGACTCAAAACGAGTTGGACTAAGCGTAAAGATGACAATTGAATCGAAATCCGGTTGTTAAAATTTAGATTTAACAAGAACAAAATGAACTTAGAAAAATAGGATAAGACTTGAATAATTTATTCACAAGACTTGGATATATTATTCATAAGAGGAGAACCTAATATATAACCCAAGCAGAGTAAACTAAAAGATTAGAAAAAAGAATCATATACTAGAAAAATAATTACATGTGCAAAGCAATAAAACTCATCCTAGTCTTCCTCTCCTCATCAATGGTCGGTTATGGGAGGAGGAAGAGCAACTGTTGAAGCCCCTCATCAACACCTAGTCAAAGCTACCACTAAATACTATAATTATTAGGTTGTTAGAAGAAATAAATATAAAATACAATGTAAATACAAGATTATTAGAACTCATATTTTAACACTCCCCCTCAAGTTGGAGCATATAAATTTACGATGTCCAACCTGCGAAGGAGAGAAGAAAATGAAGGACAGTCAAGAGCTTTTGTAAAAATATTGGCAATATGAACGAACAAATGAAGTGATACTCTCCTTAGCCATCAACTTTTCTTGAACAAAATGGCAATTAATTTCTATGTGTTTAGTCCTCTCATGAAATACTGGATTGTTGGGTATGTGGAGAGCTTATTAGCTAGATTACGTTTTGAACAATGAGTGTAGAAGCGCGCAGTGCCCCAAGTAAACCAACAAAACTCATCCCCAGGCGAAACAAAATATAGAGTGAGAATCAACCAGTTCCTTTGCGGTGGAAACCACTACAAAATCTTCATTAAAAAATGTGTTAGACATTGTTTAACACACACACCAAAAACAAACAAATGATGACTAAAAATTTGAACCCCAAAACGCCAAGCTCACACAACAAACAATAGTTTAGGTGAAACAAAACCATCGAGTGAAGACTAAAATTTTGATCCAAAGTCTCAGTGAAACAAACCATTAAATGTAGGCTAAGCGAGTATATAAGATAATTGGAATTGGAAGCAAAACTGGCGATACACAACCAAGAAAGCAAAACTTGGACCAGAATTCATCATTTGGGTCATCCTAGGATGAAGATAGAACAGAGAAAGATTATCAACTACTCCCCCTGTCACAGGAATCATGATACAAACTTGATCTATAGCAGCCTCAAACGATGAAAATAACACAAGATTCTAGACCGTAAAAGAAATTGGGTAATCAAACAAAGTTGAATGTCAAGAAACAAATTCAAGACAAATTTTAATCAAACAAAATTCAATTTCAAGAACCAAATTATAGATTAAAAAAAAATTTTTTTTGGGGAACAAATTCAAGACAACTTTTGATCCAAAGGATTCTTGGTTTTTAGGGTTTTCTAGTCTTTTGGTTTCCTTTATTGTATAATAAATTGGGCACCCAATTACAACACTAGCACTCTTCATGGCTTTCAAATTCGGTTTCTAAAGAAATCAACGTTAGAATAGCTTATTTTGAAACTTCAGGTGGCATTTGGTTATTTGAATAAACGTTTCTCTCAAAGAAATGTTCCTCATGTTTATGAAATTAAGTGTAAAGTTTCACACTTAAAACAAGAGAATATTCCCATGTTCTTCTATTTCACCAAATTAAGATCATTATGGGATGAGCTCTACACATAGTTGTCATTCCACCTTGTACTTGTGGCTAGGGTCAAGCCTTTGCCAAAATTGAAGACATGAAGCGGCTCCTTGAGACCCATCATTCTCTACAATACGTTCTCAGTTAATGAACACCAAACCCCTTCCCTCGGTTGCTAGTGCTTATTCCACTCTTTGTCAAGAAGAGAAGCAATAAAGGGTTGCTTCTAGTAGTGTTGTTGTCCCTAAAGGGGTGGCCCTCGTTGCTAAAGAGAATAATGTGGTGGTAGGAGGAAGTTCGTCCTTTCCAAATGGGCAACCTCCTAGACATAATAATCGGTCGTATTGTTTTCATTGTAAAAGACAGGGTTATACAACATAGCGTTGCTACGAACTTGTTGGATATCCCACGCAGGTGGAAAGAACGGGCTCCGGAGGAGCACAACGAGCAGTAGGGGCTGTTGCTCAGTCGCATCCCCACTCGCAGTAGCACACGCCCCAGCATGTGCCACTGCTGCTACCCGCACCTGACAGTCCAATGGGTGCAGGTCCTGTTTTAGGTGATAACTAGGGCTTTTGGGGTCTTTGTATCAACAATTGTTAGCTCTCCTCAGTCTTAAGAGTAATTCTCCCTGTGTTAACTTAACATGTTAGGCATTTTTTAGAAATAATATTTCGATTATTCACACTGGTGCTTCGGATCATATGGTATCTTCTAATTTTGTTATGGATGACGTTTATGTCAACAATGTGATTCAACCTGTTAAACTTCCAAATGGCTTCGATCTACCTGTATCTTGTATTGGTCATGTCGTTATATCCAGTGATATTACGCTTGAGAATGTTTTATAGATGCCCAGGTTTCATTACAATTTACTTTCCGTAAGTAAGTTGACTAGAGATAGAAATTGTGCTTTAACTTTTTCCCCCAAATTTTGTGTAATACAGGACCTTCCATCGAGGAGGCTAATTGGAGTCAGTAAAGAGTGGGACGGTCTATACTTCTTGGTGTCACACTTGGTTCCAAGGGCTGCGCATGCTTGAGATTCTACTAAGAAGGCTGTTTTGTGGCATTGTAGGTTGGGCCACATTCCATTCACCAAGTTATCTTGTTCTTCGCATTTAGATTTTGGGGTTGAAGTTGATGTTGTTTGTGACTCATGTTACCGAGCCAAACAGACTCGTTTACCATTTTCTTTATCTGTTAGCAAGATTGTTGGTTGTTTTGATTTAATACACTGTGATGTTTGGAGACCATATCGGACTTTGTCTATGACAAGAGCTCGTTCTTTCTTACGATTATTGATGATTTTAGTAGATGGACTTGGGTATATTTGATGTGAGACAAGTCTCAGTCTTGCAAGATTCTTATTGATTTTTGTCAGCTAGTAAAGCCTTGGTATGGCTTGTAGGTTAAGCAAGGTAGAAGTGATATTGGTAGAGAGTTTCTTTTTGGACCATAGTTTTATGTAGAAAAGGGGTCTAGATTTAGAATTCCTACAATGATACACCACAACAGAATGGTTTTGTAGATAGAAAACATCGTCACTTATTGGAGGTGGCTCTCGCTTTTCGATTTGAATCAAGTCTACCTAAGCAGCTTTAGGGTGAATGTATTTTGATAGCCGCATACTTGATCAATCTCATGCCAACTCCTCGGTTGCAAAATCGTTGCCCATATGAGGTATTGTTGGAAAAAGCTCCTTCCTATGGTCATTTACATATTTACAATTTTTATGTTATGTTCATTCGAAAGACCATGAAAAAGATAAGTTTGGGGCTTGTGCCAATCGTAGTATTTTTATTGGTTATCCTCATGGAAAGAAGAGTTATAAGGTGTACGATTTAAATAATAAGAAAATTGTAGTTTCTTATGATGTTGTTTTATGTGAAAATAGATCTCCATTTCTTGAAAAACAGGGACAAAATGTTTCTCAAAGTGAACTAGTGGTTTTAACAAGATATGTTGATGACATTGTACTGGAGGAAGAACCTCCTGCCAAATCCGAGACACCACCGGAGGACAGTGATGCCACCACTGACTGACACTAGCCCCCTGGTGTTAGTCAGACAACAATCAACTGAGAGGGGAGGCACCAGGTTGAGGAGGCTGTGGGTAGACCCACGCATATTCATTTGATGCCCGTTAAATATCTGGATTATGTTTATGATGTTATGGCTGCTATAGCCCATCCTCATCCTATCACTCCTTCAACCAACTCAAGTATAAATTATCATTTGTCAAATTTTGTTTCAAATGCATGATTCTCTAACTCTCATTCGACCTTCCTTGAGGCCATCACTTCTTGTGATGAGCCAAAGTACTTTGCATAGACAGTTTAGTCTCCACATTGGAAAGAAGTTATGGAAAAGGAGATTTTAGCACTGGAGCAAAATAAGACTTGGACTTTAGAAGAGCTTCCACCCGAAGAGCGTGCCATTGATTCGAAATGGGTAACAAAGTAAAGTACAAGCCATATGGGTCAATAGAGCGCTACAAGGCTAGTCTCTTTGCGTAAGGCTATACCCAAGTTGAAGGTATAGATTATCATGACACGTTTGCTCCTGTTGCGAAACTAGTTATTGTTCGTAGTGTTCTTGCAATTGCCGCAACTAAAAATTGGGTGATACCTCAGTTGGATGTAAATAATGCTTTTTTCCATGGTGATCTTGATGAGAAAATTTATATGAAACTACCTCAAGGTTTTGATAGGAAACATATTGGTAAAATGTGTTGTTTGCATAAATCACTTTACGTGCTTAAACAAGTCTCTCGTTATTGGAATCAGAAATTTACGTCTTTTCTGATTAGTATTGGTTTTAAATAGTCTAAGTAAGATTATTCGTCATTTACGTTTTCAAGTGACGCAGCTTATATGGCAATTTTGGTGTATGTGGATGATGTTATTATAACTAGAAACAAGTTGGAGCAAACAGAGAGCGTTAAATCAATGCTTGACAAACAATTCAGAATAAAGAATTTAGGACCCATCAAAGTTGCTCTTTCTTCTAAAGGGTTAGTTTTGAGTCAACGAAAATATACTTTTGATATTTTGAGTGAAACTAGGTTGCTAGGAGCCAAACCTTTGTCTACTCCTATAGTTCAAAATCATCGTTTGGTCGATCAAGAGGGTCAACATGTGGAAGACCCTGAACAGTATCGTTAGTTAATAGGAAGATTATTACACCTTGCTATTACTCGACTCGATATATGTTAAATTGTTCATGTTCTTAGTTAGTTTATGCATGATCCAGGAATTCTGCATTTAGATGCAGCTTATCAGGTCCTTCGTTACACAAAAGGCCCCAAGTCAAGGAATATTTTTACATCATAATTGTGATTTTAATCTTCATGCGTATTGTGATGTTGACTGGGCATTGTCTTTCTCTTGGCTTTTCTAATTGTTTTGTTCAATAATGAGGCACTTGGGTATTATCTTTTTGGTTTTCATCTGCCCAAACCATGAATTACTTAGCTTGGGCCCAACAGTAGGCTTCAATTGAAGCTTAATTAGTCTTATCATCCATTTTTTGGTGTTGGTCTTGTTTTGTAGATCATGCCTAACGGTGCTTCTAATCAAGTTTTTGTCATAGTTCCCGCGACAGGGGTAGTAGTTGATATCTTTCTCTATTTCGTCGTCAGCCCTGGATGACCTAAAGGATGAATTGCGGTTCAAGTTTTGGTTTCTCGGTTGTGTTCTGCAAGTTTCGTTGCTACCCATTTAAAGTCCAATTCTAATTATCTTATATAATTGCTTAGTCTACATTTAGTGGTTTGTTTCACTGGGACTTTGAATCAAAATTTTAGTCTTCACTTGGTGGTTTTGTTTCATTAAATTATTGTTCGTTGTATGAGCCTGGCATTTTGGGGTTTATGTTTTCAGTCCTCATTTGTTTGTTTTTTGTTGTGTGTGTTGAACAATGTCTAACACTATTTTTAATTAAGATTTCAGTGGTTTCCACAGTAGGGGAAGTGGTTGATTCTCACTCTTCGTTCTGTTTGCACCCTTAGGTTCACCCGGGGATGAGTTTTGTCGGTTTACTTGGGGTGCAACGCGCTTCTATGCACATTGTTCAAACATGTCATCTAGCTGATAATCTCTCCACAGCACTTCTAATCTGGTGTTTCATGAACGAAACAGACACATTGAAGTTGATTGCCATTTTGGTCTGATTGCCTAATGGGACAAGTTATAGCTACATCCTTTGTTCGTTCTTCATGGCAATTAGTTGATATTTTCATGAAGGCTCTCAGCCATCTGTCTTTTCATTGCTCCTTAGCAAGTTGGGCGTCGTTAATATGCACGCTCCAACTTGAGGGGGAGTGTTAAAATTAGTATTTTCTTGTGTTTATACCGGTAGTATATTTTATATATAGTATTTAGTTATGTATTTTTTTTTAATAGGAGGAAATAGCCTAGATATATCTCCTTCCCCTTCCTTATCCATGTGTAACCAACCAAAGGCCATTACTAACACCATGAATGGTGTTTTATTGCTTTAATTCTTATAATTTATTAGCCCCGGATGCTTAGTCTTCCTTTCTTACAAGAATTAGGGTTAGTAATGTGTATAAATAGGTTGTTTTGGTTCAATGTAAATTTATCCAAGTTTTGTGAATAATTATTCAAGTCTCATTATATTTTTCTTAGTTTATTTTATTCTTGTTAAGTCTAAATTTTAACATTGTTGGATGTCCATCCAATACAATCTACTTATAGTGGATTTGGATGCCAAAAATGAGTTTTAAATGAATTTGGATTAGGATATTGATAAATGAATTTTGGGTTGGCTTGGATTTGGATGACATCATACCTAACTTAAACCGACCCAAATCTAACCCAAAATTATGTTTAGTGTAGGAAAATTTTAAAATTACTAAATTTTTAGTTTTTAACTTGACTAACCTATTCCAATTCTTTTGATGTTCCAACATTTTAGAATTTGTTCTAGTAATACAATATTCTTTGTCAAAACCACGATGTAATAGACATATGTGTAAAGATTACTGGCGAAAAGATTTTTGAACGGTTGCCTGATATTGCATTATTACTCTTATTATGCATACTAAAGGAAAAAATATGTAGCGATTTGTCCTAATAGTTGTTTTTGAGTTACTATTGCCACAATATTATTATTTTATATATCAATATTAGATTCTAATATAATAATTTGTTATAGCATTTAAATTGGCTATGAGTTTGGATCGGATATCTGTTTCACTCGGTAAATTTGGATTTGGATTGAATTTTCATGGAATAAATGGGATTTTTCAGATTTGGGTTGGGTCGTTTTTTTCTTGGATTGAATTTGGAGGAAGGCAAATCCGACCCATTGTTATCTCTAAGTGAGTGAAGTTATTCTAGGTGGGTTGTTTAGGGACATAGCTTGGTGGCGAATTCACTTGGCGAAAAAGAAGCCACAGGGGTCGATCTCCACCAAGGATATGTTGCTCCCTAGTTATGGAGATCCCATCCCTCCCATAATCTTTACATATTTAGGCTTGGCACGTGTTGAAGCAAGGGTGAGGTGGAAAACGGTGAAAACGAGTGAAAATGGATAAATTTGAAGACTACATTGAGGAATCCGACCATGTGTGAGAAAAAACTAACTGAGCCAAAAATCGGCCAAGAAAAGTCTCCCTTGGGTGAGCGGATCAATCGACCATGCATTTTGGCAGTCGGTCAAGCTTAAAACGGCAAAAGGTCAAAAGAAAATCATTCATGAGCCAATAATATTCAATCCCACTTACCATACAAACTAGATCATGTAAATCTCTTCGAGAGCTTCATTTTTATATAAAATTTGACCCGTAACTCCTTAGGGATCAAAAGTTACGGGCGTTTTAGTTAATTGCTCAAGTTGCCAACTTTGGCACTATTGATCAGCCATTGCTCTCCATTCACTTCTCCTCCTTCCACTAGCCGCCAATAGAGATTCAATTTTCACGAAGGCTGAAGCGCAAGCGGTCGAAGCAAGGGGAATTGAAGTAAGAGTCAAGTCGACATTGATCAAGGGAGTTCATCAACCTATGAGTTTTCTTTCCTTTTTTTTCCTTCTGAATTAGTGATTTGTAAAACTCCTATGGAGAAGTGAACTTATAGTTTAGGGGTGAAGGACGAGTAGCCATCATTAATCACAGATTTATTTTTTATTTTTGATAATGACTTTTGTTATTCTACTTCTACACCCATGTGGGGAGTTTTATATTTGAGATTGGTTTTCTTATTATGTGGTTGTAGCTATGCTTGGATTTTTAATTTTATTAGTGTGTTGTCTAGTGCTTATAGCCTAGACTGTAGTATAATAGGTTCTTCACGAATGGTTAGGGTTGAGATTGTACCCAATCTTGAGCACAATCTTTTGTACAAGTTAATACCAAGTTAGGAGTGAAAAGAAATTTGTTAGTGCTATTGAGATAATCCATGCTACATCTACGATGATAACATGGGTTATTCCCTTGGACTTCTTCATTATCCTAAGCCTTAACTTAAGTTTTAATCCAAATTTAACATGAAATTAGGTATGACAAAAGAATTTAGTAGTACTATTCAGATAAGCCATGCTACACCTACAACAACAACAACCACCCAGTGCCTCAAAGGGCTCCTGCATCAGCAGGGTCCGGGGGGGTAGATGTACGCAGCCTTCCCCCTTTCGGGCTGCCCTGAAGGGAGGTTGTTTCCGAGGACCCCCAACCTGATACACTCGTTGGCAGCAATGATGCCTTTCAGCCTGGCATCAAGAGAGTAAATAAGCATACAAGCAGTCAAAATTAAGCAAATAAAGGCAAAGAAATAGGTAGTAAACAGATAGTCAATCGAAGAACAGATCCTACAAAAGTGCGCCGAATCTGGACTACCCTAAGGCCTAGGACACTAGTGATAGCACAAAAGGCTGGGCTACTCTACTCTAAGCCGCTACATCTGCTACTCCTATGCTAGCCTTCCATTGGGCTCTATCTAAGGCCATCTCCTCCCAAAGGTTTAGGTGGGTCAGGTCTTTTCTGGTCATCTCCAACCATCTCTTCTTTGGCCTACCTCTCCCTCTCCTGCCTAGCGTCGTCCAATGCTGCTCACATCTCCTGACTGGAGCGATGCTCGGTCTCCTTCTAACATGTCCAAACCACCTCAAGCGTTGCTCCCTTAATTTATCCTCAATGGGGGCCATGCCAAATTCACCTCTTATGACGTCATTCCTAATCCTATCCTTCCTTGTGTGTCCGCATATCCACCGCAGCATCCTCATCTCCCTCACCTTCATCTTCTGTGTATGATGTTATTTCATCGCCCTACACTCCGCCCCATAGGACATGGCCGGTCTCACTACCATCTTATAGTATCTTCCCTTTAGCTTTGAGGAAACTTTCTATAGACAGTACCACTGAGGCCATTCTCCATTTATGCCATCCTACTTTAATCCGGTTGTTGACATCCTCATCAACTTCGCCGTTGTGCTGTATCATGGATCCCAAGTATCTAAAACTCTCCTTTCTCGATATAGGGTCCGATCCAATCTTGACGTCTTCTCTGCTAGGTGTGGTGGAGGGATCGAACTTAAGCTCCATGTACTCGGTCTTGTATCTATTGAGTCGATTCGATCCCAATGTCCTTCTCCACAATTCTAGTTCTCATTGACCTCTTCCCGCGATTTCCCCACTAACACTATGTCATCTACGAAAAGCATACACCAAGGTACACCTCCTTGGATGTTCCTAGTGAGCTTATCCATTACCAGAATTAACAGATAGGGGATCAAGGTAGATCCTTGGTGCACCCCGAATTTTATCGGGAACGTGTTTGTCTCCCCTTCCACTTTGCATACCCTACTTTGTGCATCCTCATACATGTCTCTAATGGCCCAGATATATGGCATGGGGATGCCTTTCCTATCCAAAACCCTCCATAAGACTTCCCTTGGCACTCTATCATATGCCTTCTCCAGATCAATGAAAACCATGTGTAGGTCATTTTGTCTCTCCCTGTAGTGCTCTATTGTCTGCCTTAAGATGTGGATGGCTTCTATCGTTGATCTTCCAGGCATAAATCCGAATTGGTTCTCAAATACCTCTGTTTGTAGTCGTAACCTCCTTTCTATGACCCGCTCCAACAACTTCAGCGTGTGGCACATTAGTTTGATGCCCCGATAGTTGGCGCGGCTCTGGATGTCGCCTTTGTTCTTATAGATTGGGATCAATGTGCACTTCCTCCATTCGTCGGGCATCTTCTCCCCCATGAGGATTTGGTTAAATAATTTAGTCAACCAACTAATGCCCTTCAGTCCTAGGCATTTCCATGCCTCTATGGGTATACCATCTGGGCCAACTGCTTTGCCCCTACCCATATGTTTTATGGCTTCCGTGACTTCCTCGAGGCTAATTTTCCTGTAATTACAGTGGCTCTGGTGGTCCTCAGATGTTTGAAGACCACCAAGGGATATCTCAGTATCCCCCTGTTCATTGGACAGATCGTGGAAGTAGGCTCTCCACCTAGCTTTAATTCGTTTATCCATGAGCACCTGTCCATCTTCCCCTCTTATGCACTGTACTTGGTCCCAGTCCCTTGTCTTCCTTTCTCTTGCCTTGGCAATTTTATATATATCCCTAGCTCCCTCCTTGGTCTCCAGCCTCTTGTAGAAGTCCTCATACGCTCTTGATTGTGCTTCTCTAACGGCTCTCTTAGCTTCTTTCCTAGCTTGTTGATACTAATGTCGCTTGTCCTCATCTCCGCTGCGGACCCACTCCTTGAAGTAGTCCCGTTTGGCTTTAATCTTTGCTTGGACCTCTTCACACCACCACCAAGACTCTCTATCTCTTGGCGCCCCTCCCTTTGACACACCCAGAACTTCCCGTGCTAGCCCTCTAATCTTTGGGCTAGTTGGTTCCACATCTGGTTAGTATCTCCCTCACATTCCCACGCGAGCTCAGACACCGCTCTTTCCTTGTACACTTTATACTTCTCTCCCTTCAAATCCCTCCAGCAAGTATGTGTCTTGGCTGGTTTGCTGGTTCTCTTGGTCCTCTTCTTGGCCTCTATATCGGCCCACTAAACCCTGTGTTGTGTAGAAAGGTCTTCTCCTAGCGTAACCTTACAATCCTTGCAGTTCCTTTGTGCCGTTTTCCTTAAGAGTATGTAGTCAATCTGTGTCCTTGTCCCACCGCTTCGACACGTGATGATGTGTTAGTCACGCTTTTTAAAGAAGGTGTTGGACACCATTAAGTCTTAAGTGACCGCAAAATCTAAGAGGGCTTTACCCTCTGCGTTCCTGGTTCCAAAACCAAAACCTCCATGGTATAGATAAGCCATGCTACACCTAGAGTGATTAAATGGGTTATGCCCTTAGACTAGTTTATTACTCTAAACCTTAGTTAAGTGTTAATCTAGGTTTAGAGCTTGTTCCACAAACCTCTAAAAGTCATTGTCGTGATAAAATATAATGATGGGATTCGATTTACAACAATAACAACAACAGACCAGTGCCTTAAGGGCTCCAACATAAGCAAGGTCTGGGGATGGGATTCGATTGGCAACTTTAATTTACCGTATAATTCTGTTAATTTAGTTTAAAGCCCATTCTTTCAGTAAAAGCTAATTTTTAACCACTCGATGGTCACCGAATCAAACTTTATACTGATTTTCTATGGATATAACACCCTGTATACTCGCCACAGCTACAACTTACTCGTACGCATGCCAGTATACGGTTTTTGACACTCTTTTAAAACCATATCACTTACAATGGTAAACAGAAAAAATAAGTTATTCTGGGTGGGGATAAATTTTGGCCTCGTTTGGTTGCCACATGAATTGAATTACTGCTGGAAGTTGTATTTCCTGATAATTCAATTCGTGTATAAACTTCCCAAGAATGTAGGTAAAAAACTTCTAGTTGCCAAGATGGAAAATAGAACGTCCTTCGGGACTAAGTTACTTCCTGCATTTTGAACTTACCTAGGGAACTAAGTAAATTACTTCCTGCATTTTGAAGGAATTGATATTACTTAGCAATCCTTACTTCCTGCATTCTATCTACTTCTTGCCAACCAGACTAGGGTCAAAATTGAGGCCTTGTGCAAGCTTCCTTTCTACTCTCAGGAGGCCCAATCTCTACTGAAGAGATTGTTGACAGTAAAGACCTATCTGGTTTCCCAATTCTTGATATTTTAAACCAAATTTGGTTCTAACATGCAAGCCTTATTCTCCAAAAGCTCCTCTCGAGGAAGGCGTATCAGCAACTGAAGAGCCAGCAACAGTGCTAACGGTTGAGATACCTGTTGAAACTTCAATGACAGACGTACATTAGAACTCTTATGACAGTAATGCCAATAGCAGGCTCTCCCACAGCACTGTTAGTTGTAGGGGAGAGAGAAGAAAAGAGACACACACAGAGAGAAAAAGTTTTAAAAATTATTAAAAATAAAAATTATTTACATAAAATAATTTAACATGTAAATTTGTTAGTTTGATTTTTTTTCCGATAATTAGCGATAAAGTCACGATACAAGTCGGGCCTCTCGACCAAAGTGAGGCCTAGGACACTCGTAAATAATTGAAGATCAGACATGGACAAAACACAACACATAAACAAATCAAAACAAGAAAAACAGGATTGCAAAACAAAAAATAAACAGAGCACTATTTATTATTTATATATTATAGTTATTATTCACTATATTTGCTAATACATTAAATAATAACGATAATATATACAAGTCATTTTGATGTTTTCAACAAAAATATATTCAGTACCTAAATGATAAATAGTCAAACAAATAATTTTTTAAAATTTACTAATTTAAATTTTTAATAATTTTTTTTCTCTCTCTTTCTCTCTCTCCCTCTCTCAAGACTCTCCCATAGCACTGGATTCTTGCCCAACCCTAGCTGGTTATACAAAGGTTATCCAGTATAAAATGAGAAACTTTGGACTGACCTCTTACAAATTAAAAAAAGGGGGGGAAGTCTATTCAGCTATTTCTCAGTTGGATCTTAGGTGGGTGGTTAGCCCTATTTGAGACTAAGAGGAAATTAGACTATTTGAATTTATGGAAAAGAATTGTTTGACCAATAAATAGAGATATACATATAAAGGCACGGATGCACTCTTGCCTAAGTGATTAAAATATCCAAAAAAAGGAGGGGGGGGGGGGGGGTAAAGGGGACACATTGTATTACAGTATTTGAGGTTAATTTGGCACATCTTTGATAACTTGATCCTTAATATCTGGTTACATTATCGTTAATATACATGTTGAAAGGCGATATTTTTTAAACACAATTAAAAAATAAATAAAATGAAAACAATATGATGTTAGACATGCGTTTTATTCTTGAGTTAGACTCATGATAGCATAATTACAATGTAATAGAGGAATGACTCCCTGTAATCCTGCATTAAATGTATCATCAAAAGAGAAAACTCTAAAGAACATGACAAATGCCATGCTTATTTATTATAGACTTTCTGAAAATATGTTTGAGGAGTTGTTTCATCTGCTTGTTAGAGAGCCTCATAAAAGGCTTGACTTAAACTCCACATGAAATGCAAAAAGGTCATACGCCCCTAATTTAAAATACCTGTAAGTATGGGGGTCTTTGGCTAAGATTGAATTACTTGATTCCAAAATAAACGAAGTAGGGACTAAGACTATTGATTCCATTTTTCTTACTAGATATGGCTATCATAGTATTACAACCGCTTTTGTATCAAAGGTGATAATGACTTTCATGCATGTAGTAATAAAATTATGCAATCTAGAGTCATTGAATGTTTCAGCATATTCTTCCCATGAAATCTAATGCCATTCCCGATGCATAACATGTTGATGTTATGTGCTTTTTAGTCTCGGCCTTGTTTTTGTCATTACCATCATAACTGAAAGTAATAGAATAAAAAAAAAAAAAAATTTGTGTGAGCAAGTGATAAAAGAACTCAAAACCGATGAAGAAAGCATTATTAACGAAGTGGTAGACACTCCTAAAGGGTGTAAAATTATTGGTAGAAAGTACTTATTCAAGAAGAAATTGAAAGTTGATGGCTTTATTAATAAGTTTAATGGAAGATTAATGGCAATGAGATGCACCCAGATACATGAAATTGATTTCTTTGAGGTCATCACCCGTGTCTAAGGTAGCCACTATGAGAATTTGGATAGCTCTTCTTTCTAGTATCTTCTTGTTCATCTAGTGGAACTCAAAACTACAGTTTTGAATGATAACCTTAAGGAAGAAGTTTGCATGAAACAATCAGAAAAATTTGCAGTTCTCGGTATGAAAATAAAGTTTGAAAGCTTTTAAATTCCTAAAGAATGACATCAAAATTAAATAAAGCGTTGATCACACATGAGTTCGGCGTTACTAGTGGTGATGCATGTGTGTAAATTATCTTTTTGTATGAGTGTAAATATTATAAATACTATAAGGTCCTTCTTAGGCTTATGATTGATTTGTAAGACCTATATGAGGATAATGTGATACTTTTTTTTTTTTGATAAGTCAGTGTATATATATCAAAAAATCGCACTGATGTACGTCCATACATGAGTACGAGGGCCATACCCCAAGCTGGCCAAAGCCTACAAACGCAATCAAAAAGAAAGCAAAACATGCAAAAGCAAACAAAGAGGAAATACAAAGGAACATCAAAGAAACTCCAAAGTACAAACCTCTAAAAGTGAGAACAAAGGAAAAACAATGAGTACATCAATACATCAAAATAAATCCTAAGCGAGGGAGTCGAAAAGAAAATCAGGATTTCTTCTTGCCCTTAGATTTCTTGTTGCTAACTTGAGGCTGCTTCTTCGAAGCCGCTCTAGTTATCTGACATTCAATTTGAGGCTGAACCGCTGAATTCTCTTCAGGCCCTACAGTAGTAGCAGTGTCCACAATGTCAGAAGACGTGTCTCGGTCACTAGAACTCACAGCGTAGTCACTTGGAATACTCGCATCCATGTTCGTGCCACAAAAATAGGCTCCATGAGCCCATCTAAATTATCTTGAGCGTCAATTATTTCAACTGGTATCCTAGCACAATTCAAATCCTCCTCATGGGTAGGTGAATCCGCATCCAACCGAAAATCAGAGAGGCCCAAGCAGTCACCGACTCGGCTCAGCCTGGGCTGGGAGGAGTAAGCCGAGCCCCTTCTGGGCTCGGCAGACACCGAAGAGAAGCAAGCGCCATCATGGTGCTGGCCCAAAAAGCAGCCCAGTACAGGAAGGGGACCCCCCATTTACACGGGGGGTTCCAAAAGGAGGAACTGGGCTTTTGGACCCAGTTCGTTCAAGGACCCCCCCCCCCCCCCCCCCCCCCCCCCCCCACCAACAAGGGGGCTAATTTGTGCTGTCTTTGGGCCTAACCCGAGGCCCGGAAGAGGAGGGAAAAGCAGGCCAAGTCGAAAGGGGGAGCGCAGCCACCGTAGGCCCAACCCGATCATCAACCCCATCCTGCAACCCATCATCACCAAGCCTACATTGAGACCCAAAAGGAGGCCCATCCTTAAGCCTAGTTGGATCACCACCCTCACCCTCAAGCAATCCAATCCTTGGCCCATCACAAAGAGGCCCACAAGCCTCAACATGAGGCCCATGCATCCCATTTTGCTCAGGCCCAAGAATCGAGGCCACGCCACCCACCATGGCAGCTCCAATCGGCTCATGATCAGCCACCTCCACCGGACCACCATCACCGGCTATCTTCTTCCGACACCGATTTTTGTTTCGAAGCTTTTTCCGGCCTTTTTTGCTGGATTTTCAGAGGACGAGACGTCATTTACAAGGTCATGGCATGAGTGACCAAAAACATGACATATCTGACAATGTTTAGGGAGAGCTTCATACCTGACCTCTAATGGAAATAACTCACTACCACCATTAACGAACACTTGCGTAAGCGGTTCATATTTGGCACTGATGCGAACACAAACCCTTGCATAATTTAGTCTAGTACCCTCAAATGTTGACTTGTCCATGCGAACGGGAGTACCCACATCACTAGCAACAACGCTGAGAGCCTCTTTCGTCCATTGAGATGCACGTAAGCCATAGATTCGAGCCCATATGGGTATGATAGCCGGATCATGCTTGGGTCGACGACCATGTGTCCAACGCATGAGATTGAGACTAAAACCTTTGAAATGCCAAGGACCCTCTTGTAGTATCGTCTTAGAAGCCACCCAGGTGGTGAATCGAAGGAAATACAAATCACCTTCGAAGAGGACACATTCCAAACCTCTAGAACCCCATAATAGTTTTGTTAGAGCTAGACATTGGGAGTAAGCGACCCGACCTCCAATGAGGAACCCTGCAAGGGTACGTTCCCATTTTTCTTTGGACTTGCTCATATCAAACCCAACGATAGATGTAACAACCTTACCATCGATAAGTTTCGGAAGGACAAAGGATAAGGAGAGATCATCGGTGCTAGGCGAAGTAGAAGCTTCCACCCCTCCATTAACCTGATTTTCTCTCTCTAAATCCCCACCATCTCGCTCGAGAACCTGTGACTCAGCCATGACCGAACCCCGACCCAAGGGAAAAATTGGAGAAAATTTGAATTCGAGTTGTTGCACCAGAAACCACCCCACAAACCACCCAAGACCACCGGAAACCACCTCCCGCCCAGGAAAAAATCAAAAATTCAAACAGGGAATCAAATATGGAAGGTGCGTGATTTCGGGGATGAGATCCTAGAAATCGGGACTTTCCAAAATTCAGCAAAATCAACCAGAAAAGGAAGGCGCGTGATTTGGGGAGCAAGATCCACAATTTTCGCCCTTTCCTTAACTGAAAAAAATTGAGGGAGATTCACTTGTAGACTTACCAAAATTAGAGAAGAAAACTCTAGAGCTCCAATGGAGAAAAGAGAGAAATCGGCCAGCTAAGCCACCACCAAAGCCAAAACGTCACCGGGGTTGATCAAAGGAGCAAGATAATAGACGAAGGGGCATGTTAATGGAGTTTTCAGCATCAAAACACAAGGAAAACACATCCTATGCAGCATCAAATAGCCACCCACACCTCCCTCGCTCACCTGTGTTTCACCCTCCGATAAGTAATGAAAATGGACAGATGACCATACCACATGAAAGATCACGAGACGACGAGCCCGAATCTATAAAGAACGTTGTCGGAGGATGCCGGACGCCCCCTCATGCGCAGGCAGAAGACGGGCGGAAAAACCCACGCGCTGCCTGCGTACGGTTGCTGGAAATCGAGCCGAAAATCGTCTTTTTGAGAGAATCTCTTCCTACTTTCTCTCTCGAGGAGTTTACAAATGTGGTACTTGATATGAAAATCACTAGAATCTAAGGGTTCTACTCTTGATTTTTTTTTTGGGGGGGGGGGCCTAAAGAGTTTCTCCATATGCCCCTAGCGTTCACTTATAGAGGAACAAAGTTGATTGCGTATCACATGCTAAATACGCTATGGCATTTTATAGCTTAATATTTTAATGAACTACACTCTCCCTGATACAACATAAGCAACTAATAGACCAAAAATATATACCCATGATCCATATGATGAGTATTTAAAGTGTTCTAATTAACGGTGCTGCCAAAGTGCTATGGAGTAGGGCTTACGTTGTACTGGCCTCTTGGTATACTAGAAGAATGTTGTGCTACCAGTTGGTTGTCTGATATTGATGAAAATTTCTCTACTGATGACAATAAGTTTAAACATCATATATTGTAATCCCTTCTCAAACCTTCACTATTGAATTAACTTTGGGGGTTTGAGTACATTGTTCTATAAATGGGAGGTGTAAGTTGAATGGCTTAGGAATGTAATGGGGTATATTGATTTGGTCTACTAATGGCTTATGTAGTATCAGGGTAAGTGTAGTTCATTAACACATTCCGCTATAAAACACCGTAACGTATTTAGCATGTAATACACAAGCAACTATGTTCCTCTATAAGTGAACGCTAGAGTCATATGAAGTCTTAATTAGCATTTCATAAAAATAATCAAACTCTTTAAGTTTTTTTTTTTCCACATAATCAAGAGTAAAATCCTTAGGTTCTAGTGATTTTCACATCAAGTCTTACATCATCCTCACATAGGTCTTTCAAATCAATCATAAGTCTAAGAAGAGCCTTATAGTATTTACAATATTTACACTCACAAACAAAGATAATTGCACCCATTTGCATCATGGTTAGAATACACACATGCATTACCGCTGGTAACGCCAAACGCATGTGTGATCAATGTTTTATTTAATTTTGATGTCATTCTTTAAGAATTTACAAGCTTTCAAACCTTATTTTCATACCAAGAACCGCAAATCTTTCTGTTTCATGCAAACTTTTTAAACCAATTGGTAACAGGTGGAGTAGCTCCTATGGCCTATAAGATGGTATTTTCTCTTCTAATGCACCCATGTGAGATTCTACATTTTTGCCCAACTTTTGACTTGTATTAAACCACCACGTTCCTTAATCGTCATTCTCGATGGCTTCAATTTGGGTAGCTTCACTCTAAGTAGGCAACCATTTTCTCTCGTAGACGGCTTCACTCTACTCCAGGTAGCTCTCTCCTAGGTAGCCCTTTCAGAAACTAGGGCCTGTCACATGTGGCTTGTCAACCACGGCCATTAAGCACGGCCTGTCCCATTCTAGATCGAGCATGACTTCAGAGCAGGGTCCGTCCTATTTCAACATTGCATTGGAACAAAGCGGTACTTGAGAGTTGACCACTACCAACATCAATCGCGAGGTGCTCTTACCGTACATTGAGGTATCTGTAATGAGCTATTAAACAACTAGCTTCATCTCCTGCCAACTACAATAGTAGTGAGTATAACAAAATAGTGGAACATACATTATATCATATCTCCACTTCAAGTACACATATCGTATATAAGTTACCACGAAGGACACGTACCGCAAATTTGTCAATTTTGCATACCATCACTATTATAAAACATTATTATCTTAAATCAACTGGATCACAACCAGTTTAGGTCACAAAAGACCATAATCCGCAAAAGTGTCTTTTACAATTCAAACTAAGGCAAGTTACACAATCACAGGATCCCAAGTGCTAGCATCATCAAGCTATCCGCATTGATTTTGGACGGTCACAAAAATTTTATTTCCATCATAATCAATGTCCCATATACTAATAGTAAATTTCGCACATTGGTAGAATCAAAATAATCACAAATATTATAGCCATATAATATATCACATAGGCCCTTGGGTGCATAAAAACCCACCAACGGAATGTCTCTCACTATATTCCTAAGTTGTTCAACTTTTATACTTGCCATTTGTAGAACAATAAACCCAAATTCCAAGGCCAATTCAACACTACTCGTTTGACTATACCACTAATAAGCCTAAGCTTATTATCATTAGTAGAATAAATTTATCAGTATCAAACACCCAATTGGCATTGACATCCCTCTAACATAGCAATGAGTCTGTTACAATGTGAACATAATACTTCACTAGTACCTCAAAAGTTCAATTTAGAGCATTCCAATGCTCATCATATAGATCACACATATATAAACTAGGTTTATTAATAGCTTATGTTATATCAAGACAACATTGTGCTATCAAACATCTTAGTGCATTTAGCATATGATACACAATCAACTTTATTCCTTTCTAAGTGAACATTAGGGTCATATAGTCTTGTTTATCATGTCATCAACATGACCAAACTCTTGAAGTATTTTTCTCCACATATTCAAGAGTAAAAACCCTTAGGTGTTCTAGTGACTTTTACAAGTACACATAAACTTCACCAAAGTCTTCTATGTCAAAGCACAAAATAAAAAGACTTTGTTGCATACACAACATTTACACTCACATACAAAAGATCACATGCCTATTCTCATCTTTTTAGAGTACACGCATCATCACTGTAACCAATGTTATACGAAATTTCAATATCACTCTTGAGGAGCTTATTTGAGATCATAGTAGGAATCCTCAAGCTTACAAACTTTATTTTCATACCAAGGACCATGGATCCTTCAAATTGTTCCATGTAAAATTCTTTGTCTAAGTCACCATTTAGAAAAGCAGCTTAACATCCATTTGATACATGATCAAATCATGAAAAGATGCTAGAGAAAGCAAGGTTCTAAACATAGAACTTCGGTGGCAGGTGAATAGGTGTTAGAATAACCATCTCCTTTTTTCTAGGTGTAACCGTTAGCCTTTAAAACCATGCCTTAAACTTATCAATCAAACTACCAACCTTCAATCTGCCTTTTATAAACCCATTTGCAGCTGATCGATTTACATCCTCTTGGAAGACCTACCAATTCCTATGTGTGGTTATTTAGAATTGATTCTAGTTCACTGTTAATAATCTTTTTTCAGAAAGTCAAATGAACTGACTTCATGGCTACTTCATAAGTTGTTGGGTCTTATTCTAACATGTAGGCATATACAATTTTCTTTATTTATCGTATTAATCATGTTCAACCTATGTCTATCTCAATTGCACACATCAAACTTGTATCATATACTTAGGTGGTAGATAATTAGATATCACGAGTTATTTCCTTTTAATTTTTTGTTTTTGCATGCTGTTATGGGGGCTGGCTAAATCCCTACTTTTACGGGTTTTCTTGTATTGTACGACGACCCTTGGCATTAATTATCGAAAACAAAATTTCAACCTAGCTAGATTGAGACCAATTAGTTCACATGAAATATAATTCACATTAACCTTTTAGAAGTCAAAGAATAACAAATTCCATATAACAATTCTTTCAAAATAACCATTATTGTCTTGCAAGGCAGCACCCCCCACATTTCGCTAACTCATGGTATACAACCCATGAATATGAGTTCAAAAATTGATGCATGTACAAGATGTCAAAACTCATTTGAATACAATTATCTTTGTGCCATATATGCGGGAATGAAACTTCATAACTAAACATGAAAATTTGTCTACATAAAATTAGGCAACATTGTCCTCATAAAATATATGGTAGCACATATATCAACGAATATAAATATTAAAATCAAAATATTTATACTTATAATATTTTATAAATTATGAGCTATGTCGCATAATTTTCCTTTCCTGGGCCCAAATGGACCTTCACTTTTATTAGACTAGGTCCTTTTTCAACCTTCTTTATTTTATTTAATTAAAGCCCAACCTGGCCTAAAAACTCCCTTTTCAATTTCTTTTTCTTTTTTCAGCAAAGAAAAACCCTAGCCTCCAACTCTCACTACTTCAACTCCCTCCCTCTCTCCATCGGTCACTTTCTGGTATTTCTATAACATGCTTCGGTTTGCACATATGTGCTTGGTAGCTCCTGTGTCCACTATCCATTTAGTCATGTTGTTTATTAGGTTCACCTCTGAAATAACAGCAGCAATGTTCTTCGTCTCTACAAGGTGAGCTTTGTTTATGGAATCTTTAGACTGATTCTTATTGCTTCTGCAGTCTTCCGCCTTGTGACCATGTTTTCCGCAATGGTAGCATTCTTCTTGAAATTTGCTATTTTGTTTCTAAATTTTTCCCCCGGGCTAGAGATTAGAATGGTGTTTTTTTCTTCCTTTGTTATTGAACCTGTCAAACGCACCAGTTCTTGCTTCGACAATATTAGCTTTAGAAAAATTAAAAATCAGAGCACGAGTGTCCTTTATTCTTGAGTCTGTTTTCTTCCTCAATTTCAAGTGTCCCACTGGCTCTTCCAAGATCAGGTCATTTTTCTTATACATGAGTTGATTTCTATAGTCCTTTAAGAAAGGTGGAAGCTTATCAATTAAAACATAGGCTTGAGTGATTTCACAAATTTTAAGGCATTTCGATAGAAGTGTGGTGGCTATATTTTCATATTCATGGACCTAGTCAATTATTAGTTTATCCTGTATGAATTTGAAATATAGCCATTTACGTACCACATACTTCCTAGTCCCTACATAATCACCCCCATACTACTTTTCTGAAGAGAATCACAATTTTCTTTTGCTGAGTCCATTTTTACATAGATATCATGTGACGAAGTAAATTACCCCTACAGGTTATGCTATCCGAGACAAATATTTCTTCATATACAGCTTTTCATTTTTCGCCCACATTTATGTTGACTTGCTTTAAATAAAAAAAGTATTTTCTGAGACCATCTCTTATAATTTTTCCTATTTAAGGGTTCGATTTTAGATATGTAGAGAAAAGGTAATTTGGTTTCCATGTTCATATATATATATACGACAGTGGCTCTCACCATAGTGCGGCATGATTGTTCTGTAACACTTTTAATTTTATTGTCTTTGATTGTTGTGTTTATGTATCAATCTCAAATTCTAACATTCTAAAAGACGATCTTGCCATTGTACACTTTAATCTTTGCCACAGTAATTGTAGCTTGATTGTCACGATGTAGTAATACTGATGGAGCCGGCAGCCCCCACAATGGCACATCTCCCTGTAAACTTCTCAGCCATTTGGCTTCATGACCAGCCAACTTAAGAGCAATAAGCTCAGATTCTATAGTAGACATGGCAGTACAAGATTGCTTAGAGGATTTCTAGGATATAGCACCTCCAGCTAGTGTGAACATGTATCTACTAGTGGAGTTAATTTCATCATTATCAGACGCCCAATTGGCAGTACAATATCCTTCTAATAAGCAAAAGGCTTCTTGAAGTGAAGTCCCTAATCCATAGTTCCTTTTAAATATTTATGAAATCTTTTTAATGCATTCCAATGCTCTTGATTAGGATTATGTGTGTATCTACTAAGTCTGCTCACAACATATGCAATGTCAGGTGTAGTGTAGTTCATTAGGAACATAACACTACCAATGATTTTAGCACACTTACATTAGCACATAGCAACACCTTTATGTTTCGTTAAATGCACACTGGCATCATGAGGAATTCTTACAGAATCAACATTAAACATATTTAACTTTCTAAGTATCTTTTCAACGTACGGAGACTAATTCTGGCTTATACCTTTAGGGGTTTTCACAATCCTAACTCCTAAGATCAAGTCCGCCTCACCCAAATCTTTCATGTCAAATTTGGAGCTCATAAAGTTTTTAGTCTCATTGAAACATTCAAGTTTGTGCCAAATATCAGCATATCATCAATATATAGACAAACAATAACGAATCTATTCGAATTAGACTTAGAATACACACATGAATCACCATCATTTACACGGTAGCAATTATTAAATTTTTCATGCCATTGTTTTGGTGCTTGTTGGTGACTTAAGCTACTTATTACATCATTGAATTATTAATACTAAATCATCCTATATCCAAAATATAGTCGGGTTATGACAATACTCCCCCCTTAAGAGATTCTTGTCCTTAAGAATCTTAGTAAAGAGTTGAGACTTTGAATAATTCAATGATTTAGTATTAATAATTCAATGATGTAATAAGTAGCTTAAGTCATGTATTAGCTTGTGATAGCTTAATGTCAAGTGTTAGTTAAAGGTCTATTGGTGGCTAGTTGGTTAGGAGTCGGTTAGGTTAGGTGTCTTGGTGCAATGCGTCTTACTTAGCCGCCATTGGATTAAGCTTAGTATAAGTAGTGGTCTTGCATTGTAATAAGCATTATTCATGAATGAAAATATCTTTGGATTCTCTTTCTCATCTCTAATTCTCTCTCTAATTCTCATCTCTTTTCACTTCTTTTCTCATCTAAACTCTACAAACCTAGGTTATGAATCAAGATTGATCTTGATTCATAACAATCGATATCAGAGCCTTGATTTTATTCTAAATCAAGCTTAAATTGATACCAAGTGCCTTGATCACTTTGCAATTGATTAGGAGTTCAATTTTTTGGATTCTTGATTGAGAAGCTTGTGATTGCTATCTGATTTTAGCTACTTCTGCGCAGAAGATTGAAGATTTGTAATTGATTTAGTTGAATTACATTCAATTAAGTTGAGTTTGCATTGAAACAATAATGATTTATAGCACAAGTGTAGTAGTAGGAGCAGGTGATGTTGTTGTGAGTTCAATTCAGTGTGAATAGATTGCATAAGTTCAGCAACACCAGCAGCAATTCTCTCAGAATTTTAGGCTTACTTTGCAGCGATCACAAAAGCAATATGTATAGAGACAGTAGCAAATTCAACAACACATTCACAGAAATGCAGAATTTCAGTTGAACACAGTGCAAGGGGAAGGATTTAGACAAAGAAAAGCAAATCAAGACTCAATCGCATACTCAGCTGCTGTGGGACTTAACTCAGGCCTGAATTTTGTTGCTGCGGGATAGGTTAGTGAAGATCTGATGCAAGTGAGTGTGCGAGAGGGAAGGATGTGGAGATGTGGTGTTGAGGATGCTAAGTTTAGTGACAACCGAGTGCAACTGAGTTGGAATCCAACTCATACAGGACAAGAAGCAGCTGGAAATGAGTTAATTCAGACGTCTGAAGAAGAATTGCAGCAAGCTGCACTGAAGTTTTCCCAGCTTCTGGATGACTGTATTGTGACAGCAAGATCAAATGCATTACAGTCTAAAATAGTTGCATTCCAACCTGAAATTGATGCGTTGCAGCCTGAAGTGCATCACGTGAGATCAAATTCTGGTGCTGAGATCCAATAGCAACTGCAAATTGAGATTTTGAGCATAAGGACGTTGAGAGTTAAGCTCACATCCCAACTTAACAATGAGATTAGCATGATCATTCATTTAAATCGTAAGAAGTGTTGTCCAAGCAAGAAGATAAAAGCAATGGAGAAGCCAATCTTAGAGTACCAAGGCAATGCACCAGATTTCTTACAACTTGAAGCAAATGAGGAAGCTCTTGAAAGATTATATGAGAGCAAGAAGTGGGGAATGAGGCAGCCTAAAGTAGTATTAATGTCTATTGATGGGCTTGGAGCATTTTCTTGGATCCAAGGAAGTATCAAGAGGGCAAGGAGAGGATCCAAATTTGGTAGCCAAGTCACAAGATCGGCATTAAATAAGGAAGATTGCACGGTAGAGCTACCAAGTGCAGGACAGGTTGCCGCTATTGATGATGTCCATAGTACTGCTGGTTGTAATAATGAAACTGGAACCACAACCGATGTAAATCAATATGAGGAAAAGGAGTTTCAAATGTAGCAAAGGTTTCCAGCAATGATGCATTCCCTAGGGGAGGAATTAAAAGAATGGGATCAAAAGTTGAGTCAGAAATTCCAACAAATGCAGCTGCAGATTATTGACTTACAAGAACAGCTCAATAGACAACTTCCTCAAGTGGAAACAAGTCCTCAAGTGGAAGTAACTAGAGGAAACATTGATCAAACATCACGGGAAGCTCCTCCTCAAGGAGAAGTTGATTAATATCGAGATAAAGCTCCTCACTTTCCAAAATTAGATCCTATGCTGAGTATGGAGACAAAAAGATTGAATTCCGCAATAAGCTCAAGTGTAAGGAGGCAAGCTCAACAACTTAATGTGATGGAAAAGACAATTACTCAAAAGTGTGTGAATTTTTTACAAAATCAGCAACCTGAATTGTAGTAGAAGGAAACTTCAGCAGTGAAGCTTATGTCGGTGCAACAGCCTAACTTGCTATCACAAACGTTTGATAAAGAAGCTCAAGTAAAGAGCACTCAAGAGGTTGATAGAGTGGCAAATCAGGCAAATTTGAGACCCTTTGATCCGGGAAAAGAAAAACTAAATGTTTCTTGGGAAAGTAGACAGCAATTGTAGGAGAACATTGAGCAGAAAGTGGAGCAAAACTCAATTGACAGTGCAGAATTCAGCAGCATAGATGCTTTGGTAAACAAGTTGGATGGGCAATCTCACCTTTGGAGCCTTGAGGGTGGAGTAAATCAGTCCATAAGAAGCTACAAGGTGATGTATAAGGAGAGGAAGTTCCCAAGGAGAGGATATAGGAGCAGTCAAGGGAAAATCTTTCGATTTTATGTTAAGGCAAAGCAGATTTTGATGGTTTCTTTATGCTGAATTAACAAGGAGTTTGGATAAAGAGTTAGCTGCTTGGGTTGGTCAAGCCCAAAGTAAAGAACATCTTCCTCAAATACAAGCCAATGTAAGGCCCCCTAAATCCTTGAAATCTATTTCACAAGTGCAAGAGGATGATGATGAGTATTGTCATTTAAGTAGAGTTCAAGGTTACATACAAGTTCAGGTAATTGATCAGCTTGTTAGCAATCACCAAAATGCTTTAATTGAAGAAATAAGCAAGAGAACAAGATCTATTCTAGCTGAAATAAGTATACAGCTCAACAAATAAATCAAGAACAGATCTGTCCTTGATCTTGAGCTGTTCAAAGCTGTCTTGATGTTCCAGTGGTTTCATGGGCAAGAGTGTTTTGCATTCATTCTTGTGCTCGCTGAGGAAGGATCAGAGTTTGTTCATTTGAATCAAGTTAGCTGAAGAGAATCATCTGTGCGCAGAAGCCAAGAAGGAATTCAAACAAGAGCTGAAGACTTTGTGAAAAATCTGGTAATTGTGTACTACAAGCCGAAGGTAGTTAGTGTGGCCACCTTGATGGTTCAAACCATGAAGGAATCTCCTTGAAGTTCAACCATAATACTTGAGAACTTACCTTGGTAGAGAAAAGTTCAGATATTTCAGGCCAAAGTTTTGATTGCTCAAGAATCTAAGAGGGAATGTTGCACTGGGAAGTAATTCACTAGGTGTTTTTGTGCACTCTCTCTATGTCTTGGCTAGTCAAGGAAGTGGAAGTATCTAGTGAGGATGACAATGATAAAAGTCAAATTATGGTTGAATGTGCAAGAGTTTGGGAAAGCGGAGCTGAGATTTTCGTAACTTCGATGTTCAAACATGAGGCGCAGCTAGCAGATTTCAGAGAAGTAGATTTCGGCACAATTAACAGCAGTATAGCATTTGGATCTTACACGGTTAGACAATTGAAATTCATGTTAGTGTTTGTAATCAGAGAACAACAAGAGTTCATCATAGAACAACAAATGAGAGATCAAGAGTCTGAGATTGAATCGGTTTTGGAAGCCTGTGAGGTTGATCAATCTGTTAGCAATTCAGGCATTGGTGCAGCAAGTTGGGAAGCTTTTAAGTGGAAGATGAAGATTAGTATTTATGTCATGATCATGGTACTTCCTCTTGGCATTAAGAAAACTAAAGTGTTCTTTATGAAACCTTGCAATTGGGAGGATATTTGCAGGTTGTTCCCTCATAATGCAGCAGCAAGAGCTGTAACAACAATAACAGCAGGACTCCAATCTGAAATAGCAAGTTTTCAAGCTGCAATTCAGATTCAAATCACAAATGTTCACATTACAAATGTGCATACTGTTCCCACGAGCTCTCTTTCTTCTATAAAATTCAGTAAAGTCTCATCAAATTTAGCTCCTACTTCTACATCAATAAGGATTCTTCAAAGTCTCAACTCTCTACTAAGATTCTTGAGGACAAGAATCTCTTAAGGAGGGAGTATTGTCATGACCCAACTATATTTTGGATATAAGATGATTTAGTATTACTAATTCAATGATGCAATAAGTAGCTTAAGTCATGTATTAGCTTATGATAGCTTAATGTCAAGTGTTAGTTAAAGGTCTATTGGCGGCTAGTTGGTTAGGAATCGGTTATTTTAGGTGTCTTGGTGCAATGTATTTTACTTAGCCGCCATTGGACCTTTAACCAACACTTGACATTAAGCTCTCACAAGCTAATACATGACTTAAGCTACTTATTACATCATTGAATTATTAATACTAAATCATCCTATGTACAAAATATGGTCAGGTCATGACACTATACAAACACTTGTGAGATTCAAGATGAAAGTCACCTTGCAAGTTGTTGGTCCTAAACTTGGGTTACACTAGGTGATAATTCAAGTCGCAAGACATTAGTATTGAAAGACTAAACTCTCTTTGCCCAAATCTTCTTCTTTCTTTTGTCCGGCTTGTATCCTTTGTGGGGGATTATTGGAAAAATGATACAGCCTAGTTGTTTAATAACCCTTTTGTTTCGTTTCACATAAGAATGGGAGTATAGTTTTCTCCACTTTAAACATAGGAGCATTACCTTACCCATTGAATAATGTTGAGGGTGAGTGAAAGGTGGGGACCACACGCATGCCCACTTTGCCTGCCCGCCCGCCGCGCCGTGCTCTGGCGAGGGTGTGAGTGTGGATGTCCTTTTTCTAACGGGTATTTTTATTTTTTGAAAAATACTTCTCAAAATTGGGTGCTGTATTTTCAAGTGTCTGCCTTGTAACTGCTCCCGCACCCCTTTACTGCATTTACACGCCCCAGGGACCTCCATTACTGCATTTGGTCTTCCCCATTACTGCAGTACTTCTTCCCAAGCAGCATACATATTCAAGGTGATTGTTGGGAGGTGGCATCCTTTCTTAATGGTCACTTTGAAAGCTATAAATACCCCAATTCAGCAAGCATCTCAGACCATCCAAAACAATAATCATCTCTTCCTCTCTTCTTCCTTTTGCCTCTCTCTCTCTCTCTCCCTCTCTCTGAATTTATTTGAGGAAAGTTCTTAGGCATTCCTACCTGAAAATTAATAAGTACACGTTAAGAATCAGACCTCTCACCATGACACAGTATAATTATTCTGTAAGGCTTTTAAGTTTATTGCCTTTGATTGCTATGTTTAAATATCAGTCTCAAATTCTAACATTTTGTTTATTGTCTTTGATTGTTGTGTTTAAGTATCAATCTCAAATTCTAACATTCTAAAAGACGATTATATATATATAAACATGACAACCAAATTAACTCTTCCCAATATGTCTAAAGTCAAACCCCCTAAACGGGAAAAACTATAAGAGGTGGTCTTAAAAAATACTTTTCTATTTAAAACAAGTCAACATTGAATACCTACTCTATGAAAAAAGCATACCTGAGGGAGAAAATGAAAAAGTTGGATATAAAGAAAAATTTGTCTCAAATAGCAGAACCTATAGGGGTAATTTACTTCATTACATCAATGATGGACTTTTTGATATCTATGAAAAAATGGACTCGGCAAAAGAAATTTGAGATTCTCTTCAGAAACAAATATGGCGGTGATGATGCAGAGACTAGGAAGTATGTAGTCAGTAAATGGCTAGATTTCAAATTCGCAGATGATAAATTAAAAATTGACCAAGTCCTTGAATATGAAGATATAGTCACCACTCTTCTATCGGAAGGCCTTGCGAAATCACTCAAGCATATGTTTTAATTAAGAAGCTTCCACCTTCCTAAAAGGACTATAGAAATCAACTCATGCATAAGAAAAAGGACTTGACTTTGGAAGTGGGGGCACTTGAAAATTGAGGAAGAAAACAAACTTAAGGATAAGGGACACTCATACTTTGATTTCTCTAAAGCTGATATTGTCGAAGAAAGGACGGTGCATCTGATAGGTTCAATAACAAAGGAGAAAAACATCATTCCAATCTCAAGCCCGAGGTCAGAAACAAAAAAACAAATTTCAAGGAGAATTCTACCATTGTAGAAACGTGGTCACAAGGCGAAAGACTACAGAAGCAATAAGAACCTGCCTAAAGATTCCAAGAATAGAGCCCATCTTGTAGAGACGAAGAACAATATTGCTGTTGTTTCAGAGGTGAACCTAGTGAACAACATGATTGAACGAATAGTGGACACAAGAGCTACCAGGCACATCTGAGCAAATCGAAGCATGTTCCAGGAATACTAGAAAGTGACCAATGGAGAGGTAGTCTATATGGACAACTCTGCTGCAACACCAATCCTTAGAAAATGGAAGATTTCTTTAAAACTCACGTTCTGAAAAATTTCTTGCATTAACAAATGTTCTGCACGTGTCTGAGATGTGTAAGAATTTGATATCAGGTAGTCTCCTGATCAAAGCTTGGTTAAAGCTAGACTTTGACTTAGACAGACTTGTCCTGACTAAGAACGGGGAATTTGTGGGCAAGGGATTTTGTAATGAGGGATTGTTTATCCTTACTGTGGTGTGTGTGAATGACAATGCTAGTACTTTTTCTGCTTACCTCGTTGAGTGTCTTGAACTGTGGCATGCTCGCTTAGGACACGTAGATGTAAAGTCTATTAAACAACTTAAGAAATATATTCCAATTAATAGGTTGTGCATCATTATGCTTCAAGGGAAACATATATTCAAAGAATTCAGCATCTCTAGATTCAACGATACTACCACATGCATAAGAATTATTAGAACCCCTTATTAGAAAACGATAAGCAACACTGTGATAAGCATATCCGGTAAAAATTGAATCAACAATCTTAGGCCTTATTTTGCTTCGTCTAAAGTCAGGTAGTCCGACCTTGACCAAACACCCCCACACTTTCAAGTATTATAGATTAAGGGCATGACCCCACACTTTCAAGTATTGTAGATTAAGGGCATATGACCTTTCCACATTTCGTATGGGATCTTATCCAATTTGTTATGAGAAACTCTATTCAGCACATGACAAGAAGCTAATATTGCCTTCCCCCACATGTTATCAGGTAGTCCAGAGCTAATCAACATATTATTTATCATACCTTTTAAGGTTCTATTTTTCCTTTCAATGATACCATTAGATTGTGGACAGCAAGAAGGGTTCATTCATGTATTATCCAATTTTCCTCACAAAATCTTTCTAGTCAAGTTGGGTCATATTCACCTCCTCTATCGGACATAAGCCTTTTTATTTTTCTTCCTAATTGATTTTTAGCTTCAGCTTTGTATTTTGAAAACATTTCTTCTACTTCATCTTTAGTGCTTAGGAGATATACCATCGTGTATCTAGAGTGCTTGTCCACAAATGTTATGTAATATCTTTTGCCACCTCTATTCGTTTGACTTTTATAGTCTCCTAAGCATGGTTATCAAAATCGCGATCCGGATCGTACGATCCTACGATCCTACCATGCCCAATCGACTCGAATCGTGTAAAAAATCGTAAAAAAGTAGAATCGCAGAAAAATGGAGTAGGATCGGTAGGATCGGTATAGAATCGGTAGGATCGACGATTCTGACCGATCCTACTGAGTTTGATAACATAAAATTACAAAATTATAAAAAAAAATAAAATACCCCTAACCACCCCCCCCCCCCCCCCCCCCGGTTTCTCTCTCCTCCCTCACTCACTCACTACCCTCACCCATCCCCTTTCCCTTCCCCTTAACCCTAACCCCAAACCAACCACCAATCGCCACCACCACGCCACGTGACACCAGCCCACCGGCCAACTGCCGCCAACAACGCCACCGACCGACTGCCGCCAGCCAAGTTCTGACACGACACCAACCTAAGAGCCACACACAACCATAGCTTATTTTCTTTTTGGGTAAATATTCCTAATTTTTGTTTAATTTCTTATTCTTCTAGTATATTATTGAGTTACTTGGCAATTGTTTTGATTTATATTTTGTTTATTTTAAGGTTGGTTTTGTATTGCTTTGTTTAATTTCTAATTTTTTCAAAAAAGTTTTGCTTTGTTTATCTAAGTATACCCATTTGAACTTTTGTGTTGAATTGTTGATTACTTGATTGTGGTCAATTTTATTAATTTTATTGTATTTCTTCAACTTCATAATGCAATATATTGTTCCCTAGTTTTAATGTGTTATGAAACTAATGTTTTTTTCCACTTTTTGATGTTCTTTATTGTATATTTGAGGCTTATAATGCGATTTTTATGCATACAAGATAGTGTTTTACACAAAAAGTAGAATCTTATGATTCTTGATCCGATTCTACGATCCCGATCCTGAGGATCCCTCACCGATTCTGACAACCTTGCTCCTAAATCACTGTGAACTAATTAAAGGAGTTCAGATTGTCTCTCAATTGATTTAAAGAGTTTTTTTGCATGTTTACACTCTACTCATACTTTGCATTTAGTAAAGTTTGTATTACTGAAATTAGGAATCATATTCATTTTCTTAAGTCGTTTAATAGACTCCACATTTGCGTGTCCTAAGCGAGCATGCCATAGTTCAAGCGTCAATGAGGCAAGCAGAAGAAGTACTAGCATTGTCATTCACACACACAACATCAAGGATGAACAATCCCCCGTTACAAAATCCCTTGCCCGCAAATTCCCCATTCCTAGTTAGGACAAGTCTGTCTGTGTCAAAAGCTAGCTTTAACCCAGCTTTGATCAAGAGACTACCCGATATCACATTCCTACACATCTCAGACACATGCAAAATATTTGTTAAAGTAAGAAATTTTTCGAAATTGAGTTTTACAAAAATCTTCCCTTTCCTTAGGATCGGTGCTGTGGTTGAATTAACTTTGACTAAAGTTAATTGGTATACTAGAAGAATGCTGGGATACCGGTTTTTATCTGATACTAATGAGAATTACTCCACTGATGACAATAATTTTGAACGTCGCATCTTGTAATCTCCCATCAAACCTACACTGCTGAATTAACTTTGGGGGTTTGAATACATTGTTCAATATATGGGAGGTGTAAAAGTTAAATAGCTTAGGAATGTAATAGGGTGTATTCCATTGCTGGGGTTTAATGCAACCAAAGGCCCACGTGGTATATTGTTTGACCATAATCATTGTGATTATTGTGATTTTGCCCATTTTTTCGATTTACTACTGGCTTATGAGAATCGGTTATGATGGAAATACCATATCGATGACTATCCAAAGTCAATTTGAATAGATTGATGATGCTAGCACTTAGGCCCCGAAAGCATTGTGTCCCTCATTTTGAATGGTAAAAGGCACCTTTTGGATTATGGTCTTTAGTAAACTAAACTGGTAGTAGTCCAGTTGATTTGAGATGATAATGTTCCGTGATTAATTTTGGTATGTGAAATTGACAAATTTGCAGTATATATTCTTTGTGCCAACTGTATATACAATATATGAACGATGTGCATACTTAAAGTGAAGATGTGATTTTATTGATGTAAAGTGTGCTCCGCTATTGTGTTATACTCACTATTGCTGAAATTGGCAGGCAATTGAGTGGTTGTTTAATAGCTCATTACAGATGCCTCAATGTGAGGGTAAGACCAACTCATGATTGATGATTAGCAATGCTCAACCGTAGAGTACCTCTTTATTTTAATACAATGCTGAAATGCTATTTATGAAGGTTGAGAGTGATGCTCTAACCTAACCCAAAGTCCATAAAGGATGGTGTAGGCATTGCAAACTTGATGGGTTTGGAAAGATGAGACTTATTCATCTCAAGCACAAGATCGTAAAGGATCTACTGGAAAGAAAGTGATATCACTAGATTGTATAATGTTTTAAAAGAACCTTGCGGATCCATGACAAAAGGCCTATGTCGTAAAATGGTTGTGGAAACATCAAGGGGGATGGGACTGAAGTCTAAGTATGAATGAACTGTGATGCATTCAACCTAGTTTTAACAGGTTCAATGTGAAAAGTCACAGTTTAATTCAAGGAATACACTGTATTTTATTTTTCCCTCCCCATGATGTCGGCAGTGCTAAGATGGGTCCATATCCATATGTTTGGTGGTGTGAGTAAGCTTGCACTTGATGGATACTGTCAATATTTTACCAGGTGATGAGGTTGAGCTCTCGCTCTTAATGGACCCATTGCCATATGTTTGGTAATGTGCGGCAACAGACACTTTTCGGGATCCACCTATGCAGGTGGGGAGTGTGGCCACTCCGTATGAAGGTTGAAGACTCGCCTTCTAGAGCACCTATAAAAATCCAGGACAGGCGCATGGCCGAGAAATCGCACCAAACTGCAGGAAGTGTCGAGATTTTCAACTTGGTGCGTGTCCAGGTGGCAGACTACACAACCACTTATGAGGTTCAGGACAAAATTCATCTTGCAAGTTGTTGGTCCTAAACTTGGTTACACTAGGTGACGATTCAAGTTGCAAGATATTGGCACTAAAACACTAAGTTCTCTTTGCCCAAATTCTTTTCACTTCCTTTGACTTGAGTCTTTTGTGAGGGATTGTTGGAAAAAGACTCAAGTCAAAGCATTTTGAAACCTCATTTTTCATCAGTCTTTTCATAAGCTTTATCCCACGTTGGAAAATCACCTCACCTTAAAAATGGTGATATAAGATAATATCTTGAATTAAAATAAAGGTGAGAGGTAATAGAAGCCACACTTGCATGCTTGGCTGATCAAGCTCGTGCGAGGATGCGGATGTGGAGAAGTTTCCTTCTCTATTAAAATACGTTTCTTTGTTCTAGGAAAACATTGTGTTAAAGAATTAATTATCAACGGTATACCAAAACACTTCATTCCCCTATTCATTTCAACAACAACAACAACAAACCCAGTGCCTGAAGGGCTCCCACTCACGCAGGGTCTGGGGGGGAAGGATGTACGCAGTCTTACCCCATCAAGGTGATACCCTGACGAGAGACTATTTTCGAGGTCCCCCAACCGTTAAATCGCTCCAATTAAGGTGGGTGCGTGTACGCCTGCAAGTAAATAATCAATTTATCACCTCCCCTATTCATTTCAATGGGTTGAGAATTGTAATCCTCATTGATGACTTTCAGAAATTGGTGACACCCCTTCCCAAAAGTCAATTTTATCTCTATATAAACTTTGCTTTGTGATGTAGCGCATAAGTGGAAATTTAAGAGAACGGGAAGGTTCTGGAGGCCTTTCCTTTAATTTTATTAATCTCATAATAAAAAGAAAGAGGAAAATAGAACTCAATTCTCACAATTCGAGAAGAGAGGCTCAAAAGTATGAAAAAAAAAAATCTGGAAAATTAGCTACCATAACCCTAGATTTACTTATGTATATATAGAGGAGCTAACCTAGTTTGAATCAAATTCTAAAAGATAAATACAAAATTTAAATCTAAAATTTAAACGAAATTAATCCTAATCTAATTCGGACTTTATCTCCTCCGCGCTCCGTCCCCCGCGTCTGCCAAGTTGGTGCCACTAAGTCTCCCAAATCCGTCAATCAAATCTGGGCTGCATCATCCTCCCCGGGTTGGAGAGAATTCGCCCTCGAATTCCCC
The DNA here is from genome assembly GCA_018398585.1 of Simmondsia chinensis. Taxonomy (NCBI): domain Eukaryota; kingdom Viridiplantae; phylum Streptophyta; class Magnoliopsida; order Caryophyllales; family Simmondsiaceae; genus Simmondsia; species Simmondsia chinensis. The sequence continues at coordinate 23,495,089 of JAGTTD010000012.1, forward strand.
TGAGGAACAGCACGATCCTTCTCCCCAAAGTAGGGAACAAGGTGCTTGACATTGAAGACGTCGGAGGTCCTCATGCCGAGTGGAAGCTGTAGGCGATAGGCGTTGTCGTTGATCTTCTCTAGTACCGTCAGTGGTCCTATCTTTCGAGCCATCAGCTTGTTATACTCCTACGCCGGAAAGTGTTCGCGGCTCAGAATTGCCCAAACCTTATCGCCAACCTGGTACTGAATTGCTCGGTGCTTCTTGTCACTTGCCGTCTTGCACTTGGCAGTGGCCTCCAGTAACCGGGCCCTGGTTTGCTCATGGATGTCCTTGAGCGAAGATATTAAGTATTCCGCCTTCTCGTGTGGACCTGTCAAGTCTGGGACAGGTGTCAAGTCAATCGGAGAACAGGGAACAAAGCCATAAACTATAGTAAATGGCGCGAACCCTGTGTTTCTATTGACGGAGTTGTTATAGGTGAACTCCGCTTGATGCAGCTTCACCTCCCATCCCTTGGCATTATTCGCAACAAGACACCATAGAAGATTACCCAAAGACCTGTTAGTGACCACAATTTGTCCATCTGTTTGAGGATGGTAGACTGTGCTAAAGGCGAGAGACGTATTCGCCATTTTCTACAATGTCTGCCAGAAATGGTTACGAACCTGACATCTCGATCAGAAACAATGCTAGATGGAAGTCTGTGCAACTTGTATAATTCCTTGAAGTAGAGTCCCGCCACATGTATGGCGTCAGCAGCTCTCTTGCATTCGATGAAGTGCGGAATCTTGGAGAAACGGTCCACAAAAACGAAGATGGAGTCAATGCCGCCAGTTATCCTCGGTAAGCCCGGAACAAAATCCATGCTGACGTCTGTCCAAGGATGACTTGGAACTGGTAATGGCATGTATAAGCCGGCTTTGATCATTCCTCTCTTCAAAACCTGACAGACACAGCATCGTTTAACATACCTCTCCACCACTTTGCGTATGGTAGGCCAAAAGTACTTGGCTATAACAAGTTGCAGCGTCTTGTCTCTTCCTGAATGCCCCACATTGTGATTCTCCTCAATGATCTTAAGCCGCTAGTTTGAGTTCGAATTGCAAAGTTGGTTCCCTTTGAATAGAAAGCCGTCATGAATAGAGTAGCCAGAAACAACCCATGATTATGCTTCTCGCCATGTCCCGCCAAATGTAAAATCATCGTGCTATTGACTCAGCAGCTGCTCAAACACTATGACCTCCATCTTGCTCTCCGTCATGATAAGATTCTGCCTGCTTAGCGAATCCGCCACCTTATTCAAGAGTGGGTACCATCAGATTCGGATCTTGCCTAGAAAAGTGGAAGACCGCCTTCAAGACAAGAGAAGGGCTTTATGAATAAGCTTAGCTTCGTGAATACCGTAGAGTTTTGAAGTTGGTCAAGTAAGTCATCCAATTTCGGTATGGGGAATTAGTATCTTACCGTGATCTTGTTAATCGTTTGATTGTCAACACACATTCGCCAATTCTCATGCCTTTTAGGCTAGAGCAAGCATAGTACAGGGACTTAGACTCTCCCGAATAAAACCCTTGGTGAGTAAATCCGCTACCTGGCGTCTCAGCTCTTTGTGCTCTAAAGGACTCATTCGATACTGGGGCCTATTCGGTAACGAGGCTCCCGGCACTAGATCGATACAGCGTTGGATGTCTTTCAATGGCTGTAATGTCTCCGGTAGCTCTTTTGGGAATACGTCAACGTATTCTTTCAATAAGGTGGCAACTTCACTCGGTATTTCCCCCTGACTAAGCTTGCACTTCTTTCAAATCAGCATAAACACAACCTTGGCGTCACCAATCTCCTTGGCGAACAAGGCTCGTCCTTGTATGTTCGGATGTTGGGCTTCTACAGCCCATGGCGCCTCCTCCTTCTTGGGTAGCAAGATGGTCTTGGTCTCCTTGAAGTTGGAGGTATAAGTATTCTTCCTTGCATCATGAACGACACTCCTATCAAACTGCCATGGGTGCCCCAATAGCAAATGACAAGCGTCCATGGTGACGATGTCACACCACACCCTGTCTTTGTACCTTGCCCTAATTGAAAAAATAACTAAGCAACGTTTGGAAACGGTCACCTGATTTCCCTTTTTAAGCCAAAACAACTTGTAGGGGCTAGGATGAGCTTTCGTCTTCAACCCCAGCTTGGCGATGGCTTCTTCAGATATGACATTCTCACAGCTGCCTGAGTCGTTGACCATGTGGCACACCCGCCAATGGTACACGTGGTCTGGAAGATGTTATTCCTCAGCCAACCATCCCCTGCTCCTCTTTAGGTGCGAAACAAGCTTGCCTAATCACCAACAGATGCCCTTCATCACCTGCTATGGCATCCTCTTCCTGCCCCACCAAGTCTTTTTGGGTTTCATCCTCAGCGACCCCGCCATCTTCGTCATGGAGTTCCTCAATGTAAAGGCCCTTGCCATCCCTGTCACCCTTTCGGCACTCAGCAGCTCGATGCCCTACTTCTTTACATTTGAAGCAACGAGTCCTTGATGTACCCACTACGTCTTGTGCATTAGGCTTACCAGCATTGGCAATTGGAGGCCTACTCTGTATGGTCTGCGTTGGTGGTATCATTGCATTGTCTCTGCCGCCAACCTGTGCTCCCCAGGTGCCACCAGCTTAGCAATGCCTTTGCTGACGTTCCATGTTTTCTGCTCTTTGATTCGCCTCAAAAACGGTGAAGATGTCAAACATATTCAATACCTCTTGTATTGACTCCCTCAACCCGCCTATGTATCGATCCGCCAATTTCTCTCCGCTTTCTGCCAAGTCATTCCTGGCGATCAACGAATAAAACTTTACCATGTACTCCTCCACAGACTTAGAGCACTGTCATAAGTGTTGGTACATCATCCTGGCGTGATTGTGACACAAGAAGGCGCCTCTCATGTGCTTCTTCATCTTCTCCCAAGACTATATCTTAGCTTTTCCGTGGCGCATCCGAACTTGCTTTAGCTGTGTCCACCAGGCGGCTGCTTTACCCATAACCGAGTAGCAACAAGCGGCGCCTGCTTCGTCTCCGGTACCTTCCTGAACTCCAGAATTTCCTCGGTGGCTACAAGCCAATCTAAGAGCTCCTCAGGGCATCCTCCACCATTAAACTCCAGAATTTCAATCCGGAGGCCGGATTCCCACCTCCGATATTCGTAATCGTTGGCGTCACCGGTAAAAGGCCGAGCTCTCCTCTGCCTTCGGTCCGATACCTCAGCATCCATGAACGGATTCTGAAAGCTCTCGTGCGTGTCATCGTCAGCACCCGGTGTTAATAGGCGTTAGGGATGCGTTCCCGGTTCAAGATCGGGATTTTCCCCTAGTTGAATCCAGCAATGCTCGATTCGCCGGAATTTCTCCTCCAACTCCTCAAACTTTCCTCACGGTTTGCCTTTGGAAGTCTCGCTCGTAAACGTCCTCAACGGCTGTGTTCATTTGTCGTCGACGGGCCATCTCAGAAATCGTTCTGAGCTCTGATACCAACTTATGCAGCACGTAAGTGAAAATTTAGGGGAACGGGAAGGTTCTACGGCCTTCCTTTTAATTTTATTAATCTCAGAATAAAAAGAAAGATGAAAATAGAACTAAATTCTCACAACCTGAGAAAAAAGACTCAAAATTATGAATAAAAATTAGGAAAATTAGTTACTAAAACCCTAGATTTTCCTATGTATATACAGAGGAGCTAACCTAATTGGAATCAAATTTCTAAAAGATAAATACAAAATTTAAATCTAAAATTTAAACTAAACTAATCCTAATCTAATTCGAACTTTATGTCCTCCGTGCTCCATCCGCCAAGTCGGTGCCACCAAGTCTCCCAAATCCGTCCCAAATCCATGTGTCAAATCTGGGCTGCATCACTTTGTTTAAGAATCTTGCTCATCCAAGGAAAAATAACACTTATCACTTCCCCCTCTTTTAAATGTCCTAAATGTTCTCTTGGCTTGCGGTCAAGGTAATCTCGACCCTCCTAACCATTAACTAACAAGTGCACGTTAAGAGCAGGATCGCTTTACTCTTGGAGGATTGCCGTCGACGGTACTGTGTGCATCCAAGCAATGGTGAACTCGTTTTTTAAGACAGTGGTCTTTCACCACGGCACGTTATTATTGTTCATCTCCCAGATAAAATCTTTCTTGTTTATCGTCCTTTCTATGATTGATTTCTATACCATATACGCGTAATTTTCTAACGCTTAATACATCAATTAAGTATGTAATTACTTACACCTTTTACCTATTAATTGAAGTAATAGTGAGAAAATAGTATTCAAAGGACCCACTACTGATTTTTGGTTGTATTGTAAAACCCATCATTAAATTTGATAATCCAAAATGTCATATGAATGAGAATAATGCTTCTTACTTTTACCTATAAATCAATGTAATTGTAAACTATGTTTGGATACGAAAAGTACAGGAATGAAAAGAGGAAATTTCAATTTCACTTTCTTTTATATATTTATTTTTTTAATATTTTACATTTTATTTTATACCACAAAAAACGCTTTAAGGACAAGCTCAGAAACCCTTATTTTTCACATCTCATCGGTACAAAAAGGCAAAGACCTCGTCATAATTACCAGTAACACAAACTCCTAGTCTTCAATTTTAAACTCACAAAACACACATATTCAATGGATTTTCACCTCCTTCACATCTTTTCCTTGGGACTCAACCTTCGGGATAGTAATGTTAAGTATACCATCCTTTAACTCCGCCTTGATATCATCCTTTCTTGCATTGTCGGGCAGCATCAGACTCGTGTTATAGTACCCATAGCTCATCCAATACTCATCCTCATCCTCGTCTTCATCTTCCACCTTGCGCTCCCCTCTTATCTTGAGCATCCCGTCATCCACCGTGACCTTGAGGTCCTCCTTGGTTAAGCCGGGCACCTCGAACCTCAGCTTGTAACTGTCTTCGGTCTCCTTGAACCGGCCCATGAGTTGTGGGGCGGCGTCAATGATCTGTGTGGGTCCGGGTGTTATGTTGGCAAAGAGCCTGTTCATGTTCTCAGCTGCTTCCAAGAGCGCATTGCCTACGTTAGAAGGGAAGAATCTTGTAGGAGAGATCCCTGCAACGAATAGTCACAAGATTGAAATTAGTATGAATTTGAGTAAGTAAAGTCCTATCATGTTTTCATACATCCAATATTTATATTTTAATTTATACGAAAAACTAGGACTATAAATATCTCAACAATTACCCATATGAGTTCGTCTAGATCTACAATTACCTTTATATTTTCTCAATAGGGACATGAACTATGGATGAAGAATAAATTTTAAACTTAAAACCTCTAATTTGAACATGAATAGCCTAACAACTATACCAACTCCAACTCCTCGTAGTTTTTATTTTAGATGTGTATTCATGAGTATCTCAATTCAGCTAAAATCTACATATAGGCAAAAAAATCACAATTCCATTGATTGATTGCATCGTTTGCTTGGATTATATCTCATTCATAGATTTATATCTATCAACATATTAGCATACTATTAACTATGGGTACATCCAGATGAAATTCCGTGGTGAAATTTAACACGCTTGGTGGCTGGTGGTTTAATCCGCCTAATGACCTATTCAATGATGCAGTGTGTAAGTGGGATTTTGGAGAACAGGAAGGAAACGAAGGCCTTCCTTTTAATTTTATTAACGAATTGACAAAACTTCAAGAGGAAAATTAAAACCTAATTCTCACAACCCGAAAATAGAGGCTAAAAATGATGCAGCCACCAAATAGCCTTTGGCAGATCAGGCGGGTTGAGACGGGCCAGCCAAGAATAGGCGGGACTAGAATACCACGGTTAGACGGGAAGCAGCCTTGCGTTCGCAATTGGCGCATAGCTTGGCGGACACATGGTTGGCGGCAAGATCTTGGCATGACGGCTAAGGAGAGACGCATGAAGACTGCGGTGAAGATTAGAGTTTGAGTTTGATTAGGATTAGTTTGTTAGTTTTTTAGATTTAAATCTTAAGTGTTTTAGTTATCTTGAGGCCTTTATATTTATCTTTTAGAATTCTGTTTTAATTCAAATAGCTCCTCTATAAATACAAGAGTAATTAGGTTGTTTTAGTAGTTAATTATTTAGAAATATTTTATGAGTCTTGGTTCTTCTATTCTCAAGTGTGCGATAGGATGAATTTTATTTTTCCCCTAAATTTTATTAGAGTTTAATAAAATTAAAGGGAAGACCTTCAATTCCTTCCCGTTCCCCAAAATCCCACTTACGCGCTACATCAGTTGGTATCAGAGCACAAAACGCTTTCTAAGATGGCCTGTGGGCGACCCAAGTATGCCGCCGTCGGAGATGCTCTTGATCGAAATGTTCAATGGTAGGACAAGAGGAGATTCGAGGAGGTGGAAGTTGAATTCCGGCGAATCAAGGGTTGCTTGATTCAATTGGAGGCAAATCTCGATTTGAAACCGGGAACCCAACCCCAACGCCCATTAACACTGAGTGCTAAAGAAAAGGTGAAGGACGAGATCCAGAATCCTGCATTGGGTACTGATCTACCGAACCCTGGGCCGAGGCAGCATCGGCTTTTTACCGGCGACGCCAACGTTAAAGAACGGTGGGTGGAAGCCGATCTCCGTGATGAATTTCCGGAGTTGGAAGAAGAAGACGCCATAGTCCTGGAAGAAGACCAGGACGAGTTGGCGTCACTTGAGGAGATGGAGGTAGCGGGTGACAAAGGTCACGTGCTGTTGGTCAGGCGAGTTGGCTTCGCGCCTGAAGAAGCTGAAGGGGACGATTGGCTACTACACAACATATTCCAGACGACATGTACCATTGACGCCAGGGTTTGCCGCCTAGTCATCGACTCCGGAGTTGTGAGAACGCCATCTCTGAAGAAGTTGTTCAGAAGCTAGGGTTGAAGACGAAGGATCATCTGAACCCTTACACTGTGTCATGGCTCAAGAAAGACGATCAGGTAACCATATCAAAATGTTGCTTGCTGAATTTCTCAATTGGGTTGAAGTTCAAGGATGGCGTGTGGTGTGATGTCGTCACCATGGACGCTTGCCACCTATTGTTGGGGCAGCCTAGGCAATACGATAGGGGTGCCATGCATGACGGAAGGAAGAACACTTATAGCTTTATGTTCGAGGGAACGAGGATCATTTTGTTGCCCAAGAAGGTTGAGGCGCCATGTGAATCAAAGAACAAAGAACCAACACCAAAAGAGGAAGCCATGAATACAAATGAGATTGGCGAGACCAAGTTGGCGTCGACGCCAGTAGGCGTTACCCAGGGAGGACCTGTCTTTGTTGAGGCACCATATCTAGATTATTTTCTCCCCCATATTTGATGAGGCCACGTATAACGAGCCCACCCATGACAAGAGGAGGGGCCAAAAGGGCTGGAGTTTTGCTTACCGCCAATAAGAGAACAATTAATGCAGTCTTGGCAAGCCCGGATTGATGAATGACGATTGGGTTAGTTTGGCGGCTTGGAGTTTGGCAGGGTGGATTCTAGGCGTGAGAGAACAAGGCTTGGCGGCATTGGCCCAATTGACCCAACGAATTCGAGGACGAATTCCCTTCAACCAGGAGAGAAGGATGCTGCCGACAAATAGCCTTTGGCAAGTTAGGCAGGTCGAGACAGGCGAGCCAAGAATAGGTGGGATTAGGACACCACGGTTAGACGGGAAGCAGCCTCGCGTTCGCGATTGGCGCATAGCTTGGCGGACATATGGTTGGCGGCAAGATCTTGGCGTCACGGCTAAGGAGAGACGCGTGAAGATTACGGTGAACATAGTTTGAATTTGATTAGGATTAGTTTGTTAGTTTTTTATATTTAAATCTTAAGTGTTTTAGTTATATTTAGGCTTTTTTATTTATCTTTCATAATTCTGTTTTAATTCAAATAACTCCTCTATAAATACAAAAGGAATTAAGTTGTTTTAGTAGTCAATTGTTTAAAAATATTTGATGAGCCTTAGTTCTTCTATTCTCAAGTGTGAGATAGGATGAATTTTATTTTTCTCTTGTAATTTTTATTAGAGTTTAATAAAATTAAAGAAGAAGCGTTCGATTCTTTCTCGTTCTCCAAAATTTCACTTATGTGCTGCATTATTCAATGTAAACCTGCATGATCTAGAAGGTTAGTTTTCTTACTGCTGGTGGCTGTTCTTATTGATAAAAGACCTGTTTGAGGGGGGATTTTTTTTTTTTTTTTTTTTTTTTTTTGGGAACAGAAACGCGAAGGGTTAGTTATGGGAAAGTTCTTGTTATTTATTACCATTCAACATTTATACAATTTACATTATATCAATTTAAAACTTATTTGATCAAGCTATTAAAAAACTGTTTTATTCAAAACATTTTCTTTTTGTGGAAAATATATATTTTTGTCTAAAAAATTTTAAGTTTTAAGTCATACTTGTGCTTTAAATCATGCATAGACTAAATTTAAGAAACTAAAAGTAGAAGCAATAAGACATAACCTCAAGTACCCGCTTAGGACCTCCGAATTTTAAGGGTCCCAGATTTTTAAACTTGTAAATTTTAAAGTATTAATTTTTAGTATTAGTAAATTTTATAGTCAAAATTATTATAATTTATTGTATACAAAGGGCCCCCTTCAGAACCGGCCTTGTTTCAGAGTCATGAAGTATTGGAATAAAGAGCATAAAGCAATATAACCAATGCCCCAAGGGCTTCCGTCTAAGCAGGGTCGGGAGGGGTGAATGTATGCAGCCTTCTCCTTTCAGGGTATTACTCCTGAAAAGAGATTGTTTCTGAGTGCCTCCAACCTGAGGTTGAGGACTTCCCAAGACGTCACCCATCCTGGTACCGCTCTCGCCCAAGCACGCTTAACTTCGAAGTTCTAATGGAATTCGATAAAGGCATGTTGGTACCCTCTTTGGTACAGGAATAAAGAGCATAAATAACCTAAAATAAATAGGAAACGGACAGAAATAAAGGAGTGAAAAAAATATATATATATATGTACCAAAGGAGTCGTTATCGGGACGCCAGTTGAAGAGACCTCGACCCCGGCGGTTATTACGCCAGCTGGGTAGCAGAGACCTCCACCCTCTCCTACCTAATTTCTTCTGCACAGGCACCACCTCTTTTCCACCGTCCGATCCTCCTGATGTTGACGATGAAAAGAACCTCTGGACCGTCGGATCGGTGAGACCCCAGGGGGAGTTACTCTGCACCCTTGCGTAATGGAACGCAGAAGAAGAAGAAGGAGAGGAAAGTCTTTGTCGGAGGTTCCTCACTGCCCACCTCCCCACTGCCATTGTCATCTTTTTGCTATAGAGAGAAACAAAAGAGAGGCTGATTTTGTGTCAAGTGAAGTGAGAGATATATAAAGGAAAGAAACTGGGTTCACCCAGTCCCTCGTATTCCTACAGTAGAGATTGTTCTATTTCCTTTTTTTTTTGGGAACATTTATTATTGTCCTATTTCTGATTCAACAAGGATCCCGTATATTCATGTATTATATATTTTGTGATATTAAATATTATATAAATAATTTATGTGATTTATAAGAGTCGGTTTTGAAAATAATGCTGAAAAATAAAAAAATAAAAAAAATAATGCTGAAAAAAAAAATAATTCCAAATCTACTATTGAACCGCATTTACAAAATGCGGTTATAGTAAACCGTATTAAAAAAATGCGTTTCGGATAAAATAAAACCGCGTTTCGGTTTGCCATAATAAAAACAGCGTCTTAATAAGGCGGTTTACCGTGTAAAAACAGCGTCTTAATAACGCGGTTTACCATAATAAAAACCGCGTCATATGAACGCGGTTTAATATGGTAAACCGCAATGAGTCGAGCCGAGCCCTTAACGAGCTCTTATGGAGCCCCTTAACGAGCTCTTATCGAGCCCTTATCAAACTGTTCGTGAACATTAGCGAGCCGAGCACCCGCTGTTCGAACTCGGCTCGTTAAGCTTATCGAGCCTGCTCGAACTCGGCTCGTTAAGCTACCGAGCTCTCCTAATGAACACGAACGAGCTCTAATCAATTTTGAACACGAGTAGTTCATTGAACGCTCAGTTCGTTTACACCCCTACTCACCGCTGGTCATGTCGTCCGCTGTCGCCCTTCTTCTGCTTTATACGCCGGAGATCTTTAAGTATCATTGTCGTAGCTATTTGATCACTACTGAATTAATAGCCTTTTATTGATAACTTTTCCTGATTTCTTACCACCTCCACTTATAAATGTTAGAGCTTCATTGAGAGGAACATGGGATCAATGTGACGATCATCACGAATTGCGGCATAATGGCGACTATAAGCTATGAAAACGGTGTTTGTGTATACTGCAGATAAACCGCGTTCCTATAACGCGGTTTATGGATAAAACCGTGTTCCTATAACGCGGTTTATTTTTCTATTAACCGCGTTTTGGGAATGCGGTTTACATAAATATAAAACGTGTTTTATAGACGCGGTTTTTCTGTATTTTAAACGCATCACCTTGACGCAGTTCAGTATAGCCGCGTTTTGTAAACTCGGTTCAACAGTAGATTTGGAATTATTTTTTTTTCAGCATTATTTTTTTTATTTTTTTATTTTTCAGCATTATTTCCGGAACGGACTCGATTTATAATTATAATGTTTGTTCCATCTATTTTGATTGATTTTCAGAAATATAAAAAAATAAAAAGCTCAGCTTTTATATGAAAGGTTTTGAATTTGAAAATGTATTATTTATCATTCAAAGTTTATGTTCCTATTTCGAGAAAAAAAAATGTACATTTTTGTAATGTGTTTATATTTTTATTATAAACATGAATATATATTTTTAAATATTTTAAAAATTATTAAATAATAGAATAAAATATCTCAATAAATATTACTAGAATAAAAATATTAGGAGTGTCAAAATATCAGACCGCTCTTATATATTTTCTTTAGGAATAATGCTACTCCTACCAAAATAATTTACATTTTGTGTGCATTTATATTTAATAATTTATTCAAGAAATTATATATTCGTATTTTTAGATTTAGTATATTAATTTTTTAATTTACAAACTTTGTAAAATAACTTTTAAGTCCAAAAAGTTACAGTATTCAATAAAATAATCCAAAAGAATGAAAGCGGGTCATGTTTTGTTCCTTTACACACTGTTATTTAGACTATTTTATTAAATAAATATAATTTTTTAGATCTAAAACTTATTTTACAAAGCTTATAGACTAAAAAATTAATATATTAAATCTTAAAGTACTAATATATAATTTATTCCAATCTCTTTGATATGATTTTTCAATTTTTATCATTTATTGGATGAATAAATTTAATATTTAAATTTAATATGTTTTTACTAATTTTCTTTCTTATAATGTTTTAGAATTTTGCTTTCTGTAAAGAGGGCAAGAAGCGTCTGAGAGCTTCTGGGTTTTTCATTGTTGTGGTGGGGACACGTGGAAGAAGGGAGGAGCGAGAGACTTCCTCCAGTTTCGAAAGTCTACTGGAAATGTTCTTTAATCAAATGGATATCTATTTATTACTTTATTGTCAAATTACCATCTTTCCTTAAAATATATACAACCTGCGCAGTAACAGAAAATTTTTTAATTTTTCAAGAGATTTTTTTTGAAAAATTGAAAAAAAAATTAAAAAACGTATTTAGCAACTTATTTTTTAGTTTCAGAAGTTGGAAACTAGTTTTTTAATTTTTTATATTCTTTCACAGATTTCAAAAATAATTTTCAACTATTTCTTAAATTTTCTTTAAAAATAGAAACTTTTTTTTAACTTTTGCCTAACCCCCTTTCACATTTTCACACTATTTACCTATTTTATAATATTTTCTTTATACCTCCATCTTTTCCCCATTTTACGTAAATAATTTTGGAGTACTTAAAGCTAGGTTTCCAATTTTAAAAGCGATAAATAATTTTTAAGGTAGAGGACACATAAAAGGATCATGCAAGTTATTTAATTATAGACACTCATCTTTGTAAAATATGATAGAGCAGACTTTAGGGGTGCTTAAGGCGAGGTTTCTTTTTCTAAAAGCGATTCCAAACTATCTGTCAAGATAGAAGTGTAAACAAACCAATTGTTCGAAGAACTGCTTACGTTCGAAATCAATTAGGGCTCGTTCGTATTCATTATGAGAGCTTGATAGCTTATCAATCCCAGTTCGAGCAAGCTTGATAACTTTAACGAGCCGAGTTCAAATAAGGTGCGCTTGGTTCATTCACAATCGTGAACAATTTGATAAGAGCACATTAAGGACTAATTAAAAGCTCGTTAACAGTTGATATTAGTTTGAAAATGGTTCGATAATGGCTCGATAGTAATTTCAAAAGCGTCGATAGTCAGCTCGACTTAGTAGCACACTTCGCTCAGTTTTAAGCTTGATTGGGCTTGATAATGAGCTCGACATTGCTTGATAACGAGCTCGACTCAACTCGATAGGACTAACGAGCGAGCCGAGTATCGAACATGCTAAAATCTTATCAAATCAAGCTCCAACAAGGATTGGAAAAGCTCGCTAAGAGCTCCGCTCGAACTTGAGCTCGATAAAGCCTTATCAAGCTCGAGTTTGAACAAGGGGGTTCTGGGGTCGGCTCATCTTGTTTGCACCCCTACATTAAGGCGACAAAAGTTGATTCCTATATCGCATTATACATTATTTATGTATCATTCTCAAATTTTTAAAAAATTAGAAAACAGGATCACTTGAACGTATTTTTCAGTTTTCATGTTGCAAAAAAAAAAAAAAAAAAAAAACAAAAAGCTTGAGATGCGAAGGAAAACTAAAAATAGAAAAGGAAAACAAATTTTTCTACTAAACAAGCCTTTAGTTTCTCTAATTTGAAAAATCTAAACATTCAACCATTTTTCTCTTGCACCAATTTTAAAAAAAAAGAGAAAATGTTAGAATTTTATATATATATAAATTAGGTATATAATTTTAAAATAAAATAATTAAATTAAAAACATACATTGTACAATTATTTTTATAATTTCATAATATTTATTACATGCATATATATATGTGCGGTGAGAGTGTGATATGATTAAATATTAGCTGTCCGCCACAATAAACGAATAAGATTAAACGATCTTAATGTAACCCCCTTTAAAAAATAAAAAAATACCCATAATACCCTCCCCCTCTCTCTTCTTCTTCCCCCCCCCCCCCCCCCCCCCCCCCCCCCCAGCCGCCACCTACTGCCGAGGATATAGCAATGTCACCATAGGTGAATAAATATCCTATATGTCAATGGCCTTTATGTGGATCAGACAAATATCCTGCATCTGCATATCCAATCAATATCGGACTTAATTGTCTCTAATAGTATAATCACATATCAGATGTACCACGGAGATATCGAAAAATATATTTAATTCCATTCCAATGTCTTCGGGTAGGCGTTGAGCTATATCTTGCCAATAAATTAACTAAAAAGGCTATATCTGGCCTCGTATAGCTAGCAAGACACATCAGTGCACCTATTGCACTTAAATATGGCACTTCAAGGCCAAGAATTTCTTCATCATCCCCTCAAGGTTGAAACGGGTCCTTATTCACATCAAGTGATCGGACAACCATCGGGGTGCTCAACGGATGTGCCTTGTCCATATAAAAACGTTTAAGCACTTTTTCGGTATAAGTAGATTGATGGATTAAAATTCAATCAGATAAGTGCTCTATCTGCAGGCCAAGACAATATTTTGTCTTTCTGAGATCTTTCATTTCAAATTCTTTATTCAGATATGCAACAGCTTGTTTAATCGCTTCAGGCGTTCCTATGATATTTAAATCATCAAAATAGACTGCTATTATAGCAAATACAAAATTCAATTTCTTAACAAAAACACATGGGCCGACAAAATTGTTATCATATCATTCTTCCAGAAGGTATATACTAAGACGATTATAGTACATTCGCCCTGATTATTTCAATCCATACAATGATCTCTATAATTTAATTGAACATAGCTCTCGAGGTTTTGAGCTATATGCTTCTGGCATTTGTAGCCCTTCAGGGACTTTCATATAGATATCATTATCAAGTGATCTATATAGGTAAGCCGTTACTATGTCCATAAGATGCATGTGGAGTTTTTTAGAGACAGCCAGACTTATTAAAAATCTGAATGTAATTGCATCCATTACAGGTAAATATGTCTCTTCATAGTCAATTCCTGACTTTTGTGAGAAGCCTTGAGCTACAAGTTATGCTTTATATCTCATGACTTCATTCTTTTCAGTTTTTTTTTTTTGCACAAAAACTCACTTGTAGCCTACGGGTTTTGTGTTTTCAGGCGTTTGGACTACATGTCCAAAAACTGCACGTTTCGCAAGTGAGTTTAACTCTGCCTGTATTGCTTCTTTCCATTTTGTCCCATCATCTCTTCTTTGACATTCTTGACGAGATTTAGGTTCAAGATCTTCACCTTTTGTGGTCATATTAACGGCCACATTGTATGCGAACACTTGATCAAGAATCATTTCATTCTGATTCCACCGTATGTCAGTAATAGCATAGTTTATTGAGATTTCTTCATTCTCGATATTTTCATCACTTTCACAGTTCTTAGGTATTTGATACCCTCGAGGAGCCATTTTACCATTTGCTTCTTTTCCTTGGATTTGCATTTATACCAGTTCAAGGGTTTTCTCTTCAGGAGTTTTAATAAAAAGCTAACTTGTTCATGTTGCTCTCTTTTCTTTCTTGGATTCTTATTTTTAGAACCAACCGGTCTACCACACTTCTGGCGTGCGGTAGATGTATTTGCCAATGTCTTAGAAGACTGTTCATTCGGAATATCAATTCAAACGGGGGCATTCATAGCTGGGACATGTGACTTGGTCACTCTTTTCGCGTCAACGAATGCATCTGGTAATTGATTCGCAATATTTTGTAAATGGATAATCTTCTGGACTTCCATTTCACATTGATTCGTACGTGGATCAAAATGTGATATAAATGATGCATTCCACACTATTTCACACTTTTCCAACTTTAGTTTTTCTCCCCCTAATTCTGAAAATATTGCTTTGTCAAATTTACAATACATGTAGTAAAAATATCTCCAGTCAATGGTTCAAGATATTTTATAATTGACGGGAACTCAAACCCAACATAAATTCCCGGTTTCCTTTGAGGACCCATCTTTGTGCGCTGGGGTGGAGCAATTGGAACATATATCGCGCCACCAAAAATCCATAGATGGGATATATTTGGTTCTTGACCAGACACAAGTTGCAATGGGGAGTACTTGTGATAAGCAGCTGACCTAGCACGAATAAGTGCTACAACATATAATATACCGTGTCCCCATGCAGAACTAGGTAGCTTTGTTTTCATGAGCAATTAGTTGCATACGTTTAATCAGAGATTTTACAAGACCATTTTGTGTATGCTGGTGAGCCACAAAGTGCCCAACTGTAATCTCAATTGACATACAATAGTCATTAAAAGCTTAGGACATAAATTCTTCTGCAATATTAAGACGGATCTTCTGAATCGTGTAATCCAAAAATTAAGCCCGTAATCGGATTATTTGTGTAAGGAGTCTCACAAATGCCACGTTACGAGTAGATAATAGGCAAACATGTGACCAACGTGTTGAGGCATCTATCAACACCATAAAATATCAAAATGGTCCACATGATAGAATAATAGGCCCACATATGTCTCCTTGTATTTTTTCCAGAAAGTTAAGAGATTCAATTCTAATTTTGGTTGGGGATGGCCTAGTAATCATTTTGCCTTGAGCACAGGCAGCACATGAAATCTCATCAGGAAAAAGAATCTCAGGTTCTTTAATGAGTGCCCATGAGAACTTTCAATAATTTTTCTCATCATTGTTACACTTGGATGGCCCAAACAGTCATGCCACAGGGTGAGCGTTTTGCAATCAGTTAACTTCTGGTTAACCACTGTATTTGATTCAATCGGGTTTATGTAAGTATAATATAACCCGAAAGAAGGTGCTGACAATTTTTTCACTATTTCCTTTCTTCCTGAAGTAAGCAACGTAATATAAAGATATTCTTTATCGCGCTCATTTATTGTCTCAATATGATAACCGTTGCGACGAATATCTCGAAAACTGATCAAGTTTTTCTGTGATCTGCTGGAAAATCGAGTATTGCTTATGTTTAGTTTTGTCCCTTCAGGGAACATAACATGTGCTCTTCCGGAGCCTTCAACCAAATTTGAAACTCCCGATATTGTATTAATATTCGCTTCAGCTAATCGTAGTTGAGAGAAATATATTTTGCTTTTGAGGATAGTATGTGTCGTTGCACTGTCTGCTAGACATAAATCTCCATATTTGATCAAATTCATATTTCTATAAAATACATATGTATTAGTGGGATTCCATTTAAATTTTACTGGAAATAACTTATTAAAATAAAATATCAAAACATATTATTCTATTACTCACACCCCAAGCTATATTATTACATCAAAAGTAAGACAAACTTAGTATAAGAGATATAACAGAAAATATAAAACTTTATTCCATTTTAACACTTCCATCGCTTATCGGGTGATCGATTCTTCCACTAGGATCCTCAAAGAAATCAGAGACATCAAGATATGTCACATCACGTGGAGAATAATCTTCAGCGAAATTTGTTTCTGGGAGCTTTCATTTTCCTTTCAATGATGCTTGATATAGCTTTACCAGATGGTCAGGCATACGACAAGTACGTGACAAGTGGCCTTTTGTGCCACAGCGGTAACGACTTGTTTCAGCGTCTTTCGACGAATTTGGCAGATTGGTTTTCTCCCTTTTATTTTTCATTTCATTGTTGCCAGACCCCTTAGGTTTTGGTCCATTTTGATTACCTCATCCACGGCCACGTCCGCATCCACGACTACGGCCACGTCCGCGACCACAACCACAGCCACGGTTATATGTATTATTTTCATGAGAAGCATCATTCACTTTAGGGAATGGTTCTGACTTAGTTGGTCGTGACCGATGATTTTTCATTAACAATTCATTGTTTTGTTCAGCAACAAGAAGGCATTGAATTAACTCTGACTATTTTTAAAAATTTTTTTCTCGATATTGCTACTGCAGGAGCATGTTCAAGACATGAAAAGTCAAAAATATTTTTTCCAACATATCATCCTCAATAATATTTTTACCGCATAATTGCAGTCGGGAGGTAATACTAAACAGCACAGAGTTATACTTGCATACAGTTTTAAAATCCTGCAGCCGCAGGCGAATCCATTCATAGCGAGCTTTATGGAAGATCACAAATTTCTGGTGATCAAACATCTCCTTTAAATTAAACCAAAGAAATAGCGGGTCCTTTACAGTAAGATACTCGACTTTCAATCCTTCGTGGATATTTTTGCACGATCCTGCAAGGATGCGCTATTACTCTTTTCAATCGTATCTCCAAGATTCATAGCATCAAGGTGAATCTCAACATCAAGGGTCCAGGGCAAATAATTCTTGCCACTTATATCAAGAGCAGTAAAGTCAAGCTTTGTTAGATTAGCCATTAGAAATAACAAAGATTAGGATAAAAAAAAAAAACTTTATGGCATATGATAGTCCTGGTCTGGCTAGAGACTCGTGCACGTAACGTGTTATAAAACTATAGAGATATTATACTCTATAGGACGGTAATAAAAAGATTAACCCAAATATAATAACAAAAAATAACAAGTATTTTGTATTAGAACGAGATTATTTTATTTTTTTTCCTTTCTTTCTTCTCTTTCTTATTTTGTTTTCTTTCTCTCTTATTTTATTCTGTGTTGTGTGGGTCATGTATATATAGAGAAAGGGGGTGGGGGTGAGTCATCCAAAAGGATGGCTTAAATTGTGACACACGTCACATTTGATATAATTACATATATATATGTATATATATATATGTATATGTATATGTATATGTATATGTATATATGTATATGTCTATATATATAAATATATATACATAAAAATGTATAAATACCAAAAGGGTGAGTCTTCTCTCTCTCTCTCTCTCTCTCGCTGACAGCTCTGCAACTCTCAACGTTCATTGACCCCCCCCCCCCCCTCTCTCGCTGACACCCCCCCCCCCCGGTCGGCAACCTCGCCGAGCCACCCTATCGTCACACCCCCACCGCCAGCGATGCCACCTAGACGGTGAAGACCCAACGCCGGTCACGCATCGCACCACATCACACCCATCCACACACCAATCGCCATCGAACCCCGCCGCCACCATCTACACCACCTCCGACATCAAACCCCACCACCACCTCACCTCACCCAAATACCCACCACCTCGGCCCACCGACCTAGTACCCCACCACCACCTCGCCTCACCTACCCGAACCCAGACCTCGCCTCACCCAACACCCAGCACCTCCCCTCACCGACCTCGTACCCCACCACCACCTCACCCCACCCACCCTAACCCATACCTCGCCTCACCCAAACACCCACCACCTCGCCTCACCGACCTCGTATCCCACCACCACCTCGCCTCACCTACGCATCACCAACCCCCCGACTAGACACCGGCACCGACATCGGCACCACCACCACCCCTACCCACACCACACCCCACCCCAACCCAGCCCACCGCACCCCATGATGCCCCATCACCACCATCACACCACACCGCACCCGCCTCACCACCACCACCAGCCCCTCTTCACCACCATCACCTCCGCCAACACTTCAAAGCCAGCAGCCCGCAGCCGACACTCAAGAGCGGGCCTAGGTAAGTATTAGCCGGGTCAGAGTACTAACAACGTACCAGCCCCTGGTTTGATCTATCTTTTATTCAGCTAGGTAGTGTTTTAATTTACCATTGTTGAGTATTTTCACTTAGTTTACTTGGTTCTTTCTCATTTCATTATTTTGAATTGTGTGATCTTATTAACTGTGGTGGTAATCTCGTGCGTATATGCTATATTAAGCTGCTTGTCTATGTTGATCACTTACCCGCATTAGTCACAGCTCGTTGATGAGTGCGACCAGTTATGGGAATCAGACATTGAGGTCATCTTCAAAGGGGTTGGGGAGGGGGAGGGGGAGGGCGAGGCAAAAGGGGACAGGGAATTTGAGAATAGGGTCACTAAATGTCAGGGCACTAACGAAGAAGAGTTTCAAGGTGGACCAAATGATGATGAAGAGAAACATCAACATCCTTTGTCTGCAAGAGACTAAATGGGTTGGCGTGAAAGCCAGGGAGGTGCTGGGGCATAAGCTCTGTATGCAGGCAAGGTCAGAGGCAGGAATGGAGTTGGGATCATTGTGGAAAGCAGCCTCAAGTATAAAATAGTCGGACTATCAAAAGCTGGCGATAAGATCATAAGTATCAAGCTGGTCCTGGATGGAGAAGAATTGAACGTAATCAGTGCCTCCTCCCCTCAAACTGGACTGACTGAGCATGAGAAAGCAACATTCTGGGAGGACTTAGACACAATGATGCAAGGCATACCCCAAATCGAACAAGTGATAATTGGCTGGGATTTCAATGGGCACGTTGGCGCGACGAAGGACGGTTACGCTCCTGACCACGGAGGATTCGGTTTGGAACCAGGAATGCAAAGGGCAAAGCCTTACTAGACTTCGCGGTTACATACGACCTAACGGTGGCCAACAACTTCTTCAGAAAGCGCGGGCAACACATCATCACGTACCAAAGCGGTGGGACAAGAACATAGATTGACTACATACTATTAAGGAAAAGGTTGCAAAGAGACTGTAGGGATTGCAAGGCTACCCCAGGTGAAGACCTGTCTAAACAACATAGGGTACTGTGGGCGAATATAAAGGCCAAGAAGAGGGCCAAAAGAATCTGCAAACCCGTGCATACGTATAACTGTTAGAGGGAGTTGAAGGGGGAGAAGTATAAGGTATACAAGGAAAGAGTGGAGGCTGAGCTCATGGAGGACTTCGAGGGAGATACAAACCAGATGTGGAACCAACTGGCCCAAAAGATGAGAGGACTGACACGGGAAGTTCTCGGCACGTCAAAGGGAAGGGTACCAAGCAACAAAGAGTCCTAGTGGTGGGGGGAGGAGGTCCAAGAGAAGATTAAGGCGATGCGAGTTTGTTTCAAAGAGTGGGATCAAAGCAGAGACGAGGATAAGCGACAGCGGTATCTTCACGCCAGGAGAGAAGCGAAGCGAGCAGTCAGAGAAGCACAATCAAGAGCTTATGAGGATTTCTACAAAAGGATGGAGACCAAGGAGGGCGCGAGGGACTTATATAGAATCGCCAAAGCTAGAGAAAGGAAGACTAGGGACTTGGATAGAGTACAATGCATAAGAGGGGAAGATGGACAGGTACTCGTGGACAGGCATCTAATTAAGGCTAGGTGGAAAACGTACTTCCACGAGCTGTTCAACGAACAAGGAGGGACAGAGATATCCTTAGGTGATCTTCAAACATCTGAGAAGCACCAAAACCACTGAGACTGTAGGCAGATTAGCCCCGAGGAAGTCAAGGAAGCCCTGAGATCCATGGGAAGGGGTAAAGCAGTTGGCCTAGATGGCATACCCATAGAAGTATGGAAATGCCTTGGACAGAAGGGCGTCAGTTGGTTGACTGAACTATTTAATCAAATCCTTCTAGGGGATAAGATGCCTGAGGAATGGAGGAAGAGCACATTGATTCCGATATATAAGAACAAAGGCGACATTCAGAGTTGCGCCAACTATCGGGGTATCAAACTAATGTGCCACACTCTAAAGTTGTGGGAACGGGTCATAGAGAGGAGGTTAAGGCAACAGACAGAGGTGTCCAAGAACCAGTTCGGATTTATGCCCGAGAGATCAACAATAGAAGCCATCCACATTCTAAGGCGGACGATAGAGCAATACAGGGAGAGACAAAAGGACCTTCATATGGTTTTTATTGATTTCGATAAGGCATATGATAGAGTGCCAAGAGAGGTCCTTTGGAGAGTTCTGGAGAGGAAAGGCATCCCCGTACCATACATCCGAGCCATTAGAGACATGTATCAGGAGGCACAGACTATGGTGCGTACTGTGGATGGGGAGACAAATGCTTTCTCGATAACAGTAGGGGTACACCAAGGGTCTGCTTTGAGCCCCTACCTGTTCTTTCTGGTTATGGACGAGCTCACTAGGCACATCCAGGGATGTGTACCTTGGTGCATGGTTTTTGCAGATGACATAGTACTGGTAGGGGAGTCGCGGGAAGAGATAAATGAGAAGCTGGAACTGTGGAGAGGGGTTTTAAAGTCGAGGGGTTACGACTAAGCAGAGCCAAGACCAAGCACATGGAACTAAATTTCGATCCCTCTACCACTCCTAGCTGGGAAGAAGTCAAGATTGGATCTGAGGCAATATCGAAGAAGGAGAGATTCAGTTACTTGGGTCCATGATATAGCACAACGGCTAAGTGGACGAGGATGTCAGCAACCAGATTAAAGCGGGATGGCATAAGTGGAGGATGGCTTCCGCGGTACTTTGTGATAGAAAGTTCCCCTTGAAGCTAAAGGGAAGATACTATGGGGCGGAGTGCAGGACGATGAAACAACAGCACACACAAAAGATGAAGGTGGCGGAGATGCGAATGCTGAGGTGGATGTGCGGACACACAAGGAAGGATAGGATCAGAAACGACATCATAAGAGGCAAATTGGGCGCAGCCTCCATTGAAGATGAATTGAGGGAGCAACGTTTGAGGTGGTTCAAACATGTCAGAAGGAGACTGGACAACGCTCCAATCAGGAGATGCGAGCAGCCACTTACTACACTAGGTAGAAGAGGCAGAGGCAGGCCAAAGAAGATATGGCTTGAGACGATCCGTCAAGACCTTATCTACCTAAACCTTCGGGGGGAGATGGCCTTAGATAGGGCTCAATGGAGGGCTAGCATAGGGGTGTTAGATGTTCTGATTGATTAGGGTAGTCCAGCTTACTAGTGCTAGGTCCTCTTAGCGTACGTAGGCTGTTTTTGGCTCTCATGAGCGGATACGTGGTACTTGCCTACTTATCTTTTTCTCTACCTCTATATCTATCTCTATCTCATTCTTTTTCTCTATCTCTTCTATCTCTATCTCTATCCTTATATTTATCTTCATCTTATCTATTAATATGTGCCCGATGTAGCATGCTTTGAGTCTGTTGTTTTGCTCGCCGTGTGTTTTGCCCTACTCATGCATTTGATGCTTCTCCTGTTTCCAAGTCTTTGGCTCATTGCTGCGGACCAGCTTTTCAAGCTGGGGGTCCTTGAAAACAGCCTCCCTTTAGGGTAGCCCCCTGAAGGGGGAAGGCTGCGTACATCTACCCCCCCCCCCCCCCCCCAAGGCCCTGCTTATGCGAGAGCCCTTAGAGGCATTGAGTTTGTTGTTGTTGTTGTTGTTGTTGTTGTTGTTGTTGTTGCATGTATATGTATATGTATATGTATATATGTAAATAGGTATTTTATATAATTTTTAATTTTTTATGATATTTAGTATTATCCAAACTCAACTATAAAATTTGTACCCAAAAAATATCCAATATTTACAACATACGCATATTATCTAAGTTTAAAAGTCATATTTTATGTTATACATATATGTGGTTAAAAATACAAGATTTTTTTTTTCCAATAATTAGAGAAACAGCTCTGAGTACAAACTTGCATACCCACAGAAGTAGAGCCTGAGAAAGCATGTAGGAGCAGAAAAAAGCAAAACAAAATAATACACCCCAAAACCCATACATATGCCCACAAACACGCCAACCACAAAAGTAAAAAAGTGAGCATCAAAACAAATTTCCACTACAACAATCACCAACTTCTGACCTCCAATGCAGGCACTAGATTTGGATTAACTAGACTTTCGGATGCAAACATAATTATGGAAATATAAGCACACAACGAAACATGTAGAAAGTTGAACATAAGAAAACAAGATTAAAAAAAATACAATAATGTCGTCTATTCAAAAAATTCACCCCACTATTATTCAAAATGTAAACACCAATTATGCATCGCATGGGACAACTCCAATTGTTTTTTTTTTTTTTTAATGAAATGGATTGCCATTTGCTTTTTAGTGCCAAACTGGGCCCTTTTTGTTCTCTTTTCCCTTACCTTTTAAATGAAGACGCGTCTGCTGTGATTCTCTTTTTTAATATGTGGGTCCTATTAACACCCCCCCCCCCCCCCCTAATTAGTGGCACGATTGCTGAACAAAATGAACAACTAGTACAAACAACGTCACAGTCAACCTGTACAAAAGCGAGGAACGGGGAGCAAATACAAAAGTGTCTAAGACAAAATAGAAAAACATGACAAAAACAAAAAAATAAAAACAAATAGGTAGGAAAGAATTCAACAAGCACTACATGTATACAATACCACAAGCTGCCACGGGTCATGGATAGGGGAAAACGGCCAATCACACCAAAATTGGCGATGCGATTGACAGGAGGTCAGAACACCTAAAACCCTATTCCACCCTTAGAAACAACTCAACCATATCTGATTGATCACCATCATAAGTCAAACCAAGTTTTTGCTCATACTCCCATATGCGCTTCGCACCAATAAGCTTAGCAGCCTCTAGAGCACTGTCACCCCTCATTGCCAACTTCCCCCCTTTTTTTAATCAAAGGGTTTGATCAGTTTCTTTGCACACTTCTTAGGAGACATATATGAAAATGGAGCTGAAGTTGGAATTAAAACCCAAAATTTTAACTATGTTGTTTAGTTCATCTGTTGGAATTAGAATTCCAGTTATGCCATCAAATTCTATGAAATTGGGTTTTAACTGAGAATCATACATTCTAATTCATGGGGATAGGGGTGAGAAATTGCAATTTTATAGTGACTCCGCTAATTTGAAACCAAAGTGATCTCACTTGATTAACCCAAATACAAGATGACTGAAATATGAAAGATTTGACATGACCTAAACTTGACCCGCCTTGAGATCACCCCACTCAAATGACTTAAACATGAAATGACCCAATCAACTTAACTCAAAGTCCAAAATAACCAACCTGATTAATCCGAGACTCGAGATAACTCAAATCCTAGAAATAAAACTACCAGATTTGAAGGTGATGTAACTAAGCTAAGCCAAAGTAGTAACTAGACCGAATTGACTCTAAACCAAATATGACTCAAACCTAAATGGCTCAACCATCTCATGCTTGGCCTAAATTTGACTTGACCCTAGCTAACCCCAAATTTGATATGATGAAACCCATTTGACCCAAAATCAAGATGAATCGAGCTCCAAATGACCCAAATAAACTTGATCCAGTCCAACCCAAAACTAAAAGAGACCCTAGCTTATGAACCGAAAATACTAGATGACTTGAACTTAAACTTAACCCGATTTGACTCGAAACTCAAATAACTCGAAGTCAAATTGATTAGATCTGACCAAAATTTGCCCCAACATATTCAATACTCAAAATGCTCCAACTCGATTGACCGAAAACCTATGATGACTAGAATCAATATGGATTGTAATACTCCAACTCAATTGACCGAAAACCTATGATGACTACAATTATTATGGATTGCAATTCCACAATCCAATTCCAATTTTATGTGCCAAACAGAACTTTAGAGTTCTTTTACATAAAACCACATAATTAATTTTTACTAAATTACTATAAGTTTGATGTTATTCCTAAAATTGTTCACTGAAATCTAAGTTCTTTTTCACTATTAGCTTTGTTGAGAATGAGTGCTTCAATTTTGTTCGAAACTCTTTGTTCCACGTAAAAAATTTGACAGTGAAGAATCTGATGTGCCTCATTTTTACATACTTTGTCTCTCATTTCTATGACATATTCGACTTTTACATGTGAGTTTTGTTGTAATTTGGGAACATTTATGCCTGGAACGCATCAGAGCAAACAAAGGTCAAATAGTGGCAAAATCAGGCATTACTTAGACATATTTGAAGACTATTATGAGAAACCCGACCACGTGTGTAAAAGGACTCATAGGGTCGCAATTCGGTGAACCAAATACATCTTGTAGTATTTTGGGGTTCAATCGGCTTATCGGCATGAAGAATTGATCGATCACCAGCTCATAGTAGGACAGACCCTACAGTGAGCCAGTCGATCAATTGGCCAACAAAGCCGATCGATTGGCAGCTTATAATAGGCTCGCTGATCAATCGGCACTGTTAGACGATTGATCGGTGTTAGATCTGCAGCGTGACTCCTCGGTCACACCGTAGGTATAAATAAAGAGGAGGAAACTCATTTTTTTCTATCTTTTCGCACGTCTCTTCTCCTCCTCTCCTTCCTGAAGCAACTACGAGATCCAACGTGCACTCAAACACTGAAGCGCAGGTGGTCCGAGTGCTGGGAGGATTCAAGCTCAGATCAACGTAAACACAGATTGAGAGAGTCTTTGCTTTCAGTTTTACTCATTATTTATCTTTTACTTAGATTTTATGATGTGTATAACTCCTATGAAAGAGTAGGCACTTTTGGTTTAGGGATGAAGGACGGGTAGCAGTCCGTATCCCAGTTTTGAATTTTACGATCTAGTTATGTTACATTCGCACCCCTATGGGGAACTATTCATGATTGCCTGGTATTTCTGTATGTGTGCTTGTAGCTATATTTAGATTCCAGCTTAGCCTTGTGCTTGTAGCCTAGACTATAACATAACAAGTTTTCATGCGTGGCTAGGGTTGATGTTGTACCCCATCCTAAACCAAAAACCAACATTCCCAGTGCCCCAATGGCTCCCGCCTAAGCAGGGTCTGTGAAGGGTGGGGAGGTTGTTTCCAAGAACCCCCAACCTAAGGGATGTAACACGAGGACTTCCCAGGAGGTCACCCATTTTGGTACTACTCTCTCCCAAGCACACTTAACATCGGAGTTCTAATGGAATCCAGTGCTT
Source organism: Simmondsia chinensis (assembly GCA_018398585.1). Lineage (NCBI taxonomy): Eukaryota > Viridiplantae > Streptophyta > Magnoliopsida > Caryophyllales > Simmondsiaceae > Simmondsia > Simmondsia chinensis. The sequence continues at coordinate 23,520,925 of JAGTTD010000012.1, forward strand.
GTGTGTTGGTACCCTCTTAGGTTACCTAACATCGAATACAATCTTTTATACAGTTAATATTAAATTAGGAATAAAAAAGAAATTCAGTAGTGCTAATGAGATAACCTATGCTATACTTAGGGTGATAAGATAGGTTATACATTTAGACTAGTTTATTACCTTAAGCCCTAATTTATATATTAACCCAGGCTTAGAGCTTATAACCTAAGTCCTTCAAATTATCGTCCTAAATAAAATATAACAACGGGATACGAGTAGAGCTACCTTGAATTTACTCCCTAAACTAACCTGAATCAAATTGACATCTCTTTTATTGTTAAATGCTTTTGCGTACTTAATCACTTGAATCAACCCAAAAAGAACCAATTTCAACTGTTCGTTAAGCATTAGATCGGGTTTAACACTAATTCCCTATGGATACGACCCGTACACCCGACAAAGCTATGACGATCTCGTACACTTGGGAGTACATGGTTTTAAACAACCTTTAAAATCACATCAAGTTTTTAGCGCCGTTGCCGGAGAATTGGATGCTAGGTCAGACTCAGGTATTAATGAATTCTTTTCTGTTTACTTTTTGTTTATTGCTTTTAGCTGTTTTTCTTGTTTTGCTTGAGTCTTGAGTCATGGTCTGTGCAAATTCACCGTGCTTTTAGTATTGCATGCACAGTAGATGTTCGCTCAATCCTGAATTGTTACCTTACATTTCGGAAATTGAGTTGGTGTTATCTACTTTGAGATGATAGACGTAAGTGAGAACACACCACATACCATGGCTGACAATGCACCACATACGATTGGGGACCACTTCATTCCCCAAATGTACGTCGCACCCATCGAGGTTACGTTACCCCTCATGGGCAACGCTAACTTCGAACTTAAACCTGGGATCATCAACATGCTTCCTACTTTCTATGGGAAGCCGAATGAGAGCCTATACGAGCACCTTGATGCATTCCTTGAAATTTGTGAAACCTGCCATTATTAAGGTGTCTCGAATGATGCGGTTAGACTACGACATTTTCCATTTTGTTAAAAGGCGTAGCTAAGAGGTGGTTTCAATCCTTACCCAAGGGTGAAATCACCACTTGGAATGACCTCCAGCAATGCTTCCTAGTCAAGTTTTTCCCTAAAGCCAGAATGATGGATATTAGGCCTGCGATAAATAATGTTTAACAAAAGGACCAAGACCAACTCCATGAAAGTTGGGACAGATTTTAGAAACTTATTACAAGCTGTCCCCACCATGGATAACCTAAGTGGGATCTTTTTCAGATTTCTGTGATGGTCTTAATGCTTCAAACACACAAATGGTTAATTCTTTGTGCGGGGAGCATTTAACCAGCAACATGAGGACGAGGCTTGGATGCTATTTGAGCACCTCGGCGAACATTCCCTTGACCAAGCCTCTTCTGCCAGGATGGTTAGAGGGAATAGACGCGGTGTCTACAAAGTAGCACCTCACGATGATGTCAACACGAGACCAAATGCGCTTAGTTGGAAGATGGATAAAATTATAAGTTTACAAGAAAACCCTACCAACATGCACCCAGTTAACGCGGCTGAATCATCATCTGATGGTGTTGCTCCACGCGGCATTTGTTCAGGTGAGGATCACTCTGTGCTTGATTGTTTATATACGTCATAGTTTCCCGAGTATGCATAGGACCAGGTTTATGTGGTGCAGAAGTACTGGAGGAACAACAACCCATACTCTGATAACTATAATCCCGGGTGGCCCAACCATCCAAACTTCTCATGGAAGCAGAACGCTAATCTAAATCCAGCCATGAGACAACTAGCGCTAGGATTTGTAGGTAAAGCACACCCTCCAGGTTTCCAGGGAGGGCAAAGATATGGCTCTTCTTCTAACCCTCTAACAACTAATACTAACCCTATGCCTCAACCTCCAAGATACGCTTCTCAGTTTGAGGAGCGTATGGTCCGCTTTATAGATGAAAACTAGCAGTTGGTACAATCTCATTCACAGTCAATTTCAAAGTTAGAGAATCAACTTGAACAGTTAGCTCATGCCATGAATAGAAGAGAGGAAGAGAGGTTACCCTCCCAACCTCTTGCTAATCCTAGGGAGCAACTAGCTCTCACCTTAGCCAGGTCACTCACGAGCAGGCTAAGGTTGTTTTGGTTTCGAGTGAGGACGATTTAAGAGAGGTGGAAATAGAAGTTAAGCGGGACTCCACCCCACACTGCTGATAGGGATGGAGTACCGACACCTTCATTGGATTCACCACCTGAGCCTGTCATCCCTTTTCCTACGGCCCTTCTAGGACCAAAGGACAAGGACGACCCGAAGAGGGTTGAGCTACTGGACTTTTTCAAAGATGTCAAAATCAACTTGCCGTTGATTGACGCTATTAAGCATGTCCCCACATACGCTAAGATTCCTCAAGGATCTATGCGTTAGAAAGAAGAGAGCGCAAGCTCACACCCCAAGGAAGGTTCGGCTCAGTGAGAAAGTGAGTAGCATCTTAGTTTCGGGCATCCCTCCCAAATGTAGAGATCCAGGAGCTTTTATAGTCCCGTGCGTCATAGGAGAGAGCTACACGAGTCGAGCTCTTTCGAATTTAGGGGTAAGTGTGAACCTCATCCCATACTCAATTTTTTAAGAATTGGGCATTGGAGATCTTAAACCAATTAGTATTACATTCCAGTTGGCTAACAGATTAGAGCGTTTTTCTAGAGGGATGCTGGAAGATGTACTTGTCAAAGTTGACAAGTTCGCCTTCCCCTTCGACTTTATCGTGCTAGGCATGGATCCAATCCCTCATTAGAGGAACCATATCCCCTTCATTGTTGGACGATCGTTATTAGCAACAGCCAATGTTGTCATTTATTGTAGGACTTGGGTGTTGGAAGTCTCACTGGGGAATCTTAAGGTCAAATTGAATATGTCGAATGTTGCTAAGTTCCATGGTGACAAGGATGACTTTGATTATTTTATGGTCAATGTTATTGACCCTTTGGTGGAGTCTGTATCTTCTGACTTTATCAAAGAAGATGAATTGTTTGATTACTCTAATTGATATTGATGCTGATGCTGATACTGACAATTTGTTTGATATGCAGGATGTTTTGAGAATTGAGGCCAGGGGTCCGATTTTTGAACCCCTAACTGGCCTTCGTAGTGAACCTGCTAAACAATCGATTGAGTATCCACAGGTGTTGGAACTCAAGCCTCTCTCTACCACCTTAAAATATGTGTTTTTAGGGCCAAATGACATAGGAATCTAGGTTTTTAATTGTCCTACAGAACCATAAATAAGCCATAGGGTGGTTGGTCGCTGACTTAAGAGGAATTAACCCCTCAGTATGCATGCACATGATCCACTTAGAGGATAATGTTAAGCCTTCTAGACAGATGCAAAGAAGACTTAACCCGAACATGAGGGAGGTGGTTAAGAAAGATGTTATGAAGCTGTTAGATGCGGGTATTATATACCCGATTTCTGATAATCCATAGGTCAGTCCAGTTCAAGTGGCTCCTAAAAGTCAAGAATCACAGTGGTTACAAATGCACAGGGAGAATTGGTTCTTATGCGTACTACCATAGGGCGGAGAGTATGCATTGATTATCGTAAGTTAAACTATGTAACGCGTAAGGACCATTTTTCCTACCCTTTTAGGACCAGATCTTAGATAGAGTAGTAGGTCAGGTTTACTATTGTTTTCTGGATGGTTACTCAGAATACAATCAAGTTACAATCCACCCTGAGGAACAAGAGAAAACTACGTTCACTTGTCTCTTTGGTACGTTCGCATATTGAAGGATGCCCTTCGGTCTGTGCAACGCACCCGCTACTTTCCAGTGATGTATGATGTACATCTTTTTTGACATGTTGGACAATTACCTGGAAGTATTTATGGATGACTTTTCTGTGTTTGGGTCAGTCTTTTGAGGAATGTCTTTCTCACTTGGATCTTCTTTTGCAGCGTTGTAAGGAGTACAATCTGGTGCTTAGTTGGGAGAAGAGTCATTTCATGGTTTAGCAGGGCATAGTGCTAGGACATATGGTATCCAAAGAAGGTATCATTGTTGACAAGGCCTAGGTGGACTTAATTGCCAACCTTCCTTCACCAACATCGGTGAAGGAAGTTCGCTCTTTCCTTGGCCATGTTGGTTTCTACCGACATTTCTTCGCCAACTTTAGTAAAATTGCTGAACCTTTATCAAATTTACTTGGTACTGATGTACCCTTTGTTTTTCATGATGAATGTTTAGCGGCTTTTACTGAGTTAAAACCTAGTTGTCTACAGCTCCAATTCTTCAACCTTCCGACTATTCGTTGCCATTTGAGATCATGTGTGATGCTTCTAATTATGTTGTAGGAGCCGTGCTCGGTTAACAAAAGGATTGCAAGCCTGTCGTTGTTTACTACACTAGTAAATCTTTAGATGAAGCCCAAAAGAACTATACCACCACTAAAAAAGAATTGATGGATATAGGTTTTGCACTTAACAAGTTTTGACCTTATGTTTTAAGGCTCGCGAGTGATAGTCTTTTCTGACCATACTTTCTTTCGATTCCTTCTTATCAAGAAGGAAACGAAGCCTAGATTGATTCGCTAGGTTCTATTACTCCAAGAATTTAACCTAGAGATTAGGGATAGGAAAGGCTCGGATAATATAGTGGCTGATCACCTTTCAAGGATTGTGTTCCCATCTGATTCCACTACTCGCCCCATTGATGACTGTTTTCCTAATGAACAGCTATTTGCTATTGCAGGAGGTAGACCCCCGTGGTATGCACACATCTTGAATTACTTGGCAATGGGAAGGCTTCCTACCCACTAGCCGAAGCAAGCAAGAGGCCGTTTCTTTTCTCAACTAAAGCATTTCTTTTGGGATGATCCAGACTTGTTTAAGGTATATTCTGATCAAGTAATACGGTGTTGTGTCCTGAAAATTGAGCACAAGAGTATATTGAGGTTTTGCCATAGTCTAGCTTATGGAGGGCACTTTGGAGGACGACGTACTGCTACGAAAGTTCATCAAAGTGACTTCTTTTGGCCAACTCTTTTTCGGGACGCTTGTGATTTTGGTAAGGCATGCGATCAATATCAATGCACAGGTGCCATGAGATGTCTCAACACCCAATTTTAGTTTGTGAAATTTTTGACATTTGGGGCATCGACTTCTTGGGGCCGTTTCCTAATTCACATGGTTTTGTCATTATTTTTGTAGCTCTTAATTACGTGTCGAAGTGGGGTGAGGCTATTGCAACTAGGACAAACAACCACAAGGTGATTGTAGAGTTTGTTAAAGATCATATTTTCTCACATTTCAATGTTCCTAGGGCGAATTAGTGACGGGGGGACATACTTTACTCATCGTTCAGTTAAGGCACTTCTTCAGAAATACTCAATCACCCATAAATTGGCTACTCCTTACCACCCTCAAACTAGCAGTCAGGTTGAGGTTTCAAATCGAGAAATAAATTCTATCCTTGAAAAGACTATTAGACCAGACCGCAAGGATTAGTCTTTAAGGTTGAACGACGTTCTTTGGGCTTATTGTACAGCTTTCAAGACTCCAATCGGTATGTCTCCCTATTGCTTAGTCTTTGGGAAGGCGTGCCACTTGCCTGTAAAGCTTGAGCACCGTGCGTAGTGGGCGATTAAGCAGTTCAATCATGACATGCACAGCATCAGGTCGCATTGACGACTTCAGCTCAGCGAGTTGGAAGAGATGCGATACAAGGCATATGAAAATGCCAAACTCTATCAAAGAAAGAACCAAAGCTTTTCATGACAGAAAAATTTCTTGCAAAAGTTTTGAAGTTGGACAAAAAGTATGGCTTTGTAACTCAAAACATCAGTTCTTTCCTGGGAAACTATGCTCAAGATTAGATGGACCTTATGAAGTGATTTCCGGAGCAATTGAGATCGAAGACCTTAACGATGGCCGCCTTCTCAATGTTAATGGCCATCGTCTTAAGCATACTATTGGATTAGGGGATCGCCCTCGCAAGTTTGAGGAAATTCACATTGAAGACCAAGCCTCGGTATCGACATAGTTTTGCAGTAAACACCGCATCCGGCTGAAGACGTTAAACTTAGCGCTTTTAAGAGGCAACCCATTTTTTCTTCATAATTTTTGTTTTTCTTTAAAAGTTTTTTTTTTAGGGGGGGGGGGGCACGTGTTATTAACATTTAAAAAAAAATAGGAGTTTGCCTGCTTTCATATCAAGGCGTACAGTAACTCCCCCAATCGATCGGACAGAGGCTAGATCGAGCAAGGGCTCCTCTATTGGAGGGCCTCACGCTCCAACATGTCCTAGCACTATTCCCTTCTGAACCATGAAATGTCTCTTCTCCCAACTACCAGATTGTACTCCTCACAGTGCTGCAAAACAAGATCCAAGTGAGAAAGACATTCCTCAAAAGACGACCAAGACACAAAAAAGTCATCCATAAACAGTTCTAGGTAATTGTCCAACATGTCAGAAAAGATGAACATCATACAACGTTGGAAAGTAGTGGGTGCGTTGCAAAGACCGAAGGGCATCCTTTGATATGTGAACATACCAAAAGGACAAGTGAACGTAGTTTTCTCTTAGTCCTCAAGGTGAACCGGGACTTGGTTGTACCCTGAGTAACCATCCAGAAAACAATAGTAGGCCTAACCTATTACTCTATCTAAGATCTGGTCGAAAAGGGTAGGGGAAACTGGTCCTTATGTATTACAAAGTTTAACTTATGATAATCAATGCATACTTCTCCACCCTATAGTAGTACGCGTAGGAACCAATTCTCCCTGCGCATTTGTAACCACTGTGATTCTTGACTTCATAGAAACCACTTGAACTGGACTGACCCATGTACTATCAGAGATCGAGTATATAATACCCGCATCTAACAGCTTCATAACCTCTTTCTTAACCACCTCCCTCATATTGGGGTTAAGTCTTCTTTGCATCTGTCTAGAAGGCTTAACATTATCCTCTTAAGTGTATCATATGCATGCATACTGTGGGGTTAATTCCTCTCAAGTCAGAGATCGACCACTCTATGACTCGTTTATGGTTCGGTAGGACAATTAACAATCTAAATTCCTGTGTCTCAGTCAAGTCAGAAGCAATGATCACAGGAAGGGTGTCATTTGGTCCTAAAAATACATATTTTAACGTGGCAGGGAGAGGCTTGAGTTCCAACACTGGTGGACACTCAATCAATGGTTTAGCAGGTTCACTACGAAGGCCAATTAGGGGTTCAAAAATCGGACCCCTAGCCTTAATTCTCAAAACATCCTGCACATCAGACAAATCGTTAGTATCAGCATCGGCACCAATATCAGTCAGAGTAAACGAATCAGACAATTCATCTCCTTTGATAAAGACATAAGATACCGACTCCACCAAAGGGTCAATAGCATCGACCATAAAACAACCAAAGTCATCCTCATCACCGTCGAACTTAGTAGCATTCGACACATTCAATTTGACCTTAAGATTCCCCAATGAGACTTCCAACACCCCAGTCCTACAATGAATGACAACATCAGCCGTTGCTAAGAACAGACGTCCTAAAATGATGGGGATATGGTTCCTCTGATGAGGGATGGGATCCATGTCTAGCACGATAAAGTCAATGGGGAAGACGAACTTGTCAACTTTGATAAGTACATTTTCCAACATCCCTCTAGGTAAACGCTCTAATCTGTAGCCAACTGGAGTGTAACACTAGTTGGTTTAAGATCTCCAATGCCCAATTCTTGGAAAATTGAGTATGGGATGAAGTTCACGCTTGCCCCTAAATCCAAAAGAGCTCAATTCGTATAACTCTCTCCTATGATGCATGGGACTGTAAAAGCTCCCGGATCTCAACATTAGGCGGGATGCCTGAAACTAAGACGGTGCTCACTTTCTTAGTGAGCTGGACCTTCCTCGGGACGTGAGCTTGCACTCTCTTCTTTCTAGTGCATAGGTCCTTGAGAAACTTAGCGTACATGGGGACATGCTTAACAGCGTCACTCAACGGTAAGTTGATTTTGACATCTTTAAACAAGTCCAGTAGCTCAGCCCTCTAAGGGCCGTGGGATGACGGGCTTAAGTGGTGAACTCAATGAAGGTATCAGTACTCCATCCCTATCAGCAGGGGGGGTGGAGTCCTGTCCTCCCGCTCAACTTCTATTCCCACCTCTCTCAAATCGTCCTTACTTGAAACCAAAACAACCTTAGCCTACTCGTGACTGACCTTGCTAAGGTTAGAACTAGTTGCTCCCCTGGGATTAGCAAGAGGTTGGGCGGGTAACCTCCCTTCCTCTCTTCTGTTCATGACCTGAGCTAACTGTCCTAGTTGATTCTCTAACTTTCAAATTGACTATGAATGAGATTGAACTAACTGTTGGTTTTCCTCCATAACGCTGAACATACGCTCCTCAAACTGAGAAGTGTATCTCGGAGGTTGTGGCGGAGGTTTAGCATTAATAGTTGAATGTTTAGAAGAAGAGCCATACCTTTGCCCACCTTGGAAATCGAGAGGGCATGCTTTACCTACAAATCCTGGCGCTAGTTATTTTATGGCTAAATTCATATTAGCGTTCTGCTTCCATGAGAAGTTCGGATGGCTGCCCACCCAGGATTATAGGTATTAGAGTACGAGGGGTTGTTCCTCGAGTACTCCTGCGCTGCATAAACCTAGTCCTGCACATACTCGGGAAATTGTGACGCATATAAACAATCAAGCACAGAGTGATCCTCACCTGAACAAATGCCGCATGGAGTAACACCATCAAATGATGATTCGGCTATATTAACTGGGTGCATGTTAGTAGGGTTTGCATGTAAACTCATAATTTTATCCATCTTCTAACTAAGTGCATCTAGTCTCGTGTTAACATCATCGTGAGGTACTATTTTGTAGACAATGCGTGTGTTCCCTCTAACGACCCTCGCAGAAGAGGCTTGGTCGAGGGAATGTTCGCTGAGGCGCTCAAATAGCATCTAACCCTTGTTCTCATCTTGCTGGTTAAATGCTCCCCTGTACAAAGCATTAACCATTTGTTTGTTTGAAGCATTAAGACCATCATAGAAATTCTAAATAAGAGCCCACTTGGATAACCCATGGTGGGAACAGCTTCTAAGAAGTTTCTTGAATCTGTCCCAACTTTCGTAGAATTGCTCCTAGTCCTTCTGTTCAAAATTATTTATCACGCGCCTAATAGCCATCGTTTTGGCTTTTGGGAAAAACTTGACCAGGAAGCGTTGCTGAAGGTCATTCCAACTGGTGATTTCACCCCTAGGTATGGATTGAAACCACCTCTTAGCTACGTCTTTTAACAAAAATGGAAAAAGACATAGTCTAACCGTATCATTCGAGACATCTTGATAATGGCAGGTTTCACAGATTTCAAGGAGCCCATTAAGGTGCCCGTATGGGCTCTCAGTCAGCTTCCCATAGAAAGGGAGAAGCATGTTAATGATCCCAAGCGTAAGTTCCAAGTTGGCATTACCCACGGCAGGTAACGTAACCCCGGCCGGTACAACGTACGTTTATTTATGTATCATTCTCAATTTTCAGAATATTGGAAACTTCACTCGATTTTGAGCTTGATTGGGCTTGATAATGGGCTTGACATTACTCGATAACAAGCTCAACTCAACTTGATAAGCCTAACGAACCGAGCCGAGTATCGAACATACTAAAATATTATCAAATCAAGTTCGAACAAGGGTTAGAAAGCTCGATAAGAGCTGGGGGCTCGAACTTGAGCTCGATAAGCTTTATCAAGCTCCAATTGGGAACAAGGGGGTTCTCGGATCGGCTTGTCTCATTTGCGCCCCTACATTAAGGAGACAAAAATCAATTCCTATATCCCGCCATATATTATTTATATATCATTCTCAATTTTCAGAAAATTGAAAATAAGAATCACTTGAACGCATTTTCCAGTTTTCTATGTTGCAAAACTGGAAAAGGAAAATTGGAGATGAAAAGAAAAACTAAAAATGGAAAAGAAAACCAATTTTCTATTACTAAACCGGCCCTAAATTTTCCTTTTCCCAACCTTGCTTAATCATTTCCGTTGTTAGATCAAAATTGGCTCAAGCTCGAGTCGTCTATCCTCAAAAACCGTCAAGTTGGCACATAAATCACAAGCCTACTCATGATGTTGGCTTCATTTAGGATCAAGTTCGCTATCCCAGAGGCCCAAACCCTGAATGACCCAAACTTGAAGCGAACCATTGCCATGTCTATCAGACGAGAAGATTGTAATTTTGTATTGACAAGACCAAAGACACTACAGTACCCATACAAGAGGAAGCAAAACAGGCACGCAAATAAAAACATTTACAGTTACAATGGTGCCTCATTAACACCAGAAATCACATGATTGCTCCCGATATGCGTCAGTCGTACATCCCTTCCTGCTCCCAAATATCCACAAGAAAATCTACCATTTCCTGCCATTCGGAAGGAGAGGAGGCACGTATGAGAGCTGAAATAGGAGTCGGTCTTTCCATGACATCAGTTAACAACAGTGCAGGGGTTTGGGAAAGATGGGAACACAAAAGAACATTTATCAGACTTGGCCCCAGTTAGTAACACAGGGTACAAGTTTTAAATATGATCTAATATTTATGTGTATTATTTGGCTTTATACATAAAATTTTGGTCAAAAGTTTATTGACTTATAAAAATAGAGGATGGTGTTAGCTACAATAGTGATAGCATAAACCTAAAACATAGATGATCAAAAAAAAAAAAACCATGACACATAAAAAAAGATAAGGTATAGTCAATATTTTAAGCGTTAAGGAGACAAATTTAGCAAAATATAGAATATGAGAACATAATTTAGATGAAAGGATTGATTATTTTCAATTATAAGTTATTTTTTGAATGGTGAAATTACAGATAGGTGTCCAATATGTATAACATCAAGAAAATAATATTTTACCGTATTATTAGCAATTATAAGCACGCACCCTTTTTAAACAATACAGACAGTCCAATATTCTTGTCATACACGCTTTTTTTTCCTAACAGACTGGGGCATTGCTTGATTACGTGAACAAACCACAGCCTAGGAATCTTTAGAGATTCAAATCAAGACCCAAGGATCAAACTAGATAGCAACTGATTTAATCTCGTCCTAAACTAATAACTCAATCCAGCCATGGTTTTCGATCAGGAACTCTACTTGAACAACCCTATTGGCAGGTTGGCCTAATAAATAGAAAGAAGCCTTACAGCAAGAGGGATAGGCTGTGCAAAGGGCTTGTTGCTCCCAAGTAAGCTCTCGTACGTCGCATCCCAACTGCAAGGGTAGAATGATTCAACCATGCTGCGACAAATTTGGGGAAAAATTAAAAAAAAAAAAGATCATGTCACACGGGATAATGTGTCTTTTTTTTTTTTTCCCCGGCATGCAGAGTTGAGGATTTGAACTTAAATCCTCTAATTTCAGTCCTGGAGTCTCAAGATTGGTAGTGTTTTACCATTGAACCAACATCGAAATAGCTTACAGCAGAAACCCTGTGAATAGATTATAGACCCTTGGAGTATTGCCCAAAATCAAAGTAATCGGCTTTCAATTTCATATATACCCCATTAACTATCATTTTTTGTATCTACTAGGTCATTGTGCATGTCACATGATTTAGTCAAAATTGAACTGCCTACTTCGCATCATTGATCTACGCATAATTCTGATTGCTAGCAGAATCAATATTTTGATAAAATACAATGAGAAGCTAATCAACACAAACAGACCATTGGAGGTGCATTTAATACAACTAAAAGTTGAGGGGTCACTTTGATTTCAAACAATAATTCAAGAGGGCTTGAAGATACCTATCCTTTATAAATATCGAAATAAGTATGCAGAAATTTGATTTCAAACAATAATTCAAGAGGCCTTTAAGATACCTAAAAAGATTAATGTTTCGCATCACTTTTTGCTTTTGGTTTCTCGAAAGCACATTGTAGAAACTATTTTCTTTTGGTTTTCTTTTCCATTTTCTGTTTCTTTGAAATTCAGCTCATCTTTCAAAAACTAAATGAAGAAAATCAAAAATAAGAGAACAATCTTTCCAATAACCAATTCTTGGTTACTCCAAAACATAAAAATAAAAAATGACACAAAAATTTCTTATGGTTTCTGTTTGTCATTCTAAACACCAAATCTAGACCATGGGATCAAACAACAGTTGTCACATAATATAATGATTAGGGCTGCAAATGAGCCAAGCCGGCTTGAAAGCCGGTTTGACTTGGCTCGTTAAAGGCTCGGTACGGATTCGTCTAAGCGACTCGAGAGCTGCCTCAGCTCGTTTAAGGGTGGCTCATTTAAATAAATGAGCCAAATCAAACCGAGACTGACTCGGCTCGAAAGGCTCACGAGCCAGCTCGTTTATCTGCTCGTATGTCTGGATTGCATCATGTGGCGCTTCCTCTGCCATTCATTATGTGTTTTTGTTTGGGTATTTAAATGTCTTTTAAGATTTGACCTTTTAAACCTTGGCCCCACTAAAGGAGAGAGAAAAAGAGAGAGGAGAAATAATAAAGGAAGAAGACGGAGCCCGGTGAGCCGGTTCGAAGGAGGAGCACAGTTCGAGTTCTCCTTTTCTGATAGAGCTCGGTTTTTTGGTACTCTTCTCAATTCTAACAATGATCATAGATGAGTCTAACAAACTTGATAAATGAGCCTTGTAAATGAGCCCAACGAGCCGACATGCAAATGAGCCAAAAGCTCAACTAGTCAGCTTGCCAAATAATCAAGCCTAAATGATACCTATACCGTATCATTCTCATTTAGTTAATGAGCCAACCCGAGCACAGATATGCAGCTCGATTGGATAAATGATATCAAGCCAAGCCGGTCTTATTAAGTTAACGAGCTAAGCCGAGCTAGCCATCATTTGGCTCAGCGCAACTCATTTGCAGCCCTAATAGTGATTCACCATGGAAATAAACCCAATCGTTACGCACAACTGTTCAGCAACAAGCATGAGTGCACCAAGACTGCAAATTAAAATGATGGACCGGAACCAACCGAACCAGATAAAAGGAATTTGAAAAACACATCATCCTACATAATATATGTACAAGCAAGAAATCAAGCTGCAATTTGTGGTCATGCTGTCTCGGAAGGGGAATGTTACAAATATTATATAACAGTAGATTTTAAAAATGTAAGTTACTTTTAAACCTTATATATTGAAAAAAAGGACGAGTATATAGCCAATAAAGGCGTTAATATTAGTACCTCTAATTTAGTTATTGACATGTGAATAAACTTATAAATGCTACATGATTAATCTATAACAGGTAGTTCAAAATGCATTTGCTAATAATTGCTTCATATGTGATGATGTTTATTTAATTCCATGTGTGTAATGACCTTCTTGCAAATTGATCACTTCGTAAGAAATACTTTTGTATGACCTCCAAAATGAATATGAATTTCACATTATTTTTTTTTAAAACATATCTATAAATGTGACGTGATTACAAGTTATGAGCTATGAAACAAAATAATAGAAGAATTGTGAAACTACTAGTCAAAAAGACAACCCACACATTAAGGCTCTACGACAAAAGGTCATATGTTCAAATCCCTCGTCCCCAACTACCTACCAAAAAGATTTGTATAACCATCTACCTAAGATTTTCAAAATGTAAGTCGTAAGAGAAACTTATGTTTCCTAACACCCAACACCGTTGTTACGGACCATTGTATAAAAAGTGCAACCGACTGCTTCCATGACCCCAAGGTCATAACTGTAATCTACAGTTTACTATGTACACAATAAGACCTATATTACTAGCTAATTGCCTTTTTTAGTGTTTGACATGTGTTGAAAATCACTGTATGCGTTACACTACAACCTGCCACAACAACTTCCATCCAATCCTCATAGAGTCAAATACAAGCCGTCATTATGTGACATGCCATGCGTTACTAACGGATTTTGAGTCAGTGGCCATTGTACAAGAATACTTTCATAATTACCTTCACATTCATGTGTGTTGTAGTTTGTTTATTTAAACATGCTTATAAATGCCAACATTTTAGAAACTATTGAAGAGGCATCAAATTAATAATAGTATCGTGTTTTGTTTAAAATTTTACAAATATAAAGCTCAGAAACAACTTATGCTCCCTAATATCATCCTGCAACCAATTATTATAACGCCCCAGAAAACTCATGTCCAGGATGCCGGCACAACCAGGAACGCTGATTTGATTCCAGGATTCCTAATATACTGCAATTTAAAACCATGGTTTGACAATAGGTATCAGAAATCGAGCGCACTGACCTTAGTTTTGGTTCTCGGGGTTGACGTCCCATTTTGGCAGGCTTATTAGTTCCTGTCCATTGCTGTCTCGTCTGGTTCCAGAGAAGAAGACCTATCATCAACAGTATTTACAGATATGACAATGATGTACGAAGGCATGACTAAAAAGCAGAAACAGGTCTTCAGGATGTTTAAACATCATTATGGATCGAAAGCTCGAACACGGTTAGGTTATTTGGTCTAGGGCTAGACTGAATTAGTGGGTTTGATTAAACCCCTGATCCCTGATTTATAGCTTTATTGGCTTTCACTAGGGTCTAATTCATTCTAAGCTCAGAGTAATGCACATCTTTAAAGTGTTAAGATACTAGTCTACACAGAACTCTAGTGTGGACCGGTGAATTGGATCTAAACAAGAAAGGATGGGTGTCATACAGTCCAATCCTCATCCCGGAATTTAAACCATCACTGGTCTTTCAATCGGACTGATGGCCACCCTAATTGCCAGCAAAACCAGAGATCAAATAGAGAAGAACACACTTCTCTACATAATAGGAGCCAATGGGGAAAGTATCATATCAGGTTTCCAAGGATAAGGCATGGGTACTTCGAGATAGAATGATGAGTACGAGTTACATATATCTTGAACACTAGTCCTACAACAACCAAAATGCTAAGCTACAGCCATAAAAAGGTTGTCATATTACGTCCAGTTAAATTTTGTGCTAGCAATTGTGCAATAGGCCATTATGCAATGGTACTTTTGTAATGGCCTTCAAAATGCAGACACACTACATTCTATTCATAAGCATATTTCGAAACGTATTTACATGTCAAAAAGTATCAAAAAAGACACACAGGAGAATGATTGTATGGACACCCATTCAATTTTCTGTATAAATAATGCTAAAAGGAAGCTTATGACACAACCACCAAAAAAATTGAAGGTTAGACAATTGAGAAGTAATTTGAACATGCCATGATTTACAAATTCAGAAGTAGGGTTCGAGCTGCCGACGCCTGCCTGTGCATCAAGTGGCTGCGTCGATGTACTGATCGAAGATATGCTTCTTTGTGAATGCATTGCACCGTAGTCCATATCACGAGCACTTGTGGTCCAAAAATCCCCCGAAGTACTGGGTGTCGTTCCTGTTTGATCTCTTACCGGTTCTTTTGGGTGCTCAGTCGAGGGCCGGACAAGTTCAGTTCTATTACCACAAGAGAAGCAACCACTGCTCTGTTGAAAATTGCATAAAAGATCTGTTAGGAATCATATCTGATCATTTTATTCAAAATAAGGGACTACACACTGAACTAATCATAAAGCTGACTGTATTAACATGACATCAAATAAATATATGTAGTGGCAACTAGCTAGCTGTAAGGTAACAATTGCTTTGCAAGGACCACGATCCCCTGTGTTACAACCGTGATGCCCCAGTTTTGCAACTCAACATCTGTGACTACGACCGCCCATATGGTTTAAAAGCACGAGTTTTATTAACAAAATTATAAGGTGGTAATTTGGTCAAAAGTCAAAAGTCAGATTCCTGAATTATGTCACCTAAGAGCCCCACTCCAAATTGAATTAAACTGCCGTGGTCGCGGTCTTGGCAAAGCAATCCGAGGTATCATATCAATTGGGTTATTCAAAGGAAATTAAATTGAGTTTTTTTAAGCATATGTTACGCAAAAAATTTGAACGAGTGCCCATTAACATTAAGTCACTATTGTTTGTAGCCCTACTGCTCTAGTTCTAATTTTGACATCGAAATCTATTTGTAAATATGTTCTATTAAATAGAATACGATATATGAGCATTACAAAATAAAAGTGCCATTACTAACCATCACTCGGCTCTTTCTGTGCCACTGTTTTTATGTTTTTCAAGTTGGGGGTCTTTAGACACAGCCTTCCCTTAGGATATCACCCTGAAAGGGTAAGGCTGTATACACCCCCCCCCCCCAAAAAAAAAAAAAAGACCTTGCATTGGCACGAGCCCTTGAGGCACTGGGTTTTTTGCTGCTGTTGTTGTACTAACCACCACTTGGATGAAGGGCTATCTCAAAATCCACTATATAACGGCTTTTTGTTTAAATCCAACCCCCAACCCGAACACCCCGTTCCCAAAAGTAAAATTAGAGATGTCAATATTCTCTCTTTCATTGTTAGATGATTATCTCCTTCAACTTTATTGAGTTTTTCATGATGGCCACGTTTTGATGTGCAAGTTAAATTATAGATCAAAAAGGCTGCATTTTCAAGGGGCTATACTAGACGGACCAGCTCATCTCCACTATATACACTCAGATGTATATTCAACAAAATCAAATGAAACACTTCCTCATGCTGAACAATAAATAAGCAACATGCATTGTACCTACTAATGCCATACCCAACTTTACATATCCATAATACCTATCTAATACACATAAATGGCTAGCCAATGAATGAGGCTACCCCGAAGGCAGGTCTAAAGAAGGGCATAAAATGAAGAAAATTAAATAATGGGTGTTAGTTTACCCCCTGTTTGTCAAAATGGGTAAAGAGGGTACGTGTCCCCAATTACCCCCTTTTTTACCCCCTAATTTGTGGGGTAAAGAAGGGAAGGTTAAATTTTAAAAGATTTTGGAAAATTTTCGCCCTTATTTTAACTATAACTTTCTTTACCCTTATTTCTTTACCCAATTTCCAAACAAGGGTAAGCCATTTACACCTCTTTACCCTTATCCCTCTTTATTAAACATACCTGATCAACGTAGGATAACCACTTACCTTCCGCCTCTTTATTAGACATACCCAAACAAAGTAGGATAACCCCTTACCTTTCCCCCTCTTTGCCCCTCCCCTTCTTGACCCTTATTTACCTAGTTTACAACATTACTCAGAAGTCAGAAGAACCCTAAAACTAGTCACTTACTTCCCTCGGAATCAAATTGCAGTTTGCAATTGGGATAGCTGCATCACAAAAATAGGGTATTGCAAGTGTTATGTAATATGCCACAATGATGATGTTAGGAATTTTTAGGAAACACGGGTTGCTTTTAAGCCTTGTGTATGCAAAACATATCATTCAATCACTAGTTTCTTACACTTTTTGATAGTTTTAAATATTCAAGTACATTCATAAATATATTTCCTAAATAAAATACAATTTATATTCGTTATCAGGAATATTGCAAAAGTATCATTATGTAACAATGGATGACAACTAGGTCAAAACCCATTATAGATGTTTTTTTACTTTTTCTTTAGCTTTTCAAAAGCGAAGCCTGGTCGCAGGAGTTAATGGGCCTTTTATTCCCCAAATCAACACAACATTGGCACAATTCAAATGCGCCAATTTTATAGCCAATTTACAATCACCCTAGAGCACATCGTAAACCAAAAAGGTCCCCTCAATCCAGTGTATAAAAAGGCACGACTAAGGCGCACCTAGGCGCTGAGGCGAGGCACAGCTCCCTCGCCTCACAAGCCTCAGGCGAGGCGACTTCAGTGAGGCACGCCTAGGCCTTTTGTTTTTTTGGGTATATTTTGCCTTAAATTTAACATATTATTATATTGTGTGTGTGTTTTTGTTATGTTACATAATTTTTGAAAAAAGCTTATGTTGATATATTTACAATTTTTTTGTAAAAAAGCTTAAGTTGATATATATAATACAACGCGTTTTGATGAATATCAATATCTTTTAGCGGTATTTTTCTTAAGCACTATATAGATTTTTTATTAGAGTTGTTATATTACATAATTAATTAATTTTATAACCTATATTCATGAAATATTTTACAAATATAGAATATGAAAGCATATTATGAAACTGTGTGCCTCACTTCACTAAGGCGCCCGCCTTTGCCTTTTGCCTTGCGCCTTGCGCCTTGGCACTAGGACCCCCTATCGCCTCATTGCGCCTTGCGCCTTTTTATACATTGCCTCAATCTTCACATTCAGTTCCTAAAATACCCTAACAACAAGACCACACAATGCTTCTATTAAATTTCCACAAAATAGGCTTAAAAAAGGCATTATGTTTGAGGAAAAGAACATGAAACGGGCAATAAATTTCAGAAAATGAACAACGACATCGCGATTAAGGGAGGAGCAAAAACAAGTACAACATGAAGCCTAAGAACATATTTATGTTTGAAAGTATCACCCTTTTTGTGCTTTGTCCAAAACAAGTTGTCCTTTTAGGTATATAGTAAACATTATGCATTTCATATTTGTTTTCTCACAAACTCTTTTAATTTACTTTTTTCATTTGATTTCTGAAGAAATGGCCCTAGATAGAGCTTTGTGGAGGATTAGTATAGGTGTATTCGATTTAGGGGGGTAGGATCACCGAATCTGCAAATAACTCGAGCACTCGTAAGATACCATCGAGTATGCCTGGCTAGTTATACGTAGTTATGGCATTTGTTGAGCGATTAATGCCCATAAGGTCAGCTGGACACAATTCCACAGACGAGAAGAGAGGAAGAGGCAGGTCAAAGAAGAGTTGGATGGGGACCCACCGCTGCCCATGTAAGGGGAAGCGGACAACCCCATAACACAGTCAGGAAGAGTGGAAGAGGCTGGCCAAAGAAGAAGAATTGATTGAAGATAATTCGATAGGACACCGCCTACCTCAACCTAAATTAAGAGATAGCCCTAGGTAAGAGCTCAGTGGAGGATTAGTTATTGAGGTGTAGGGGTTTTAGGGGTAACTAATTTAGCGACGTATGGCTCACATTCTCTACTTTCTCTAATTTCTCTTTCTCTCTCTCTCTCTCTACTTACTCTCGCTCCCTCCCCCTCTCCCCCTCTGTCGCTCCCTTTCTCTCTTTCTCTACTCTCTCGCTTGTAAGATCTCTCCCCTACATGCGTGTTTGCTCTTACCTTCTGCTCGGGCTGCTATGGCCCCATGTGTACATGCTTAAACGCTTACATGAATATTTTGCCTACTTCGGTGCTTACATACATACATGCTTTACATAATCTCATTGCCTTACATGCTCTATATTCAGGTATAACTTTCAACTATCAGGTTGGGGTAAGGCTGCATACATCATACCCCCCCCCCCCCCCTCCCCCAAAGACCCTGCATAAGCGGGAGCCCTTGTGGCACTGGGAATGTTGTTCTTGTTCTTGTTCTTGTTTCTACATATGCCAGAAACCCGTCTAAAAATTAACCAAAATAAACAGCAGAAGTTCCACACCAACGAAATCCATGATCCTGTCAAAAGCAACACCTTTTACGAATAGGAAAATCTTGTCCCATTTAGGCAATTTTTGTGCATATAATGAAAATTATACCCTTTTATTCCTTTTTTTCATAAACATAATGCAGTTCTGAGACATTTTTGCCATTTATTCTTGTAAATACCAGCACTCCTCAAAAAAAATAGGCAAGGAACTTTCTTTTTCTATTTTTTTATCGGAGAAAGAAATAATACTAAGAAAGAAAGAATGTACAAAAGGTTAAGGACATGATGTCCTTAAAATTACAAAATGCATAAATAAAAATCATGAACTAACAATATAAAGCCGTGCAATTCCTTTGCAAATCTACTAAGGCTATGTTAACAAAGCCTCTAAAGCTAGCCTCTAAAGCTTTATGTTCAAAGAACTCCGAAAAAAACCACATTTTCCCATAAAAAATTAATTGGCGTATTGCTACAACAACAACAAATCAATGCCTCAAAGAGGCTTCCATCAAGGCAGGGTCTCGGGAGGAAACATGTATGCAATTTTACTCCTATACGTTGCTACCCTGTAAAGAGGCTATTTTCAAAGGGCACCAAACCCTAAAATGAACAATATTTATGAAATTCAAGCCAAATGAAACAATAAAATTAACCAACATATACAAATCTTTAAAAATCCTAATATTCCTTTCAAGCCAAATACACCAGAGAATCCAAATGCAACAAGAGAACCGCAATATTGGCTGCGGAGAATAACATATGCATGGAAATTTTAATAAACAGAAATCAAAATAAACAATCAAATTCCTACAATGAAAAAAATCCATAACCCACATCAAAAAAACAACCCCTTAGATTAATTTACAACAGGAAAAACTCACCCCATTCAAGCAATTTCTGTAAACGAATTTCTGTAAACGAGAAGAAATCTATTACAGAATTTTGCACCACATCGATTCCAGAGGGGCTCAGATCACAATACCCTAAAATTCAAATCCAAATTCAAACCCATTAAAAGAACAATCCGATACAGAATGCGATGGATCAATAAGAAAAATTAAAAAAAGGAAAAAAAGAGAAAAAAAAAATATTACCAGAGCAATGAAACTCAGAGATTTGGGGAGAGCCCGTTCTGGAATCGAATTTGCCCTCCCCTTATGATTTCTTCTTCTCTAAGCCTAATCGATTTAATATGAGAGAGAATGTTTACTGAGGGGAGGGGGGAATAAATTAAAATTTAAATATAAAAAATTATTGGGACCAGATTGAATTGGATTGAAATTTACAGGGGCTAGGGGTGCAAATAAGCCAAGTCGGCTCGCGATCCCCCATGTGCCGGTTTGAAAAAAAGTTCGGATAGCTCGACTCATCACAAGCTCGAGCCAAGCCAAGAGCTCATTAAGTTAAACGAGCCAAGCCAAGCCGGCTCGTTAAGTTAAACCAGCCGAAGCTCGAGCTCATGAGCTCACGGGCCTAAACGAACCTAAATATAACTATAGTAAAATTTAATAGTTATTTAAATTTAATTTATTTTTATTTAATTAATTTAAACTAAAACCTTTTTTTTATCAAAAAACTAAAATCTTTAAATTTTAAATTTTAAATTTTAAACCTATTTAATTATTATTCTCACCAATACATGCACAGGGCATTTCTATCGTGCAGAAATTTTATTACCCAGCAATGATATGGAGGCTCTGCATGAGCCAATTTTGGATCAAGTTTCAAAGTATCATTGTAATCATCTAATCCACATTAAATTATATTATATAATAAAATTGATTTTAAAATTCCAACACTAAAAAAGAAAAAAATTTAATTACTTGCTTGCTTTTTCACTATGTAGTGTGAGATTTTTTTTTTTAAATTTTGACACATAATGTTTTCTGTGAAAGTTATACATAAAATTAGCTTGACGCTAACCACAGTTATTACGTACTATATAAGTGATATAAATTATATTTGTATTTTTGTTATAAAAATTGTAGTTTACAATTTAGAAATCAAGCTCAATCGTGCGATAAAGCTAAAATGACTCAAAACGCCTGACTTCAAGTTGAACAAGCATGAGCTTGAGCTAGTGGCAAGTTCAGCTCGAGCCTATGGCGAACTGAGCTTGAGCCTGTGACGAGCCAAGCTCAAGCCCAAACTTTTCAAGCTCGGCGAGCTTCGAGCTGAGCTCGAGCAGGCTCTTGGCTCGACTTGGCTCATTCACACCCCTAACAGGGGCGTGCTTGTAAAAATGGAAAGTTAAAACTCGAACCCAGATTCTAATAATGCAAACCAATTCAATTGTTTTTGTTATAACAATAAGAGAATTAAAATACAAATCCAACTATAATTAAAAAATAGCAAGTATTTTATTCCAAAACTCAAGAAAAAACTAATGATTTTATTTCACTCAAATATTTTAACTCATTCTTTTAATTCTCTTCTTCAAATTTCTTTCTCACGTTTTTCTCCGCATCTCAATCTCAAAACATAGCTAACACTTATATACAGAAAGCAATGTTACATGAGTCATTATTTTTGACTTTGTTAATTGACACGATATATTCCATGTGCCGTATATGCAGTTTGCCCACCCATATACATGTATATGTGTGTGTGTGTGTGTGTATTTGTATATATAAAGGTTTTTAACATAATTTCTAATTTTCTAAGGTATTTAGTAATATCCGATATTGACCATAAAAATTGTACCCAAGAATATCCAATATTTACAATACTCCCCTTTTGGATATTCTCCTTTGAAACATTACGGGACAAAAACTCTTGAAAGAGTATAATGTCCAAGTTATATGACCCTGCCTTGTTAAAAACATTGCCAAGAAAATCCCAGTGGGATAAAAACCATAGCGAAACCCAGTGGGATAAAAACCATAGCGAAAGGAAAAAGAGTACAGTACGTATTGGGACCAGATTGGATTGGATTGAAATTTACAGGGGTTAGGGGTGCAAATAAGCCAAGCCGGCTCGCGATCCCTCACGTGCCGGTTTGAAAAAAAGTTCGGATAGCTCGACTCATCACGAGCTCGAGCCAAGCCAAGAGCTCATTAAGTTAAACGAGCCAAGCCAAGCCGGCTCGTTAAGTTAAACCAGCCAAAGCTCGAGCTAATGAGCTCACTAGCCTCAACGAACCTAAATATAACAATAGCAAAATTTAATAGTTATTTAAATTTAATTTATTTTTATTTAATTAATTTAAACTAAAACCTTTTCTTAATAGAAAACTAAAATCTTTAAATTTTAAATTTTAAACCTATTTAATTATTATTCTCACCAATACATGTACAGGGCATTTCTACCGTGCAGAAATTTTATTACCCAGCAATGATATGGAGGCTCTGCATGAGCCAATTTTGGATCAAGTTTCAAAGTATCATTGTAATCATCTAATCCACATTAAATTATATTATATAATAAAATTAATTTTAAAATTCCAACACTAAAAAAGAAAAAAAATTAATTACTTTCTTGCTTTTTGACTATGTAGTGTGAGATTTTTTTTTAAAATTTTGACACATAATGTTTTCTATGAGAATTATACATAAAATTAGCTTGACGCTAACCACAGTTATTACGTACTATATAAGTGATATAAATTATATTTGTATTTTTGTTATAAAAATTGTAGTTTACAATTTAGAATTCAAGCTCAATCGTGCGATAAAGCTAAAATGACTCAAAACGCCTGACTTCAAGTTGAACAAGCATGAGCTTGAGCTAGTGGCAAGTTCAGCTCGAGCCTATGGCGAGCTGAGCTTGAGCCTGTGATGAGCCAAGCTCGAGCCCAAACTTTTCAAGCTCGGCGAGCTTCGTGCCGAGCCCGAGCAAGCTCTCGGCTCGACTTGGCTCATTTACACCCCTAACAGGGGTGTGCTTGTAAAAATGGAAAGTTAAAACTCGAACCCAGATTCTAATAATGCAAACCAAATTCAATGGTTTTTGTTATAACAATAAGAGAATAAAAATACAAATCCAACTATAATTAAAAAATAGCAAGTATTTTATTCCAAAACTCAGGAAAAAACTAATGATTTTATTTAACTCAAATATTTTAACTCATTCTTTTAATTCTCTTCTTCAAATTTCTTTCTCACGTTTTTCTCCGCATCTCAATCTCAAAACATAGCTAACACTTATATACAGAAAGCAATGTTACATGAGTCATTATTTTTGACTTTGTTGATTGACATGATATATTCCATGTGCCGTATATGCAGTTTGCCCACCCATATACATGTATATGTGTGTGTGTGTGTGTGTATTTGTATATATAAAGGTTTTTAACATAATTTCTAATTTTCTAAGGTATTTAATAATATCCGATATTGACCATAAAAATTGTACCCAAGAATATCCAATATTTACAATACTCCCCTTTTGGATATTCTCCTTTGAAACATTACGAGTCAAAAACTCTTGAAAGAGTATAATGTCCAAGTTATATGAGCCTGCCTTGTTAAAAACATTGCCAGGAAAAACCCAGTGGGATAAAAACCATAGCGAAACCCAGTGGGATAAAAACCATAGCGAAAGGAAAAAGAGTACAGTACGTATTTAACACCCGCTCATGTGAAATTATTAATAAGGGGCATTTCTGAGTCAACGCATACCAATCTTGTGAACTGATTTCTTAAAAGTTGTTGTTGGTAATGCTTTTGTGAACAAATCTGCTAGGTTCTCACTTGAGCGTACTTGATGAACATCTATTTCACTCGTCTTCTGGAGCTCGTGTGTAAAGAAAAACTTTGGTGAGATATGTTTAGTTCTGTCACTTTTGATGTATCCACTTTTGATTTGAGCAATACATGCAGCATTATCTTCATACAGTATTGTCGGACTCTCCCTTTTTGTTGGGAGACTACATTCCTCTCGAACATGTTGAATAAGAGATCTCAACCATAAACATTCCCTACTTGCCTCATTAAGTGCAAGAATCTCGGCATAATTTGAAGAAGTTGCTGTTGTTGTTTGTTTTGTAAATCACAAAGATATAGCAGTATTACCATAGGTAAATAAATATCATGTTTGTGAATGACCTTTATGTGGATTAGACGACTATCCAGCATCTGTATATCTAACCAATCTTGGATTAGATTGTTTCAAATAGAATAATCCCATATCAGATGTACCATGGAGATACCAAAATATATGTTTAATCTCATTCCAATGTCTTCATGTAGTAGTTGAGCTATATCTTGCTAATAAGTTAACTGAAAAGGCTGTATCTTGTCTCATAAAGTTAGCAAGATATACCAGTGTGCCTATTGCACTTAGATATGGCACTTCAGGACCAAGAATTTCTTCATTATCCTCTCAAGGGCGAAAAGGGTCCTTATTTACATCAAGGATCGGACGACAATTGGGATACTCAATGGATATGCCTTATCCATATCAAAAAGTTTTAGCACTTTCTCTATATTAGCAAACTGGTGGACTAAAATCCCATCAGATAAGTGCTCTATTTGTAGGCTAAGACAATATGTCGTCTTTCCATGATCCTTCATTTCAAACTCCTTGCTCAGATATGCAACAGCTTGTTAAGTCACTTCAGGAGTTCCTATGATGTTTAAATCATCAACATGGACTGCAATGATGGCAAATCCAAAATTCGATTTCTTAATAAAAACACATGGGCTAGCTGGATTGTTAACATATCCCTATCTCAGAAGGTATGTATTAAGACGATTATACCACATTCGCCCTGATTGCTTTAATCCATACAAAAATCTTTGTAATTTGATTGAACACAGCTCCTGAGGTTTTTGAGCTATATGCATCTGGCATTTGTAGTCCTTCAGGGACTTTCATAGAGATATCATTATCAAATGATCCATATATATAAGTTGTTACCACATCCATAAAACGCATGTGGAACCTTTTAGAGACTACCAGGCTTATTAAGAATCTAAATGTAATTGCATCCATTAGTGGTGAATATGTCTCTTCATAATCAATTCCAAGTCTCTATGAGAAACCTTGAGCTATAAGCTGTGCTTTATATTTGACCACTTCATTTCTTTTTTGGCATTCTTAAACAGATTTAGTTTCAAGATCTTCACCTTCTGTAGTTAAATCAGTGGCCACCATATATGTGAACACTTGATCAATGATCGTCTTATTTCGGTTCCATCGTATGACAGTAATAGCATAATTTATCGAGATTTTCTTGTTCTTGATATTTTCATTATCATCACAATTCTTAGGTACTTGATATTCTTGAGGAAACCATTTCATTCTCTATATCTTTTTCTTGGATTTGCATTTATACCTCTTCAGAGGCTTCCCCTTCGGGAGTTTTAATAAAAGAGCCAACCTGTTTCTTTTGCTCCTTTTTCTTTCTTGGGTTTTTATCTTTAGAACCAAGAGGTCTATCACACTTCTGGCGTGTAGTAAACATACGTTTCAATATCTTAGAAGACTGTTCATTTGGAATATCAATTTGGACAGGAGCATTCATAGCTGGAACATGTGACTTGGTCACTCTCTTTATATCAATGAATACATCTGGTAATTGATTTTCAATATTTTTTAAATGGATAATTTTTTCAACCTCTATTTCACATTGATTTGTATGTTGATCAAAATGTCATATCAATGATGTATTCCACACAATTTCTAGCCTTTCCAGCTTTAATTTTCCTCCCTTTAGTTCTGGAAACATTATTTTGTCAAACTTATAATCTACAAATTGTGCTGTAAAAATATCTCCCGTCAATGGTTCAAGATATTCTATAATTGACGGGGATTCAAATCCAACATAAATTTCAAGCCTCTTTTGTGGACCCATCTTTATGCGATGGGGTGGAGTGATTGGAACATACACAATGCAACCAAAAATTCGTAGATGGGATATATTTGGTTCTTGACTAGAAACAAGTTATGGTGGAGAGTATTTATGATAAGCAATTAGCCTAGTATGAATCAATGCTGCAGCATGTAATATAGCATGCCCCTATGCAGAGCTAGGAAACTTTATTTTTATGAATAATGGTCTAGTAATTAGTTGCAGACGTTTGATCAAGCATTTAGCAAGACAATTTTGTGTATACTGGTGAGCCACAAGGTGCTCAAACGTAATCCTAATTGACATACAATAGCTATTAAAAGCTTGGGATGTAAATTCTCCTGCATTATTAAGACGGATCTTTTTAATCGTATAATAAGAAAATTGAGCTCGTAATCAAATTATTTGTACAAGGAGTCTCACAAATGCCACATTGCGTGTAGATAATAGACAATTATGTGACCAACACGTATTAATATCGAAATGGTCTACATGATGGAATAATAGGCCCACATATTTATCTTTGTATTCTTTCCAAAAATGTAGGAGACTCAACCCCAATTTTAGTTGGGGATGGCCTAATAATCATTCTACCTTGAGCATAAACGGCACATAAAATTTTATTAGGTGAAAGAATCGTCTGGTTCTTTAATGAATGTCCATTAGAACTTTCAGTGATTTTCTCATCATCATTACACCTGGCTGCCCCAAACGGTCATGCCATAAGGTGAACGTTTTGTAATCAATTAACTTCTAGTTAACTAGTGTATTTGATTCAATTGGATTTACATAAGTATAATACAACCCAAAAGAAAGTGTTGATAATTTTTTCACTATGTTCTTTCTTTTTGAGGTAAGTAATGTAATGTAAAGATATAATTTATCACCCTCATTTGTTGCCTCAATATGATAATCATTGCGACGAATATCTCAAAAATTGATTAAGTTTCTCTATGATCTACTAGAAAATAGAGCATCGCTTATATTTAGTTTTGTTCCTCTGGAAAACATAACATGTGCTTTTTCAGAGCCTTCAATTAAAGTTGTAACACACCCTATTGTATTAACATTCGCTTCAGCTAATTGTAGCTAAGAAAATTATATTATGCTTTTAAGGATAATGTGTATTGTTGCACTGTCAGCTAGATATAAATATCCATCTTTAACCAAATTCATGTTTCTTCAAATATAAAATACATATGTATTAGTGGAACTGTATTTATGTTGTACATTAATAAAATTACAAAAGTGTAATAAATAACGTATTTTAAAATGACTTTAATATAATAACATTTTTAAAATTTTACTTTATAAATATAGTTGATCAAGCCTAATTTTATTAGAAATAACCCATTAAGATGAAATATAAAAAGCATAATACTGTATTAAATTACACAAGCCAAAACGATATTATTCTTTTAAAAATAAAACAAACTTTAGTACGAGAGACATAACTAAAAACAAAAACCTTAGTCTAGTTTAACATTTTTATCGCCTATCAAATGATCAATTCTCTTACTAGTATCCTCAAAGAAATAAGAAATATCAAGATGTGTCACATTAAGTGAAGAATGATCCTCAGTAAAGTTTGTTTCTGCATGTTTGCCTTTCTCTTTCAGTGATGCTTGATAAAGGCTCCCCAGATGTTCGGCCGTACGACAGGCATGAGCCCAGTGACCTTTCATACCACATCGATAGCAATTTGTCTCCATGTCTTTTGACAAATTTTGTCCATGGGTTTTCTCACTTTTATATTTCTCTTCATTATTGCTGGACTTCTTAGACTTTGGTCCATTTTGATTACCATGGTGCCAGTTATTATGACACGGCTATAAGCTTGACCATAGCCATGACCATAGCTACGTCCGCGACCACAACCACGGCCATGGCTATATGTATTATTGTCGTGTGATGTAGCATTCAGTTCAGGAAATGGCTCTGACCCAGTTGATCGTGACTGATGATTTTTCATTAACAGTTCATTGTTTTGTTCAGCAACAAGGAGACATGAGATTAACTCTGAGTATTTTCTGAAATTTCGCTCTTGATATTGCTGCTGCAAGAACGTATTCGAGATATAAAAAGTAGAAATTATTTTCTCTAACATATTCTCCTTAGTAATATTTTCCCCTCATAATTTCAATCGGGAGGTAATACTAAATACTGCAGAGTTGTACTCGCTAATAGTTTTAAAATCCTGCAGCTGCAGGTGAATCCATTCATAGCGAGCTTTAGGGAGGATCACATATTTTTGATGATCAAACCTCTCCTTTAAATTTATCCAAAGGACAAGCGGGTCCTTTATAGTAAGATACTCGGCTTTCAATCCCTCATGGATATGATACCTTAGAAACATTATTGCTCTAGCACGATCGTGTAGGGATGCACTATTTCCTCTTTTAATTGTATCTCTGACATTCATATCATCAAGGTGAATCTCAGCATCAAGGGTCCAAGGTAAATAATTTTTGCCAGTAATATCGAGACCAGTAAACTCAAGCTTAGTAAGATTAGCCATTATAAATCGCAAGGAATAGGAAATAATAACTTACCTCAAGTATATGATAATCTTTAGCTAGTTAGAGGCTCGTGCTAATAACATATTTTAAAACTAAGCACATATTATTATATTCAACGGGAAAAGAATAAAAACAAAAACCCAAATATAATTAAAGAAGAGCAAATATTTTATTCAAAAACTCAGGAACCAACTAATGACTTTAGTTCACTCAATTATTTTAACTCATTATTTCAATTCTCTTCTTCAAATTTCTTTCTCACGTTTTTCTCCGCATCTCAATCTTAAAACATAGCTAACACTTATATACAGAAAGCGAGGTTGCATGAGTCATCATTTTTTGCTCTGTTAATTAACACGATATGCAATTTGCCCACATATATACTGTATGTGTGTGTGTGTGTGTGTGTATATATAGGTTGTTTACATAATTTCAAATTTTCTAAGATATTTAATAATATCTGACATTGATCATAAAAATTATACCCAAAGAATATCCAATATTTACAACAGTTTTGGATTTTTTACTTATTACAACAACAACAACAACAACAACAGCCCCAGTACCTTGCGGCTCCCGCAGAAAGCAGGGTCTTTGGGGGGGGGGGGGGGGTAATGTACGCAGTCTTACCCCTTCTGGCTGGAAAGGAGACTGTTTCCGGGGACCCCCAACCTGAAGCAGCAAAAGCAAAAGAACCAGTAAGGCGGAAGCCAAAATTTTCGTACAGTTTTTTACTTATTAATCAACCAAAAATTCCCGTACAGTTTTTTTTAACACATCAATGCCAGGAAGCCAAAATTTATAAATCAACTAATCGTTATACAAGAGAATGAAGATAAGGCGGACAAGCCCGCCAACAATTATGAGAACAACAACCTTTGACATGCACACTAGCTACTGAATAAACAACCTATTGCATCTTTGAAGAAGTTCATACAAAAAAAAAAAGAAAGAGAAATTCTCCACTAAATTCCATGCGTCAACAACAATTGCCTTGATCTTGACAGGAAGGACCACCACTGTGTTCATTCATTTGATGATCACCTTGCAATTAGATTCCATAATCACCGACCTCCACCCAAAGCTTTATACCACAAAACACGCGGCCCAAATGGCGAGAGCCTCAGCAACAAATGCTGACTGCACAGTAAAATCACCACATCAATCCCCCACAATAGATCCTAAGGAGTCCTATTCAACCACCGCACCCGCAGCCCACCTATTTGGGAGGTTCCAAGCAGCGTCCGTGTTGATCTTAATTGTGGGATACATAATTTGTACTATGGTCCAATCCACATCTTATATGTTTTATTTGTAAAAGTAAAAAGGAAAAGGAAACTACGAATTTTGTGAGCCCAAAAAGCCTATGCCACTTAGGTCTTGAAAGTCAACCCACGAGATTTTGTTTGGGAGTATATAAATATTATATATGCATGTTGGATATCATGGAGATTGGGTATTGATCTTAGAGTAATTTGAAGTGCGTTTTTTAGGCATTGTTTGGAGTGGATTGATCGAGTGAATCAATTATTCTTAAGCTTAGGGAGGTAATCCTTGTATCACTCTAATTGTTTGTAGGTTTCAAGTTAAAGCAAACATCTTGAAACCATAAGTGTTGTAATTGCTATTTCTCACATTAGATTTTATTATCGGTTAGCCCCGTGGATTTTCCCTCTACCTTGGAGTGTTTTGCACGTTATATCTGGTATTGATTTAATTTTTGCATATTTATTTCGTCGTCGGCATTTGGTGATATTAGTATGTTATGTGATTTATAACTGTCACTAATATTAGCTTGAGTGGTCCATTGATTCGGTTTAGGTGTTCACACTCCAACAAAGTGGTATCAAAGCTAAGGTTCATTATTACGGTACATAATAATAGATGGTACTAGTAATAGTATGATAATAAAATTGACCGGTAAAAATTGTCCAATTTGGAAGCCAATGATGGAGGACCTACTTTATTGTAAAGATTTATACCCAATTGAGGGTGCTAGTGATAGGTCTGAAAAATTGACAAAAAAAGAATTGCAAAAACTGAATAGAAAAACTATTGGAAAAATTAGACAGTGGGTAGATTTCAGTGTTTTTCACTATATATCACATGAGACTAATGTCGAGACATTAGAACTTTGAAATTAAGCATGCTTGGGCGAGAGCAGTACCAAGATGGGTAACTTCCTGGGAAGTCTTCACTCTCAGGTTGGTGGCACTCGAAACAGCTTCTCTTCAAGGGTAATACCTTGAATGGGGAAGGCTGCGTACACGCCCCCTCCCAAAGACCCTACTTAGGCGGGAGCCCTTGGGGCACTGGGTATGTTGCTTTACTAATATCGAGACATTATGAAAAGGTTTACAGAGTTGGTATTAGAGAAAGACTCCACGAAATAAGGCTTTTCTGATTAAAAAGTTGGTCAACATGAAATTGAAAGAGGGACGATCTATAGCCGAACACTTGAATGAATTTTAGTATGTTATTAATCTATTGACTGTTATGCAAATTACTCTTGATGATGAGTTGCAAGCTTTGTTCCTTTGAAGTTCTCTATCTGATAGTTGGGAGATCTTAGTAGTAATTGTTAGTAGCTTAGCTCCTGATGGGAAATTGTCTTTGAGTGCTGTTAAGGACTATTTGTTTAATGAGAAGATGAGAAGAAAGGAGATGGGTGCTAATGCGCAGGCACTTGTTACTGAGAACAATAAAGGTGAAACGAGTCAGAAAAAGTCATATGATAAAAAGACTGTAGCTGTAGTGACAGATAATGATGACCGGGTAACATTATTTTGCGCTTAGGGTGAGAGCAATCGCATAAGTGATCCTAAAGTCGAATGTATTGTTGATTCTAGTGCTTTTTATCATTGTGTTTCTAAGAGAGAATATTTTTCTATGTATAAAGCAAGAAATTTTGGTACTGTGAAAAATGGGCAGCAGTAATGTTGCTATGATCGTTGGGACTGGGGATATCCTTGTACAAACTAGTATTGGTTGAACTGTTACTTTAAAGAAAGTGCGACATATTTCTGAATTGCTCCGTAATCTAATTTTTGTGAATGCTTTGGACAAGGAAGGTTATAAACATCATCTTGGTGATGGAAAATTAAAGCTCACCAAGGGGTCACTATAGTAGCTAGAGGAAAGCTTTGTTGTGTTTTATACAAGACACATGTAACCATGTGTGGTGGTGAACTAAATACGGTTGAGGATGAGGCTTGATGTACCTTATATTTACATATTTTATTTCTCATTCCTACAACATATTGGCGTTTACATATGTGTTTTGTTGTAATCTAGGTACATTTAGGGTTGGAGTGCAATGGACTAAACAAAGACTGAAAAGCGGCAAAATCAAGCGTAATCGATGCATATTTGAAGACTATTATGAGAAACCCGACCATGTGTGCAAAAGAAGCACCCATCAGGTCAAGATTCGGTCAAAACGATTCTTTCCTTGGGCGCGTGGATATGTATTTTGGCAATCGATAAAGCTTAAAACGAGCAAAAGGTTAAAAGAAGAGTATTTATAACCCAATAATTTGCCATTCCAATGATAACGCCACTAGGTTCATGTAGATCTCTTTGAGAGCTTCGATTTGGTATATAATTTGGCCCATTAATCCCTACAGATCAAAAGCTACGCACATTTTAAGTTACAGTGCAAGCTATCAAAGGTGGCTGATCGATCGGCAGATTTGCCCGATCAATCCGGGAGGCATCTGGAGCGTACACTAAACCACATCCTACGTATGAATAGAGAGGAGGAGAAATATTTTTCCCATCTCTTGACATGCCTCCTCTCCTCCTTTCCTTACCCATGCGGCTATGAGATCCAAGGAGTTCTCAAACGCTGAAGCGCAGGTGGTCGAAGTGTTGGGGGAATCAAAGCAAGGATCAATGTCAACGTCAATTGAGGGGATCCTCACTTCTAGTTTTTATTTGTTATTTTTTTTTTCTCTTTTTAGATTTGAATGGTGTATAAAACTCCCATGGAGGAGTAGACCCTTTTAGCTTATGGGTTTAGGGATGAAGGATGGATAGCCGTCCGTATCCCTGATTTATATTATGCTTTTGAAAATGGTTTTGTTATGTTATTTATGCACCCCTATGGAAAATTTATGATTGTTGTTTAGTTTTCTTTGTGTGTGCTTGTAGCCATGTTTAGATCTCCAAATTGTTAGCCTTTGTCTATGAGCTTATAACCTAAATCATAACATAACTAGTTTTCACCCGTGGTAAGGGTTGAGGTTATACCCAACCTTAAACACAAACTTTTATACAGACTTATACTTAATTAGGAGTGACAAGAAATTTGTTAGTGCTATTGAGATAATCCATGCTACACCTAGGGTGATAAGATGGGTTATGCCCTTAGGCTAGTTCATTACCTTAAAATCTAACTTAAGTATTAACTCGGGCTTAATATAAAATTAGGAGCAAAAAAGCAATTAAGTAGTGCTAATGAGATAACATATGCTGCACGTAGGATTATATGATAAATTATGCCCTTAGACTAATTCATTTCCCTAAGCCTTGGTTCAAATATTAACCCAAGCTCAATGCTTGTAGCCTGAGCCTCCTAAATCATTGTCATAGTATAATATAATAACAGGATATTAATAAAGATATCCTGAATTCATTCTCTGAACTAATCTCAATTGAATTGACACATTTACTGTATATGTTATTGCTTTCTTCAGTTAATTATCCAAACAATCAACAAAAAACCCAAAAAATCCAATCACTCATCAATAATGAAATCCGACTTAACTCTGATTCCTTGTGGATACGACCTGTATACCGAATTTAGCTATGACGATCTCATACGCTTGCGAGTACACGGTTTTAAAACACTCTTTAAAGCACATTAATGCTTCACCGAATTTGTGGCACAGATGGCTTGCTCATGTTAGTGAGAAAGTGTTATGATCCGAGAATCCGAGGCATGAACTCATGGTGGTTGAGATGTTGTCCTACTGCCATAGCTGTTGTATTGGTCAAGTTTGGGGCTATCTTGCTATTGTTAGCTACTGGGCTGCTACTGATTTGCTGCTGCATTATGATTGTTACGTTGTTTGTTGTTGGTTGTATTAGTTAGTTGTTATTGTAAGTAGTAGTATAGCTTGGTTTGGGTCATGTAATAAGTGGAGTAATGGTTGGTCAAGGCCGTTAGTTAGTTGAGTCAAGGGTGGTGGCTGACTTAAGAGGCGGTTAGTCCTTGGTGGTTAGATTCAATGAATTAGCTCATATCATGTAAGTAGTATAAGTAGGATGGCTCTAGCTTGTAATGAAACAACTTTGATGAATGAATTTGATATCTTTTGATATCTCTCTCTACTTCTCATCTCCTTTCCCTTCTTATCTCATCTAAACTTTATATTCTCTTCTCATCTCATACTCTCACTATCCCAACCAAGGTTGAGGTTCAAGAGCAATCTTTGAAATCTTAACAATTGGTATTAGAGCCTTGATTTAGCTTTCGAATCAAGCTCATATCTGAAAAAATACAAAATCTGATTAATTGTATTGCAATTAATCAATAAAAACAGTTGTGGTACTGATTTAGTTCAGTTTTTTGCATTGAGGAATTCAATTCTGCATTTTGAATTGAAAAGTGGCAGTTACAGCAATTGTGATCAGCATTGCCTGAGAATTATTTTGGTTGGGACATAATTGATTGAGTTACATTGAAGAAAGTTTATTTGATCAGAATTTGTTGATTTCCTTCAATAGGATTGATCAAACTTCAGCTGCTGGTTGAGTGCTGAGCAAAGCATTAGTTGAAGTTGAGCTTAATTGTTCTTGATCAATCATTCATCTGATCGGTTGAAGAAGAAGTTAAAATTGAGCTAATTGATCCACATTGCACTTGATCATCATCAAAAGATCAGAAACCAGCTGAATTGAGGTTTAATCTGATTCTACAATTCAGAAATTGAAGTAGAGGTAACTGCTTTCCGAACTACCAGATCATATTCGATCCGAATCTGCTTTTGTGGCTGGATTGTGTGGAAATTGTGTTGGTAAGCATAGAAGTGGTGAGGATTCATCAGAATCTGCTTTTGATTCTTAAGAATTATAGGTTATTGAGTCGAGATTTGCTTAGGCGAAAAGTCTGACAACGAACTGAGCACCGAAGTGTTGAAATCTGATTTTGTTCTTGAAGATTGTGGTGAATCGTGTGTTTAAATCACCATTACAGACAAAGATTGAGCTTATTTCAGATTCTTAGTCTGGATTATTCAAGAAAACATCATTGTCAGAAATTGTTCGAAGTTAGGGTTTGTCGAACACTCGGTGTGTGAAAATCTACATATTAGGGTTGTAATCCGTGACGATTGTGGAATTGATAGCAGTGGATTGTTGTGCGAATGAAGGAGTACAATTTCATAAAGCAATCGATTGTTGAAGAGTTGCGAAACAAGTTTCACATTTCTGCGATTTTCGAACTTGTATTCTGCGACCTAAGCTGATTCCAGATAGAAATTGTTGTTCATTGCAAATATGGCTGATGGAGTGAGAACTCGATCGGAAGCTGGTGCAAATGGTACAAACAGACCTCGATATCTTACTACTGATCTTCTTTGGGACATAAAGGCCGAGTTTAAGCAGCAGAATGACAACATTCAGAAATTGATAAAAATGCAGCTGTTATATCTGGAAAAATATTCGAGTAAAGAAGATCGTTTGCAGCAAAATGAAGCAAAGCTTGTGAAGTTGCAGGATCCGATTAACAATCAAGAGTTCAAGGTTGAGCACAAAGAGGAAGTTGTAGTCGAAACGGTTGTTGTTGAAGATGAATCCGACCACGACAATGCCGAAATTGATGAACACAAGCTAGACGAACCTGAGTTTGAACAAGATGATCCTTATGAAGACTCTTTGCTAGAGTTAGAGTATCTTGATGATGTTGAGGCACAACATGACAGGCATCCGGAATGGGAATACGATTTTCACGTCATGGGAATGATAAAGAATGCAAAGAGTAAAGTGAAGAGGAATCATCTTAATGATGCATTGAAAGATTTTTGGGGAAAAAAGAAGTTTACTTAGCTGAAATTGAAGCATGACAAGTCAGTGATCGAGTCATGGTCTTCCAAGGATGATTCGATGCTACAAGTGGGTCTCTATGAAGTCCTTACAAGCAATCGAGCAGAGAGCTATGCAGAACCGAAGTATTCTGCTGAAAAACTTGATGCTACTGCTGTTATTCCACTAGATACATCGTCAAATCAGTTAAGTGTTACTCCATGGCAAGTTGGTATGCAGAATC
Organism: Simmondsia chinensis; assembly: GCA_018398585.1. Lineage (NCBI taxonomy): Eukaryota > Viridiplantae > Streptophyta > Magnoliopsida > Caryophyllales > Simmondsiaceae > Simmondsia > Simmondsia chinensis. The sequence goes on from JAGTTD010000012.1 coordinate 23,556,957, forward strand.
AGAACTTGAGGCCTGCTGACGAGTTGATTTTGGATCAGAATTGTAACATCTTCACTGTTGAACGATTACATCCTGTTGGTAAACCAGCTGTTACTGCTATGGTACTATCGGATGCCGAACAAGGTGTGTTTTTGAGGGGAGTAATGGTGTATTCAAACACGCATTCATATGGTGAGTTACCTCCTGATCCGGGAGAAGATACTCAAGGCTATGTGAAGCGGAAACGATGTGATTCTCTGCTGAAAAGAACTAATCAAGCTACGAGAGTGTGTTTCAAAGTCCAACGAAGGAGAAGCCTTGTGTCAATACAAGCAATTAAGTTGTTGGATGTGTATAAATGCTGTAATACGCTGAAACAGAATTCTGTGCAGCCCAAAATCAGTACAACTGCTGCTGTAACTGATATGTATGGAGTTGGAAGTTTCCTTGATCCGGGAAAGAATGGATTACAAGTGTTTGGAGAAGTTAGGCATTCGATGCTGTTGTTTGATGTTGAAGAATGCGATGTCCGTACAAGCATTGGTGGAAAAATGGTTGAGGGTGTGGGTCATTGTGAAGTTAACATCAAAGCAAGTTGTGAAGACAGGAATTACACATTTTGCAAGCTGCACAATACTTGTGACAATGAAGTTTCCATTGTTCCAGAATTTGTGTTGCTTAGGTTCATACAAAAGTGTTTACTTGATGGGTTGGTAATCGTTGTTAGTTGTTTGATGAATTGTGGTTGGCTTGAGGATATGTTGGATTGTTGGTATGACCATATAGCTGGTGTGCAAGGCCAAGCAAAGACAAAGTTGATAGCATATGAAAATGGGAACGAACAGCAACTGCAGCTTTGTTATCAAAAGCAGATCCTGAACATGTTTGGGGTGATTTGTTGTAGTTGTTTTGAGTGGAAAAATCATTTGCACTAGCTTCAATATTTACTTAATGTTTGGATGGAAAGGATCAATGTAAGTTTGAGGAGAACTTCAGCAAAAATCAGAGAAAAAATCAGCAAGGTGGCTTTTGACAGAATAACTCTGTGTTTGAAGAAGTCTTCAGCTGTTCAAGAGCTTGGTTGGTGTCTCCACTTGTTATATTTGTTACTAATGCTTGTGTTGGTTGATAATAAAGCAAAGCTTGGTCATTTGAGGCAAGATTGGTGGTTGGTAGAGCTTTGGGTCCAAAGAAATCAGCGGTACAGATTTGAAGTTGTGAGTTGCTGTGTGAGCTTTGCAAATGGAATGGTTTGGGATGTTCACATTATGACATTGTGTTTTTGAAATTTAAATAAGGGCCATGGGTACTTAAATTGGTGGTGCTTAAGCCCAGAACTTCAAGCCAAAGTCCCAAGAGATAGATTGATCAAGTTGGGACAGCTTGTATGCAAGGCAGCTGCTGAAAATGTTGAAAATTCTGAGAGAATTCCAATTCTCTCATTAACAGCAGTAAATGAGATGCTCAAAGGGAATGTGATTGGTGTTATTATGATTATGGGAAGATGTCATAACTTGTTCACTTCAAGAAGCTTCCATATGGATGAGAATCGAGTTGAAATTTGTGACTTCCGCAGCTATGTGTTATCTTGGGTGTACACTGCTGAATTCTTGAGTTCTGCAGCTGATCGTGTGGATTTGGGGAACAATTAAGAGTTTGTTGAGCATGATCTGAGTGGGTCTAGTAGGTGGATGTTTGAGCAATACAAATTTTGGATAAGATCCAAAATGAAAGAGTTACAGCTGCATCCTTATGAAATTCCAATGTGTTGGGTTGCCAAGGTCAAGAATTGGGTTTGTTGGAGCTGCATTTGGGAATGCCTACACCCAGAATTTGATGTGTGGGTCTCTTAGTTTGAGTTTGGAAGGTCTCCCGAGATGTTAAAGGACTTCGTATGCAGTTTTATTGGGTTAAAGATATACAAAATCAGTTGTGCAGCCTTCCACAAGCAGAAATACAGAAACATTGATGCTTTTTGTGATTCTCAGCAGCAAGTTGGAAGTCTGAGCTGTGTTAACTGCATCATGAGGTGTTGTGGGTGTATTGTTGATGTTTGGTTTGATCGGTGCAGACCTCCTGAGGGGTATTGTGCATTCAAACGCAACTTTATATCAAAACAAGATGTCATCTTCATGGATTTGCTGCGTTACAGAGTCAGTGCATCATTGGCTAGTTTCAGTTGCAATAAGTTTCAGCAAGTCCAGTTGTAGCACCACTCCCTTCATGATCTGCAACGGATTGAGTTGTTTCAGATGTCTTCAGCAGCAGATTTCAGCAACACTTCATCACTTCAGTTATATTTTCATATGCATTAAGTGTTCTCATTGTTACAACTATCTTCTATTCTTGAGGACAAGAATGTTTTCAAGGGGAAGGGAATGTTATGATCCGAGAATCCAAGGCATGAACTCATGGTGGTTGAGATGTTGTCCTGCTGCCTTAGCTGTTGTATTGGTCAGGTTTGGGGCTGTCTTGCTGTTGTTAGTTGCTGGGCTGCTACTGATTTGCTGCTGCATTGTGATTGTTACATTGTTTGTTGTTGGTTGTATTAGTTAGTTGTTATTGTAAGTAGTAGTATAGCTTGGTTTGGGTCATGTAATAAGTGGAGTAGTGGTTGGTCAAGGCCGTTAGTTAGTTGAGTCAAGGGTGGCGGCTGACTTAAGAGGCGGTTAGTCCTTGGTGGTTAGATTCAATGAATTAGCTCATATCATGTAAGTAGTATAAGTAGGATGGTTCTAGATTGTAATGAAACAACTTTGATGAATGAATTTGATATCTTTTGATATCTCTCTCTACTTCTCATCTCCTTTCCCTTCTTATCTCATCTAAACTCTATATTCTCTTCTCATCTCATACTCTCACTATCCCAACCAAGGTTGAGGTTCAAGAGCAATCTTTGAAATCTTAACAGAAAGGTTGTAGATATTGGCTAGAAAGTCTCTCATTCCTTCATTTGAAGGTAAGTCACTGAACTCTTGTGATGATTGTTCGTTAGGTAAGCATCATAGAGTTAGTTTTCGTAAACAATTGAAATGAAAAAAAATAAATTTGAATTGATACATTCTGACGTATGCGATCCTATTAAGGTGGTGTCTTGAGGAGGAAATCGATATTTTTTTACTTTTAATGATGATGTTTCACGAAAAATTCGGGTGTTTTTGTTGAGATCCAAAAGCCAGGTATTTCAGATCTTTCAACAGTTCCATTCTATGGTAGAGAGAAAGATAGAGATGTTGTTGTTTGGCCGTGTTGGCTTTTGATTCTGATGTTGGACTCTTTCTTCGGATTGATTCTTTGATGTAGGCCTAGGGCCTTGGCTTGGGATGTGCCCCTCGTAGACTTGTACATATATTCTTTCATATATATGATATTTTCACACTGATTTACCAAAAAAAAAGAAAGATAGAGATGTTGTTGAATTATCTCCAAACTGATAATGGGAGAGAGTACATTAACTGTAATTTTAGAAGATATTGTACGAAGCATGGTATTTGCCATGAAAGGACACAACTGGGTACTCCTCAGCACAATAGTATCGCAGAAAGGATGAATAGAACCATTGTGGAGAAAACTTGATGCTTACTCAAAATGTCGAAGCGGCCTAGGTCATTTTGGGGTGAAGTTGTGAATATTGTTGTGTACACCATTAACCGAGCTCCATCAGTTCGTTTGAATTTTGACATTCCAGAGACAATATGGACAAGGAAAGGCTTTTTTATTCTCACTTGAAGGCATTTGGGTGCAAAGCGTTCATGCATATACCAAAGGAACATATATCGAAGCTTGATAGTAAAGCCACTCCGTACATATTTGTAGGATATGGTGATGAAGAATTCAATTACAAATTATGGGATCCTCATGAGAAAAGAACCATGAGAAGTAGAGATGTTGTATTCCATGAACATGAGACAATGGCAAATATTGACAAGTTAGAGAAGACTACTTGTTCCCTTGGCGGAGTTGCTAATACTACACTGTTTTAATCTTCATCAGCTGCCATAGATGAAGAGCGTGTTTATAATGAGATAGAGCTTGGAATGATTTTGAGCCAGTTACAGTTGGTGATGCTTTAGGTACATGTGGTGTTAAGCAAGGGGAGCCAGTCCCCCAACTAGTGACTGCTGAACCTTAAGTGAGAAGGTCTGATAGAGAGCGTCAACCGTCTGCAAGATATTCCAGTTCTAATTATATTTATCTTACTGATGAGGGGGACCCAGAGAACTTCGAGAAAGTGCAGACTCTGAAGACAAAGATTACTAGGTAAAGGTAATGGAGGAAGAGATGAATTCTTTAAAAAAGAATGGTACTTATGAGTTAGTTGATGCAGAAAAGGACTTCAGAACAAGTAGGTGTTAAAGCTGAACAAGAATGATGATCAAGTTGTGAAACATGATAGCAGTCAGAGAGGCACAATCGAAAGCCTACAAGGATTTCTACAAAACGTTGGACACTGAAGGGGGAGATAGGGATGTATATAAAATCACTAAAGCGAGGGAAAGGAGGACTAGGCACCTAGATCGAGTAAAGTACATAAAGAGGGAGGACTGACAGGTGCTTGTGGAAAAGCAACAAATTAAAACTAGGCGGAAAGCTTACTTCCATGATTTGTTCAACGAATAAGGAGATACAAATACGTCCCTAGGAGAACTTCAAGCATTTGGGGAGCACCAGAACTATTGTTACTATAGGTGAATTAGGCCTGAGGAAGTTAGCAAGCTTTGAAAAAGATGGGCAAGGATAAAGCAGTTGGTCTAGATGGAATACCCATTAAGGCGTAGAAATGCATTGGAGAGAAGGGCATCAATTGGTTGACTAAACTATTCAACCAAATTCTGCGAGTTAAGAAGATGACTGATGAGTGGAGGAAGATCACATTAATTCTGATCCACAAGAATTAAGACAACATTCAAAGTTGTGCTAATAATATGGTTATTAAACGAATGAGTCACATTCTGAAGCTACGAGAACGAGTCATAGAAAGAAGGCTACGGCAACAAATAGGGGTTTCAGAGAATCAGTTTGGATTTATGCCTAGTAGACCGACAATGGAAGCCATAAATCTATTAAGGCGGATGATAGAGCACTATAGAGATAGACAAAATAATATACACATGGTTTTCATTGGTTTGGAGAAGGCATATGATAGAGTGACAAGAAAAGTCCTATGGAGGGTTTTAGAGAAGAAAGGCATCCCCGCATCCTATATCCGAGCCAGTAAATACATTTATGGGGATGCACTGACAAATTTGCGTATAGCGAAAGGGAAGACAGAGGCTTTCCCTCTTATAGTTGGGGTACACCAAGGATCAGCCTTAAGTCCCTTCTTATTCATTCTGGTTATGGACGAGCTCACTAAGGACATCTAAAGGGATGTGCCTTGGTGCATGCTTTTCGTATATGATATAGTTCTGGTGGGGCAGTCTAAAGAAGAAGTGAATGAGAAGCTGGAACTTTGGAGAAGGGTCTTGGAATCGAAAGGCTTACGACTCAATAGATCCAAGACCGAGTATATGGAACTCAAATTATGTATCTCATCCAGGCAAAGCATAGAAGACGTCAAGATTGGCTCAAAGTCTGTACTAAAAAAAGATTGTTTTCAATATTTGGATTCCATGGTACAGTAGGAAGGCGAAATTAATGAGGATGTCAACAACTGAATTAAAATGGGCTGGCATAAATGAAGGATGACCTCTGTGGTACTATGCAATAGAAAGCTCCCGTTGAAGTTAAAGAGAAAATACTATAAGACGGTAGAGACCAACTATGTCATACAGTGCGGAGTGTTGTCCATTTAAAAGGCATCATACACAGAAGTTGAAAGTGGCAGAGATGAGAATGTTGCTGTAGAAGTTTAAACACAAGAGAAAGGATAGGATCAGAAACGACGTTATAAGAAGTAAATTGGGCATGGCCCCATCAAGGATAAATTAAGAGAGCAACATTTGCGGTAGTTTGGACATGTTAGGAAAAGAGCGACCACTGCCCCTATCAAGAGATGCGAGTAACTCCATACTATGTATGGGAGGAGAGGAAGAGGCAGGCCAAAGAAGAGTTGGATGGAGACAATTTGACACAAACCTAAATGAAAAGATGGACTTAGATATCGCTGAGTGGAGAGTTAGCATAGGCGTAGCCGATATAGTGGTTTAGAATTAAGAGGCATATTTAGGCTAGTCATGACGCCCCGAGTCTTATATATGCATTTTTGCTTTATTGTTTTATTATTTGTTGTTGTTTTATGCTCTCTATGTACTGTTGTTGTTTTTATGCTTTTCAAGTTAGAGGTCATCGAACACAGCCTCCCTTTAGGGTAGTATCCTGATGGGGTCAAGCTGCGTACATATCATCCACCCGACCCTGCATTAGCGGGAGCCCTTGAGGCACTGGGTTTGTTATTGTTGTTGTTGTTGTATCAAGTTGTAAAGCATAAGGCTCGGTTGGCAGTGAAAGGTTTCAATCAGAGGAAAGGTATGAACTTTGATGAGATCTTTGCTCCAATTGTGAAGAGGAGTTGCATTCAAGTGGTATTTGGTATGGCGGCTAGTATGAATCTTGAGCTTGAGCAGTTAAATGTGAAGACTCGATTTCTCTATGGTGACTTGTAAGAGGACATATACATCAAGCAACTTGAAGGATATGAAATTCAGGGTAAAGAGCACTTGGTTTGCAGATTGAAAAAGAGTTTGTATGTCTTGAAACAGGTTCTTAGATAGTGGTACAAGAAATTTGATTCATTTATGTTGGGTTAAGGGTACAAGAGAACAGTTGCAGATAAGGGTGTAAATGAGCCAAGCAGAACCCGAGCTCGTTGTGCTCGAGGCTCGGCTCATCTGCATTTAGCTTGGCTCGGGCTGGCTCGAAGCTCGTCGAGCTTGAAAAGTTTAGGTTTGAGCTCAGCTCATCATAGGCTCGGGCTCGGCTCGCCACTGGCTCGAGCTCAGCTTGCCATATCCCAAATTCAAGCACGTCCAACAATTAAAGTCGTCCATCTTGGATCATTTTATCTTGATAATATGATTAAGTCCGAATTTTAACTTTCAAACCTATCTATATAATAAAAAGTATAAATATAATTTATATCAATTGTATATTATGTAATAACATTGGTCTCAAACTCATAATTTATAATTTTATATGAAATATTTATTTGTCAAAATGAAAAAGAAAAAAACACAGCATACATAGAAAGAAAAAACTCATTTTTTTTTCTTTTGTATCTTTAAAAATTTAAAAGTGGTAAAGCATGCAAGGTTATATAATAAAGATTATAATATGTAATTATGACAATTTTGGAACCGGAAGTGTCATTGCACGCGTGTAGAAAACCGTGAGGTAATTTTATGATATTAATTTGTGGCTTTAAATTGTGAAAAATGGAGGTTCAAATTACTCAAATAAATTTAAATTAAATTTTAGTTTATTTAATTTTACTATTTTTACACTTAGGCTTGTTTAGGCTCGTAAGCTCATGAGTTCGAGCTTTTGTAGGCTCATTTAGCTTAACGAGCCGGCTCGGCTCGGCTCGAGCTCGCAACGAGTTGAGCTATACGAGCTTTATGCCAAGCCGGTTCATGAGGGCTCGCGAGCCAGCTCCACTCATTTACACCCCTAGTTGCTGATCATTATGTGCATACTAGGAAATTCTCTAGAGGCATGTTGAACATGAAATTTTTGCAAGTTTAAATACTATGGGTCAATTTAAAATCATTATAAATGAAAGCATACAAATTTAAATAAAAATGTATACTTCAAACATAAGGTGGACCTAAAATTACATTTTAAAGTCCAAATTAAAATTGAGCCCAAAGTCAAGCTTATGAAATATTAAAGTTAAAAAAAAAAAAGAAAAAAAAGGGAAAGTTGTAGTTATAGATTCAAAAAAAGAAAAATAATAATAAAGAATTATTTATATTTTAGCATCCTGATATTTTTGAAAATAATAAAAAGGACCATGACCTTTTTGAATTGATAAAAAGACCCTAAGTTTTTGTCGTATTAATAAAAGGGCCCCTAAGTTTTTGTCGCATTAATAAAAAGGCTCATTTCCAATGTGGTGATGCCCTTTTTGGTAGATAGAGCTGACGTGACAACTGCATTTTTATTAATGCTACAGTAAAATGACAAAACTATTCTTTAGTAACCATATTTTAAAACAAATTAAGCGAAAACAGATAGCCTCTAAATAATATAAAATCTCAAATTTCGTACTTATAAAGTAAGATAAAGGGTGTTAAAGCGTACTTTAGATCATTTTATTGTAGCCTTAATAAAAAAAAGTGGCCACTTCAACTCTGTTGATAAAAAACGACATCATCACACTTGAGAGGGGTTTTTATTAATATAACAAAAACTTAAGGGCCTTTTTAATAATTCAAAAAGGTAAGGAACCTTTTTATTATTTTTAAAAATGTCGGGGTACTAAAATAAATAGCCCAAAAATAAAAATATGAAAGTTGGGGTGCATACACGTCCCCTACATTTAGCAAGGTGGGGAGAAGTTGTAAAAGGAGGAATTTTTTTTTTTTTTTGGGTAGTGTTTATAAAAATAGCTTTTTGGTGGAAAATAAAAGGAAGGGCAGAAAAAAAATTCGGAAAAAAAGGGAAGAAAACATGAGGGAGGGAGGGAGGGAGGGAGGGAGGGGAAAGAAGAAGAAGAGGAAATTAAATTAAGGGTTATTTATATTTTACTACCTTAATCTTTTTTGATAATTATAAAAAGGACCCTGATATTTTAGAATTATTAAAAAGGACCCCAAGGTTTTATCATATTAATAAAAAGGACCATTTTTCTGCCATCTGACGTCATTTTGAAAGGTTTTTGGGCCATCTGGTTTATTTTGATTTGATCTGGATTTGCATGATAATTGCCGTGAATATTTTTGGGTCACTGAGAATTATGATTTCTCTCGTTTTGAAAGGAAAGTCATTTTCCCTTATTTGCTGGAAATGGTCCTTTTTATTAATACGATAAAACCTCGGGATCCTTTTTAATAATTCCAAAACGTCAGGATTCTTTTTATAATTACCAAAAAGGTCAGGGTAGTAAAATATAAATAACCCTTCAATCAAAGCAAAATTTTTATTTATTTATATTAACTTTTTAAAAGAAAAATTTTAATTGTTGATAGAAGGTATACGATTTCTATTTTATAAACTTTTACTTCTATTCCCTATTCTTGATTTCGCTCTTGACTTTTAATTTTTTTTTTAAGCATCCTTTGCCTGTTTCAAATTAGTCTTGAAAAGAAAAAAAAAAAAAATTCTCTCCAACCAAATTAAATAAAAAAAAAATAAAATCTCTATGTCACTTTAAACCTTAAAAATGCTTGACCCATGACAAAAGCCAAAAGATTTGACGATGTGCCCATAGTAGAACCGAAAGGATCCGAGTTGGGTCAAAATTTGGAATTTGGCAGGTCCACGGAATGTAGCGGGCCCAACAAAGTATATGGACTTTGTCATGCTTTGAGCAGTTTGTAAGAGAAATGAAGGGGGAATTTCAGAGTGAGAAGGAGGAGAAGCAAAAAGAGATGAGGAAGAAGGAGGCTTAGGTAAGAATAGAGACAGAAAGAGAGAGAGAGAGTAAGAAGAGAGAGAAAAATATTTATTTTTTGGATACCTCTACATAGTACAACCTAATCACCTTTATACCTATTACAACATATACTCACATGTACAAGTATAACCACCTAACTAACAATGTACTTTCCTTCATTAAGTACAAGAATACTAACTAACAACATAACTCCTTGACTAATACAATTCATGACATTAGCTTCTCCTCAATAAATCCTTGACCTCAAGGATTAGGTAAAAAAAATCTGGAAATTGAGTTGTGATGATAGTGTAATCCTCCCAGGTGGCTTCATGATCTGCCATATTACTCCACTTGATCAACCACTGAGTCACAACAATGTTCCGCCTCTGCACTATCCTTCTGGCTAGGACTTGTTTAGGTTCCACCTTGAGCTCTCCTTGGGCTATAGTACTAAGGAATTGAGGAAGGACTAAAACTTGTTTTCCCACCTTCCTTTTGAGCTGGGACACATGAAAGACAGGAGTATAAGACACCCTTGAGGTAGCTGCAGCTTATATGCTACGGATTTCACTTTCTGTAATGCTAAGAATGGCCCATAGTACTTGGATGACAACTTTAGATGTCTTCTCAAAGCAGCAGTGCATTGTTTATAAGGTTGAAGCTTCAGAAAAACCCAATCTCAAGGCTCTAGAGTCATTTCTGATTCATTCAGGACTAAGCTTGCACCAAATGGTACCTAAGGTGCTGCAAGGTTGACTGTCCTTCTGACAGCCATTCACCCATAGCAGCTACTGCAGGTAAGGAGCTTGGTATAGTATCCAAGTGCAATGGAGAAGGTTCACAACCATGCATGGCCTCAAATGGGGAAAGTTTGAAGCTGTTATGGTAGTTTGTGTTGTACCAAAATTTTGCTAAGGACAACCATTTATTCTAGCATTTTAGTTTGTCCAAGTAGAAGCAGTGAAGATCTGTTTCCACACACTGATTTACCCTTTCAGATTGACCATCTGATTAGGGATGATATGAAGAGCTCATACTGAGGGTACTGCCCAAGAGACTTAAGAGTTCTTGCCAAAATTGACAAAGAAACACCATGTCTCTGTCAGAGACCATGCTTTTAGGAAGGCCATGGAGCTTGTATACATGGTCCATAAAAAGCCTTGCTACATGAGTAGCAGTGGAGGGATGAGTCAATGGGATAAAGTGTGAATATTTTGTAAATCTGTATACCACCACAAGGATTGTATCCTTTCCTTTAGAGAGAGGTAAACCATCTATGAAATCCATAGTGATATGAGTCTAACATTGTGTTGGAACCTTTAAAGGTTGCAGCAAACCAAGATAAGTTTCTGTTAATACTTGCTATACATCAGCTTTCAATTGAGGCCAAAAGAAAAGTTTCTTCAACCTCTGGTAAGTAGCATGTATACCAGAGTGGCCACCCACAGGTGAAGAGTGGACAGTAGTCACCAATTGGTGTCTTAGATTGTGGCTTTGTCCCACATACAATCTTCCTTTAAATCTCAGCACCACATTCTTAGCTGTATAGCCAGGGTGGCTATTAGGAGCAAGCAGCAGCTCAGCTAATAATCACGTACAAAGGCTATCATTTTCATAGCTCTTAGTAATCTCATCCACCTAAGTAGGGTGAATTACTGAATTAGTTAAAACATGACAAGAGTTGTCAAACCTTCTTGACAATGCATCAGCCACTTTATTTTCTCTTCCCTTTTTGCAAGTGCTGGTGTAATCTAAACCAAAGAGTTTATATATACCCTTCTTTTGAATGCTTCTAGTGATCTTCTATTCCAACAATAACTTCAGAGCATGATGGTCAATTTTAATGACAAAACACTCGGCCTCTAAATAGTGTCTCCATTTGGAAACAACCAATAAAATGGCCAAGAATTCCTTCTCATATATAGACAGCCCCATGTTCTTGGGACCAAAAGCCTTGCTTAGGAATGCACAAGGCCTATTTTGCTGCATAAGGATTGCTCCCATACCCTTGTCACTGGCATCAATCTCTAGTACAAAGGTTAAAGGGAAATCAGGTAATGCAAGGACAGAAGCACTGGCCATGGCAGATTTTAGCAAGGAAAAGGCTTCATCCGCCTCTTGAGTCCAGTTAAAACCAGACTTTTTAAGCTGGTCAGCGAGGGGCTTGGAAATAGCTTCATAGTTTCTTACGAACTTCCTGTAATAATTAGTGAGACCTAAAAAAAATCTCAATTCTTTCACAGTTCTGAGAGTGGGCCAAGACACCATGGCCTCAATCTTAGAGGGGTCTGTTGCTACCCCAGCAGTAGAGATTATCTGACCCAAGTACTCCACTTGGGCTTGAGCAAAACTACACTTGGCTTTCTTAACAAAGAGCTTGTGCTGTCAAAGCTGGCTGAGAACAACTTCTAGGTGTGTAACATGAGATTTAAGGGAAGTGTTGTACACCAGTATATCATCAAAGAAAATGGGAACATACTTCCTCAAAAATGGAGCAAAGACTTCATCCATAAGGGACTAGAATATGGCAGGGGCATTTGTAAGCCCAAATGGCATCACTTTGAATTCATAATGGCTATGATGTGTCCTAAAGGCTTTCTTGGGTATGTCAAGTTCATGCAGCCTCACTTGGAAATACCCTGCACTTAGATCTAATTTGGAGAAGATGGAAGCTCCTATTAATTCATCCAAAGGTCATTTACGTGTGGAACAGGGAATTTATTTCTATGGTGTTGTCATTGTGCTGCCTATAATCAACACAAAAGCTCATAGTCCCATCTTTGTTTTTAACTAATAACATATGTGAGGCAAAAGGGAAAAACTTGTTTGGATGATTAAGGCCTCTAACATTTCCTTAACTTTCCTTTCAATCTCATTCTTTTGCAAATAAGGGTATCTATAAGGCCTAATGCTCACAGGCTTAGCTTCCGTTTGTAAGGGAATGTGTGGTAATGGGATCTTGGTGGGGATAGAGCCTTTGGCTCTTGAAATACATCATCAAACTTTGCTACTAGTGTAAGAATAGAAGGAGGTATGGATGAATCATATACCTGATGAATCTCTTGCCCTTGGCCAACAGTAAGGTTGCCACTAGCTATTCCTCCTTTTTATGGCATAATCCTTGCAATTCCTGCCTAGATAACAACTTTAGGGTCCCTATTTCCTTTATTCCGGATAACTGCACATCCTTTCTATCTTTGATAAAGCTCAGTTTCAACTTATTGAAGTCCAGTGACATAGAGCGGTACTGCTTCATCCAATCTACCCTAGGAGCATGTCACATCCCCTAATCTTCACAACCCTAATGTGGTATGAGAAACTATGGCCTTGTGTCTGCCATTTGGCCAAGCATTGTTGCCTGCTCAACATGATTTGTCCATTGGCAACTGTAATGCCAAGAGAAGTTGTGTCCTCTAATGAAAATCCAGCTTCTCTAGCCAACCTAGGGTCTAGGAAGCTATGGGTGCTCCCACTATCCACTAGAATGACAGCAGACCTCTTATGTAAGTGGCTCAAAATCTTGATAGTGCTAGAGGGAGAACTACCAATGATAGCATGCACATAAACTTCTTTTACCAGTTCATCACAAGTATCAATAGGTGTTTCCTCTTCCATTTCAGACACTGGGGTGTGTTCAACCTTAGGGCTAGGGTCAAGGATCTCTGCAGCCTCCAAGGAATGTAAGGTTTGGTTAACACATTTATGGCCAAGGAAATATCGCTTGCTACATTTTAGCAGAGATCAAGGTTGTGTGTTGGTTGATATCTGGTCCAAATTTGTACTAATTTTGGGTTTATTAGGAGTTCGGGTTGTTATTGATTGAGGAATTTGAGGGATTTGGGAAAGGTTTAAGGAGGGCTTTGGCCTTTTGTATTTAGTTATAGAGGATTTAGACATGAGTTTAGCCTTTCAGTAGGCTTCTGAGAAGGATTTAGGCTTAAGAGCTTTGATCGGAGGCTGAATTTCACTGTCCAAGCCTGATATGTAAGAAGATAAGAAATAGCTTTCACTAAATGTAATATCAGTAGCCAACATATGAGACCCTAACTCCTCAAATTGCTCCTGATACTCATGGATTGAGCTGGCCTGTTTCAGTTTGTTGAACTGACTAAATATATCAGTTATCCCATTGTCTTCATACCTCTCATATAATTCTTCACATAATTCATCCCACCTAAGGCTTCCTTTATCCTTACTAAGTCCATCTAACCACACTTCAGTTTTATCATCTAGACGTACTGCTACTATGCCCAATTTCTCGGTTTCTGCCACTGGATAGAAGGTAAAATACCTTTGGCATGTTCTAACCCAGCTTTTAGGGTTTGTTCCAGCTAAAATAGGGAAATCAATCTTAAGCTTAGGAAGAGAATTGTTACTGCTATGGGAACCCTACGATTGAGTGACTTCAACATTTTCTGGACTAACCCCCAAAATTCAGGGCTTCCTTGCGTTACTCCTTCCAATGCATGCTCTAGATTCATGCAATTTTTAAAATAAAAAAAATGTAAAATTAAAAAAATGTAAAATTAAGGAAAAATAAACTCGTTGTGTACAAAAATTATTATAATTCATTGATGAATAATATAAGATACAAATACAATCCATCACAATATTTAATAATTATTGATAAAATATATGATATTAAATAAAATATATAATAAATAATAGTAAATAACGGTAAATAATGTAACAAATGTAACTACAACAGTTGGATCATGCTATTTAAAAGTACAAATATATTTATTACAAAATAAAAACAAGATATAGGCATACAGGTACAACAATACGAAATCAGTCTACTGGGGGGGTTGCTGTGCCGCCGTCTGACGTAGCGATAGTGTGGTCATCTTCATCCTCGCTCAATGAACCCAGCCTCAAGTTGTTTTACTCCCTAACCTTTGCGTGCATCCAGTCCTTTAAGCACAAGGATATCTCCAAGTTGGATGATGATAGCTTCGCCCTCTTCGTTCCAAGCAACCTGCCACCAAGACTAAACGCACACTCCGATGGTACTGGAGACACCGGACACATTAGTATATCACGTGCCATGGTGAAAAGCACGGGTTACTGGGCTTGGTTTGTACACCACCATTTTAAAATATCAAATTGCAGATTCACCGGTGTCGTGAAGAACTGGATCATCGGCGTCCACAAATAGTAATCTAACTCATCACTTGACGTGGGAGTTTTTGCTGGCGTGAATTGGTCCAATAGCGTCCACGCATATGACGACTGTGAGCTACTTCCACCAGATGTAGAAAATCCTACCGTAGTAGAAGTAGCTTGTGGATTATCAGATGATAATCTCCAAAAATATTGAGAAAATAAAGTGTGTAGGTCCTAAAAGGTTCAAAGACCTCAGTTTTCATCCATTGGTAATCTTTAAATGCGTCCCACTTTAAGGTGTTCCGAGGAATCCTTACGATGGCGAGGTTCATCGCTGTTTGCATATACCTGACGAATCTTGGGTCTTCGCCCTTGCTAAAAGGCTTTTCAGCCGCAATTACGTACCTAGCTAGCTCCCATCTATTAGTTTCCTGGGAGAATTTAAAGTTAGCAAGTGCACCGGTCGCTTGCTGTACTAACCATTGTTGGGCTCTTTCTAGGTCTTGGTCGGGGTGGGACCTAACTATATGTCTACTTAATGTGCCCGTCCCACTGCCGGGTGGATGACTAAAGGCCTTGGGTGGGTTACATAATTTACAAAAAGCTTTATTAACTTCCCTATCTAAGTTAAAATGCTTCCAGACTCCACTAGTACTACGCCTAGTAGTACTAGTTCTTGAGGGCTGTTGGGTTTCTGTGGTGGGTGTGGGTTCCTCTTTATTTTTTGAGTCATGACAATCCTACTCGTTGTAGGACTGTTGCTCAAAGTCCTAATCTATATTGTCAGTGTATGGAGATGATGGGCCTGGTTCTAGAAAAGCTCGTTCATATTATTAAGTTTGACAATTCTACTCCTCTTAGGTATTATAGGCGGTCATCGAGAAGAACTAGAACTCGAATGACCGGCTCTAGACGATAATGTGTTGTGTGCCATAATGATAATATTACTGATTAGTATTTTAAAAGTGCAACTATTAATGCAAAATTATGAAATTAGGTAGATAACTTAGGAGAAAACAAATAAAATTTCGATACTAAAATTACCAAAGCAAGCGAAGCGAGCTATGAAATTTGAACTTGAGCGAGATTCTACGAGCCGAACGCTTTGTCAACAATGAACTTTAGAAATTTAGAGTACAATATTGCAAGTAGAAGAAGTATGTAGATGGATGTATAGAGAGAGAAGAGAGAATGAGAGATTTATTTGTGAGGAAAACGAAATGAATGGGTTGGATATTTATAGATAAAAATAAAGTAATTTTTTTTATTAATTTGGAGGGGGAGCAACGGCTTCCCCTCAAACGGCTCTTTTAAGAGCCGTTGCCAACAGCTAGTTGCTTAAAGGGCTCGGGCCAAGGTCGGGCCGGGCCTCACCCCCATTTAGCGGGCCTTACCGGGCCTTTATCCATGCGGGTCGGGCCGTGCCGGGCCTTGGCCCATGCGGGTCGGGCCGGGCCGGGCCGGGTTACTGGCCGGGCTGGCCCACTGGCTTGAGGGATTGTTTTCAGATACTGACGAGTATCCTCTTCTTTGTGCAGTCTCTTCAACTCATTCTTAGGGAGGAAGGTGTATTTGCAAGGAAGCAACACCCTTTAAAGGATGGACAATTATGACCAAGAGATACCCTGAATGGGTGGATGGACTGATGGTGACTTATGGTGAGAAATGGAAGTAACTTCGCATGTATGAATCCATTAGGCTTTCTACCATCACCCTCAGGTATGACTTTCCCATTATAACAGCACTAACTTGCTGTTGGAATACCTATTATAATGCTTGTGTCCTCCCTAAGGCTTCTTAGGAATCACTCTAGAGCACATAGCGGCCCTAACGGGACTTTTTTCTGGGGGAGAAGAGTTGTCCCTCGATTCTTTTGTTTCTTCAAAAGTTGGGTATTTTGCCTCCTCCTTCACTGTCATAGACCTGCCTGGAGGTTATGAGTCTTTTATTAAAAAGTTTGTAATAGAGGACCATGACTTTGGGCAAGGTTCCAAAGAGAAGGAGGTGTGCTTCTACTTGTTTTGGTTAAACAAGTTTTTTTTTTTTCGTAAACTTTTCTAACTCACTCCTTAAGTTCCTCAAGACCATGGCCATTAACTTAGCTTTTAGTAATGGCCCTTTATCCTTGGGACCACTGTTTTTGGCCCAGGTATATGGTTGCCTTAGAGACATCATAGCCAAAACTTGTTCTTTTATCACCGGACTCACCCTGGTGTACAGACATATAGGCCTGGGTTGTTTGTCCCCAGGATTTGTTCATGGGTTGTTTGCCGGTCAATTTGGTATGGTCCTAAGATTTGTTATTTTATCACCAGAATCACCCTGGTGTAGAGACATATAGGCTTGGGTTGTTTGCCATGCAATTTGGTATGGTCCAAGATGTGCCATTTCTAAGCCTAAGGATTAAGCACCTCTGGTGGGCCAAGAGGACTTATCTTCAACCTGCCTAGCTTCCAGAGCTTCGTGCTCTAAACTAAGAAGCCAGATCCCTGTATGGGCATCCTGTGGCTTGTAGGTACATTCCCTGTGCCACGCCATGTTTTTCTGCTGGGTACCAAGCCTATTGGTCATCTTTGGAGGCCAAATGCACCAAGCAATATTTTATACCCTTTTCTGAGCTTGCAGGTCCCAGCTCAGGATGAAGCCAGCCAGTCATCATCAGGTCAACCCTACAGAAGGTACGCTCAGGTAAGAAACCTCTTCTAAAGCATATTTCAGTCTTTTTAGTGGTTTGAACAAAGACTGGTCTTTGTTCCTTTCTTGTTGCAGCAATTGTCCAGGCAACCCCTTGAAGTGCTAGGACTAGGAGCTTTACTCAAATGTGGCTAGAGGAGTCCCCTCCAGGCACCTCTTTGCCAGCCCTCGAGAATGGTGGCTCAAGAAAGAGGAAGAAAGATGTTGTGCCTCCAATCCTCCCTGCTACCGCAGAAGAAGAAGAAGAAGAAGAAGAAGAGATGCCCATCTCACAATTAGTGAAAAAGAGAAGAGCCAGATTCCTTGTACTAGAGGTATTGGCCTTTCTCAATTGATGTTCTCGTTTACCTTTATTAAAGCAGCTTCTAACATGGCCTTTTATAGCCACAAGAAGAGCCAACTCCATACGTCATGGAGATGCTAGATTCTCCCTCTTGAGAGATTGTACCAGAGCCCCATCAGGACACTGAATCATTAAGCTTGAGTACTAAAGACGAAGGTGACATGGTTGTCTTTGTTATGGAGCCAATTGCAAGCCACTTCCTTAAAGATGCTTCCTTCCCGGCTATCTTGAGCTAGGGGTTGTGCAAGCTCCCTTCCTACTTTTAGAAGGCCCAATCTCTACTAAAGACATTGCTGAAGGTAAAAGGTAACGGCTTTTCTGCTTTCCCAATTCTTGATGATTCAAACCAAGTTCGGTTCTAACATACAAGCCTTGTTCTCCAGAAGTTTCACTCGAGGAAGGTATATCAGTGGATGAAGAGCTAGCACTAGTGCAGTTTGAGATGCCTTTTGAAACTTCAAGGACAGACATACCATCAGAAGCTCCTCTGGTAGCTATGCCAATGGAAACCCCTTCTTTGCCTCAAACTGAGGCCACAGAGGTAAGGGCCTTTCTGTTAACCTTAATTGTTTTCCAAAGTTAAAATCTTGCCTAACTCTTTTGTTGTTAACCTTTTGCAAGTTATCTCTACTAGAAACATTCCTCCCTCAAGGATAGGGGGAATGTCTTCTCCTCTAGAGAAGTTTGGAGCAAGTGGTAGATTGGCTTTCCAATAACTGGACCAAGAATCTCCCAAACTTCAACGGTTGAGAGAAATCACACATCTCCCTGTTTTAACCTTGGCCAAGGGTCCACATTTCAGGAGGCCATTTCCTTGGTGAGGTCCCTAAAAGAAGATCCAAAAGTGGCTCCCTCTATTGACAGGGAACTCGAGGTCCTTGAGGAGGTGTTCATGAAGTGAACCAAGATGTCCCAGCCCTTCTACAGAGAAAATGACATCGCCAAGATGCCATTAGAAACCTTGGGCATTCAGCTAGGCCAGGTGGTTTGCAGTTGCTATTTGAAGAGCTCTAAGCAGCAAGAAGGATCCAGGACCATCAAGCTCAAGGGATTAAAAGAGGAGATGTTAAGTCACCTTAAAGAAGAGCTGTTGTCTTTAAGACAACAACGTGCCTCCCAAGGTTTAGCGGTTGAAGGACTCGAAGAGGCCACCATGGAGGCTCAGAGGATGAATAAATCTCTTTAAGAAGAACCACTTTCACTTGATCGTGAACTGAATGACACAACCATTCAGCTGTTTTCAATAAAGGAATCCTTAGTGAGGATTAGGACTCAACTCTTTTGATATTTTTAGACTTTGTAAAGAGATTTTAGCTCTACAAGTTACTTATTTGAAAATTTTCTTTTATATGTAAGCCATGTACTCCTTCCACAACTAATGAAATACGCATTTTGTTCAACATGTCTTAGATTTGTAGTTCTTTTTTTTTATTTTTTAATTTAAGGATTAGGAGGTTGATCCTCAAGACATTGGTACTGAAATTAAGCCCATAGCTCTAGGAATCTATGCTTAAGGACTTCTTTATTAGACTCCCAAATTGATGACATATATTTCCTTAAAAACCTACCACTGATAGGCCTTGGGTGAGTCCTTCCATCTAGGCCTTGGAGCAGATAGGCATTCCCTCCAAATACTTCTAAGACCATGAATGGACCTTCCTAGTTTGGGGACCATTTCCCAAAGACTTGATCCTTTTGGCCAATAGGTAAAACCACTTTCAGACGAGATCCCCTAAGTCAAAAGACCTGGGTTTTGACTTTTTGTTGCAGGCTTTGGCAACCCTCTTCTTTTGAGTTTCCAATTTATGAATAGCATTCAAGCCTTGCTTAGTCTAAATTAGTAAGCTCATCCATCGTGGACTGCTCATATTCAAGTTTAGAAAACTTTCCTTGATGAGCTAGTATAATATATTGAATTGTTATTTCCATTGGGAGCAGAACATTATGGCCATACACCAAATGGAAAGGAGTTGTCCAGTTGCATCTCGCTTAGAGGTTCTGTATGCCCACAGGGCATCTAGTAGCAACTCATGCCACTTTCTAGGATTATCCTCCATCATCTTTTCAATGTTGGCCTTCAAAATCTTGTTGGTTGACTTTGCCTGGCCATTAGCCTGAGCATAATAAGGTGTTGAGTTTAAGATTTCTATATTGAAACTTTTGGTAAACTCTTTAACCTCAGCCCCCTTAAACACTCTAGCCTAGTCCATTGTGATGGTTTCTGGGATACCAAACCTACATAGGACGTGTTCTTCGATGAACTCAATCACGTTTTGCTGATTGATATTCCTATATGGTTTAGCTTCCACCCACTTTGTGAAGTAGTCAGTAGCCCCCATAATATAAAAGTGCTATTTACTAGAAGGAGGGTAAATCTCCCCTATGATGTCCATTTCCCAACCCCTAAATGGCCATGGTTTGACAATAACATGCATCTCAGCTGCTAAGACTCTTGGCACACGTCCATGTCTTTGGCATGCTTTGCATCCCATGGCATACTTTATGCAATCATCCATCATCGATGGCTAATAGTAGCCATAACGCTTGATGAGTCAATGCATTTTGTTGCCAACTAGATGGGATCCATAGATATCCTCGTGGGCTCCTACCATTAGTAGCATTGCTTCATCCAAGTCAAGGCACTTGAGAAGTACTCCACTAGCGTCCCTTTTATACAACTTGCCAGACTCACCATCCAGATAGAATCTGTGAGCTCTCATTTTCATCTTTCTGTCCTTAATGTATTTTTGAGGGTTCTTGAAGTAATCCACCAAGGGCTTCCTCCAATCCTCTTGTTGACTTAGGACAATTTGATTAGTTTCATAGTATTCCAAGTGTCCACTTAGCATGTCTTCTCCTATGAGGATAGAGGACTTACTGAAATCGATGTCATGATCCAGAATCTTAGTCTTGATGACCATGGTTTCTTAACACCAAGTTCTAGGCAATTTGTACCTAGATGCCAACTAAGCCAAGTTGTTGGCTATCTTATTGTGTTCCCTGGGAATATATTCAAACTGCACACCATCGAATTTACCCAATAGCTTATGTTTTATTGATAGGTATTGATTTGAGGTATCACTCAAATATTAAAATTCCTCTTTTACTTGGTAGATTACTAACTACGAATCCCTTTCGATGATAACATTGAGGACTTGCATCTCCAGAAGAGTTTGAAGGCCAATTATCAATGCCTCATACCCTGCCATGTCGTTGGAACATTTACCCACCAAGGTGACAGACAATTTAGTGATGATCCTATCAGGGGATTCTTTCATGATTCCAACTCTAGCACATGAATTGGTCCTTAAACCATCAAAGAATAGTTTCTAAGGAACCAGTTCTACCATTAGAAGCTATTCTGGCTCATTGTTTAAGCCAGTATGGATGTCTGGGTGGTCAGCCAAAAAGTCGGCTAAAGCTTGTCCCTTTACCGATTTCTGTGAGACATAAACCAACTCAAACTGAAGTAGAGCTAAGCTCCATTTTTTCAGTCTCCCTCTCAAAAATGGTCTATCCAGCATGTACTTGAGGACATCTGTCTCGGAAACCACATATATAGTAAATGCCAAGAAATAATATCTCAATTTTATTGATGCATAAAACAATGACAGACACAATATTTCAAGTGGGGAATACTTTATTTCACATTTGTTTCGGCAATGGATAAGGT
The DNA here is from genome assembly GCA_018398585.1 of Simmondsia chinensis. NCBI lineage: Eukaryota > Viridiplantae > Streptophyta > Magnoliopsida > Caryophyllales > Simmondsiaceae > Simmondsia > Simmondsia chinensis. The sequence goes on from JAGTTD010000012.1 coordinate 23,578,290, forward strand.
AGAACACATCCTGTTCAAAACCTTGCTCGTTGTCTTATACAAGCAAACAATCAATAGATTCCTCAAAAGCAGAGACATAGATCTTCAAAAGCTTGCTTTGCTTTGGCGGAATAAGTATTAGCCGCCTAATCAAGTACTCCTTGATGGCCTTCGAATGCTGCTTGATGTGGCTCCTCCCATTTGAAGTCCTTCTTTAGACTTGAGTCTCAGCAATGAAAAGAAGACTTTTGTTTTCCATGTGACATTCATGATAAGAGATCTTAAGAAATTAACCTACCCAAGAAAGCATTAAAGCTCCTTTTATTTGAGGGAAGTTTGGTCTGTTGGATGGCCTTAGTCTTAAAATATCCACCTAGATATTTGGTGCACCAGAAAACCAAGAAAGTTTCCAGCTTGTATGCCAAAAGCACATTTTAATGTGTTCACCTTGAGGTTATGGTCCTCAACTTAAAAAACGCACTCCTTAAGTCCTCCAAGTGTTTGACTTGGAATTTTGATTTGAACACGATGTCATCTATATAGACTTCCATGGTATTACCAATGAGGCCATGAAAGAAGATGTTCATGGCTCTCTAGTAGGTGGCTCTGGCGTTCTTCAAACCAAAGGGCATAGCCACCTATTCAAACATCCTTATTGACCCAGGATACTTGAATGTTGTTTTGTGTATCCTTCAAAGCAATAATGATTTGGTAGTACCCTTAGTAGCCATCCATAAAGGACAAAACCTCATGCCTCGGGCCTGAGTCAATGAGCACATCAGCAATAGGCATTGGATACCAGTCCATTGGGGTGGCTATATTCAGATCTTTGAAATCAATATACCGTGATTTTGCCATTCTTTTTAATGACGGGAATAATATTTGTTAGTCACTCAACATATTTAGAAATTCTGATAAATTTGGCCTTTAAGAGTCTTTCAGTCTCTTCCTTGGCCAAATCAATGACTTCTTAGGACATCTTTTTCTGGGCCTGAATGATGGGCCTCGAGCCTGGCTTAATAGGAAGCTATGCTCAACCACTTTTCTCTCTAGGCCAGGGATCTTCAGATGATCCCAAGTGAAGCAGACCTTGAATTTGTGAAGCAAAGTTAGGTACTACTTTATGTGCTCCTCAGAAAGCAGAGTGCTCAAATAAGTAGGTCTTGGGTCTTCTGTTGGGCCCAAATTAACCTCAAGGAGGAGGTCTTAGACTTCAGCCCTTAAATCTTCCATTTTGGCTGGTGCTGCTCTTATGTCGGAGAGCTCCACCTCTTTTTCTTGTGCTATATAGACTTGGAAACCATTGAATGGCTGCTTAGTCCAAAGCTAAGCCTCAACAACTGGGCCACGAGCCTTGCTAATGCTGAGGTAATGGCTTCTTGGGCCATTATTGAGAGGTCTTGGTGCCTTTGCATCGAGGTTTCGAAGCGCCCTGACAGTCTCCTTCGTTGAGAAGGGCTCCCATGCATCCCCAGAAGTCAGAGTCTTCAGACTCAACATCCACCTAACCAACCTCAGGTTCAGTCAATGGGGATTATCGTGTCTTGTTGTTGAGCAGATTGTGGAGTGGTCCTTTAGACGTTTAGAGGTCCCATGCCATCTTCATGAATTTTGCCTCAATGCAGTTGAAGCAAGCCATAAATAGCCTATTATCTCCCATAACAACCTCATACTTGTCATGGTTCCAAAAGATAAGCAACTGGTGAAGTGTAGATGGAATACAATAATTGGCATGCAACCAATCTCTACTGAGTAAAGCATTATAGCTTGAGGTAGTTTCCACCACAAAGAAAGCTATCAGCTTGCTTAAGCCGCCAATAGTTAAGTCAATGGGGATAACTCCTTCGAATTTGGTAGTAGCTTTAGAAAAGCCACAAATTGTCACATCTAAAGTAACTAAATCTTCTTAAGACTTACCAATGAGCCCCAACATATATGAAGGCAATACTTTGATACCTGCACCATTATCCACTAAGGCTTTATTCACTAGAACGCTATCAAATTAGGCCATGATGTATAGGGGCTTGATGTTTGTTGCTGGTGTTAAGCCCATCAAACATCATCTTCATCATGTTAGGTGTGTCATCAGTCAATTTGGATGTTGTTAAAATACAAAGGGTTGAGTGTACCTTTAGTGGCCACTGCTTCAACCACAAGCTCCACTTGAGGCTCCTCATCCGATGCTATCACATCATCCTCAAGACCTTCTTGGGCATCGGCTGCCATGAATTCCAAGAGAAGGCGTAAGGCGGTTCTGACATCCACCTTTTCAGGGAGCGTCCCGAATTGAATGTGGATCCCTTAGTCTGCTCCCTTCTTAGGGCTGTCAACCACGAATGTATCTTGATACTTCTATTGAGGATTGCCATTGGCTAGCATGTCCGGTTCTTGCAGTTGGTCCTTAAGATCAACCTCTTGTGTTTGAGATTCCTCCATAGGCTGGGGAAAATCTTCTTTGTGGAGATCATTCTCGATGTTAGACCATGTTAGGTTGACACGGTCCAGAGGTTCGTTCTCAGCAGATTTCAAAACTAGGGGGTCCTTGGCAAGCTGGTCCCATCAAGACTCTCACCCTTGAGATGATGAGGAACTAGCCCATCTCTCGAGCTTCTTGGGAGCTGGCCCTTTTCTTGTATTAAGAAGTTTGGACTCAGCCATTGGATCATCAAGATCCATATGCTCGGTTTGCTTGCCCTTTTCGAACCCTGGCCTCTAGAAGCCTCATGTTCTCTTGTATTAAGCTTAATGCCCAAGTAACTGAAATTATGCTCCAAATAACTGCCTTGAGCCTTAGAACCACCTGTATTGCAGCCTTCCCGATTGCCCTTCGAGCTTGAGCTCGCTTCACCCCCTCAACCATCTGGAGCCTCGAGTGGCTAAACCCCTTGTCAAGGGTAACTACCATCTCAGGATGTTGGGCTCAAGATGTCGTTATCTTAGTACTTAAAGGCCTGAGTTCCCTCGAGAAGGCCTTTACATGCTGACCGCATGGCACTTTACTCAAAAAGGTGTCATCCCACCCCCATCGAAATTAGGTCGTAAACAACAACATCAACAGTCGTCCCTGGCAGGGTCTTGGGGGGAGGGGGGGTGAGATGTACGCAACTTTAACCCCTTCAGGGTGTGACCCCAGAGAGAGGCTGTGTCCGAGTACCCCCAACTCTAAAAAGTATGAAGCAAAAGCAACGAAACAATAAAGCAAAAGTAAGGCATCGAGCAACAAATCACAATCAAGCAAAGCAAAGAGCAAAGCACCAAACACTAAGCAGTAAGCACTAAGCACCAAGCAACAGTAAAGCAACAAAGATCATGGCGGCAACAGGCCCCAAACAACCACAGTATGAAGACTAGGGCGCTATGGGCTTGCTCTGTTGTGCTCCCCCTACCCTAAATTGCTACGTCCGGTACCCCTATTCTAGCTCGCCGCGCCGCTTTATCTATGGCCATCTTCTCATTTAGGTTCAGGTGGGTGAGGCTGTGTCTAATTGTCTCTATCCAACTCTTCTTTCGCCTGCCTCTACCTCTCCTCCCGTGCGTAATATGGAGTTGTTCGCATCCCTAACTAGTGCAGTGGCCGGTCTCCTCCTAACATGCTCAAACAATTTGAAAAGCTGCTTCCTCAGCTTATCCTTGAGTGGGGCCATGCCCAATTTGCCTATTATAACATCATTCCTAATCCAGTCCTTTCTAGTATGATCACACATCCACCACAACATCCTCATTTCCGCCACCTTGAACTTTTGTGTGTGGCACCGTTTAAGTGGCCAACATTCGGCACCATAAGACATGGCTGGTTTCAATACCGTCTTATAGTATTTTCCCTTTAGCTTGAGAGGGAACCTTCTATCGCTTGGGGTGATTTGATTGTGTTATATGAATTGTTTGATTATAAGAAATACTTTGAAGTATTATGATTTAATTGATTATTCAATTGAGATGTTGATACATGTGAATTAATTCTTTGTGCTTGTAGCCTTAGAATTAATTGATCAAGCAATAGTTTTCATATGAATGTTAATTAGAGCATATTTTCCTTATACTTTAGTTAGATAAGGTCAATAAGTAATAATTAATATTACGTAAGTTGAGCCTATTTTTTCTATACTTTAGTTAGATAAGGTCAATACGTGAAACTAATAATATTATCTTAGTATGTTGAAGCTTGTGGCTTAAACCACTACTCGTGTGACATTCAATAATCTCAATCTAAGAGTTAACGCAAGAGTAATTGGCTAATGATGGATTCAAAGCCCTAGGTTTCAATTCCATATCCTTTTTCCCAAGAAGTTAAATTTCTTAGATTAATTGTCGTTTGTTTTGATTAGTTAACATTCAAACCCTTAATTTTCCTTGAATTAAATTAGGTCATAGAATAGATTCACTCACTCTAATCCCTGTGGTTTGATGCTCTCTTGCCCTAAACTTCAATTAAGGTGTGTTTAGTGGATAGGGTACATATCAAATTTTGATTTACATAGAAAACACGTCAGCAAGCAACTTAGGTTGTGTTTCAAGGAATCTACTGCACAAAAAAAAAAAAAAAAGACTTTAGCAAAGCTGAATAAAATAAAAATCCTCTATAGCGAGGATTTTGATCTCTTAGGGGGAGAAGGGTTTTTTTTTTACAAAAAATAACTTGAAAAGGTGTCATTTTCACTTAACCAGCACAAACTTTTAATTTTTCAAAAAATCACCTCTAAAAGTTTAAAAACTTTCAATTAACCATCTTAAATCACACCGCTAATTGTTCTTTACTTGCAAGTAGGTTTTATATGGATTTTAGAATGCGCATTATGCATAACTTAAATATTTAAGGTGGAAAAACATTTTCAACTCCCTTTCTTCACCAAGGTTGGATCCCGCCTCTTTTAAGCCACCTCGGGATCAATGTTAGTTGGGGGGAGGGGCACGTGAATGCAATGTCATATTAACTGGTTTTAATTGATGTTTCATGTGCACTCAAAAAAAAAAAAAAAAAAAAAGCTAAGCTAAAACCCAAGTAGAAGTCAAATAGTATTTAATGAATAGTTATAATATGATTTAAGGTGATTGACTAAAAATTTTTAAAATTTTAAAAGTGATTTTCTAAAAATTTTACAAGTTATGATAATTAAGCCACAAATCATAGCCTTTTAAAATAATCAACAATTAATCTATACCAAAAAAATAACCCAACTCTATTTTCTAACAAAAAAACCCAACTTTGACTTTTCTAACAAAAAAATCGAACTCTATTTTCTAACCAAAAAAAAAAACAAACTCTAAAATTAATTTAAAAAAATATTGAATTAATAGCTAAGCATGGCGTGTGATATGACGCCGCGACAATATATATATATATATATATATATTATGTATTTTTGGTTTGGCTTGACTTTTTTCCCACCTAACCAAACTAAAAATATGTTTTTTGGATAATTGAGTACAACCCCACAAAAAGGCAACATCCTATGGCGAAGAATAAGTAAAACAACCAAGGAATACAACCAGAGAACTAAGGTTGCAAATGAGCCGAGGCGAACTGAACCACAGCTTGCTAGCTCTGCTAGGCTCGTCAACTAAATGAAATCAGCTTGGTATCGGTATCCTTTATCTTACCGAGCCGCATATTTGTGCTCAGCTCAGCTTGTTTACTAAATGAGATCGGCTCGGTATTGATATCATTTAGGCTTGATTATTTGGTGCGTAGGCTCGTTGAGTTTTGCCGGCTCATTGCGCTCATTTATTAGGCTTGTTAAACTCATTTATTAAGTTTGTTAAACTCATTTATAATTATTATTACCTCAAATAAAAATAAATTGTGTATGAAAATTGGAAATAAAAAAATATACATGTAGCTTAATTTTGTAATGTAGACATGTGAGCCAATTATCGAGCCGGATTATGTGAGCTTCGAGCCAAATAGGCCTTGTTTAGATTTTGCTCGTTTATTTAAACGAACCGCCCTTAAAAGAGTCGAGTAGGCTCTGAAATTGGCTTAGACGAACTCAAGCCGAGTCAAACTGGCTCGAGAGTCGGTTTGGCTCATTTGTAGCTCTACAGAGAACAAGCTAAACCAAAAATATGCAAAAGAAAAATATACTGTTGGAACATCACAATTCAGTATTTTTAAATAAAATTTTTAGAGTTGAATTATTTTTAGAGTTTAGTTATTTTTTGGTAAAAAATGTTAGAGTTGAGTTATTTTTTAGTAGAAAAGTTAAAATTAGATTATTTTTTATTTATTAATATATAATTAGATTATTTTTAAATTAATTATTGTAAAATAATCTTATGTAAAAAATCCAACCAAGTAATACTACTGAGAGCTAGGGGTGTAAACGAATCAAACGTTCAATGAACTACTCGTGTTCGAAATTGATTAAAACTCGTTCATGTTCGTTTTTGAGGCTCGATAGCTTATCGAGCCGAGTTCGAGCAGGCTCGATAAGACTATCGAGCCGAGCTCGAACAGGAGGGTGTTCGGATCGTTAATGTTCACGAACAGCTCGATAAGAGCTCGGTAACGGCTTGATAAGAGCTCGGTAAAGGCTCAATAAAAGCTCGATAATAGCTTGATAAAATGCTTCATAGCAGCTCGATAAAAGCTCGTTAAAGCGCTCGATAAGTGCTTATCAAAAACTCGCTAATAATAGCCATAATATATAATGAATACTTTGTACCATATATTTATGGCATATATATATATATATATATATATATATATATATATATATATATATATATATATATGTATCTCCCGCCTAAAGAGGGCCTGGGGGGTGGATGTATGCAGCCTTCTTTCAGGGAGCTACCCCTGAAGAGAGGCTGTTTTATATATATATATGGCGCAGCTAGAATGAGAATGGAAGTTTCGTAAGAATATGACAAAATTAAATCTACACCGTTAGATCTTAAATTTACCTGTTTAAGTTTTTACCTTTAATAAAAAAAAATAATCACCAATATTTTTTCTCTTTCTTTTTTTTTTTTTTAACATTGCACCAATTTTTTAACCTTTTAAGCTTTTACTAATTTTTTGCTCTCTTTCTCATCCTTTTTTAATATTTTATCAAAATTTTCTCTCTTCCCTCCTGTTTTCTTATTAATTTTTTTTCTCTCATTTCCTTTCTATATTTACAATTTAATTTTCTCTCTTTTCTCACATGTTTAACCTTTCTCTAGTTTTTTTTGCTATTTTTTTAACTTTTTACTATTTTTTTTCTCTCTCCTTTTCTATATTTCATACAACACCCCAGTTTTTTTTGGGAAATCGTACCAAATAAACCCCCCGGCCCCAACTTATACTTTTTTAGACCTCATTAACCTTAAATAACCCTTTTTAGACTAAAATGTCCCTCCCTCTTCAAAATCTCACCTGTACACTCTTTCCTTCCCCTTCTCTCTCTTCATTTAATGCAAGGCGGGTAAAATGACACTTTTTTGACTTTTTCTTTTCACTTTTTTCCCGCCTATTTGTCTTCCTCCTCTCATATCTCATTCTCTCTCTTTTTTTTGAACAGAGATATCTCATTCTCTCTTCTTTCTTCTTCTTCTATTATTTTTGAATTTTTTTGTCAAAAAAAATAATATTATTTTCAAATTTCCGAGCTCCATTCTCAACGTCTTACATGTTTCCTCGTCCTACTTGGGCCCTTGGGTAGTTGTTTGTGGTGGCTTTGGAAGAAGAAGAAGGCTTTGTAAGATCGGGCTTGAAGCATTGTGGCATTGCGGTAGGTTCAAGGTTGAGTCATTACACATTTCAAGGTTGGTAAAATGATCATTTCATGCATTTGTTGTTAATGGGTCTCTATCATATGAGATTGGTGTGTTACAAGTCATTTATGGTGCATGATTGGTGTAAATGGTGTATTATAATTTTCTTTTGGTGTGTTTCAACTCATTAATGGTGTATGATTGGTTTTAATGGTGCGAAATCAACTTGTTTAGGTGTGTTTCAAGTAATTAGTGGTGTATGATTAATCATACACTGTGTATGATGCGTTATAATGGTGTAAAATGAACTTATTTAGGTATGTTTCAAGTAATTAGTGGTAAATGACTTATCATACACAATGTATGATAGGTTTTAATGGTATAAAATTAACTTTTGCAAGGTTTTTTCAAGTAATTAGTGGTATAATGGTATGAAATCAACTTATATAGTTATGTTTCAAGTAATTATTGGTGTATGATTAATCATACACTGTATATGATGGGTTGTAATGGTGTAAAATAAGCTTATATAGGTATGTTTCAAATAATTAGTGGTAAATGACTTATCATACACAATGTATGATAGGTTTTAATGGTATAAAATTAACTTTTGCAGGTTTTTTTCAAGTAATTAGTGGTATAATGGTGTAAAATCAACTTATATAGTCATGTTTCAAGTAATTATTGGTGTATAATGAATCATACACTGTGTATGATGGGTTATAATAGTGTAAAATGAGCTTATATAGGGATGATTCAAGTAATTAGTGGTAAATGACTTATCATACACGATGTATGATAGGTTTTAATTGTATAAAATCAACTTTTGGAGATTTTTTTTTCAAGTAATTAGTGGTATAATGGTGTGAAATCAACTTATATAGTTATGTTTCAAGTAATTATTGGTGTATGATGAATCATACACTGTGTATGATGGGTTATAATAGTGTAAAATGAGCTTATATAGGTATGTTTCAAGTAATTAGTGGTAAATGACTTATCATACACAATGTATGATAGGTTTTAATGGTATACAATCAACTTTTGTAGGTTTTTTTCAAGTAATTAGTGGTATAATGGTGTGAAATCAACTTATATAGTTATGTTTCAAGTAATTATTGGTGTATAACATATCATACACTGCGTATGATAAGTTTTAATTGTATAAAATCAACTTATACAAGTGTGTTTCAAGTAATTAGTGGTGTATGACTTATCATACATAGTGTATGATGAGTTTTAATGTGTAAAATCAATATTTGCATATTTTTTTCAAGTTCTGCTGGTATACTAGTGTAAAATGAACTTTTATACGTGTGTTTCAAGTAATTATTGGTGTATGATGAATCATACACGGTGTATGATTAGTTATATTGGTGTAAAATCAACTTATATTGGTGTATTTGAAGTAAATAGTGGTGTATGATCAATCATACACGATGTATGATTGGTTATATTGGTGTAAAATCAACTTATATTGGGGTATTTGAAGTAAATAGTGGTGTATGATCAATCATACACGGTGTATGATGAGTTTTAATGGTATAAAATCAACATTTGCATATTGTTTTCAAGTTTTACCGGTATAATGCTGTAAAATCAACCTGTATAAGTGTGTTTCGAGTAATTATTGGTGTATGATGGGTTATATTAGTGTAAAATCAACTTATATTGGTGTATTTGAAGTAAATAGTGGTGTATGATCAATCATACACAGTGTATGATGAGTTTTAATGGTGTAAAATCGATATTTGCATTTTTTTTTCAAGTTTTGCTGGTATAATAGTGTAAAATCAACTTTTATACGTGTATTTCAAATAATTATTGGTGTATGATGGTTTATATTGGTGTAAAATCAACTTATATTGGTGTATTTGTAGTAAATAATGGTGTATGATCAACCATACAAGGTGTATAATGAGTTTTAATGGTGTAAAATCAACTTATATAGGTATGTTTCAAGTAAATAGTGGTGCATTATTAATCATACACGATGTATGATGAGTTTTAATAGTGTGAAATCAACATTTACATGTTTTTTTTCAAGTTTTGCTGGTATAACGGTGTAAAATCAACCTTCATAAGTGTGTTTTAAGTAATTATTGGTGTACGATGAGTTATACACGGTGTATGATGCGTTATATTGGTGTAAAATCAACTTATATTGGTGTATTTGAGGTAAATAGTGGTGTATGATCAACCATACATGGTGTATGATGAGTTTTAATGGTGTAAAATCAACATTTGCATTTTTTTTCAAGTTTTAATTGTATAATGCTGTAAAATCAACCTTTATAAGTGTTTCGAGTAATTATTGGTGTATGATGAGTCATACACGGTGTATGATGATGTATATTGGTGTAAAATCAACTTATATTGGTGTATTTGAAGTAAATAGTGGTGTATGATCAATCATACACGGTGTATGATCAATCATACACGGTGTATGATGAGTTTTAATGGTGTAAAATCAATATTTACATGTTTTTTTCAAGTTTTGCTGATATAATAGTATAAAATAAACTTTTATACGTGTATTTCAAGTAATTATTGGTGTATGATGAATCATACACGGTGTATGATGGGTTAGATTGGTGTAAAATCAACTTATATTGGTGTCACTACAAAAAAAATGACCTTTAGTATCGAAAAATTTAGTATCGGATATGTGAGCCGATACAAAAAGTCATTAATTGTATCGAATACATGCTACTGATACTAAGGTTATGGACACTTAAAGCAACATGGTTGCGCATTGTAGCGGGAAAATTGTTATTGCATCGAAAAATTTTGTAACCGATACTAAAAATTCTATAGTATCTAAGGTTTTTCGATACAATTGAGTTGTTATCCTATTGTATCGAATATTTTATGATACTAGACTATAAAATATATATTAGAGCCGGTTCCCAAAATAATGCTTAAAAATTATAAAAAAATCAAGGAAATAATGCTGAAAATAAAATATTTACTTAACAAAAACTGCATTTAAAAAATAAGATTATATTTAAATAAAACCGCATTAAAAAAAGGCATTTATTTTCAGATAAACCCGCGTTTACTTAACGCGGCTTATGTACGCAACAACGTTTAAATAAAATTACATAAATAAAACCGCGTCTGACGGACGCGTTTTAGTCGATACTAAACCGCGTCTTGTAGACGCAGTTCAGCATAAAACCGCGTCTTGAAGACGCGGTTTATTGTGTCAGATCATATCTTATTTATGCAATTTGGAAGCTTACACACGCAAAGCAAAGTCATTCCTCCATTTTCACTGTCAGCTTTGGTCTTCTTCTTTCCCGCTCAAATACTACTCAAGTTTTATTTATAATATTCAAAATTTTTCTCTTAAAATTTAACTTTAGCTCTTCTGCAACTCTTCTTCAACAACGAATTTAACACTTGAATATTATAAATTTTTGCTTCATAATCAATCTAAGAGGAAAAAACAAAGATTGGAGTTCTACAGTGTTCAGATAAGTCATATTATTATAATTTTTATCTACTATTTTTATTAGTGAAGCAAAATATTACGTAAAGAAAAGAAAACATATAGTTGCTGCTATGCTACTGAGTATGATGAGTAGATATAGATGTTTTTGAAAAAAAGATGAAATTGTAGATCAGGGTGGGGTTGAGATTTTGTGTAATGTTTTTGGAAGTTTTGGAGTATGTTTTTGTGTGGATTGTATGTATCTGTGCCAGGGCAAATGGATTTCTACTTTTCCTTGATATGTCTTATGTCTGTTTTTTGCTCTCGGGTCCCTGATTGTTGGGGCGTTGCTTTTTTATTGAGCTTTTGCTCTTTCTTTATCAAAAAAATATAGTTTATTTTCTTTTTTATGGTTTTATTATTTTTTATTGTAATATGTAGTTTTAAAACGAAAATCTGTTCATGTATACATACTAATATTATACCTTTATAGAGTTTATATGTAAATTCTAATATCTACTTTTTCAAAAGAAATGTAATATATATTGATTTTTGAAAAAATGTTATTGGTGTTTATTTAATATATACTTATATTTAATAATATGTATGCATAATATGTAAAATATATAATATATGGTATTTCTTATATTTTTATAATTTAAAATTTTTTAATTTTATATGGTATTTCTGAGATAAAAATTTGTTAACTTATATATTTAATATTATTTTTGAGGCAATGGGATTATTTTTGTTGTATTTGGAATATTATAGTACTATATTGTTTATATGATTAGTTGCACCATTTGTGTTTATACTGATTTTTTCTTTTGTTTAGAACAATGGGTTTATTTTGGCATGAAAGCCTTGGATTTGGTGGAAGTAATTATTGAAAAAAGAACTTGGTGGATGTCACAATAAGTCTAAGGATTTAATTTGGCTAATTTGTTGATGTGGTCATATGAATTTTATTTTTTGGATGATATTGTATGTAATATGTCAATATTTTTATTTTATACTATATAACTTCTAGACTATTTTCAGTGAGTTAAATGACTTCGAAAGGGCTTTAGTATTGTATTGAAATTTTTTTTTTGGGTCTTTGAATTATATTTTATATCATAGGTTGACCATGTTGTATTAAAATCTAATCAAGCTCGTTAATGAGCTCAGCTCGATAATGCAAATGAGCTTGATTAGGCTTTACATAAATAAGGAGCTCGATTGGGCTCGATTACAAAAAAATAGCTCGATTAGCTCGGCTCGTTAACAAGCTCGACTTGGCTCGTTATAGTTAACAAGCCGAGTCGAGCCGAGTATCGAACGTAATAGTTCCTTATTGAGCCGAGTTCGAACATAGATTTAAAAGCTCGTTTAAAGCTCGGCTCAAACTCAAACTCGTTGAGGCATATCGAACTCGAGTTCAAATAAGATGGTACTCGGCTTGACTCGGCTCGGCTCGTTTACACCCCTACTGAGAGCCAAAACCCTAAAATTGCGGGGTAAATTACCGCTAAAATACGTGGCGTCCGATCACACGATGAGATATGCCACCCTCCGATTGCTTCTCTCCTCTGTCTTGCCCTACCAAATTTCCCGCCATTATTCCATCAAGCCAACAATCTCTCACTTGCATTCTCCACTTATCTTGAGGATGGCGCCTACCCCCAAAACCCTTAAGGATTTCTTCCCTCAACCCAACCCCAAGCGCCTCAAAACCTCCGCTGCGGAGGATAGTGGTGCCACTCCGGCTCGCGATTATTCTCCGAAGGATGGCAGTTCGTCTGATACTTGGCTTAGTGGCGAGCAGAAATCGAGGATGGAGTTCAACAAGTCTCTGGCTAAGTATAGAAGGAATCTTAGGATTTGTTCCCAGAAAGTCCTGAATTCTAAAGGTGCTCATAACTGTATGCAAATGCTTACCAATTTTTTTAGCGAATGTGTAATAAGTAAGGTAAATTATATTCTAGTACCTTGAATGTATTCATTTTTTAGTTCAATAATTTTTAGCTGAGTTACGTGTATTTAATAAAATAATTTAAATTGTAATATGAAAGCGTATAATATAGGTCCCCTCATCCAACTCTTTTTCGTTTGAAGTGTCATGGCATTGCATTTCGAGTGTGGAATGTGGGAAATAGCAAGGAGATGATGGAGTTACCAACAAACAAGAACGAGTTTTGGACTTTTTTACATCGTTGTATGGACTCTTTTTTAACAAAGTTGTTGGATTTTGGGTAGTTTCTTTTAATTTTGTTTAACTTGTAAAAATTCCTCAATACCATGTAGAAAGATTAGAAGTTGGGGAGTCTTGTTTAAATACCCCCTTGTCATTGTACTTCACAAAGTCTTCTGAGCCTAGAGAGGGCATGGTGGGTTGCGCATCCCTGCCCGGCCGGTGCGGAGCGGCGCGGTTCAATGCGTCGTGGTGTGCACCTTTTTTAATCTGAATTTTTATTTTTAGGACCATTGTATTTATTTAAGTTGTTGTAAACGAACTCAAGGTGAGTTCACGTCGATGGATAGTGCTCGAGGCCTTTGGCTTGAGCTTGAGTTGTCTGTCTTAGTTGACCTCAAGGGTGCTACCTCGAGGGCTGTCCCTACTCTGGGTCTCGAGGCTCGAGGCTCGAGGCTCGAGGCTACAAGCTCGAGCTCGAGTACCCGTCTTTGATTGTGTCAACTCCCACTCTTTCCATAACCGTTATTGCCTTAACAGAAGCCGGATTTTTAGCATCCCATATCCGACGGTTTCCTTATTTAAGCCAGATTCTTAGGCACGATGTTTTTCCTTAGCATGCAAATTTTTCTTATATTAATACTGCACCTTATTGAGTCGTTGAGTACATGGATTTTCCTGAATATAATTCTTCTTTTTTACGGCTCTCTTTCTCTCTTAAAATTATTCTCTCTTCCATTATTGAGCAAGTTGAGGCGTGCTCCAGTCCATCTCGCCGGAGTACATTGATGAGGTGGGCGCGTGTTAACGTGGGCATCAGAGTGCCATTAATCCCATTGTACCTTTGTGGGGGCATAAACGACTTAAGGCAAAGGAGTTCTCCACAGCGCTGCAATTCTTCGATCTTTTCTTTCCTTACTGTTTTATTCCCTTACGTCATTTTTTACTGTTTGGCTTTGTAACCCTCGAACATACTTTTGCTATATTGAAGTTATATTTTGATCACTCATTTACCCTATTTCACCAACAAGTTTGTAGACTAAAATGTTAATATACTATAGTTCAGGGTACTAATATTGCAATTTATCCTAATAAGAATTTAATTATTGATATTTACCTCTATGTTAATAACATCATATGCATATGCGCCAAAACTGGGCCAAGCTCGCCAAAATTTAGCTTGGCCTATTTCAGTTGAGCTGAATTTAACCTGGTAAATTATGGGCTAAGTTTGCCTAGTTTGGGATCATTTTTTTTTGGTGCGAAATAGTGTAAAATGCGGCAAATTCTATATTTGTTTTTTTCTTAAACACAACCCATGAGAAATAATCAAGACCCTTAAAGATAATTGCTCATTTTCATGCTTGAATAAAATGTTTGAGGGAATTGGGATGCAAGTATCATGGTTATTCTCTTCTTGCAATTTGTTTCCCTTGTTTCTCATCTTTGTTTAGCGGCAAAGTACTACGAAGGTTGAGGCCTTATCAGAAGAGGTTCTAAATTTAAATTTCAATGAAAGTGAAGACAAGCACAGAAGATCTCATTTATATATTTAGAACTTTGATGTCTACAATTATTTTTAACGGTGGAATTTCATAGAAAGTGATGATGGGCATACGTGCTGTACTTGTTTGAAACATCAATTATAGGATTCTAGGATTATCATTGTCATGGAAGTCAATTATATTCAACAAATAATTTGCTTTTAGTAGATGGTGATAGCTTTTGATTTTGGTACTTGCTAACTGTTCTTCGTTTGAGTATTTTTTAGCAAAAATATATGGAGAGTTATTATGTTTGACAAAGGAATGAAAATGATATAATATGTAAGAAGAGCAATATGTTATAAAAAACGAACAAGAAATGACAATATGTTTAAAATAAGAATATGTTGTGAAATTTCATGTTACTCATGTTCCTTTTTTTCCGGAAACATGTTTGTCTTTCTTATTTTTTTCCCCCCAAAACATTATTCTTCATATGTTTATAGTAAACCTTCTTGTTCCTTTTCTCGTGCTTTCTTTGATAATTGAGGGAATATTCATGTACATGTATCAGCGGAAGGAGGCGGTGGCTATGTGAAGCTAGAAGAACTTCTAGTGGAGGAGACGTGGTTGGAATTGCTGCCAGGGGAGTTCCAGAAGTCTTATGCACAGAGTTTGTGCAAATTTGTCGAGAGGGAAATATGTAGTGGCGGTGCACCTATATATCCACCTACCCACTTGATTTTCAATGCTCTTAACTCAACTCCATTTGATAAAGTTAAGGTTGTCATCCTTGGGCAGGTACTCCTTGAGATATGCTTCTTGATTATAATAGAAAGTCAAGTTTGTTCCCTTGTAATATGTATACATTGTCAATCCTGGTTATGTGTAGATTTTATGTAGGTATTTGGTGTTTGAGTATCCATGAGCTTGAGAGAGAGAGAGAGTTGAGCTGTTTTTGCTTACAAGTTCGTAGGAGCTAGTTTTGATGTAATTGCTAACCCCAGTGGTCTCAGTCAAGCCAATTTTAGCCTTAATGAGGTGAGTTCTATCCCAAAGGAGCCTAAGCATGGATGAGCCTAAACCACCAAGCTTAGTTTAGAGCTCGTTGGACTATAATTTCGACCTCGAGTTCAATTGAGCCAAGTTGAGCTCAGCTCAAAATTTTTATACTTAGTAAGCTTTGAGCTGAGCTAAGCTCGAACTTAGAGTTGTGATGCTCAATGAGTTTTGAGTAGAGCGAATTGTCGATCAGTTGAGCCTTAAGTGTGATGAGCTTGAGCTTGAGCTCGGGTTGGCTCGAGAGGTGGAGAGAGGGAGAGGAGAGTGGGAGAGAGGGAAATAGCTAATTCAGGTGAAAACTGGAATTATTCATTTGGCAAATATCCAAAATCTGAGACGGCATCAGATCCCTTAGCCCGTCCCCAACTTGTAAATATCTCCTTTAACTAGTTGATCTAGACAGCATCTCAATCGTGCATTTTGCTTCCCTGTTTCTCTAAAATCCAAGAGAGCATTAGATCGAACCCTATGCCTTATTTGGGCTACGCCCTTCATTCTATATATTTGTTAAATAACCAATTCATTTAGCATTTATTTTTTGTTTAACTGAGTTTTGGTTAGACACTGCTTTACATACTACATTAAGGGATTTTGGGTTTGATGTATTTTCCAGAGCCATAACCCGCCCCGCCGCGCCCCCCCCCCCCCCCCCCCCCCCCCAAATAAAAAATATATATTCAAACAGAAAAAATTAAGTGTACCCACTGAGACATATGCATATATTGAATGTTTGATGGCAGCTCTGAGCATGGAACCGAATTGTTGTTCCCAATTGTGTCGTGTTTGTGGTTGTAGTGTCGTGAAGTGAGTTGGAACTGGCGTTATGTAATGGATTGTGCAACACTGTTTGGTTTTTAAAGGAATATGGGGTTTGAAGCCTTATGTTTGTAAGAGTTTGAATTAATAGCCTTACACTCACTCATTTTATACCCTTTAAAAATGTAAAACATGTTTAAGCATCTTTGATAAATAAAATGTATCTATGCATTATGTAGAGCAATACAAAAAAAGTATCATTATATAACCACCAATCACATAACATCTAGCTAAATATTCGTTATGTAATTGTTGTTACATTACATGACTACCTTTATTTGATTTCATAGTTTTTATGGATTTGGTGAACTTTCTTCATGCTTTCATTTGTTAGGATCCGTATCATGGACCAGGGCAAGCAATGGGTCTTGCTTTCTCTGTTCCAGAGGGAATCAAGATCCCATCAAGTCTTTTAAATATATTTAAGGAACTGCAGAAAGACATGGGATGTTCTATTCCATCTCATGGGAATCTCGAGAGATGGGCTGTACAGGTGAAAGTCCATTTTTACTGGTTATCTCATCTTTCGATTAGCATCCTGCTTTTACTTTAGTATCAATTCATTTTTTTGTACATTTACTTCGAATTACATTTATGGTCAGTTATTTGAAATCTTATTGTTTTCCCCTTTTCAATATTCATCAGTCTTCCGTCGAATAGGGCCTATAATTAAATATTCTGCCCTTACTTTTTTGCCTGTGATACTCTTGTTGATACACATTCTATTCGACCAATGGCTTTTTAAGCATTGTTCTGTAGATACATTAATCCATTGATTGAGGTTCCATTTGGTTAGAGGAAATTTTTTGATAAAAAATATTTACCCTTGAATTATCTTAAAGCAAATGTAGATTTTTTGTCAAAGTTATCTTTTCTTTAGTTTGAAAATAAAATCCATGTCATACAACGTTGTGTGGGATTGGTGTTCAACTTATTTGAGATTGAACTTGAGTGCAAAGAATATGAGCCTTGGGGTGGATCGCGAGGGGTAGTGGAGGAAAATGACTGTCTCTTTTATGGAGGATGTTAATTGCTCTCTATGAGGATGGTTTCTCAAATTATTTTACGACTTATTAATGAAAGCAAACAATAACCATTTGGCGAAAGAAGACTTCCTCAACAATCAAATAGGGAGCCGAGGTATTGAGCAAAATCTTGTCAACATATTTATACAGTATACAAAAAAACTTTAGATTTGGGATATGTTGTATACCTAAATCTTCTCCTTCTGAATTACTTTCATGTTATGATTCAAACCTCGGGAAATTTCATTGATGCTGCTTGAAGATCTATCTATAAGTTGATTGATAGATCCTTGTTCTCCTGCAGGGTGTTTTATTGCTTAATACAGTACTTACTGGTAAGGCCTTCAATTCATTACAAGTGTTGTATGCGCAATCAAATGATTTTTATTCACTGTCAGTTTTCCCTGAGGACTTTATTCTCCATAATGTTTGATGTTGCAATACAGTGTCTGAAAAAGGATAGTACCACAAGATGAGAGATCATAATTTATGTCTTAAGTGTATAGTTTTCGTTGAATTTCACTGAGGTGAAGACACTTATGCTCTATTTTGCAATGCCAGGTCTTTCCTAGTTAACGGTGTTAAAAAGCTCTCCAATATTTTGTCCAGCTCGGGCTCAACTAGAAACTCATTTTGCCTTGAGACCTCGAGCTCGGACACAACTCCACTGTCCACTCTACTAAGCTCGAACTCGACTCATTGAGCTACGAGCTAAGATTGCCTATTTTTGGCTCATTGAAGTTCAATCCAAAACTCGATTTGGCTTAAGTTTGGTTTAGTTAGGCTTGAACTGACTCAATTAGGCACATATTTAGGCTCATAATTTATACTATGATTTCCTCATTTAAGTTTGTTTAGGCCTACAGTCCTCTGAGCTTGAGCTTTATTAAGCTCAGGTTGAACTGGTTAGCTAAACGAGCTAGTTGAGCTTGGTTGAAGCTTGAAGCGAGCAAAGCCTTTTGAACTTTAGTAACGAGCTAGCACGTGGGGGGTGCTTATGAGCTGGTTTATGATATTAGCAAGTAATACAGTGCAATTATATGTGGTTTATACTGTATCCATGTATCATGATCATGGAATCAAATTGATGTTATTACAGAATGTTACTTTGTAACAGCCTCTAAAATACAATTATATTGTATTTATTATTGAAAAATATTTATAAATATATCTACATGTTACAAAGGATGGGTAACCTCCTAGGAAGTCCTTGTGTTGCCAACCCTATAAGGTTGGGGGTCCTCGGAAATAGCCTCTCGGCAGGGTTACACCCTGAAGCGGTAAGGCTGCGTATATCCATCCCCTCCAGACCCCGCGTAGGCGGGAGCCCTTGAGACACTGGGGCTGTTGTTGTATTTACATGTTACAAAGCTATCAAAGGTGGTGATTGTATGACTATTTTTTCAATATTTTAAAAACAACGCTTAAAAACAACTTATTTTACTTTAAAAATTCAAATTTGATCGCTGAGACTCTTGTTACACAACATCCGTGACACCCCACTTCCTCAACATTGCAATTTCAACACAACCACAAACTGCGGTTTAGTTCTATGGTTATGATGATAAATCATAGAAGACATATTTGCCTGCTAAGCAACATATTTGCCTCCTATTGCTGTTATATATACTAAGCCTGTTCCATACGCTGCAGTTAAGAGTCACCAGGCCAACTCTCATGCTAAGAAAGGGTGGGAACAATTCACAGATGCTGTTATTAGAAGGATTTCAGAAAATAAAAGAGGAGTTGTCTTCCTTCTTTGGGGTAAATCTGCTCAAGACAAATCCAGGTTGCGTATATTTTACTAGATCATTCATCACTTTCTATGATCTCTACTATTATCATGAAATCAGATGAAGTCATTATGTTATGTAACAACCATTATATACAGGATTTTAAGCTACTTCCATGATTGGCATTGGCTTTGTGCAGTCATGTCAATAATGCCTTTACAACATTCTCAACTGTATCTGCCATGTGATTGATGATAACACTGTAGACATTTTTGGGTTGGTTATGACATTGAAAGCATTCACTTATGCTATTTGGTTCTCCACCTTCTAACTTAGACTTTGTTTATCAGACTGGGACTAACGGGTCGGACCGATACAAAGAATAATAAAAACCCAAACACTGAGAGGGTCAGATCATATTATAACCGATACAAGTTTGGGTTTTGGTCCAGACTGATGAAGTTTTTAGTCTGTTAAGCATTCCAAACCTGGACACAATGGTACAGGACCAAAGATGAGTGTAGATTCAAGTGAATGATCCAGAGATTGGACCAAGTTGCAGCTAGCCTGGTCTGATTTTGAACTAAATATTCTGTCCGGGTTTTTATTCTAGAACTGGATACCCGTATCTGAAATATTTCTTCAAGAAGCTTGCATTTTGCTGTCTTCTTCTTTAGACAATTTTTTGTTCTTTCTCAAAGGCCGTATAAGGATTGGGGCTGATGCGGATGTAGATAGCCCCTCTTGCATGTCTTACTGTCCAGCATCCCCTTAGGGATTCCTGTATTGCATACTTGGAACCATGAAATCAAATCACTGTCTTAATGCGTGGTGTTGTGGATATTATGTTATGGATGGTGGTGATAGCTTTGGTTATTTTAAGGGAACGTAAGTTACGTTCGAAGTCTTACATTTGAAAAATTCTAAACCACTAGCCTACATGAGTTTTAGCATCTATTGTACGGTTGCAAAATTACCCTTCTTTGTGACAACCAATGATGTAATGGTTAGCTCAATATCTATTATGCAACAGCTGTTACATTATGTAATAGCCTTATGTATGACCTTCTACAAGAAGTTAAATGTATTTTTTGTTAGTTATTCTAAACCCCTTAGGGTTTGCTACAGTGATTCGGGCGGTTCGGGTTCGCCTGCTCTCCTACTAGTTCTTTTGTAATTCATATTGACCAGATGAAATGCATGATAATAAAGAACCCGAAACAACAAAGCTTAATGCCACGTAACTCTCCCTTAAATGGCTCACTTCTAAATACCGAGCTAAACGTCAGATGTAAGTTGCCTTTCAGAAAACCAAGTGCCTTTCACATGACATCTACCTTGTAAAGACGACTTATTTATGCTTACAAGAGAGGAAATCCTTTAATTCTCTAGTATTTGCTCCCCTATTGAGCTTGAGTTCCACAAAACTTGCCAACAATCTCATCTAAAAGTAGTTCTGGCAAGACAAGTTAGAAAACCCGGAAATAAATTTACAGCTAAATTTAATTCGTAAGATCTTATCATTTGTCATGTCACACAGGTTCATAGATGAGAATAAGCACCACATTCTCAAGGCAGCTCATCCTTCTGGTTTATCTGCAAACAGAGGCTTCTTTGGGTGCAGGTTTGTTCACCAAACCTTTCTTATTAAGGCTCCATAGATGGAGAAATCTTGTCACATTTTTTTTAAAATTGTTCTCTTACATAAACTATAATCAATAATCACAAACAAACAAACAAACAAACAACAAACCCAAAAAACCTTTTTGAGCAGGACACTTTTTCCGTTATAATCCTACATCCTGGCCATGTGTCAACTTCAAATGGACCAAATGCAATGCTCGTACAAAAATTTATAATAACCGCATCGGTTTATTGAACTGCGAAATTGAATATTCAGAAGAAAAAAATGTTTTTATGTAAATAATTAGAGGAATATTTTCTAGAACGGAAACTTTTTCCATCAAACCAAACCGATCCTAATATGCTGATTTTTTTGTCAAGGTGAACATGCAAACTAAGCGATTGCATATAGCATGTTACATGTGTATTTTTAACTAGCTATATGGGATTGGCCGTTATACTAATACTTCTTTTGTAACGGCCTACATGATGCATGTATTTTTTATTTGTTCGATAAAATATATTGATAACTGTATATACTGACAAATGGATATTAGTATAATGATTGTATGGCTTAATTAAATTTTTGCTAATATCATGTTTAAAACCAATTCATGGCCTTTAAAAACCCAATACAACAGTCACGACTGATTAAATGAAGTCTGATGACTCCTTGCTTCCTCGATACACATTTATATTGATGCTGAAACATATTTATAAATGTATTTACATTTTATTGAAGTTATAAATACTAACAATTATATGGGGTCATTCAAATTGTTGCAAATTTCATGTTTAAAACCAACCAACGTCCTTTACAATCCAACACGTACGTCATTGACACACTGCATAACGTTCATGAAACCTTGCTACTTCCATATGCATTTATATTGTATTTGATTATTGACACATTTCGATAAATTTATTTACATTTTACAAGCTATTAAACTTGATGATTATGTGTATTGGTTCAAATTATTACAAACCTAAGATCTAAAAATCACCCATGTCTCTTAAAGGCCCATCTATTTGTCATGGTAACTCTTCTTCAACTACTGTGAATTGTGGATTTGGCTCATGGTACAAGGAAAGTGGTGAAAAACCTTGTATACTAATGGTTAATGTTTGTGGATGTATTGGACAGGCATTTTTCCGGTACAAACCAGATTCTTGTGCAGGCTGGGGTGTCCCCTATCGACTGGCAACTATAGGCGGCAGGAAGAGCAGTAGCCCCTGACCTATGTTGATTGGACTTGTACAAATTTCAAGAATGGCTGTTGTCAATATTCGGAGATGGATATTTTTGAGAGGAATGGTGGGTTTGACTTAGTGCCTAGCATCACGCGATTCGGATGAGTAGTGCATTAGTACCAATGTACGTGTACTTAAAACTTGGGAGAAGTATCAAGGGTGCATCTTTACGCGTCTGGGGTGGTTATTTTAGAAATTTTTGTATAATGTTCGGACATGGATACTTTTGGGTGGAATGGTGGTTTCAGAAAACTTAGGTCCTATCATCATTCGTACATTAGAGGTATGTTTGCTCAGACTTGGGACGATCAAATCTATATATTTTGGTTTAAAAAGTGTTAAAAATACAGTAATGTTTCTTAGCTTTGAAAATATACCTAAGCAAGGAATGAAGAGCGTGACTAAGATGAGTTATGCAATTTTTGTTTTATGTAACCTTCTCATCCACTGCCTTCCGTAAAATCACTCTCGTTTTATTATTTTTGTTTTATACTTGGTGGAATTTGTTGGGTAGGTGTCCTTCAATTTTGATAAACTTGTACGAACTCTCCAATCCCACATATTCCAAACAACTTAAAAAATGGCTCAAATTTCTTACGCTATCTTTGCTCCCATCCATTAGGCTGATAGCCTTATAGAGCAATTGGCGTGCATTGTTCAGTCCAACGTTTCAATGGTCTTTGATATGCTCCAAAACCCTATTAACCTCAAAATCAACGTGGAGGATCTTTCTTGGATGTCTGAGATTGACGAACCATGTACCCCTGGGTCAATGTTTTACCCTTCTTAGAATAACCTTTCTAACAAGTTTAGGTTCTCTTCATCTGCATGTGTAGGTTTGTTCGGAAAACCACACACTAGTGATGGTCCTCTCCCGATGAATTGGGTGGACAACCTTTCATGCCACATGAATCGGGTGCACAACCTTACAAACTTTTCAGAACGGCCAGTGCTTCCGTTTACTATTGAAGTGAACATTTTCCCTGCCACATTAAAGAATTTCAAGTTCGTACCATATCATAGGTCAATACTACGATGGTTTACAAAGTAGCTGTAGGCATACCTCTTTGTAATCCAGGTCATTTGTCAACCTAATCATATGCTTCACTCTTCGAATTTCAAAAACCCCTTTATGAAGCAAAACATAGGCATTAAGTAACACCGTGTATTCCCTTTCTGCCTGCGTTTGTAGGTTTCTTCGGAAAACCACACACCAGCGAAGATCCTCTCCCGCATGAATTGTGTGGACAACTTTTCGTGGCACATGAATTGGGTGCACAATCTTACAACCTTTTCAGGACCGGTAGTGCCTCCATTTACTATTGAAGTGAACGTTTTCCCTACCATGTTAAAGAATGTTAAGTTTGTACCACAACGTAGGTCAATATTGCGATGGTTTACAAAGTAGTCGTAGGCAAACCTGCTTGTAATTCAGGTCATTTGTCAACCTGATCAAACACTTCACTCTTTAAATTTCAAAAACCTCTTTAAGAAACAAAACAAAGGCATTGAGTAACACCGTGTATTCCCTTAAGGATCTACAAGCACCAATGTGTCACTCCTATAATATCTAATGGTGTAAGTGGGCCCTTCCTCAAATTCTGATACACTATTAGCACCTTAAGGGAATACTAACTTGTCTCTGTTTCCCTTACACTCTTAAGGTATTTTTGTATTTCAAAGACTGGAGAATCTGAACAGGTGACAGCAAGAGCCTAGGAAGCCTTTCTAGAAGAGTTCAGCTTTTGGACCACCGGTTGAATGAAGCTATCAATTAGTTGTCATCCATAGAGGAGTCCTTAGGATTAGGACTCAGCTTCTTTGATGTTGTATAGAAGTTTTAGGCCATACAAGTGACTTGTATTATTTTGGATTTGCCATGTACTTCTTTGAGATCATCAATGAAATACGCATTCTTTTGTTCAGCACTTCTCTCAGTTTGGTAATTCCTCGTTTTTCTTTCTTTCTTGAAATTTTAAGGATCATTGATTTCATTCTCAAGACACTGATATTGAAACTGAGCCCACAACTTAGGAAATCAAAACCTAATAAAATCTTTGTTAGAACCCCAAATTAAAGGCACGTATTTTTTAAGGAACCTTTCATTAATGGCCCTTGGGTGAGTCCTCCCATCTAAATCTTGGAGTAGGTAAGCGTTTCCTCCAAATACATCTATGACTTTAATTTGGGAGCATTTCCCAAAGACACAATCTTAGGTTTCCCAAAGACACAATCTTTCTGGCTAATGGGAAATACCACTTTCCAGACTAAGTGCCCCAAGTTAAAGGACCTTAGTTTGACCTTTTTGTTATAGGCTTTAGCCACTCTCTTCTTTTGCTTTTCTAATTTATGAAAAGTGTCAAGCCTAACTTGGTCTAAGTCAGTTAATTCGTCCATCATAGCCTGCTCATATTCAAGTTCAGAAAACCTCATTTGATGAGCCAACCTAATAGATTGAATCGTAACTTCCATTGGAAGTACAGCATCATGGCCATACGTTAAATGGAAGGGGGTTGTCCCAGTTGCATCAAATTCGGACATTCTATAGGCCCAAAGGGCATCAAGTAACAACTTATGCCATTTCCTAGGATTAGCTTCAATCATTTTCTCAATAATGGCCTTTAGAATCTTGTTAGTAGATTCAACTTGGCCATTCTCCTGAGCATAGTAAGGGATTGAGTTTAAGATCTCAATGTTGAAACTCTTGGTAAACTCTTTAACCTCACCTTCATTAAAAAAACTTAGCTTGGTCCACATTTATGGTTTCTAAGATTCCAATCCTACATAGAATATATTCCTTAATAATATCAATCACATCTTGTTGATTAATATTCTTATACGGTTTAGCCTCTACCCATTTTGTAAAATAGTCTGCAGCCACAAGAATATAGGAATGTTGCTTGCCAGAAGGAGGGTTGATCTCTCCTAAGATATCCATTCGCCATTCTCGAAAGGGCCGCGATTTACCAATGCATCTCACCAATAGGAATCCTTGGTACATGACCATGTCTTTGGCATGCCCTGCATTATTTGGCATACTTGATACAATCGTCCATCATTAATGGACAATAGTAGCCATAACATCTGATGAGCCAATGCATCTTATTACCGGCTACATGGGATCCATAGATGCCTTCACGGGTTCCAACCATCACTAACATAGCTTCATCTAAGTCTAGACATTTGAGAAGCACTCCACTGGCATATCTTTTGTATAGCTCTCCAAATTTATCATCAAGATGATATCTATGAGCTTTCATTTTCATTTTTTTGTCATTGGCATAGTCATGAGGGTTTCTGAAGTAATCCGTCATGAGCTTTCTCAAATCCTCACGTTGACTTGTGACAAATCGTTGTGCTTCAAAGCAATCTAAGTATTCACTTGTAATTACCTTGCTTTTAGATTTGAAAGACTTGGTAAACTTGAGTTCATGGCCTAAAACTTTGGTCTTAATGACCATGGTCTCTTTGCACCATGTCCTAGGTAATTTGTACCAAAGGCTAGTTGGGCCAAATCATTGGCTGCCTTATTCTAACCTCGAGGTATGTGTTTAAATTAGACACTGTCAAACATACCCAACTGTTCTTGCACTATTGAGATATATTTATTTGAGGTATCACTTAAACACCGAAATTCCCCTTTTACTTGGACGATGACCAACTATGAATCCCCTTTTATGATTACGTTAGGGAGTCGCATCTTTAGGAGAGTTTGCAGGCTAATAATTAGCCCATCATACCCAACCATGTTGTTGGAACACTTGCCAACTAAAGTGACAACAAGCTTTGTGATGATCCCAATAGGAGATTCAATCACAATCCATACTCCGGCGCTTGATTTGGTCTATGTAGTTTCCAAGGGACAATCTCTATTACCAGGAGCTCATTTGGCTTCTAGTCTGCATCAGTTTGAATGTTTGATGGTCAGCTAAAAAGTCTGCCTGAACTCAGCCTTTTGCTAACTTTTGTGACACATAGATTAATTCAAATTGAAATATAGCAATACTCCAATTGTTTAATCTTTCTCTCGTTAAAGGTCTATCTAGCATGTGCTTAAGGACATCTGTTTGAGCAACCATGTATATGGTAAATGCTAAGAAGTGTCGTCTCTATTTTACAAATGTATAAAACAAAGACAGACACAATTTCTCAATGGAAGAATACTTCATTTCACATTCATTTAAACAACAACTTAGGTAGAAAATAGCCTGTTCAAACCCTTGCTCATTGTCTTGTACAAGCAGACAATCAATTGACTCATTAGAAGCAGAGACATAAATCTTTAATGGTTTGCACAACTTAGGTGGAATCAACACTAGTGGCCTGATCATGTACACCTTGACGTCCTCGACGGTAGCTTGGTGTAGCTCCTCCCACTTGAAGACCTTCTCAGACTTGAGTCTCAGCAGTGAAGAGAAGACTTTTGTTTTTCCTGTGACATTTGAGATAAAACGTCTTAGGAAGTTAACTCGCTCCAAGAAGCATTGGAGCTCCTTTTTGCTTGAAGGCGGTTTGGTTCTTGAATGGACTTAGTTTTGTTTATGTCAATCGCAATCCCCCTCTAGTGCACCAAGAAACCAAGAAATTTTCCAATGCATACTTCAAAGGCACGTTTTAACAGGTTCATCTCGAGGTTGTGGTTCCTCATGCAAAGGAAGGCTCCTCTCAGGCATGGTTATCAAAATTGCGATTCGGATCGTAGGATCGTACGATCCTACTTTGCCCCATCAACCTGAATCATGTAAAAAATCGTAAAAAAGTAGAATCGCAGAAAAACCAAATAGGATTGGTAGGATCGATGTAGGATCGGTATGATCGACGATTCTAACTGATCCTACCGAGTCAAATACAAAAAATTTTAATATTAAAAAAATCAAAAAAATTTTAACACCCCCACCCAACCCCCCGTTTTCTCTCTCCTCCTCACTCACTCAACCCCCACCCGCACACCCCCTTCCCCTTCCCCTTCCCCTTCCCTTTAACCTAACCCTAACCCAACTCTTCACCGGCAGCCACTAGCCAGGCCACGCCACCGACCGACTGCCGCCAACCACGCCATCGACCGTCTGCTTTATCCACCAGCCAAGTTCTGACACCAACCCAAGGGCCACACACAACCATAGCTCATTTTCTTTTTGGATAAATCCTTAATTTTTGTTTAATTTCTTATTCTTCTAGTATATTATTGAGTTACTTGGGTAGTTATTTTGATTTTCATTTTGTTTATTTGAAGCTTGGTTTTGTTTTGGTTTGTTTAATTTCTAATTTTTGTTCAAAAAAGTTTTGCTTTGTTTATCTAAATATACGCATTTGAATTTTTGTGTTGAATTGTTGATTACTTGATTGTAGTCAATTTTATGAATTTTATTGCATTTCTTCAACTTTATAATGCAATATATTGTTCCTTGGTTTTAATGTTAATTTGATTGTTGATTTATATTTTGTATTGAACTAAAAATTTGTTTAACTTACTAATATTATATTCACTAATTATGGTGCCTCCTCTTTTTAATTTTAGTCTTTAAGTTGTACTTGTGTTATTCAATTATTTAACTTATACATTTAAGATTTATCTATTATTATATTTGATTTAGAATATTAGTTTGACGGTGTTGCTAGTTTGAAAAAAATAAATGAAGTTTGATGGTGTTGCTAGTTTGAATGTATGTTTGCATGAGTACCTCTATTAATTTCGTACTTATGGATTTCTAATATATTATAAACAAATAGTTTTTTCACTGTTTGATGTTCTTTATTATATATTTGAGGCATGTGATACGATTTTTATGGATACAAGTTATTGTTTTACACAAAAAGTAGAATCTTATGATTCTCGATCCGATTCTACAATCCCGATTCTGAGGACCTCTCACCTATCCTACGTGGAATCCTGATTCTGACAACCTTGCTCTTAGGTCCTCCAAGTGTTTGACTTGGGATTTTGTTTTGACCATGATGTCATCTATGTAGACTTCCATGGTCTTGCCAACGAGATCAGGAAAGACAATGTTTATGGCTCTTTGGTAGGTAGTGCCAGTGTTCTTTAAACCAAATGGTATGGCCACTCATTCAAAGGTCCCTATTGACTCAAGGCACCTAAATACAATATTATAGGTATCATCTGAAGCAATCATGATTTTGTAATATCCACAGTAGCCATCCATAAAAGATAAGACCTCATGCCTTGAGGCTGAATCAATGGAAATATCAACTATAGGTATAGGATATTCATGCTTCGGGGTAGTTGCATTTAGGTCTCTAAAATCAATATAGACTCTAATTTTGTAGTTCTATTTAATAGTGGGAACAATGTTTGCTAATCTGTTATGATTCAAGGTAAACTTGAATCATAACCTAAGAGAAGAGAGAATGTAGATGAGGAAGAAATGAAAGAGATGAGAAGTTAGAGAGAATTCAAGAGATGAGAAAGAGAAATGTAACTATTATTTTCATGAATCCCGATTACAACCTAAGATCAACTACTTATAGCAAAACTAGATACATTGGATTAGGACAAGAGCTAGCCGACTTACCCGCCATAAAGGATATTCAAGTACATTCAGTAGCTACTACTTATGATCATAACATTCCCCTCCTCTTGAGATCATTCTTGTCCTTAAGAATGGAAGTAGGAAATTGATTGTGAATGAAGATCAAATCTTCCCAAGTTGATTGGTAAGCATCAAAATTTTGCCCATTGAATGAGGGCCTCTGTCCTACTAGAAGACTTGGGCCGGGTATCCAAGATTGCCTGTGGAGTTTGCAACAACATTCCATTACTTGCAGCAACTGGAGGAACTGAAGTACTTGAACAATACATGGAAAACTGGATGAACTGAACACTCTGGTGGTAACTTGAGCTTGTAGGCCACAGCTCCCACCCTTTGCAGGACCTTGTAAGGACCAATGTAGTGAGCTGAAAGAGTGACATTCCTTTGAACAGCCACCGAAGATTGCCTGTAAGGCTACAGCCTGAAGTAAACATAATCACCTACATTGAAAGTTTTGTCAGTTCTATGTCTATCAGCAAAAAATTTCATGCGAGATTGTGCTAAATGCAGCTGATCTTTGAGCTGCAACATCAATTACCTTCGTTGCTCTAGCAAATCAGTAACTCCAGGTACTATGGAAACAACTCCTTGCAATCCAATTGGTGAGAGCAGTTCATAGCCATACAAGGCCTTAAAAGGTGTAGTCTTGAGGGCTATACGGGCATGTGTATTGGACCAATACTCAGCCAATGTTAACCAGCTATGCCAATGCTTAGGATTAGTGAAAGTCATGCTCCTCAAATACTGCTCCACACATTGATTCACTCGCTCTGTTTGGCCATCCATTTGAGGACGGTAATAAGAGCTCAAGGAAAGAGTTGTACCGAGCAACCAAAACAGTTCTGTCCAAAAATGGCTGATGAAGAGCTTGTCCCTATCAGAAACAATAGTCTGAGGCAGTCTATGTAGTCTATAAATGTGATCTAAGAACAGCTTCGCAAGCCTGGCAGCAGTAATAGGATGAGAAAGACCCACAAAATTTCCATACTTGGTAAACCGATCAACTACCACCCAAATGACCTCCCTTCCCTCAGACTTGGGAAGTCCTTCCATGAAATCTATACTAATGTGTTGCCAAGGCCTTTTGGGAATCTCTAAGGGTTGAAGGAGCCCTTGATAAGGAACATGTTCCTTCTTCATTTGCTAGCAAACTTCACAATGTTGAACACAATGAATCACTTCATTCTTCATTCCAGACTAGTAGAAATACTGCTTTAATCTTTAATAAGTCCCTTCTATTCTAGAGTACCCACCCTAAGCAGAAGAGTGAAAAGCTGAGGCTACCTGCTTCATTAATTCCATGCTAATTCCCACATAAACCTTGCCCTTAATTTTGATAAACCCATTGCATATAGTCACACCAAAAGTAGAACAAGCTGTTGGATTGATACTAGTAGTAGCGAGGAAAAGTTGAGCAAATGCATTATTCTCATAAGTGTTCAAAACTTCCTCCACCCAGCTAGGAAGAGTGACTGAAACAACACTAAAAGCCGCTTGATTTGCTCCCTCCATGTTTCGGGAAAGGGCATTAGCCACAATGTTCTCCTTCCCACTTCGGTAAACAATTGAGTAATCAAGACCCAACATCTTCAAAAGGCCCTTCCTTTGAACTCTAGTGGTGATCTTTTGTTCTAACAAGTATTTAAGACTTTGATGATAAGTCTTAATAATGAAAATATGCCCTTCTAAATAGTGTCTCCACTTTTGAACTGTAAGAAAAATAGCGAGATACTCTTTTTCGTAGATTGACAAACCCATGTTCCTGGAGTTCAAAGCTTGGCTTAAGTATGAAATAGGTCTACCAGCCTATGAGAGAACTACTCCTACCCCAATGCTGCTTGCATCAGTCTCCAATACAAAGGGAAGCTGGAAATCTGGCATGCTAACACTGGAGCAAAACTCAAGGCGGTTTTGAGCTAAAGAAAAGCCTTCTGAGTTGAGTCATTCCATCCAAATGAATCCTTCTTGAGGAGATCCGTGAGTGGTTTGGCCAACAAACTATAATTTGATATAAATTTGCGGTAGTAGCCAGTTAAACCAAGGAAACCCCTCAGTTGTTTGATAGTGGCAGGAACTCTCCAGTCCTTCATTGCCTGAACCTTATTGGAATCAGTGGCTACCAAGGTTGTTAAAATCGGGATTCTACTTAGAATCGGTAGGGGCTTTTAGAATCAGAATCGTAGAATCAAATCGAGAATCGTAAGATTCTACTAAATATATATTATAATTGTTTTTTGTATTAATGTCAGTTATAATTCAAAAAATTATTAATAAAACTTTTACTTAAATGGGTATATATAAGAAATATAATGAAATATGATAAAAATATTATCATATACTATAGATATGTCATTTTATGCTATAATAATCATGAGAACTTTTAAGATAGGTGCTACTAATTGAACTTTATATTGATGTTAAAACATATAACGCTTAATTAACTTTCTTTTACTTCAAACTTATAAACAAAGTTCGTTTATAATATATATATATATTTTGATAAGTCAGTGAATAAATATAAAAACCTGCACCGATGTACATCCATACATGAGTACGAGGGGCATACCCCAAGACAAGGCCGAAGCCTGCAATGCAATCCAACGAAAAGGAAGCAAAAACACACAAAGCAAACAAAGGAAATACAAAGGAACATCAAAAGAAACTCCTAAGTATAACCTCAAAGATAACAAAGGAAATACAATGAGAACATCAACGCATCAAAGTAGAACCTAACCAAAGCGAGCCAATGACAATCAGGATTTCTTCTTGCCCTTCGATTTCTTGTTGTTAACTTGGGCTTGTTTCTTTGAAGTCGCTCTAGTCATCCGACAGTCAATCTGAGGCTGAACCACTGAACTCTCTTCAGGCCAAACAGAAGCGGTAGTGTCCGTGGAGTCAGAAGAGATGCCACGATCACTGGAACTTAAGGTACAGTTACTCGAAATACTAGCTTCCATGTTCATGCCTGAAAAAACAGGCTCCATAAGCCCAATTAAATCAAATTGAGTGTCAATAATTTCAACCGGAACCATAGCACGACTCAAATCCTTCGCATGTGTAGACGAATCTGCATCCAACTGAAAATCCAAGAGGCCCAAAGGGTCCCCAACCCGATCTGAAAAACCGGGCTAGGGAGAGGGAGTCGTGGCCCAGATGGGCTCGGTTAACCCCGACCCCCAAACCATTATCTGCTAGCCCAATCGAAGACCCGGACTGATCCAAAATAGCTAAAGGCCCAGCTAGCCCATGATGAACACCACCCTCACCAACTTGCAGCCCAACCCTAAGTTGACCACTAGATTCCGCCCTAGGCCCAATAATAGGCCCAAGGCCCTCCTCATGCGCCCGCCCAAGGGTGGGCACCACGCCACCCCCCGCGGTGGCTACCCCATGGTCCACCTCCGGACCTGTAGCTGCGTCACCCTGCCCCATGGTCCATCTTCGGGCAGTGTTTTTTTCTGGTCCCCCTAGCCGGCTGATCAGTGGGGGCCGGAGCATGTGAGTCCTGGCACGAGTGACCCCAAACGCGACATGTGTGACAACGTTTAGGAGAGCTTCATACCAGATCTCTAAATGGATGAACTGACCCTCATGAATCTCAAGGTTCACTTCCTTGACCGGTTCAATATCAGCACCAATGCGCATACAAACCCTAGCATAATCAACCCTCGTACCTTCAAAAGTTGACCTGTCCATGTGGATAGGAGTACCAATAGCACTAACAATAGTACTTAGGGATTCTCTCGACCATCGTCATGCTTTCAAGCCATAGATTCGTGCCCAAATAGGTATGACAGACGGATCATGCCTAGGAAGGTGCGTAGAAGACCAACGTTGGAGATTGAGGCTATGGCCTTGAATGTGCCAAGGCCCCTCATGTAAGACCCTCTCAGATGCCTCCTTAGCATTGAATTTAAAGAAATAAACATCTCCTTTAGATATAACACATTCTAAACCTTTGGAACCCTAAAGCATTTTTGCTGTAGCTATAAACATCGGGAATAAGTGACCCTACCTCCTACGAAATGAACCATAAGAGTACGGTTCCATTTTTCCTCAGCCACGCTCATATCAAGACTAGCGATAGAAGCAAAAACTCTCCCGTCTTTAAGATTCAGGGGGGGGGGGGGGGGGGACAAAGAAGGGGGCAAAGAACAAAGAGAGGTCTTCAGAAGTAGAAGTAGAGACCCCACAACCGTTAAAACCCTCTGTAGCAGTGAGACCCGCGCTTTCAGCCATGAACGAGCTTAAAACGGGTAGGAAAAAACAAATTTGCTTGACTTCACCGGAAACCACCCAACAACCAGCCAAAGACCACCAAGACAACCCAAACCACCAGCAAATCACACAAAAAACCAAATCTTAGCCAAATAAGGAAGGGGGCGTGGGGTGAGAAAAGAATCCCAACGATCTTTCCAAATCTTGCTAAAAAATTAGGGTTTCAATAGGGCACAAAACCGTGCGCCGCCAGCCACCGCCCACCGGCAACCAGTCCGGCCAAAAATGACCACCAGACACAGGTGAACACCAAGGAGGAGGAGGACTAAGGAGACTTACAAGAAAAGCATCCAAATCTGGAGAGAGAGAGAGAACTCGAAGGACCCAATAACACCAGGAGAGAGAAAATGGGTCGTGCATCGCCGCTGCACCAACAGTCACCGGACCACCACCAAAAGGTTGAGCAAGGAGAGGCGAGTCACGCCGGAGTAGTTGCCGGTGATGGGCTTGCCGGGAAAGGAAGCACCGAACGTCCCACATCACAATCACCACAACTGCAACCCTAGCACCCACTCTCACTTTTTCCACCCTCAACGGCCACCGGAACCACTAGCAGACACCACCACCAGGAAGTGAAGATGCCGGCGAACACACAGACCCCGACCCCGTACACCCACGCACGCGCCAACACGCGCGTGCCTTAGTTGCAGGCGAAAATAATCGCCGCGTCACCCCTTGAATCGCCCCCCAAATCGCCAGAGCAAACCCGTGCGTCCACCTGGCCTCTCTAATCAAGCATATGCTGGGGCCAGTTCTTTCGTTTATAATATATGCTTGAGTTTTTTTGCATTTTAACTTTTTATTTTTATACCTTGGTAGAATCGAGGTCGGATTGGTAGAATCATAAAATTGTATTACGATTCTATCCATTAGTTTCATATAATATTAGTGAATCGTAGGATTCTACAAAATTAAGATTCTACTTAAGATTCAAATCAGTCGACAATTGTGGAATCGTAGAATCGTAAGATTCTAAGATTCAAATCGGGATTTTAATAACCATGGTGGCTACACCTTCTACAGATATGATGTGATCCAGATAATCCATGCTTACAGAAGCACATGTACACTTGGATTGCTTTAAAGCTTATGATGCCTCATCAAACTAAACACTAGTTGAAGATGTTCCAAATGCTTGTTAAAAAATTGGGTTGTAAGCCAGTATATCATCAAAGAGAACCAATATGAAGCCTTGAAAATGTCATTTATCAAGGCTTGGAAGGTGGCTGGAGCATTGGACAGG
This sequence comes from Simmondsia chinensis, assembly GCA_018398585.1. Lineage (NCBI taxonomy): Eukaryota > Viridiplantae > Streptophyta > Magnoliopsida > Caryophyllales > Simmondsiaceae > Simmondsia > Simmondsia chinensis. The sequence goes on from JAGTTD010000012.1 coordinate 23,612,639, forward strand.
CCAAAAGACATCACCATGAACTCATAATGTTTATGGTGAGTACAAAAAGCCGTTTTGTCGATGTCTTCCTCTTGAACCCTAACTTGATCGTACCCTTGTCTCAAATCGAGCTTGGAGAAATAGCTAGACACATGCAACTCATCGAGCACATCGTCAATGACTGGTATTGGAAACTTATCTTTGATTGTAAGAGAGTTGAGATGTCTATAATCAATACACAATCGAGAACTACCATCTTTCTTTTTCACCAGAATTACTGGTGACGCGAAGGGGCTGTGACTTTGCTGGATGAAGTGAGTCTTTCGCAGATCCTCTACCTGCTTCTCAATCTCATCCTTCTAAGCATAAGCATATCTGTAGGGCCCGAGCTTCACAGGTTGAGCTCCATCCTTCAAGGGAATTGTTACGCTCGGACTTGAACCTCGAACGTAAACTAATATAATTTGGATAGAATTGAGAGTTTGGGATGAGAAAGAAGAGTTTTAGAGTTAGATGAGAGAGAGAAGGGAAGGGGATGAGAAAATAGAGTTTTATCTCAATATGAGATGAAATTTCAGATTTTGTCATTGAATGATTCAGATTTACATTTGCTCCTCATATTTATACACATTGCAAGACATTGAACCAATACACCTAAGTAACCAATTTGGAAATATCTAGAAGCATCTAGTAATATAGCTAACTAACTACAACAACCACTAACTAACATTCAAGTTTATTATTGGCGCCAAAGTGACAGAGCAGCAGTAGCTCACACGCACAGCAGCAGCATCACACGCACTACAGCACCATCACACCAGAAAAACAGAATTTTAACCTTTAACCGATTTTCCCGCCATTTAGCCAATTTAAACCCATGCCTCGGATTCTCGGTTTGTAACACTCCCTTCCCCTTGAAAACATTCTTGTCCTCAAGAATGAAGAGAAGGAGATTTGGAAATCATTCATTAATGCTGAAAGATTGCTGAATGTGCAGCTGGGACTATTACGAATTCTGAATCTTTAATCTTTAAGTTGTAAGCATTATGTAATGCTGCTGATGAGATTGAGTTGCAGCTATATTACTTGGTGAATAGCTCACAAATATCCTCGCAACAGCATAGCTTCCTAATAGAGACCTTATTAACCAAAATTCCACTCAAAAAAGGAAATATATCATGCCGAACTTGCCGATCGGCAAGCCGATAGCGCATATCAACCTCTGGAACTTGATTTCTTGCTGAGTTAATATGCCCTGTAGCAATGAATTCCAATTCTTTTAGCTCAATATCCTTAGACGAGACAAAGCTTGCAACATTGTCTTTATCAAACATTTGGATGTTGTGAACTTGAGCATTCAAATCATCCATAAGAGTTTGCAAATTCGGCTGCTGCATTTGAGGTGTTTCTTGAGGTTTAGGTCCAATATCTGGTACTTGCGATTGAAGCAAATCAGAAGTTTTCACCAACTGACTTGAATCTGCATTCTGTTCAGTTATCATTTCTTCAATACCTTGCAATTGTTGATTCATTTGATCAGCCATTCTCTCTTCAAACTCTGAGTTTGCAGGCCAAATTGCTCATTAAATTTCTGATTCTGATCTTGCAACATCTTATGCAACCGATCCTCCTTGCTTGTGTCTCTTTCCAAGAACATCCTCAACATTTGCTGAATACTATCATTTTGCTGCCTGATCTCGGTCATTTGCTGTTCGAACTGATCGAACTTAGTACTCAGCAACTCAACCTTGTCATTAAGCTCCGGATCTCGGTTATTAATTGATGCACCAGCCACCTCTGCATATGTTGCTGCTCGAGCTGCTGCAGCTCGTGTAAGAACACTAGCCGAAGACACCAACGCATTGGATCCATTCTTGACTTCACCACCGATACTAATTAAAGCTTCGCTGCAGAAATATGAACTGATCTGAATTTTTCAGATCAAATCACTGTGAAACAAAGCTGTTTGGTTGAAACTGAGATCTGCGCAGCAAGATTGGAAGAGTGAACTGATCTTGATTTGACAATGCTAAGTTGGATTGAGCTGGATCAATTCGTCCCTGCACTTTCCAGAACAATGTCCGCCTGTATTCTTCAAATTCAGCACTGATCTCCACTGTCCACCGCAAGCAGCAAGCACAAGATGATGTTGAACTGAATTCTGGAATGATCAAGATCTGAATTGATCTTGATTGAATTGACTTATAGCTGTTCTAATTTAATAACAAGCATCTGCGCAGCAAACTAGAACAAAGGCAGCAGACTATCTATGCCGAACTTGCCGATCGGCATGCCGATTGTGCAATATAGCGTCTGGAGTTAGATTTCGAAGGCTAACACCAGCTGTTGAGTTTGAAATCAAGGTCTTTTGAAGCCGATGAGGTAGATTAGAAGCAATTGTAGCACAAAATTCAGACCTGATTTTTTTTTTCCGATCAATAACAGCAACACCTGAGTATCTGCACTGTAATTTCCTGAATTCTGCACCAGAACTTCGAAATCCAGCACTGACGTAATTTTTTGAATTATTATTTTTTTTTAAATTGTTGATTGCGCACTCGATCGGATCGAGGCTCTGATACCAATTGTTATGCTCGGGCTTGAACCTCGAACGTAAACTAATATAATTTGCATAGAATTGAGAGTTTGGGATGAGAAAGAATATAGAATTTAGATGAGAAAGAAGATTTTTAGAGTTAGATGAGAGAGAGAAAGGAAGGGGATGAGAAAATAGAGTTTTATCTCAATATGAGATGAAATTTCAGATTTTGTCATTGAATGATTCAGATTTACATTTGCTCCTCATATTTATACACATTGCAAGACATTGAACCAATACACCTAAGTAACTAATTTGGAAATATCTAGAAGCATCTAGTAATATAGCTAACTAACTACAACAACCACTAACTAACATTCAAGTTTATTATTGGCGCCAAAGTGACAGAGCAGCAGCAGCTCACACGCTCAGCAGCAGCATCACACGCACTGCAGCACCATCACACCAGAAAAACAGAATTTTAACCTTTAACCGATTTTCCCGCCATTTAGCCAATTTAAACCCATGCCTCGGATTCTCGGTTTGTAATAGGAATGCATCATCGAGGGCTCTTTGAGAAGGAAGAGTAGATGGAGCCTCAAACAAATCCTTGTAGTCCTTAAGGAATTCGTTAATCTCAAGAGAAGATCTATCCTGTTGTGAATCAGGTGCTGCTGCTCCTATTGAAAAGAGGTGACCTATCCACTTGTAATTTCCCTTCTTGACAACTCCTTCCAATAGTTTCCCGGACATAATCTGCGGTTTTCCATAATCCACAATCCCTTTCAGCTGAATCCGTTGGCCACTCCTTTCAAAGGACACTGTAAACTCAGTGAAGTCAAACACAATTGGGCTAATTGTTTTCATCCAATCAACCCCTAGAACCATGTCACAACCACCCAATCTCAACACTCTAAAGTCGTAAGTGAAACTATGCTTTTGCATTAGCCTTCAAAACTGCTTACACTTGGTCTGTGTCAGAATGGAATTTCCATCTGCCATTGTTACTGTGAGGGGATTGGTCTGGATCATCTCATGTCCCATAGCCTTCACAATCTTAGGATCCACAAAACTATGAGTGCTGCCAGTGTCAATCAATATGAGGATAGGTTTGTGGCTCATTTCCCCTTTGATCCTAATGGTGTTATGAAATCCACTACCAGTTAAGGCTTGTACAGAAATTCCAAGTGTATCATCATCATTGACCAACACTTCCTCTTCTTCCAGCTCATCTGAGCTTATTGGGGTGTCTACTTCCTCATTGTCATCCTCAATTTCCACACTAGATGTTGCCATTAGTGCCTTGGAATTGCACTTGTGCCCAAAGAAATACCTTTGGTTGCATTTATAACACAACCTTTGAGACTTCCTGTCCTCCATATTAGAATTCTTGTTAGTGTTCGCAGGGACAATACTTACTTGCCCCCCTCTGTACCGTGATCCCTCAAAAGATGCCATGAAGGTGTTTTCAAATAATCTAGCCTTGGCATAAGCTTGAGTCCAGAAGCTGGTTCAAAAGCCTTTACTTAGTACTTAATACGAAGTTTCAATCCACTGATGAAACTAGATATGTAATAGGACTCAGCTGTCTCTGGATAGGCAATCAACATTCTTGCTCTCAAGTTTTCAAACCTGGTCATGTACTCCTTAACTGAGGTTGTCTGCTTAACCTTGTTAAAGTTGTCCACAATGTCCCCAATGTCCTCATCACCATAACGATCACAGAGCTCCTACATAAATTCCAGCCAAGTGAGGCTTGTTTTGCTCCTCCTCGGGCCAAAATACCAGAACTCCTGATCCCCATGTAGGTATAATGCTGCAATATCAACCTTTTCTTTCTAAGATATGTGATAAAACTGGAAATATTTCTCACACCTCCAGATCCAAGACTGAGGATGTGTGCCATCAAAGTTTTCCATGTCAATTCTCAGTTGTCTGTAGTTGGAATTTCATGGAGCATTAGAAGCCTTTCCATTACTGGTTGATGTTGGAAGACGAGAAGGATATTGCAATAGACTAGTTGGCAACAAACTGCCTGATGAAGGTGGTCCTTCAGTCTGCTGAACTTTGTTTGAAACCTACTGACACAAATTTTGTATTTGCTCAGTTAAGGTACTTTGCCTGATCATCATTTATTGCATCTCCCGAAATTGATCTTTGAGATTTTGAGAATCTTCGCGTGAACGTTGGACTGCCTTAAACAAGGACTTCATTTGTTGTGACATGTTAGACATCATGTCAGCAGGATCAGTCGTTGATGACTAGTTAACATCTTCTTCTTCCTCATGTTCAGCCAAACCAGCGGTTAATGCTACTACGTATGATGCTGCTCCAGCTCAAGTCGTGACTCCACCTGGCACAGTTAATGAAAGAATGCAAGTGAATCGAAGTTATAGTTCAATGTAATTTCAAGCAATGCAAGGTATTGCACTTAGCTGGATTAAGATCCTAATGCAAGGATTAGTCCACAAGGTTGATCTTTGAGTTCAGGTTCGATCAAAAATATGCAACTGAAGCTGAATTCCTCAATTGCACAATAAAGGGATTTCCTCACTTCACAATGTTCCGACCTCTTCTCCATCGGTCGCCTAGCTTATGAGCAGATATCTGCAGTTGACGCACAAAGGAAGTAACAATTCAAAATAACAGCAAGAAATCACAGGAAGTTCTTGCACTTAGTTGAATTGAGATCCTAAATCAAGGATCAGTGACAATTAGCTTGGATCATGGATCAATCGGAATCAATTCAAGTGTTCTTTAAACTTCAATGTTCAAAGTTAATCTTCTCCTTAGTCACGATCTTGAATCTAGAACTATGATTCACAATGTATGCTTCAAATTGAGCTGAATTCAACTCGTTCTTGATCAATTCACACGGTTGGAAGCCAATTCTTAGGCTTTGATACCAAATGTTATGATTCAAGGTAAACTTGAATCATAACCTAAGAGAAGAGAGAATGTAGATGAGGAAGAAATGAAAGAGATGAGAAGTTAGAGAGAATTTAAGAGATGAGAAAGAGAAATGTAACTATTATTTTCATGAATCCTGATTACAACCTAAGATCAACTCCATTTAGCAAAACTAAATACATTGGATTAGGACAAGAGCTAACCGACTTACCCGCCATAAGGGATATTTAAATACATTCAATAGCTACTACCTATGATCATAACACAATCACTCAACATATCTGGCTATCCTGATGAATTTTGCCTTGAAGAGTCTCTTAATCTCTTCCTTGATCAGATCTATCACCTCTTTGGACATTCTTCTCCGGGCCTGAATCATGGGTTTTGAGCCTCGCTTGATAGGAAGCCTATGCTCAACCACTTTTCTATCTAGGACAGGCATTGCACGATGGTTGCAAGCAAAGCGATCATTATACTCGAGGACCAAGGTCACATGCTGTTTCCTCTGCTCTTCAGAAAGCAGAGCGCTCTCATACATAGGCCTTGGGTCTTCTATAGAACCCAAGGTAACAGAGAAGAGGGGGGGGGGGGGGGGGGGTGGGGAAGGAGGGTTCAACCCTTTAAATCCTCCACCTTGGCTGGTGCTGCTCTTAGGTCAAACAACTCTAACTCTTTTTCTTGTACTACCTAGACTTTGGAGCCATTTCTAAGAATAAATGGCTGCTTTGCCCATAGTTAATGCTCAGCATGCCAAGCTACCAGCTTTGCAATGGCTGGGGAGATGGCCTTCTGGACCTTTAATGAGAAGTCTTGGCTTCTCTCCATATGGATTCTTGCACGCCTTGAAGGTCTCTTTCATCAAGAAGGGCTCTCACGCATTCCTAGAATTTAGAATCTTCTAACTCCACGTCAACTTGATCAACCTTAACTTCAGTGAGCGGGCTGTTAAGGATGTCAATCAATTCCTGATGTTAGGTAGTTTGAGGAGTGGTCCTCTTCCCTTCTATTGGTCCCACACTATACTCGTAGAATTTTAATGAAGTTGGACCAAGCCATGAATGGCTTGTCATCTGCCATACAACCTTATACTTGTCATGATTCCGAAGATTAACAACTGGTTAAGTAGTTGGCATGTAACCAATCTCTCCAAGCAAGGCATTACAGCTTGAGGTGGTATCCACTGCAAAGGAAACTGTCGCCTTACTTAACTTGCCCATAGATAACACAATTGAGATGACCCCTTGAAACTTAGTGTGTGGCCCCTATTAAGTCACAGATTGCCACATCTGAAGTTAACAAGTCATCTCAAGATTTACTAGTGACCCCCAACGTATATGAAGGTAGGCCATTGATGGCTATGCCATTATCCACCAAGAATTTCACCAAGATGCCACTTGATTTGGAAGGCTTAATGTGTTTTTGGGGGGAGTAGGCCCATCAAATATCATTTTCATTACATCAGGAAGGTCATTAGTTGACTTGGATGTTTGTGTTCTAACTTTAAAAGACAAAGGATCAGAATTTCCTTTAGGAGTTGTTACTTCAGCCACGAGCTTATCCTAGGGATCTTCGTCTTATGCTACTACGTCACACCCCCCCCCCCGGTGTGTTTGTTGCCATGAACGCAAAGGGAAGGAGTAAGGCTGTTATAACATCAGCTTGTTTAGGGAGCGACCCAAACTGTATTTGGATCCCTTGGATTGTTTCTTTTTTTCTAAGATTGCAGTCTATAAACATGTTCGGATCCCAAGGTTGATTGTTTGCTTCAACCTTTGGGGTCTGAGACTCTTCCATTGGTTTGACAAAGTCTTTTTTGTTGAAATCATTCTCTATATTAGATCATGTTGGATTAACATGGTCTAGGGGCTTCACTAAGTTGATACTGAGAGATTGTAGTCCTCCTCGTCATCAGACGTTCATCAAGCCCGTGAGTTCTAGGCACACTGTCCCACCAAGATTCTTTTACCTTTAGAAGACAAGAAACTAGCCCCTTTGAGTTTTTTACGTGGCTCACTTTTAGCATTGGTAGCTAAAGGTCTTAATTTAGTTTTTGGATCCTCGAGATCCATGGACTTAGTTCAATTGTTCTTATGTGGAGAGAGCTTAGCCAAGCAAGTGTCAAGAAAAGGTCTTCGCTGTGCAGCTTTCTTTCAAAGCAACCTCCATTTTTGAGTTCGTGTGAGGTTGGGAGGACCAACATCTTCTTGTTTGAGGTGGTTCCTCCTCCACACATTACCAAAATGAAACTCCTGAAGGTTATTGTCTTGATTGGCTTTGTCCTTGATAAGTGTTCACGTTGATCAGGTGATATTTTGGATTCTTCGTTGGATGCCAAGTCCTCATGATGATTTGAGACTTCAGAGTGGAGTCTTCAGTTGGTTCATACATGCGAGACTTCTCAAATGGAATCTTTAAATCTAAGAGTGGATCTGCAGGGAAAATATATTGAAGAAGGAGCTTAAGCTTTTTCATTACCTCTTGTATTTTCCCGCAACAATGGCAACATACTCTGTAGGATACCCTTTCCATGTCATGAGCTATCCTCTCTTGATTTGTTAAGCTTGAGGTGTGCCTAGTAGCACTACTTATTCTATAGCTAATTCTTGAGCCACTAATAGTGAAATGGTTGACTTGCTGCGGGGTTTAATTAGTAAGTTCTTAAAGACTGAACATTTGTTTGTGGGATGAAGCCTAGTGATATGGCAATGGCATATCCTGTCATCCAACGGGCACTCAGATGATGGGAACCTCAATATTCCCTCAAGCACCAACCTATGAAATAGGTTGTTGGCAACCCTTGCCTTTTGAGTATCGTTCTAGACCATCATCTTTCTAAAAGGAGAAAAATGATTAGTTTGGACAATGCCTCAATTATTCTTAGCAAGGGTATTAATCACATTAACTTGAAGAGGGTTAGGAAAGGGTTCTTTGTCAACACCCATCAGCCTTTCTCTAAGGAAGATTAATTCCCTTGCCTTAATGGCATCTTGAACCACATTTCAAAAGATTACGCAGCTCTTCATTGAGTGAGGAAACTAATCATGCCATTTACCGTATATCTTACCCTACAGTGTATTGGGGTTCGGTTTTCTGTGTTTTCCCTTAATCTTGAGTTTACTATTGGCCTGAAGCCAATAGAATATAGTATCGGCTCTTGAGAGGTCAATAAATATTTCCTCAAATCTTGGGATTGGTAAGACCTCCTAGCTTTGATATCCTTCTTGACTAAAAGATTACAAATGATGGGAAGTCCCTTGACGTATTCAGCAACGTCAATTTCATTTGGAGGATCATCTTCCTCATCAATCAAATCATGTATGTAAGTTCCATAGATGTTGTTTTTCTTTAGGCTTTCTTTCTTCAAAATGACCTCGTACCTAGTGGCACATTCTGCCAGCTGAAGGAGACTTGTGAAGTTTGAGCCTTCAAATTTCTTCTTGAATTCAATATCCAAGCCATTCAAGGCCAGCTTGACATATTCAACCTTAGGTAGAGCCACTGTGCACTTCAATCTGACTCTTTTGAACCAGTTAATGTAATCATCAACAGATTCACTTGGCTTTTGTCTCGTGCGAGCCAAGTTTGACATAAATGTTCCTAGTTCCATCCTTGGGACTGGGCCCATAATTGCTTGCCATGTCATCCTAATTGTAGATGGAATTAGAGGGTAAGCTAAGGTACCAAGGGAAGGAAGTCCCTGTCAGAGAACTAAGGAACAACCTAAGTTTTAGAAATGGGTTGTTAGCGGTTTCCCTACATTGGCAGCTAAACCTTGCCAAATGCTTGAGAGCAAACATCTTCCTTCCCTAGAGAAAATGATAAACTCAGAGATTTTGTATCCTTGAGGAAAAAGGTAATTCTTGTCATTGTAGTCACAATATGGTTTAATATACAAGGGTCTTTCTGAGGCTCGGACCATAAATTTGCTAGATAAAGGCAGCCAATTAATCTTGGAGGGGTATGTTTGGTGCATGGTTATACACATGACATTGCCCCCAAGTGGCTAAGAATCTTGAGGGGGATCAGCAGGACCTCCCTGAGCTTCCATTACAAACGAATGTGGGAGCGGTTGTTGTCCTACATACCCAGGGTAGTAACTCCCTAAATCATTCTGACTATTTCTTTGGTTGGCCAAGAAGTATATTCCAATAGATCCTTGATATGTGGCATGCTTAAGGGCACACATATATTGATAGGTTGCTGGGTTATTCTTGCCTAATCCATCCCCAGGGTTTGATCTTGAGGATGAAGGAAGTTAACTTGCCCCAAATCTCATATGTGGAAAGTGGTCTTAGAGGAAGGGCTTGGTTCCTAGGATTGAGAAGTTGTCCCTTCGCACCTATTCCGAGGCTTTGGCTTGGTTTTCGAGGCAACCTTTCTGTCATAAGGATGGTATGAACGGTTCCCCCCCTCCCTGCATGGGCGTGACTTTGAATTGGCACTAAAATCCTCAAAGCCAAAGAGTATCCCTAATTCGAAGGACCTACAACCCCACATGATGCATTATCACCTCTATGGATAGAATCCAAGTGAGCAACACCTGGGTTAGCCATAGTTGTGTTTCCTATTCTCTCAGGATCTGTGATGTCAACCTAAGTAATTGGCATTCATGAGCTTGAAGGAACATCACGAGGGTACCTCCTTGGGACTGAAGTAAAGGAGCAGGCCTAAGCCATCTAATATCCTCTCTAACAACTTGGACTCAGCCATTATGAGTCTCAGCTTATCTGACTAAAATAGGCTTGACTTCAACTTGTTTGCCTTGCCACATCCTTAGCTATAAGGGTAGCAGTAGAAGATGGGGTTGAGTTCATCGTAACCAAGACTTGTTAGTTTCCTTATGAAGCCTTTCTTTAATTGAGGTCCCATCGTTATTAATGCTAGCTCTCATTGTGGCAGAGTTTTCACACTGAGCCATTAGAGTACAGTTTGTTTTAGCAAGTTGTTTTTCATAAACCTCTTTCATGGCTTGCTCAATCCTTGGATCAACAAGTTCCATATGACGTTTGAGCATGGCCATAAAACTCTAGTGAGAATAGCCATCTAGGGTGTCTTCATCACCTCCACTCTTGTCATTACAGATGTGATTTGTCTCATCCCCTCGTGATATACTACTTTGTTTTAGAGGGTGCTCTAGTGGGGACCCAATTAAGGGCGAGCCCTCGGGTTCCTCAGGTTTAAGAGCACCAGATCTCTTTGATCTGACCGTTGGTGAATCGCTTGAAACTATATTTTGATAATCCACGATAAGGTTAAAGGATAAGAACCTGGGTCAAGTGGCAGTTACGGTACTGGAGCAAAGCCCACAAATACCTTTCCCCATACACTTAAAAGTCAGGAACTGAGGTGGAGATAAACTCAACAGCTCATTAATCCACTGATAAGTTTGAGTCAATCAGATTTTTGGGCTTGGCATCCTTGGCTTCTTATAAATTAAATAACGTAAATGTAAGTTCACATGACTTATTAAGCGGTGGCAATAGTGTTAATGCTAAAACAAAGAAGGTCAAGCCTTGGCCATCAAAGCCTTAGACTAAATCCTTAATTCTCAACTTGTCGATTATGAGAACATATTAAAACAAAGAGTTCATACCTAAAACTTGAAGAACTGTATAACTCTAATGAAAACAAGTACAGTGATGATCTATGCTATGTTAAGATATGCTAAGTTATGCTACTCCTGGGTCAAAAGCACAACCGTGTTGTAATTAAACTTAAAGAACTTTGTATGAGTGGTGCTGGACACTTGACAATTGCAATAGTGTCTCTTATTTATAAAAAATAAAAATAACTGCTGCATCATAATTCCTCGGCATTGTCTTCCCAAGTTTGCCTCAAAACTCCTTTGGCACGCTAAATAGGCAGTGAACGTGCCCCTAATTGCTGTGCTCGTGCATCTTTTTGGAAGCCCAAATCTGTTTTTCCTGCTAGAGTTCCTTCTAGATGCCCCATGTTTTGGTGGACAAGCTTGAGGCTCACGTATCTAAAATTGCTCTCCAAATAATTGTCTCGCGCTTGAGAACCATCTGTCTTGCAGTATTCTAGGAAGTCCCTTGAGTTTGAGCTCTTTTTACCCCCTCAACCACCTCAAGTGGCTGATACCCTTAAAAGGGATTTGAACTTTTCAACCAACTGAGTTCGGGAAGTCGTTATCTTAACATCCTAATGCCTTATCTCCCTCAAGGATTGCCTCATGTGATAAGTGTGTGGCACTTTGCTTCGCAACGGCATCATCCCAACTCCCTCGAGTTTGGGGTGTAAACAGATTGAGAATTCTATGTGAGTAATATCGCTGTTAAATCTTCTTTGCTTACTAATTCATATACTCGGAATTCATTGTGTTGGATTTTGGGGTCATGTGCTTCAATTTTGTTCTTGTTCTCAAATGCTTGAGTCCCTTGTTATGACCCAATATAGTAATTATGTCAAATTTGGCTTTGGTACCAATTATTATGACCTAATATAGTAATTAGGTGTAAATTTCATAAATTAATCATGAAAATAAAGAAATTGAGGGAGAAAGGGAAGAATTAATGAGAGAATCAATATTAGGGAAGAATGGAAATTGAAGGAAGAAATTGGAGAAATTAAGAAGGAGAGAGAGAGAGAGAGATACAATTGAATACCATAATATAAATTTCATTAATAAAGTAAAGGAATTTACAATAAAGGAATAACCCTCTATTTATAGAGTCCACAAGGCAAAATGTTGAAAATGAATTAAAAATATAAAATATTTGATGAAAATGGCTTTTCTCGCCTAGTAGCGGCTATTCCATTCAATTGGATATTTATCCGATTAATCCGATACTAACAGAAACTCTGATCCAATTGATCATATATGCATTTGGCCAATCAAATATTGATAGAATCATAAAATAACCACCCAAAGCAAATGTTTGCCCTTAAGGATAGACTACTTTTTTTTGTTGTTTTATCATTATCGTGGTCACCTTTTTGCAACAACGTGCTACTTTTCTTGATCTTTTTTTTCCCCTCGAAATTTCTTGTAGCCTTAAAATCAAATTCAAGAAATAAGGCGACCACAGTTGATCCTCTACTATCTTCAACAAGTTTTTGATTAACCACCTTAATATAACTTGTAACTCCAAATAAAAGCTCAAGCATAATGCCCAAATCTCCAAAGAAAACATACTTTGCTATAACGAAAACAATCTTAAGATTTTTAGCATTGCAAGATTCATGAATTCTCTAAGGCCATGTTTGGAGCATGGATTGGGGCTGAGGCTGGAATTGAGGCTCAGGATTCCAATTCTGTTGTTTGGTTCACCTGCTGGAAATGGAATTACAATTCCAATGCTTAATTCTATGGAATTGGATTTTAACTTAAAATCATACTTTCCAATTCCTTGGGATGGGGGTAGGGGATTGCAATTCCATATTAACTCCATTGAACTGAAACCAAAAATGACCTCACTTGATTAACCCAAATTCACGATGATTCGAAATCTAAAGACTTAGACATGACCTAAAATTTGACCCGAACCTAAAAATCACTCCACTCGAATGACTTAAACTTAAAATGACAAAAATCATCTTAGCTTAAAGTTCTAAGTGCCTCAACTCAACTGACCCAAAACTCGAGATAACTCCAATCCAGAAAATGAAACTACTGGATTTGAATGTGATGTAAAAAAGCTGAGTCAAAGTGGAAATGACCCGACCAAATTGACCAAAACTTAATATGACCCATAACCAAATAACCGGAACCAACTCAAATTGAGTCTAAGATGACTTTGTATTTGATATGATATAACTCATTTGTCCCAAAACTAAGATGACTTTATCTTGAAATGACCTAATGAGCTCAAACCCTATAAGAACTTGCCTAAATTCCGAAAAGACCAACGTGATGAACTAAAAATCCTAGATAACTTGACCAAATGATTTGATGTGATATTCAACCTGATTTGACTCAAAAATCAAATAAATCGAACTCAAAATGAATCGCTTTGACCATAATAACTTGAACGCAATGTGAACCGCTCTGACCAAAATCCAATAGTATTTTATTTAAAACTCGAAATATTCCAACTCAATTAACCGAAAACCCTTGATGATTCGAATTATTATATAATTACAATTCCGACCTCCAATTTCTATGATGAACTAAATAGTGGAATTTCAATTCCATCAGAATTGTAATTCTACTAGAACTGGAATTGGAATTGCAATTCCACTGTCCAATTTTAATTCCATGTTCTAAACAGAGCCTTAGAATATTTGCATTACTCCTAGTAATACCCTTAAACTTGAGCTTGTAGGCTCCGTCAAGTACTTTGAGCATCTATAATTTCAAGACTTCAGTTGTTGGGGCAGCTATAATTCGAACGATGTCGTTTCTTTTTCTCAAGCCTTTTAGATCTTTAGAATGGTCCCATGTGTTAAGCACATGTCCCATTATCCTTTGATGATTTCATTCCAACTCCCTCGATTAAGGGGTGTAAAAATGAACAATCTGAAGTGTGTTAGGCATGTGACAAACACGTTCGACACTGTTTAAAGCTGGTTATAGATCAATTAGTAGGTGGAGCTGAAAAAGGACAAAAGGATTATTTTTACCTATGACCTAACCTGTAATAGTAAATAGGACAAGTTGGGTTGCTCATCTGACCCCTTGGCCATCTCTATCTCAAACTCTAGATTATGATTGCTTCGACGTACATTGATCATACAAGACTTATCAATGTAGGATGCATATTTTATTCTTGTGACCTTAGACATGGAATTGTTTTGTTAAATACACCCTCACATCTTCTTTAGATTTCCAATGTAATTTTTGTTTAATCTAGGGGAGAAGTAAAATTTGCTGTAGATCATCGTGCAAAATAAAGGGTTTCTATCCTTGACACTTTTGTCATGCTGACTATACTATGATCTTTTTTCTTGGTCCTTTATTCACTTCCTCTCTGTTGTATGATCCATTATAATTCTCCTCACCTAGTGCTACTCCCCCACCTGGCCCTCCTCGTTCCATTCTTGTCCTATATTAAGGTTTCTTATTTCAATAACTTGTCAAAACCGAGTACCAAAATTTCGGTTGTCAGTTATGATCAATGTACGCTTACTTAAGGCATCGAAAACCTTGTTCAAAGTTCCAGATTTGTGCTTGATCATAAAGTGAAAGAGTTGAATTTAACTTTCCCACTTCACATGTTGGTTAAAAAGCTTATCTTGGCTATTGATGTACTTCAACACAACATTATCCGAGTATAAGACGAATTTCTTGTTGCCGAGATACGACTTCCAATGCCTCAAAGCTCTCATGACCGCATATAACTCAACATCATAAGTTAAATAATTCAACTTAGTTTGTGAAGCTTCTCCTTAAAGTATGCAATCGAACGCACTTCTTGGCTAAGTACTCTGCCAATGCCAGCCTTGGAGGCATCAGTGCGTAACTCGGATGTCTTCTCGAAATCTGATAAGGCTAGCCATGGTCAATATCTACTTTATTTCTTCGAAGGCGTCAGATGCCACTTCGTAATTGATGCCATGATAGAGCTAAAACCCGGTATGAACCTCCAGTAAAAATATGCAAGACATGGAACCTACATACCTCAATAATCGACTTAGGTTGGGGTTCGAATTGCCTCGATCTTGCCTTTGTCTGCCGCCCTCCCATGGATAACACAAACCCAAGGAACATCACTTTGTCCTTCATGAAGTCACACTTTTTCAAGATGGCAAAGAAGTGGTCATCTCTTAGGTTTGCTAAAAACGCCATAAGGTGGTCCCAGTGTTCCTACCGGTTTTGACTATAGATCAAGATATTATCGAAATAGACTATCACGAACTTTCCAATACAGGGTCATAGTACCTGATTCATGAACCTCATAAACATGCTTGGTGTGTTAGAAATCCCAAACGGCATCACCATCCCCTCGTATAACCCTTCTCGGCTTTTTAAAGACAGTCTTCCATTCATCACCTGGTGAGATATGAATATGATGGTCTCCGCTCGTAGTGTCCAACTTGCTAAACACCTTCAAGTTATGTAGCTGATCAAGTAAGTAATCCAAATTCGGAATAGGAAATCTGCCAAGTACTGTTCTTTTTTAGCTTAAAAAAGTTGGGACTGCTCATGGACTCAAACTCTTCTGATTAAAGCCCTTAGCGAGTAACTCCTCAACTTGGTGCCTTAGCTCCTCATTTTCCCCAAGATTCATTCGATAAGGCAGCCCCTGGCATTAGATCGATCAGGTGTTGAATGTCCCTAAACGACGCTGAGATATTTGGTAACTGCTTTGGGAAAACATCAGCGAACTCCCTCAACAAGTCCACTACCTCTATTAGTACCTTTCCTTGTTCCGTCTGGTACTCCTTATCGTTCAACTCAAACACCACCTTGTTCTCGCCAACTTCCTTGGTGAACATGGCCATGATTTGGAGATTTGGATTGTCAACTAACATCAAACAAGACACTTCTTCCTTCTTGGAAACAAGACAATTTTTTTGCACTCAAACAAAAAGCTATAGGTGTTTCGTCATCCGTCATGGGTTGCGGCTCTATCAAATTGCCATGTTCGCCCATGTAAGAAGTGGCACAAATGCATATGCATCACACCATACCCCATTCTTGTATTTCACCCCAGTTGAAAGGTAAACAAGATAATGTTTAGGCACGGTTGCTTGGCTTCCTTTCTTGAGCCACAATAATTTATATGGGTTTAGGTCATCCTTCGTCTTCAACCCAACTTATTGACTATGTCCTCAGAGATAACACTCTCACAACTCCTGGAATCGATGACTAAGCAGCATACCCGTTAATGGTGCAAGTCATCTAGAAGATGTTATTTCTGAGCCAGTCATTCCCTTCTGCTTCTTTTAGCATGAAGCAAACTTGTCTGACCATCAATAAGTGGCCTTCATCACCTGTAACTTCTTCTTTGCCACTAGGCGCCAACTTGTCTTGAGTTTCCTCCTATACTAACTCCTTCCTTAGTGGGAAGTTCCTCGATGTGCAGCCTATTACCAGGTCTATCGCTCTTCTGACATTCTACAGTACGGCGAACCAACCCGCCATACTTGAAGCAACGTGTCCTTAAATTAACTGCTTGGTCTTGGTTATTTAGCCTACTAAGTTTGGAGATAACGAGCCTCCCTACTTGTCCCTGTACATCCGAGATGGTTGGAGGTCATACCTGACCACACCCACTATTCCGGGGTGTTCCAAGTACCGCGAATCTAACACCGCTTATGTTGGTTCTCAACATTCAAAGTCCTCTGACTCGCCTCCGAGAAAGAGAAGATGTCAAATATGTTGAACACCTCTTTGATTGATTCCCTCAATCAGCCAACATATCTATTTGCCAATTGCTCCCCTGATTCTGCCAAGTCGCTCCTCGCGATTAAGGCATAGAGCTTTATCGTGTAGTCTTCCACAGACCAAGAAATTTGATGCAAGTTATGAAGGCATTGATACATAATCCTGGCGTGATTATGTATAAGAAAGGCGATATGCACGTGCTTCTTCATCTTCTCCCAAGTCTTAATCATTGATTGACCCTGCTTAAGCTGGACATGCTTCAATTGCTGCAACCAGGTGGCGGCCCTATCCATCAATTGGGTAGCCACTAACGGCCCCTGTTTGTGCTCTGAAACATCCTTGAATTCGGGCACCTGTTCTACCAAAGCAAATTCCGGAATTTCAATTCGAGTCTCGGATTGCCAACAATGATCATCCAAGTAATCGGACAAGCGAAACTTGGTCGAGCCCTCTTGATATTCCATCCTTGATTGCCAATCCTATCAAATGGGCTATTAATGATTTCTTTGGTTTCATCCTCACCTCCCACATCCAGTGGTTGTTGAGGCTGAGCTATAGCTGTTTGGTTGGGCGTCGTACCCAATTGCACCAAACTCAGCTCGATATGCTGGAATCTCTCCTCCGCCTCCTCTAACCTTCTATCAATATGACGTTGATGATCTCTCTCATACACATCTTCAACGGCGGTGTATCTTTGTCGCCCACGGGCCATCACGGGAAATGTTCTGAGTTTTGATACCAACTGATACAGTGCCAAAAAGATGAAAATTGGGAACAGAAAGATTTAACAACCTTTCTTTAATTTTCTATTGCTAAAGCAAATAAAAAAATAAAACAAAGGGAAATTTCAATCTTAATTTTTACAACCAGAGAATAAAAAACACATAAAAATAATTGGAATCTAAAAATTGAATGAATAAACCCTAATAAGCCCTCTTCTTTCAATAGAGGAGCTTTCCCATCTATTCTTAAAGACTAATATAAATTTAAATAAATAAAAATAAAGTAAAATCCCTATCTAAATATTAGTGATGGATTTTAGCTATTTTGTGCTTATTGTCAATCTATGTTCACATCATCTTCCTTATCCGTACTTACCTTCTTTATCCCCTAGCTCATCCAGACATTGGTTTTTGGCTTGACCCGCCAAGATACTAGATGCAAACCATCTTGCCAAGACACGGGCTGGATCAATATGTGATAACATGATACAACTAATTCAAGTTGTAGTTGTCTTTATAGTCATCTTCAACTTAGGAAACGTATAATTTATATTTGAACACCAAGCCACCATATATGACTGTTGAATATACCAACTCAATATAACGAAAATAATTTTTAAAGCAACAAACCAGTAAATCTGTTGATAAAAAAAAGTAAATCTTGACAATTCTTACATCATAGATAGAATAAATTAAAGTTAATTGCATTCAAATATCTTGACATTTAGTAAATTAATTTTTTTACTCCCTAAATTTTGCATATAAAATTTTTAGTTCATTGGTTGAGCTTGAATAACATTTTAGTTCAAAAATCTGGCATACAATGTAATCTTTCTGGCGTATGACACCGCCCCTCAGGTTTAAATTTTAAAATATTTCCAAAATATCTCCACTCCTCATGTGATATTTGTTAGTGTAATTTCTTGCAAAACACGCAAGAACGGGTATCCTAGAGATCTCTGGTGTCGAGGCCGTATAGTCACTTTCCTTAAGACTTCTTTCGGAGTAGGAAATAGTCTCGGGGATACAACGACAACCAATACGATGAAGTGAAAGTGTGTAAAAAGAGAGATAGAAGAGATGAATAAGAATGGTGTTTTTTCAAGAACTTTCAACAATTGATTCTCAAATTCTTTCAAATTTCTCTTGTAATTGCAAAAATAAAATCAAGTGTCATAAATCTGAACAAAGAGGGGGCAATATATGCAAATTATGTGAAAAGAGAAGTCCCTTAAAAAATACCCCAAGAGAGGCACAAAAAACCCGGGTAAAGCCGCGAACCGGAACCACTAAAAACTGCCCTCTGTGTGTCGACACACACCTCTGTTCCGGGTGCTTCTGTAAGATTGTGTGTCGACACACGGGCTCTGTGTGTCAACACACAACTCTGCATTTCCGTTCTATAAGATTGTGTGTTGACACACGAGCCCTGTGTGTCGACACACATCATATTCATATAAAATCACTTTAAACAATATCGAACAAATTTTAAACACTTCATTTCATTAACAATTCTTATTTTGAAAATACATCAACAATCCTCCACTTTTTTCAAAATACAACCATTCTCATAAACAACATCTCTAAATTAAAGGAGGCCTTATTGTGCATCAACGAGGGTGTCTCTCGCTTGAACCCCCGGCTAGTGAAAAGACTGTTGCAGTTAATCGGATCGAAAATAGTAGACCAAGCTTTGAACCATACAACTCATTTGACTAACCGACTATCTAATCACGCACAAGGCGTACTCCTCGTACACACACTACAACTCCCAGATCAGCACATATGAAGCATTGTGTCCTGTACCTTGCACAAGTTTTTCAGGGCCAAACTCTTTGTCAAAAATCACCCCTTGAAGCTGCCAAACTTCACACTCACTAAAATGGACCCCACTGATCATGTCCCTATGACTCGACATTCAGTAATAATATAAAACCGGGTTCATTAAGAGCATACGCTCATCCTCTTAGATTCTCTGACGCAGGTAACCAAGCACTTCTCACGTGGGATGGAAAAAATTCTCTTTTATGCTTGCAATCACACTGATGATAAAACTCACTCATTGAACCCGAGACCTAGCGTCTGACTAGGCGTCGAGTTGAGGGCCTATCATGGATGACTAGAAATGACAAGTTTCACATCATCCCTTTAATTATCAAGTCTCTAGTAATGTTCTCAAATAAGAAATCCGCTAGTTTCAGGCTTACAT
Organism: Simmondsia chinensis; assembly: GCA_018398585.1. NCBI lineage: Eukaryota > Viridiplantae > Streptophyta > Magnoliopsida > Caryophyllales > Simmondsiaceae > Simmondsia > Simmondsia chinensis. Next base: position 23,632,288 of record JAGTTD010000012.1, read on the forward strand.
TTTCAAAGTCCACAGTGATCGCTTAATCTTTCATGAGTTATTTCACTTAACAAAATTTGACACTGTGGTGTCCGGACTTTCAGCGAAACATCTCGCTCTTATATATTTAAAAACACATCTCATTATCACAATGGATAGAAAGAGTCTATATTGGCTTGCGCCACAAATGAGTCTTAAACACATCCTTTAATCATTATGTTTCTTTACAAGCCGAAAATAGAGCAATAAACTCTATAATCACAGTGAAATTTTATAACGCGTGTTAGTTTCTTAAAACTCAAGGAACAACGCCCCCACCACTTATAGCATTTACTTGCTTTTAGATGCATAGTTCTCCTTATCGGAGATACAACTGGCACCCCAGTATTCTTCTATATAGAAGAGTACACATTAACATTAGCACCACAACTCATGGTTATTTCGGTACCTTATGTACTTCATGCCAGTAACATTTACTCACATAGCTAGTTATACACACTCAGCTATCCAATAACAAAGGCTACATCTAAACTTTTCAAGGTCCAATTATACCATTGGAACGCTTACGTTTGGTTCTAAATTTTTACACCAAATTTCAACATGTAGTCAACATACATGCAATGAATCCACCGATTTATTAAACATGCCATATGCATTTTTTGAATTCATTAACTACTTCTTTCAAAAGGCAACATCACTAGACTACATAGTCTTTTCATAGTATCACAATCTATGACACAACAATATTGAATTTTGACATTCACATTATTTCTAATTCATTCCTCTAGAAATATACAAGTCCGATCGCTAGGACTTCTCTTTTCACACTCTTCTACTCTTTTAAGGTTCTAGAGTCTTTCCAGGGATATACCCTCAAATATGATTTTCATCAAAATTTATTTTAATTCACATTATCACAATGCATCATACATGATCAACGAAAGACTCGAAGTCACTTACTATGTACTCATATACATTTATATCTTAGGATGTTCACTCCACCCATAATTTAGTCATATGAATATTCATGCCATTTATATGCATCAAACCCTATGAGTGACAAAAAAGTCATCATAACTCAGTATTTATACACTCTTTAAATTTGTCATGATAATGACTAACTATATCCTATCATGTGAACATATCATCACATGAAATTCTCATTTACCATGCAACCATTGCATGAATCTATCACCCAATTTGAGTATTCAAATATTTATTGTATAAAATACACTTTATTTTAACCGACTACTCAATCATCATATACATACGCCCTTAATCGCAAGTAAGCTTTACTTCAACAGCATTGATCATAATGATAAAGTACTTCACATGCATGCCGGTTTCCATTGGAACATTATATCCAATAACTTCGGAAAACCCACTGAAGATAAGTGGTCAATTATGAAATTATAAATCATTATTTCCAAGTGCTTGTATACAATTTCTTTCATTATTCTTAATCATGAATTTCAATTTGAATATCTATATATTAATCACATTAGGGATCAATATATGTAATATTATCTCATACTTCATGATCCACTAATTCCATTCAAATTCACATCATTTTCATTTATCAAGCAAACAAGCGGCATTTATTTCATAAATAACAAAGGCGTAAAGCATCATGATTAAGTTTATGTTCATGGACATGTGGACCTCATAACCACATCTGCATATATGCATCAACCTTAATTTAATGAAATTATACATCCATAGTTGTATCAACATGCATACAAACATTAATCACACAGCCACATTAATGTCCATACTCATACTTTCATGCAAGTATTAGTTATAGTAACTAATATACATTGATATTTTAACATCATTAACATGCATACATGATTATACACAAACCTCTTTCATAATCATGATTATATAACTACTGCTTTTTCATGACTTTCCAAATCCGCTATTGTTCACTTAATTACACCCTAATGTAAAATCCGTTGAGATTGAATTTATAACCGTAAAAATAGGAACGAATCAACATACCCATATTTAATTTCTATTATGGGCTCATCTCACATAACTATGAACATATGTGCATTAATTCTCAATATATTTATTGTTCATTTTACAAATTCATACAAACATGAATTTACTACACACAAGGCACAATTTATACTTTATTTCAACCATCATAATTCTTTATGAATTATAATCATAGTTATACCCGTGCATGGATCTTTTATTACCAATTTATGATAGAGCATGCATCCAATTATTATTATTATTATTATTAGTTTTGGAATCGTTTCGACGCCTGGTTTCAACAACCATGCTAAACAGGAATTTTATATGTAATCACATATCACGATTTATAATATTTAATACAACTCATGTTTTACCATGGAGTAAATATTTTCACATTACAGTGAAAATTTACCATAGAAAAAACTACACTGCACACATTATATGGCAATAAGTATTAAATATCAGATCCATATAAATATATAATGTTTTGTTAATTATTTGCAAAATATAACGTGGATCAGTGGTAACATGTAACTAACCTTGTACATACATTCACAGGGCATGTGGGATAGAATCCATGTAACTGCATTGCTCGCGTCCCCTTCTTATTTTTTTTATTTTTTCTTTTTAATTATTTTGCTTATATGCAATATGTTTTATTCAGTAATATTCTAATGAACACTTGGATAAACGGTGAGTGCTCCTCATCCCTTCCCCTGAAACCGTAGGATCGAACCCCCCAAAACAAAATTTACCTCTTTTATTTATTTATTTTTTTTTCGATTTTGCTTTGTCAAATTAACATGATATAATCATCATTGATTTAAATTCATGTGAATTAAAAGCAATTGATCAAAGGTTCATGAGTCAAACCGCATCAATACAATTCCCATTCAACTTAGTTTTGACATCACATGTATACTCATCAATGGACGCACGTCGATTCTCGTGATTTCATGATTTCGTTCATCTTCCGTCCATTTTAATTATGTTTCATGTCCATTAATTTCATAATTCACATGAGTCACATAATTTCATGATTTTATCCCAAATCAAATTAATAAACTTTCATGCATAAACAACAATGCATCAAGCACTACATGTCAGGCATTATAAATTTCATGGTTTTGATACCTTTCGATCAAATTTTATATCACTTTTAAAATTTCACGATCCTTCTTACTCATGCTCGAGTCAAAAACACATACCTTGATCTATAGCCATTTGTGTACAAGAAGGATCCAAGAGGAAGTCCCAATTCTCTCCATTCATCACTTTCTCCAATCTCACATGGTTCAGCATCAAATCACGAAAAGTGAAAACGCCATTTCAATTAACGAATGAAGTCTTAAGATTGTCAGTGTAATTTCTTGCAAAACACGCAAGAATGGGTATCCGAGAAATCTCAGGTGTCGAGGCTGTGTAGTCACTTTCCTTAAGACTTATTTCAGCATAGGAAATAGTCTCGGGGATACAACAACAACCAATACGATGAAGTGAAAGTGTGTAAAGGGCGAGATAAAAGAGATGAATGAGAATGGTGTTTTTCCAAGAACTTTCAACAATTGATTCTCAAATTCTTACAAATTTCTCTTGCAATTGCAACAATAAAATTATGTGGAAAGAGAAGTCCCTTAAAAAACACCCCAAGAGAGGCACAAAAATTCCGGGCAAAGCCGCGAATCGGAACCACGAAAAAACTGCCCTGTGTCGACACACGCCTCTATTCTGGGTGCTTCTGTAAGATTGTGTGTTGACACATGGGCTCTGTGTGTCGACACACAACTCTGCATTTCCGTTCTGTAAGATTGTGTGTCGACACACGATCCCTGTGTGTCGACACACATCATATTCATGTAAAATCACTTTAAACAATATCGGAACAAATCTCAAACACTTCGTTTCATTAACAATTCCTATTTTGAAAATACATCAACAATATTGAACCATTTGTTGAAATGAGTTGACCAGCCAGCTATCCATTCCCCTTTCTCACCAACACTTGCGCCTTCGGCCCAAAACTTGGGTTATCGGTGTACGTCGTTGTTTCTCTAAGTACCCCTATCACTACCTTCCACCCCAGGCTAAGTGTTGCTAGTGATGGTGTGGTGGGGCTAAGGGACAAGGAGGGAAAAGCAAAAATGGAGATAAATTGTGGAGTAAAAGGAGAAGGGAGGCATGCTGGAGTTAGTTGCCCAATCGTGCTTTGGCTCTTAGGGATGTGAATGTGGGAAGGTAAGATGAAGTATTAGGTGGAGACCAGTGGACATTTTTCCTTATTTCTTTTTCCTTGCTAGAATCTAAAATGCAACATTCTAAATAAAAGCGTGTTTTAGTCTTTTTATAAATTTTGATGAATTATATACTAGAAATCGGATTAAAAATTTATTTTATTTTGGGGTTTAGACACCTAAATAGGATTCAATTGACCATTTAAGCCAATATTAATGACAAATATAACCATAGGGCACACCAAAATCACAAAATATGAACGAGTAAATGAATATGCAGAAATAAATTAACACCAGATATAACGTGAAAAACCCACCAGGGTAGAGGGAAAAATCACGGGGCAAACAGACAGAAAAATCCACAATTAAAAATAGCAATTACAATGTTAATGGTTTTAAGATGTTTGCCTTAACTTGAAACCCACAAGCAAATTGAGCAATACAAGGATTACCTTCATAGGTCCAAGCAATTGATACTCCTGATTAATTCACTCCAAAATAATGCCTAAAAACTCGCTCCAAATTGCCCCAAGATCAATCACAGATTTCTACCAAAAAATTAATTTCTTTCCTCGTTGTCGTTGGTTGTGACACTCACCGTCACACTTTCTGTTAGTTTTTTGGGTATTTAGTTATCTTGAGCTGTGCTCCATAACTTCATATCCCAAACTATTATTATATCTATATATATATATATATATGGGCCAAAACTCAATATAGCCCATCAAACATAATTTATTTTTAACCCAAAACAATTTATAACTTGTGGGCTGTACCATAGTACATATTATGTACCCCACAAAAACTCACCCTCCAGCCCACTGCAAGAAGGGGAGGACTCCACCTCAAGCTTCTTGGAGTCCATATTAGCTAGCCTAATGCACAAGTCCAACTTGCCATTATGAACCACCTTTGTCGACATATCAACTATGTTTTTATCAGTGTGAATCTTCTTTAGCATCATCAGCTTTTATTAATCTTAGAAAGCAACCTATGATATTGTAAATCAATATGCTTTTTAGGGGCATAGTACACGGAATTTTTACTTAGGGCCATCATACTTCGACTGTCACAGAATACTACATACTGATTTTGTTTCAGACCCAACTCTTTAATAAACCTCTTCATCCACAACATCTCCTTTCTTGCTTCAACAGCAACATTATACTCAACTTTGATAGTGGAAAGATCAACACAGTTCTGCAATTTGGACTACCAAGATACAGCACCCCTTGCAAAAGTGAACAAATACCTGAAAGTTGATTTCCTACTATTAAGACATCCTGCCATATCAGAATTGGTATACCCTTCAAGAATTGCTCCTGAGCCTCCATAACTCAAACACTGTTTCGAGATACCTCACAAATATCTGATGATCCACTTCACTGCTTCCTAATGAACTTTCTCTAAATTTGAAAGAAAGTTTCTCACAACACCCACAGCATGAGCAATATGTGGTCTGGTACGAACTATAGTATACATCAAAAACTCGACAGCAAAGGAGTAAGGAATAGAAGACATCTCTTCTTTCTATTCCTTGGTTACAAAACAAGACTGTTTACACAATTTGAAATATGCAGCAAGAGGCGTGCTAACTCGTTTAGTGCTCTTAATGTTGTCAAGCACCCGTTTAGCATATTTTTCTTGCGATAACCACAACTTTCTAACCTCTCTATCACGAGTAATCTCCATATCCAAAATCCCCTTTGCAGAACCCAAGTCTTTCATTTCAAAAGACTTTGAAAACTCCTCTTTAAGCCTTCGAATTATATCTACATCTTGATCAACAATTAGCATGTCATCAACATAAAGCAGTAAAATAATGAAATTGCCTCCAGAGAATTTCATTATATACACACAATGATTGCAGCTATTCTCTTGTACCCTTAACCCACCATAAAGGAGTCTAAGTTCTTGTACCACTACCTAGGAGCATGTTTCAAACTATACAAGCTCTTTCTCAATCTACAAACTAAGTGTTTTTTTACCCTGAATTTCATATCACTCAGTGCTTCCTGTAGATCTCCTCTTGCAAGTCCATGGAGAATGCAATTTTCACATCTAACTATTCAAGTTTAAGATTCATACTGGCTGCCATATCTGGTACCACTTGAATGGAACTTATCTTCACAACTAGAGCGACAATCTCATCAAAGTCAATTCTTTTCTTCTGATTGAAGCCTTTCATCACCAATTGAGTCTATATTTCACAACTTAATCACCATTTTTTTTTCATCTTGAACACTCACTTGTTTAGAAGTGCATTTGTACCCTTAGTAAGATCAACTTACTCATAACTGTCACAACCTTGGGGTTGTGACAATGCAAGGGTCGTGGTGGTGACCCAAAAAGATAGATAAGATTGAAATAGAGTATGTGATGAGAGGAAAAATAGATAGATTTTAGATGAGAAATAGAAACTAGGGTTTAGTTAGGGAAGAAGGAGATGAAGATAGAGATGAGAAAGAGAACCTTGAGAGGAGAAAGAAGAGAGAAAAAATGATTTCATTCATATTCCAATTATTTTCTTACAAACCTAGGCTCTTCTATTTATAGAAAAAGACAAGTAAAACCTTAATGCAAATAAAGGACAAGTAAATCAGGAGTTCCTAGAAATTAGAAAAATAAAAGGAAATCTGAAAATACATAAATAAATCGAAAATAAATGGATATTTACGAAATAGTACAGTATTATTGTACAATTTTGTGAGCTGGCAGTGAAGCTGTCATGGGATAGCTAGCACGGATATGGAGCTGGGCGCTGGGTGCATTGGGCACGGACATGGGCACGGCACTGGGTGCACTGGGGGTGCTAGGCACGGCACTGCTGGGACACGGGCGCTGCCTAGGCACAGTCCTTGACAATGTCGTGATACAGTCCTGGGCATGGCCGGGGATAGGATCACACGGACCTTTAACATTGTCATGACAATGTCATGACAAGGTTGTAACGCCGAGAATGTCGTGCTCATGACATTTCCCTCCCCCTGAATTCATCCTTGTTCTCAAGGATATGATAGCGGCGCAACCTCCAGCTTCCAGTTCCTTTCCGTTTGCCTGCCCTTTTAACACTTAGGTACTTCCTCCTATTCTTGGGTCGAAGGGGGTAATCCTTGTCCTTGTGCCAAGATCAGTGCAGCGCTGGTTCCCTCCTCATAGCACAAACATGGTCCCCTTGTGGATCACCACGCTGCTACTACACTGATTGTTTCTTTGTCTCGACCCGAAGAGGCAGCTCTTGGTACGTGTCCTTCTTCGGCTGTTGCCCATCCCCCTTCCCTGTATCTTGTGAATCAAGTCTTTATTGCTGTGGTTCATAGGTCATGGAAGCGCCAAGGACTTCTTGAGGTGCCATTGTTACCTTTGTCCTCTTCGGTTCTAGCTCAACATGGGGTAGCTCCACTAGAGGTGGTTCAACCGGTTCCATGATAGCAACCTCTTTCCTTTTATCTTGCCCCTCGTCACCCGATGGGAATGGTTTGCAAGTCATGGTAGGGCATTCTTCAACTTCCATGGGCACCTTCGCTATTTCCGGCCATGGGTCATGCGGTTCATCAACAATGGGTGGTCCATCCAGTATTGGATCAACCGATTCCTCCACAACATCACCACACCATTCTTGAGGTTGTGGTGGTGATTCCAACCTCTTTCCTTGGCTTTCAAAATACTGAATTAAGGCCTCGGTTAGAGACACAAGGACAGATTTCAATCCCCTTTGTCCCTCAGCTAGTGAATCAATGGCCTTGTTTCTTGTCATGGGCCAAGTCATCCAGCCTTTCTACGCTCCTTTCCATGGCTTCAATCTCTTCGGTTGAAGACACTGCTACGGCGGATCTCTCTCCCTCTTTTTTATTTTGATATACTACCCTTGTGAACGAATGCTAGCTTAGGTTGTAGCGGAAGAAATTTTTTTTTTTTATACTATAACGAGCCTCTTGAACCCAAGATAGCTCTAATACCAAATGTCACGACCTTGGGGTTGTGACAATGTAAGGGTCACGGTGGTCACCCAAAAAGATAGATAAGGTTGAATTAGAGTATGTGATGAGAGGAGAAATATATAGATTTTAGTTGAGAAATAGAAATTAGGGTTTAGTTGGGGAAGAAGGAGAAGAAGATAGAGATGAGAAAGAGAACCGTGAGATGAGAGAGAAGAGAGAAAAGATGATTTCATTCATATTCCAATTGTTTTCTTACAACCCTAGGCTCTTCTATTTATAGAAAAAGACAAGTAAAACCCCAATGCAAATAAAGGACAAGTAAATAAGGAGTTTCTAGAAATATCTAGAATATTCTAGAAATAGGAAAAATACAAGGAAATATAAAAATACATAAATAAATCTAAAATAAATGGATAACTACTAAATAGTATAGTACTATTGTACTATTTCGTGAGCTGGCAGCAGAGCTGTCATGGGATAGCTAGCACGGATCTAGAGCTGCGCGCTGGGAGCGTTGGGCATGGACATGGGCACGGCACTGGGTGCGCTGGGGCCGATGGGCACGGACACAAGTATAGCATTGCTGGGACACGGGTGCTGCTTGGGCACGGTCCTTGACAATGTCGTGACACCGTCTTAGGCACAGCCTGGGACAGGATCTCACGGACCTTTGATATTGTCATGACAATGTCATGACAAGGTCTTAACGCTGAGAATGCCGTGCTCATGACAGTAAGTTTCATTCTTCTCTAAAGAATTCATCTCTTCCTCCATTGCTTTCACCCATCAATCTTTGTCTTATGAGTCTACACTTTCTTGAAGCTCTCTGGTTCCCCCTCATCAGTAAGAAAAATATAATTAGAAGTTGAATACCTCGAAGATGGTCGATGCTTTCTACAATATCTCGTCACCTAAGGCTCAATAGTCTGTGGTTGAGGGACTAGCTCCCCCAGTTCAATACCATATATACTTGGAGCATCATCAATTGCTATTGGCTTAGAGTCATTCCCAAATTTTATCCTGTCATACACCTGCTCTTCATCCGTGGCACCTGATGAAGATGAAATCGGTGTAGTATTAGCAACACCGCTAGGAGCACATGTAGCCTTCTCTGACTTGTAAAAATTGGCCATGTTCTGATGTTTATGAAATACACCATATCTACCACTCACGATCCTTTTCTTCATCAGGTCCCGTGATCTATAACCAAACTTCTTATCAGCATATCCTATAAATATGCATGAAGTGGATTTACTATTAAGCTTCAATTTCTGTTCTTTTGGTACATGCATGACGGCTTTGCACCCAAACACCTTCAAACGAGAGTAAGAAACGTCGTTCCCAATTCAAACTCTCTCTGGAATGTCAAATGTAAAGGAACTAATGGATCCCTGTTGATGATGTATACAGCAGTATTCACAGTTTTACCCAAAAATGCCTTAGGCGGCTTCAACATTTGAGTAAACATATAGTTTTCTCCACAATGGTTCTATTCATACTTTCTGGGACACCATTATGATGATGATTGCCTGGTTCTGTTCTTTCATGGGGAATCTCATGCTTCTTGTAATACCGTCTGAAATCACGATTAATGTACTCTCTCCCATTATTAGTTCGGAGACACTTTAGTAACATCCCCTTTTGTTTTTCCACCATGGCATGAAACTATTAAAAACCTAAAATACCTCGCTTTTCCATCTCAACAAACACCTAAGTTTTTCATGAAGTATCATTAATATAAGTAACCAAATATCAAGTTCCTCCGACAGCTTCCACTTCAATAGGATCACACACATTTAGAATGTATCAATTCAAGTTGATTTCATTTTTGCTTCAACTGTTTACAAAAACTAACTTTATGATACTTACGTAACAAACAATCATCACAAGGTTTAGTGACTTACCTTCAAGTGAAGGGATGAGGCATTCTTTAGCCAATATCTGCAACCCTTTCTCACTAGCATGAGCTATGGCACAAATTCGGTGAAGCATCATCCTCAACTGCATTCAATTCACCACCACACACCGTCACATGTGTCTTGTATAAAGAACAACAAAGCTTTCTTTTGGCTATTATTAATGACCCCTTGGTGAGCTTCCATTTTGTATCACCAAGATGATGAGCATAATCTTCCTCTTCTAAAACATTCATAGACTTCAGATTAAGGCACAATTCAGGAATATGTCGCACATTTTCAAAGTAAGAGTGCAACCAGTACTAGTCTGTACATGGATATCCTTAATCCCAATGATCTTAGCAATAGTATTGTTTCCCATTTTCACAATACCAAAGTCACCTACTTTGTATGTAGAAAAATGCTCTTTCTTGGGAACACAATGATATGAAGCACCAGAATCAACAATCCATTCAACATCAGGACCACTAATATGATTGCACTCACTCGAATCACAAAACAATGTTACTTAGTCATAATCACCTATCACTGCAACTACAGTTATCATCTGCCTTTTCTAACACGTTTCACCTCTCTGCTTCTTCTTCAAGATAAAACAATCTCTCTTTAAGTATCTAGTCTTACAACAACTCTAGCAATTTGGTTTTTCTCCTCTAGATTTAGACTTGCCTCTTAAGCCCTCTACTCTTACTTTCGCCTCAATTTTTAGTAACAAGCACCTATGCATCAGCAATCATCACTTTTCTTCCCATCTCCTCATTGAATAAGCAATCTTTTACAGCACTCAAAGCCAACTTTCCATCAGGAGCTGAGTTACAAATAGTTACCACCAAGGTCTCTCAACTATCATGTAAAGAACTTAAAAGGAACAAAGCCTGTAGCTCATCATCAAGAATAATTTTCATGACATTCATTTGCTTAATAACATCCTGAAATCTATTCAAGTATTCTGCCATAGACGGTCCCTATTTCCATTTCAAGTTCACCAATTTCTTAATTAATGAAGCCTTATTTCTTCTCTCATACCGACTCTTTAAACATTTCCACAATGTCTAGGCATTAGTCTCTTATGATACATGGTGAAAAACACTGAAATTAACCCATTGTCCTAACAGTTTTTCTATTCAATTTTTCCCATTCTTTATCCGTTAATTTTTCTAACCTAGTACTAACACCCTTAATCGGGTCACGTAAATTTTTACAATAAACTAGGTACTTCATCATTGACATGCATATTGAATAACTTTCACCAGTCAGTTTTATCATCGTACTATTACTAGAACCATCCATTATTATTCACCCTAATATAAACCTTAGCTTTGATTCCACTTTGTTGGATTCTAGACACCTAAACCTAATTCAATCAACGACTCAAGCCAATATGGATGACAAATATAAACATAGGACACACTGAAATCACCAAATATCAACAAGTAAATGAATATGCGGAAATAAATTAATACTGGATATAACGTAGAAAACTCTCCAGGGTAGAGGTAAAAATCACAAGGCAAACCGACCAAAAAATCCACACCAAAACATAGAAATTACTACCTTTATGGTTTCAAGATGTTTGTCCTAACTTGAAACCTACAAGCAAATTGAGTGATATAAGGATTAACTCTGTAGCCCGAACAATTAATACTCTTGATCAGTTCACTCCAAAAATATGTTGGTGTATTTTCAAAAAATGTGTTGTATAATACGTATATATATATGTTAAATGTTGTTTATGTATGTATAAGATATATTTGAGATTGTCCCGATACTTGTTTTGAATGTTTAGAGCTTGTTAGGGGTGTGTGTCGACACATGGGCCATGTGTGTCGACACACAATCCTACAGAACGATGGGGAAACAGCTGTGTGGCGACACACATGGCTCGTGTGTCGACACACAACCATTTACAGAAGCGTACGGAGGAAGTCTGTGTGTCGAGACATAGGATGTGTGTGTCGACACACAGATCTACAGTAACTCTGTGTGTCGAATGGTGTGTCGACACACAGCTTTGACACACAGGTCTGTTTTGACTGTTTGTCTGCGCGGTTTTTCCTGGCTCTTTGTTTTGAATGTGGCTTTTCTATTTGGGACATCTCCTTACATGTATACATATATATATCTTCCACACTTTGATGAATCAATTGAATTGGATGGAAAACACAAGGGAAAAATAAGATTAAAAGATCTTAGCATTCAAGTATTCTTGTGTTGTGTTCTTGAACAAAAAACACCAATCTCTTCATATCTCAATCTCTCTCTCCCTTTACACATTCTCACTTCCTTTTTGGTTGTTGTTGTATCCCCGAGGATATTTCGTATACCAAAATAAACCTTAAGGAAAGTGATTACACGGCCTCAACACTTGAGATCTCTCAGTTACCCGGTTGCAAGTATTTTGCAAGTATTTGATAATTTGTTCTAACATTCTTAAGGTTTAATTTTCTGATTTGGGTTATGGCTTCATCACTAAGGGAAATGACAGCCAACTTTGTGAAGTTGGGCCAGTTTGATGGCGAGAACTTCCGCCGATGGTAGAGGAAGATGCAATTCCTCATTACGACGCTAAATGTGGTGTATGTCTAGAGTACACCATCTCCATCCCCCGTCTCTGAGGAGGAGGAAACGTTGGCCGAGCAGAGGGCCAAACTGAAGTGGGAGAACAATGACTACATCTACAGAGGACATATTCTGAATGGTATGACTGATGCTCTGTTTGATATTTACTTGAACGTGCCGACTGGGAAGGAACTGTGGGACGCTCTTGAGGCACGCTATATGGCTGAGGATGCTACAAGCAAAAAGTTCCTAGTTAGTCAATTTAACAATTATAAGATGGTAGATGATCGTCCTGTCATGGAGCAATTCCATGAAATCGAATGAATAGTGAATAATTTCAAACAACATAAAAAGAACATGGACGATACCATAGTCGTTTCTTCCTTAATTGACAAACTTCCTCCTTGATGTTAAGAAAAGTCTTAAACATAAGAAGGAGGATATGTCAATTGAGGAACTGGCTAATCATTTACATGTTGAGGAAGGTTATAGGGTACAGAATGACAACAAAGACCGCCCTGGTGATGTTGGTAAAATCAACATCACAGAAGAAGGCCAATCAAGCAAGGGACCCAAGATAACCGGACACTTCCAAAAGAAGAAGTATGACAAGAGGCCAAAAATGGTCTGTTGGGAGTGTCCAAAGCCCGGTCACTTACGCAAGGACTGTTACCGCCTTAAAAAGAATAAACGCAAGGGGCTTGATCATCGCGCCAAAAATTTGAACGAGAGATTCGTGGCGATGATATCGGAAGTCAATCTGGTCGAGAGTGATAACACTTGGTGGATTGACTCGGGGGCCACGAGACATGTGTGTAAGGACAGGGGGTTCTTCACGACTTTTAAGCCCATGGACAACGGAACTGAGTTGTTCATGGGAAATGGGGCGTCGGTACTGGTTAAAGGAAAGGGAAAAGTTGATTTACTTTTCACATCTGGAAAAACCCTTACTTCAACCGATGGATGCTTCGCCCTTGACGTTAAGAAGAACCTCGTGTCCGGTGGCCTGTTAAATAGGTTTGGGTTCAAGTTGGTCATCGAGGCCGACAAGTTTATTTTTTCTAAGGGTGGAGTTTTTGTTGCCAAAGGGTACTTATGTAATGGTATGTTCAAAATGAACATTGATAATAAAATTGGAAGTTCTGTTTATATGCTTGACTCGTCTTTTTTATGGCATCAAAGATTAGGTCATGTGAATTTTCGTAGATTACATGAAATGGTTAATTCTTTGTTGATTCCTCACATAGATAAAGTTAATGACAAATGCAAAACGTATATGCTAACTAAGATAACAAAATTACCATTTCCTTCAGTGCAAAGAGAGACTAATCTACTTGACCTAATACATAGTGATTTATGTGATTTCAAGCACACACCGAGTTTAGGTGGAAAGAATTACTTTGTGACATTTATTGATGACTGTTCGAGATTTTGTTACGTATATTTGATAAGTAATAAAGATGAGTCGCTTGATAGATTTAAAGCATATAAAGCAGAAGCTGAATTACACTGTGAGACCTTCCTCAAACGCCTTAGGTCGGACCAGGGTGGGGAGTACTACGATCCTAAATATTTCGAAACCACCAGAATTATACATGAAATAACTGCACCATATACGCCACAACAGAATGGCGTGGCTTAGAGGAAAAACCGGACTCTAACTGAAATGGTTAATTCCATGTTGTCATATTCCGGCCTCAATGATGTGTTTTGGGGTGAGGCTATGTTAACAGCCTGTCATATATTGAATAAGTTCCAAAAAAAAAGAAATAAAATAACCCCATATGAGTTGTGGAACAAACGAGCCCCTAATTTGAATTATCTACAAGTGTGGGGGTGTAGGATAGTTGTTAAAGTCCCTGAACCTAAACGGAAAAAGTTAGGTGAAAGAGGCATTGATTGTATCTTTGTGGGTTATGCGTGTCATAGCAAGACATATCGGTTCTATGTAATCGAACCTAATGATTATATCAATGTGAATACGATAATAGAATCGAGAGACGCGACATTTGATGAGAATCGGTTTACTTCTATCCCTAGATCGAGGGATTATGTACCGGTTGAAAGTGACACTCAAGTGTCAAATGACGATGTTCGTCATGAGAGGGAAGATGTCCCTGAAAGTGCTCTAGAACTCCGAAGGAGTAAGAGAGCGAGGAAAGAGAAATCTTTCAGTTCGGACTTCTACACATATTTGGTAGAAGGTTCGAGGAACAATGTGGACCAAGTGGTTCCATAGTGTTGTGTCATGGAAGCTGAACCCATGACGTTTAATGAGGCAATGAGGTCTCATGATGCCTCGTTTTGGAAAGAGGCTGTAAATGATGAGATGGATTCCATCTTAGGTAATAATACCTGGATCCTTGTGGACCTTCCACGAGGAAGTAAGCCAATAGGGTGTAAATAGATCTTCAAAAAGAAGATGAAAGTCGATGGAATGATTGATAAGTTCAAGGCCCGATTGGTGGCGAAAGGGTTCACCCAAAAGCATGGGTTGGACTACTTTGACATTTTTGCCCCCGTGGCAAGAATATCGATGATAAGGGTTTTGATTGCCCTTGCCTCCATTTTTAAATTAGTGATACACCAAATGGATGTCAAAACGGCATTCCTGAATGGTGAGCTAGAGGAGGAAGTGTACATGGAACAACCGGAAGGGTTTGTTGTTCCGGGCCAAGAGAGAAAAGTATGTAAACTCATACACTCTCTGTATGGGCTAAAGCAAGCCCCGAAGCAATGGCACCAAAAGTTTGATCAAGTTGTACTCAACAACGAATTCGTTATAAACGAATCAGATAAATGTGTCTATAGCAAGTTTGATAATGGCAAAGGGGTCATTATATGTTTGTATATCGGTGACATGTTGATTTTCGGTACTGATATGGAACAAGTAGAGAGAACCAAACGGTTTCTCTCTGAAAACTTTGTTATAAAAGACATGGGTGAGGCGGAAGTAATCCTTGGTATAAGGATTTTAAAGAGTGGTGATACCATTTCCTTGATGCAGTCTCACTACATCGAAAAGGTGTTCAAAAATTCCATTTCTTTGATTGTGCACCGATATCCATACCAATGGATCCTAGTGTGAAATTAGTACCGAATGGAGGTGCTCCAATGGCACAACTAGAGTACGCACGAGCAATTGGCTATCCTAGGTATGCCATGACAAGCACAAGGCCTGATATCGCCTTTGCTGTTGGAAAGCCGAGTAGATACACCAGCAATCCGAGTAAGTTGCACTGGGATGCGGTGCACTGGGTACTGAAGTACCTAAAGAAGGCTATGCACTATGGTCTCACGTATGTTGGGTATCCTCCTATTTTGGAGGGGTACACTGATGCAAGTTGGATCTCCGATGTGGAGGATCATGCATCCACGAGTGGATGGGTATTCCTGTTTGGTGGGGGTGCGGTTTCGTGGGGTTCCAAGAAACAAACTTGCATATCTGATTTTACAATGGCGGCGGAGTTTATAGCTCTCGCTTCTGGGGCTAAAGAAGCCGAGTGGTTAAAGGATCTCTTGTATGAGATACCTTTGTGGCCGAAGCCTATCTCACCGATCTCTATCCACTGTGATAATCAGGCTACGCTTTCTAGAGCGTACAGTGAGGTGTATAATGGGAAGTCCAGACACATTGGTGTAAGACATAGTATGGTGAGACACCTTATTCGGGAAGGCGTTATCACTGTGGACTTCGTGAGGACCAGTCAAAATCTAGCGGATCTGTTCATTAAAGGCCTGGCTAGAGACTTGGTTCTAAAAACAAATGAAGGGAGGGGTTGAAACCGGTCATATTTAGCCGCCGATGATAGGCCCTCAACTCGACGCCTAGTATGACGCTAGGTCTCGGGTTCAATGATAGAGACTTGTCATCTGTGTGACTGCAAGCACTAAATGAGAAATTTTCCATCCCGAGTGTGAAGTGCTTGATACCTGCGTCAGAGGTTCTAAAGGATGAGCAAAAGCTTTTAATGGACCTGGTTCTAGAACTTATTGAATGTCGCGTCGCAGGGACATGATCAATGAGGTCCACCTTAGTGTGTGTTGAAGTTTGGCAGCTTCAAAGGGGTGATTTTTGACTAAGGTTTTGGCCCTGAAACACTCATGAAGGGTACAGGACACAAGGCCACAAATGTGTCGATCTGGGAGTTGTAGGGTGTGTACGGGAAGTACGCCTTGTGCGTGATTAGATAGTCGGTTAGTCAAATAGGTTGTATGGTTCAAAGCTTAGTCTGCCATTTTCGATCCGATTAATTGTATGGTCTTTTCATTAGCTGGGGGTTCAATCGTGAGACACCCTCGTTGATGCACAATAAGGCCTCCTTTAACCGAGATGTCATTTTGAGATTGGTTGTATTTTGAAAATGGTGGGGGATTGTTGGTGTATTTTCAAAATATGTGTTGTATAATTCGCATATATATGTTAAATATTGTTTATGTATGTATAAGATGTATTTGAGATTGTCTCGATACTTGTTTTGAATGTTTAGAGCTTGTTAGGAGTGTGTGTCGACACATGGGCCATGTGTGTCAGCACACAATCCTACAGAATGATGGGGAAACAGCTGTGAGTCGACACACATGGCCCATGTGTCGTCACATAGCCATTTATAGAAGCGCACGGAGGAAGTCTGTGTGTCGACAAACAGATCTACAGTAACTCTGTGTGTCGAACTGTGTGTCGACACACAGCTTCGACACACAGGTCTGTTTTGACGGTTTGTCTGCGCGGTTTTTCCTGGTTCTTTGTTTCGAATGTGGCTCTTCTATTTGGGATGTCTCCTTACATGTATACATATATGTATCTTCCACACTTTGATGAATCAATTGAATTGGATGGAAAACACAAGGGAAAAAATAAGATTAAAAGATCTTTGCATTTAAGTGTTCTTGTGTTGTGTTCTTGAACAAAAAACACCCATCTCTTCATATCTCGATCTCTCTCTCCCTTTACACATTCTCACTTCATTTTTGGTTGTTGTTGTATCCCCGAGGATATTTCGTATACCAAAATAAACCTTAAGGAAAGTGATTACACGGTCTCAACACCTGAAATCTCTCGGTTACCCGTTGCAAGTAAATTTGATAATTTGTTTTGATAAAATAATGCCTAAAAACCTACTCCAAATTGCTCCAAGATCAATCACCAATCTCCACCGAAAAATTAATTTCGCTCCTCATTGTCGTTGGTTGTGTCTGCCGCACTCTATGTTACTTCTTTGGGTATTTAGTTACTTATCACTTCATAAGAAGAGGATCTGGCAGCCGTTGTTCCATACTTACTCTTACTTTCTTTTAAAAAAAAGATACTATCTTTTTTTTTATTTTTATTATATACATAAAATATATATATTGAATATACATATAAATAACTATATTTGTTAGTATTTTATTGTATATAATGGATACATATAAAAATTATATTTTGGGTTACCTCATTATAAAAGTAACATACCCAATGTCCCAAGGGCTCCCGTCTAAGCAGGGTTTGGGGAGGGCGGATGTATGCAGCCTTCCCCTTTTAGGGTATTACCCTTGAAAAGAGGCTGCTTCCAAGTGCCCCCAACCTGAGGGTGAGGACTTCCCGAGAGTTCACCCATCTCGGTAATGCTTTCGCTCAAGCACGCTTAACTTCGGGTTACCTCTTTATATATATTGAAAAATTAAAATACATATATTAAGAATACTCAAGCTTAGAATACCTGAGTAATAAATATTAAATCTTATACATATGTATATAAAACATTTGAGATATATATATATATGCACGAAACCTAACACATGGATACCGTGAGGTTTGGTCATTTATCACCTAGGTATCTTGACAATTCAATATATACAATGAGATACCTTGAGGTTTCAAAATTTTATGACTTAAGTACCTTATGCGAGAATTTAGTAAATTTTTATGAAAATTCGAATGTTTTTCACCATAGAACGTTGATACGAGTACATGATTACAACCAATTCGACACTTCGTTTGAAGAACCCTTAAAAGCTCTTGCTACTTGTGATAATCTCTTTGAAAGGGGAATCACTAAGGACCCGGTTTGCTCAATGCGGGGCTCATGTTGAAACAGTTGAACATATTTTATTTTTCTGTCCCTTCTCCCTATCTTCTTGGTTTTCCTCGAGCTTAGGCTACAAACCGAATCCTGAAGGTTTTGGGAGTTTTCTCCATTTGTAGTCTTCTATTCTTGATGCTTTTGCTAAACCCGACATCACCATTACTCTTATTTGTTTCCTTTGTTGGGAGCTTTGGGAAGGAAAGAAATGCGAGCATGGCTATTGGGTCTTTCCTCTCGGTCACATCGGTCGAGGCTCAAGCTCGAGATCCTGTTATGCAACCCACGGTTCTCCCAAAGTGGTCCCCTCCCCCTCTTGGCTTCATAAAAATTAACGTGGATATTGCTTAGGAAGCTTCCTCTTGTCACTTCGTTATGTTTGTGGATGCTTAATCGGATGATGGTATCATTAAAGGAGGTTGGTATCCCTTAGCTTGTGCCCGCTCATTGTTGGTACGGGAGACCCTTTCAGTTAGTGCGGTGTGTCACCTTGCTTCTCCTCATGGGTGGGATCGCATTGTTATTAAATCAGACAACAAAGTGGCTACTCAGGCTATCTCCTCAGCGCCAGGTCCGACTCCTTGGGAAACTTTTTCTAATGTTGATAATATCTGTTTTTTCGCTTGTCATTTTGTTGTTTGTTTTTTTTTGTGGGTTCCTCGTTGTTGTAACTATGTTGCTCATTGGATTGCTTGTCACCATCTTGGAAATAGATGTAACTATGATTCGTGATCGAACATTCCCCCTTTAACTTCTCTTGATTGTATTAGAGGACTTCAATGAAATACAGCCCTACCCGCGAGCTTTCTCGTGTTAAAAAAAAGGAAAGAAATATCATTGAACTTTGACGAAAGATATATATATATATATATATATATATATATTAGTGAAATAATGCGTTATGTTATCATTATACAATAAACAATCATAAAACTATGATAGAAAACACATATATATTGCTATAATTATGTTCAAGGCAACTTTTAATAAAAATCGATCTCATTTTGAAAAGTAGTACTTAATTTGTAAAATTATGAACTTCAGGGTACTTAAATAATAAAAGTTAAATATTTTAATTTACCTCATTATATACATTGAAATGTCAAAGGGTTCATTTACTTGGCACTAATACAACCAGATCCCATTAGAACTCTGAAGTTAAGCGTTCTTGGGTGAGAGTAGTATCAAGAAGGGTGACCTCCTGGGAAGTTCTCGTGTTTCCAACCTTATAAGGTTGGAGGTCCTTGGAAACAGTCTCTCGGCAGGGTTACACCCTCAAGGGGTAAGGCTGCGTACATCCACCCCTCCCAGACCTCGCTTATACGGGAGCTTTTGAGGCAATGGGTCTGTTGTTGTTGTTGTATACATTGAAATATTAGGATACTTATGATAAATTTTTAAAACTTGGAATATTTAAGTGATAAAATTCCATATATATATATATATATATATATATATATATAAAATTAGAGAAAGCCATTGCTCTTGATCCTCTGTCCAATCCATATCCCAAACAAATTTATATAATGTGTATATATGAGTGCATAGAACCCTAATATTTAAACAGGGGCCAAAATTCAACATAATGCATCAAACTCAATTTTATTTTTCACCCAAAACGATTTATAATTTGTGGACTGTACTACAGTACATATTTTGTATCCCACATTTCACAATAATAAGTAAGCTAAAAACATAAAAAATGTTTATTAGCTAAAAATTTATTTTACTAACATTTAAGATATAAAGTGTAAGAAACAAATTTAACTGTTCATGC
Organism: Simmondsia chinensis; assembly: GCA_018398585.1. Taxonomy (NCBI): domain Eukaryota; kingdom Viridiplantae; phylum Streptophyta; class Magnoliopsida; order Caryophyllales; family Simmondsiaceae; genus Simmondsia; species Simmondsia chinensis. The sequence goes on from JAGTTD010000012.1 coordinate 23,652,739, forward strand.
AATGTAATCAATTACAATATTAAAGTGTAAGAAAGAAATTTAATTGTTCACGCAACGTAATCAATCGCTTCTAAAATACGAGGAGCAAATGGGAGTAACAACCACAACAAAAAATAATGTTTTATATGAGAAACAAGATAGTGTTTATATAAGTCGGTTTTGAAAAAAATGTTGAAAACTAAAAAAAACCCAAAAAAAATAATTATTTTGATGGGGTCCACATGTGCAAGGCGTTTGGCATGGCAAGGTAGTTGTAAAACGCGTTCCCGAAACACGGTGGACCTTCAAGTAAACCGCCTTCTAAGTGTGAACCGCGTCAAGTAGACACGGTTATTTTGAAGGTAAACTGTGTCTCCGTATACTGATAAAACCGAGTCAGGAAGGTGTGGTTAAATTAGATATAAACCACGTCTCCGGGACCCTGTTTCTTGCTTATATAAAACCCCCACTCTTCACTTTGCAACGCTTACTTCTCAAGAAACCCTTGACTCCCATGCCGCTAGTGTCACCGCCCCAGCTCATGTCGCTGCCACCACTCACACGCATGCTGTCAACTCCGGTTACATTGTCCGCCGCTGCCATTTGGCCTCCTCACACACCGATGGTCCAGTTAGGTCACCATTGTCAGAGTTATTCGACCACCACCGCATTTCTTCACCGGAGTTCAAAACTATGGAAATTTTAAGTCTTTTTTTTTTTTTTTTTTTTTTTTTCTAAATATTGTTTTCTCTACTTCTAAAAATACTTATATTATAATGGTATTCATTTAGTTTTCTAGGTTTATTTTAATTTTTTAGTTAGTATTTGTGTTGATAATGTTTTACATAGTTGAAGGTTTTTTTTTTCTTTTTTGAACATAAAGATGCCCGAGGGCTAGGAATTAATGCATTACCATACAATCAACGTTAACAAGAGATGCAATAGTTGGAGGGCACACCTGCCACCAATAATGAGAATACCTACCACCTAAATGACAAGAACTAATAAAGTGGGTCACCCTATTACATGACCTAGGAGCCCAACGAAAAAGGAAATTACTAAAACAACTAGACGAAGATAACAACCTAATATCTGCTATAATAGCACTACATTCCCACATAGGGGATACATCAAAGGAAATAAAATCAATAGCATATTTACAATCTGATTCAACAATGACATCTTTCCAACCATTGGACGTGGCTAGAAAAACAGCAGCCCGGATAGCAAGAGTTTCGGCTACAAACGGGTAGTTAGCAGAAATGGACCCGCACCAATCTCCAACAATGTTGCTGTGGCAGTTACGAGCCACAATAGCTGAAGCAGACCCCTTCCCTTGAGAAAATGCAGCATTGGAATTAATTTTGATCAAGTCAAAGGGAGGTGGGGTCCAGGCTGCAGGCTCGGGTGGCAGCACCGATGAAGAAAGATGGTCCACGCGGCCCGTATCTGCTGCAGTAAACTCAGAAACGAGAGCCTCCGCTGCAGCGACGACCGAAGAAGGGGGATGAGAAGTCTTCCTAAAAACAAGATCGCACCTACTTTTCCAAATTTCCCACCATAAAATCATGATCCTGAAAATGTCATCAAATGAGAATTCCTTATTAGAACAAATGAAGTCTCACCAAAGGTGAAAGCAATTAAATCCTTCCACATGTGGTTTAAAACCCAATGGAGAAGCGAGACAGATTGCCTGAGCCCATGGACAAAGGAAGAAGAGGTGTTCAACTATTTTGGAAATACCATCACATTTAGGGCAGATAGGATTGGACTTGAGTTTTCTCTTCCACAAATTTTTGGACGTAGCTAAAGCATTCATAAGAGCTCTCCAAAAGAAGTGTTTGATTTTAGGAGGGGCTTTGGTAGCCCAAAGAGTTCGAAAGCCTTTTACAGAGCAATATGGGAGCTAGAGGAGGCTCTAGATTGGCGTTAGAGGAAATCCAGAGACTGTATCTAGACTTAACCGAAAAATCACTCTGTTTGGAGAAATGCCAAACCAACTCATCACCCCGGTAGGGGTTACCAACCGGGATACCCGAGATGGCTTTTGCATCATCAGGCGAGAACAACCAAGAGATAAATGAAGAGTTCCATCTTCTTGCACCGGAGATAATAAGATCCGACACTTGGGACACCACCGGCAGTGGCCCCTCGGCCGCAGGGCCAACCGAGAAAGAGGGGGCGCCCGGGACCCCTTTATCCTTCCAAATATTGATACATTTTCCACTATTGACATTCCAATGAAGGCCCTTGAGGATAAAGTCACGACCCTCAATGAAACTCCTCCAACCCTAAGAAGGGTTATGACCAATACGTACATTAAGGACCGAACACTCGCTAAAATAAACACCCTTAAGAATTTTGGCCCAAAAGGCATTCGGATTTTGGATAGCTCTCCAAAACTGCTTTGCAATGAGGGAAATGTTGATAGCACAAGATCCCGAAAACCAAGCTTGATGCGCCTCAGATTTACACATCTTTTGATTGTTATTTTAATTATTTTATACCTATTTAATTATAGTTCTACACTCATTTTGGCAATTTTTATGTTTAACAGGTTTAAAATTAAAGTTCCGGGAATTGTCAAATTTTGGTGCAAATAAGTCAAATTCGATGCGTAAACAATTAAATCAAGTCAATCGAGATTTTGGATAAGAACGTAAAAGCTCAACCCGCACCGCTACAGTACCCAAGCGGCACTGTTCATCATTCCCTACCTCCAGCCCAAGCTCACCCGTGACCAGACCAGACCCAGCATCTAACCCCGGCCGAACACTGACACCACACCTGCGTCTTCACCGGGCCTCGACTCACCTCCGACACTAGCAAGTTCGGCCCAGCCTGCGTCCTGTACAGTACCCGACACCAGTCCAGCCCACCACCAGCCCAACACACGCAGCAACACGGTCCAGCTCCTCACGTAGGGTTTCGTCATTGATTATAAAGAGAGGAAAAGGGCGAACGTTTGGGGGTCTCTGGTTCGGGAGTTCACCGCCCCTGCTTTTCTCTTTCCCTCAGCTTTCTCTCTCTCTCTTTCAGATTTTTTTTATTTTTCTTTCTTTTTCGTTAAATTGGAACGAAAGTGAAGTTAGCGTGAAGACCGACATGAGTTCGTTCATCTCCTCCTTCACCGGATCATCCTTGATGGAGAGCTTGCTCTCTGAGGTTGGATGAAATCTTAGCCTTTACTTTTGTTTACTTTTAATTCGGATTAACTTGATTGTGTTAGGTTATGTCTCAAATTACTTGTTTTATTTTTATGGGGTTGTCGTAGGGTCACCAATCGATCGGGAGGGAATCCGATCGATTGGGTGATTTAAGGAAAGATTCAGGATTTTGGCCGTGAAGGGGTCGATTGATCGGCATTGGCATCGATCGGGAGTCGTTTTCCGCAGGCCCTAATTGTCTTCCATAAATAAGGGCTTAGAGTTTCAGCTTTTGGTGAGTGTTTACTCCAATTCAGATCCAATCAAAGTGTGAGGTGCCGCCATTGAGAAAAAAGAGGTGACTTCGTAATTCCTTCAAGATTTTGAGTGCTACGAGAGCTCAGAGGGAGTGATTGTAATTCTTCCATATATCTCATTCTGGGAAGTGTCATTGTAATTCTTCCGTTCAGTTAATAAAAAATCTCTATCTCTGCCTATGGTTTTCTTCCGTCTTGATTGTAGAGGGGTTTCCATGTAAATATTGTGTGTTCTTATTTTTTTTTCTTTCTTTCTCCATATTTATTTACTTCTCGTTTTGCGGGAGTCATATTATTTGAATCGAATCAAGTTATCAGGGTCCACGCTTCCGCATTAAGTTTTTCCTAACAAATTGGTATCATAGTATATCAGATTTGTTTAAGATTTTCCCTTCACAAATTGGTATCAGAGCCCTGTTTATTTCGATTTGATAATATGACGTCCGTAATTAGATCTGAAATTGAGAAGTTTGGTGGTCAAGGGAGCTTCAGTTTATGGCAGGTTCGTGTTAAGGGCCTCGTGACTCAGAATGGCTGGAAGAAAGCTTTAGATGGGAAAGAGAAGAAATCAGAGAATCTTACAGAAGCACAATGGGAGAAGTTGGATGAGAAGGCGCTCACAGCAATTCAAATGTGTCTTACTGATGACGTTTTGACAGAAGTTCTGGAAGTGAAGACCGCTAGGGAGTTGTGGGAGAATTTGTAGGATATGTTCTGTTTCAAGTCTGTCTCCAACAAACTCGCAGTTAAGCGCCAGTTATTCACCTTTCGTATGCCAGAAGGTACGTCACTTAAGAACCACGTCAGTGAATTTAATTCAATTATTCAAGATTTGAAAGAATTGGATGATGTTCCTAAGGATGAAGATCAGACAATGTTATTGTTATGTTCTCTCTCTACTTCATATAAAGGTTTTGTTGAAAGTATGATTTATGGTGGTAGACAAACAATATCTGTTGATGAAGTTAAGAGAAACCTATTGAGTAAAGAACGAGTAGATAAAGAATTTTCTGATTCTGTGTATAACTCAGGCAGTGGTTTATTTGTGAGGGGAAGAACCGAGTATGATGATAGTGGAAACAAGTCTAAGTCTAGGTATCAAGACCTAACCTGTAACTACTGTCATAAAAAAGGGCACATTAAGAAAGACTGTTACAAGCTTAAGAGAAAATTAGAAGCAGATAACAGGTCTGACCAGAGATCCATAGCAGCTAGTGTTGTGAATGGTGAGAATGAAGATTTTCTATTATCTGTGTCTGAACCTCAGTTCAATTTGAAAGATAGTTGGATTTTGGATTCGGGTTGCTCCTATCATGTCTGTCCCAACCGGGATTGGTTTTCCACGTATGAGTCTATTCAAGGTGGAGTTTCTTTGATGGGTAATGATAATCCATGCAAAGTTCTGGGTATAGGAACAATTCGCTTTAGGATGTTCGATGGCACTATCAGGGTTTTGGGCGATGTTCCTCATGTTCCTGATTTGAAGAAGAATCTCATCTCTTTAGGTACTCTTGAGTCTAAAGGGTATAGGTACACAGCTGAAGGTGGAGTTTTGAAGGTTGTTAAGGGTGCATTGACAATTATGAAGGGCAGAAGGTTAGGTACATTGTATGAGCTTGTCGGTTCCATAGTTGTTAGATCTGTTGCAGTATCTTCATCATCCTTGTTGTTGACAGAACCAGAAATCACAAATTTAGGACGTTTGACATTGGATCATTCAGGTGATAGGGGTCTGTCTGAGCGCAGTGTGAGGGGCTCTTTGTGTGGTCAGTCTACAGGACTGGTGGTATGTGAACAAGGGCTTTATGGGAAGCAGAAAGGTTTTCGCTTCAAACAATTCCTGACGAGTAGACGTGTCACGTTTGGTGAGTCTTCGTTATTGTCTCCACAGAAGATGTCATCAGTTGTTTATGATTTAGGTCAGGTGAGTAAGCCAGAGGGAGTTCAGTTTAGTAACACAGTTCAGCAGCAGGCGGCTGTTTCAAATAATGTGTCAAGAGCCAATTCAGAGAAGAAGAAGATTGGCATTGCTGATAATCTCTCAGATATGTTCACTCAGTTTCTACCTAGCAGGAAGTTCAAGCTTCGCTCGGTTAGGTTTCGTACTTCGTTATGTTAACCCCGTGTGTGGGGGTTTAGTGGAGAAGGTGGAGGAAATTCTTTTTTGTTTATAATTTGAGCCAAGGAGGATATTTGTTAGGTTATATCTCAAATTACTTGTTTTATTTTTATAGGGTTGCCGTAGGGTCACCGATCGATCGGGAGGGAATCCGATCGATCGGGTGATTTAAGGAAAGATTCGGGATTTTGGCCGTGAAGGGGTCGATCGATTGGCATTGGCCGATCGATGCGATCGATCGGGAGTCGTTTTCCGCAGGCTCTAATTGTCTTCTATAAATAAGGGCTTAGGGTTTCGGCTTTTGTTGAGTGTTGACTCCAATTCAGATCCAATCAAAGTGTGAGGCGCCGCCATTGAGAAAAAAGAGGTGATTTCGTAATTCCTTCAAGATTTTGAGTGCTACGAGAGTTCAGAGAGAGTGATTGTAATTCTTCCATATATCTCGTTCTGGGAAGTGTCGTTGTAATTCTTCCGTTCAGTTAATAAAGAATCTCCATCTCCGCCAGTGGTTTTCTCTCCTCTCGATTGTAGAGGGGTTTCCACGTAAATATTGTGTATTCTTGTTTTGTTTTTTCTTTCTCCATATTTGTTTACTTCTCGTTTTGCATGAGTCATATTATTTGAATCGAATCAAGTTATTAGGGTCCATGCTTCCGCATTAAGTTTTTCCTAACAAATTGGTATCATAGTATATCATATTTGTTTAAGTTTTTCTCCACAGATTGTTTACATAAATTACTTAGTTGAGATAAATACTTTGAAGTATTATATTTTTATTGTTCATTCAATTGATATGATTATTGAGTTTGTAACCTTTAATTGTTGATATTGATATTTATAAATTAATTCTTTGTGCTTGTAGCCTTAGGATTAATTAATCAAGCAATAGTATTAACCGAAATGTTAATTAAAGCCTATCTTCCCTATGCTTTATTTAGATAGGGTCAATACGTAATAATTAACAATACGTTAGGTAGAGCCTATTTTCCTTATACTTTAGTTAGATAGGATCAATACGTAATACTAACAACATTATCTTAGTAGATTGAAGCTTGTAGCCTAAACCTCTACCCGTGTGGCAATCAATAATCCCAATTTAAGAGTTAACGCAAAAATAATTGAGTAATGATAGATTCAAAACCCTAGGTTCCAATTTAATACACCTTTCAGGGTAAAAGTAGATTGCCTTAGTGTAATTTTGTTTCTTTAGATTAATTGACACAAAAATCTCTCCGTTTTATTTAAATCAATTTAAGTCATAGAATAATTTTACATACTCTTAGTCCCTGTGGTTTGACACCCTCTCGCCCTACACTTCAATTTAGGTGTGTTTAATAGATAGGGTTTTATATTAAATTTTAATAGACGTAGAAAAACACATCAAAGCTCCCCTGACTCTTTTGGTTTAGTAAGACAATCCCACCCCTTCCAATGAATACCGTTATCCTCCACAGAACCTCCCTTCCACCAAAAATGAGCAATAACACTGTTAAGCTTTTTAGTGAAAGTGACCGGCAACCTAAAGCAAGACATGACAAGGGTGGGGGTTACTGACACAACAGACTTGAGAAGAACCTTCCTTCTGACATGGGATAGGAGTTTGAATTTCCAACCTTGCATTTTCCCCCGAATCTTATCATAAAGGAACGAAAGGGAAATTGTTTTAGATCTCCCGTGTAGGATTTGAGACCCAAGGTGCCTATCTTTCTTGTTTAACAAACCTACCCCCAAAATATCAAGACATTCCTCCCTTTCCCGCGGCTGTGTATTGGAAGAAAAAAAAGGCTTGAGTTTTTGGAGGTTGACTTCTTGACCTAAGGGACTACAAAACATGTTAAGGATGGTTTTGACATTTTGATAAATATGGTGAGAAGCTTGAAAGAACAAGAGCCAATCATCGACGAAAACAAGGTGAGACAACAAAGGACATGACGTTTCGATAAAAAAAACTATTCCACTCCCCCATTCTTTCCACCTCTTGGGTAAGGGTCGAAAGGGAGTCCATAACAAAAATTAAATAAATAAATAAAAGAAAGGGGGAGAGGGAACTGTCTTGTCTCAGACCCCTCAAAATTCCAAACAATCTAGTCTTTCCCCATTAACAACGGGGCTAACTCTAACGGTAGAGACACATTCCATAATCCAACCAACAAAGGTATTGTTGAAACCCCTTTTTTAAAATTTTTTTTTCGAGAAAACTCCATTCAACTTGGTCATACGCTTTCGCAAGATCGATTTTGAGGGCAACAAAATGTTTGCCACCCTTTCTTTTATTTTTAAGGGCATGGAAAGCCTCATGAGCCACAATAATGTTATCTTGGGTTTGTCTCCTTTAACAAAGGCGGATTGATGAGGGGAGTTAAGAAAATCCATTAAAGGTTTTAAATGGTTTGTAATGATTTTTGAAATGATTTTGTAAGAGAAATTGCAAAGACTAATTGGGAAGAAATGGTTAATCAAAGTTGGTTTTTCCATCTTTGGAATCAAAATGATGTTTGTGTTATTTATCTTTGAAGATAATTTTCCATTTTCGAATAAACTTTCAACCGCCTGACAAACATCATTAGAAATAATATCCCAAAACGTGGTGTAGAAAATACCTAGGAAATCAGCAGGGCCCGGAGCTTTAAAGCCTCCAAGTTGTTTTACCGCGTTTTAAATTTCGATATGAGTCATTGTTTTTGTAAGTTCCTTATTCATGAGGTCACTAACCTTGCAAGTAATGATGTCAGCAACTCCATCCTACTGTCGGGCACCCTTGGACTCATATTGGGTTCGAAAATGCGAAGTAATCCTATTCTTGATACGGTCCAGATTGTCAATCCATTCGTCATTACCATCTTTGATTCTTTTTATCTCGTTGTAATGGTTTCTCTGTATGGTTGTGGCGTGAAAAAAATTGGAATTTTTTTCCCTGTAAGAGAGCCAATTTATGTGTGAACGTTGATGCTAGAATTTTTTCTCTGCCTCCCATGAATTCTTGAGTTCTTGATTGATCTCAAATTCTTCCTCTTTTTACAGTTGGGACGTGGCTCTACTTTGTAATTCTGTGAGACGATGAAAGATGAAATCAAACCTAGTTTTGCGGGTTTTCCTCCTAGCAATGCTCTAATCTTTTAGCCCTTGACGGTACCGGTGAATCTTTTTTGAGAACGGTTACATTCTTAACCCTATTCCATCAAAATTCCAACCTTCTCTGACCTTATCCCGGCAACCTTCCTCAAGTAGCCATTTGATTTCAAATTTAAAATCCCGATAACGTTTCGATTTTTCTCCCTCTAAAAGCAAATGAAAAGGTGAGTGGTGCGACCCAACTACGGGAAGAAGACTTGCTGAGGCATGAGGGAAAAGCTGCTACCATGCCATATTAACCGCAGCTTTTGTCAATGTTTCCCGTGGTGTTTTTGTTCAAATCTTACTTGTTCGACAAAGAAAACCTGCATCAGTTAGTCGGGAACTCAAACAGCCCTGCTCCTTCATAAAAATCTAGCACCCATGACAATTGGTACGTAGAAACCGAGTTGCCATAGAGTTTGTCATGAGAGAAGGTAATCGAATTGAAGTCCCCTAAAACTTAGTTGAAGGTTATTTAAATGTTATTTGTTCCGCCTATATTAAACTTTGCCAAATTGTTATTTTGTTCAGAATATGATTTTTTTTGCATCCTATAGTATGTCATTGGGGTAAAAACGCTAAGAAAAATGGAGAGAATGTCACTTATATTGGGGGTTATATTAGTATGATGTTTATTAGAAAAGATGTCAATTTTAGTGGATTGATCAATTTGTTGCATGAGCATTATAATATTGACCAAAATATTGTTAATTTGAAAGTGAAATGGGGCATTCGTTTTGCACATAGGCATAAAATGGTTGGTCTTCTCAATGACGATTCATTGGAAGTTATGTGGTCATACATGGAGCTACAAAAGCAGCTTACAATAGAGTTTTATATAGAAGTTGAGCTAGAAAGTCTGAATATTTATACAAAAAATTGCCTATCCGAATATCACTAAACTTATATGTATCCAGCACCTTATTCGAATTTGTTGTCTGCTGAATCCCAATCTTACTAATAGAACATAATGCATTATCCTATGTCTTACCGTGAGAATAGGGTTGGTCCAAGTGTTCCCAAAAATTATGTGACTAATACTAGTATCTCGGTTCGTCTAACTCCGTTATTGTAATGTCCTACCAATAACACAATCCCATGCAATTCTGGAATGGGTCAAGTTAGTGCATTCACTGGGCAAGATCGTATTCCAGTTCATCCAACTCCATTAATAGAATGTCTTGCCAATAATTCAATTTCGTGTAATTCTGGAATGGGTCACGGCTGATGCATCAAGTACCTATACTAGGCAAGCTGTGAGTTTCTCTAGTGAAGGATGCTCAATGTCACAATCTAATCCTATAATAGAATATGCAGAACAAGGTGATGATGGTGATAGAGCATTTGTCATTATGACTTACAATGATAGTGATCACGGCTATTTGATTGAAGATGATGACAATAAGCGAATTGATGAAATCGAAAGGAAGCTTCAACATGATGATGGGATGACGATCTCGTTGATGAGTGAATTGATGAAATTGAAAGGGAGTTTGAATGTGAAGACACTAATGAAGATCCCATTAGTGCTTGTGCTCCCATCCCCTGAATTTGTTCGTATCAATAGAAATCCCTTTCTCAAGCTTGATGAATTTAATTTTCACTTTAATCCTGCGGGCAAGTTTGAAGTGAAACAACTTTTTCATACGAAAAAGGATTTGATAGACACTGTGAAACAGTATTCTATAAGAAAAAATGAATTTTATAAGGCAATTGAATCAAATCCATTAAAGTTGGTGTTGAAATGTAAGAAGAATTCTTGTTTATGGTGGCTAAGGACACGAGTCAGAGATCTGTAATTCCCTCACGTCACAGTTATAAAGTACAAAGATCCTCCCACATGTCTAAGTGATGTGTTTAACCAGAACCATCGCTTGGTAGGCTCTTTCACCATTGCCTAACATGTGATGGAGCTTGTTAGAACATAGGTGTCAATTTTTCTGCGAGTTCTATTGCTCAAGCTTTCTCTTATCATTTTCGATTAAAGATTACATACAATACAAAATGGCTTGGTCGGCAAAACAAAGAGCAATGGATGATATATTTAGCACCTTTGAGGACTCATATGCAAAGCTTCTCCAATTTTTAAGAACCATCAAAAGATTAAATCCTGGTACAAAAATTGTATTCAGAAGTATCACAACTTCATACCCTTCTGGCCACTATTTTTACCAAGCTTTTTGGTTGTTCGGGGGAAACCATACAAGGGTTTCGGTTTTTTCAGCCTAGAATCTTAATCGATGGTACCCATTTTTTTGGGAAGTATAAGGGAGCAGTGTTACTTGCTGTTGCTTCGAATACCAATAATCAAGTGATTCCCTTATCATTTCCCCTCATAGAATGAGAGAGTAATGTCAGCTAGTCATTGTTCATGAAGTCCTTGAAAAGGATATATAATAGGAGATAGAGAAATATGTGTAATTTTGGATCGTCACACTGGAATAATGAATGCAATGAGTGGAAGAGATTGGGGTGAGTCATATGCCCATTATAGGATTTATTCAAGACACCTTACTTCTAATGTGAATGTAAGGTTTCGAAATACAACATTGAGAAATTTGACAAAATATGCTGCAAAGCAGGCTCAACCCAAAAAATTCAACTCCACGTTCTATAGAAACGGTGAGTTGAATATCCATGTCATAGATATCTTAGTGAAATTAGCCTGAACAAGTGGGCTCTTTGCCATGACCAAGACAAGCGATATGGGCCCATGACTACTAATATGACTAAAGTCATGAATGCTGTGTTAAAGGGAGTTCTTAGCCTTCCAATCATTGCACTTGTAGAGTTGACCTTCTATGTGGAAAATAAATAGTCTGTTTGAAGGCGAGGAATTGCGGGTGAATTTCTTGCTGAAGAGAAAACTTGTTGCCCAAAAATCAATGAAATATTGGTGTCCAACAAAGCTAAGGCGCGGTATCATCTTGTTGAAATTTTTGATTATCAAAGGGCCATATATGAGGTCATCATTGCATGGGGTGATAGAGCAGGCAAAAAAGGAGGACATATCATTAACATCGAAAAAAAGACTTGCTCCTGTTAAAAACTTTAGTTGTATGGTATTCCATGTTCCAATATTCTTGCCATATGCCACAGTAGAAATTATGGCCCTAACTCGTATTATTCTCTTCCCATGTATTGTGATTTACACGAACCAAAGTTCAATCCAATTCCAGACAAGGGATATTAGGAGCAATATGATGGATTTAAACTGATCCCTAATCCTAGAATGAAAACGAAGCCAATGCCTTCCCCTTCTAAACAAATTCAAAATGAGATGGATGAGAATGATGATACATGGAGGGTCACATGTGGGTTTTGTGAGGAAAAAGGTCATAATGTATTAACATACAAGAAGAAAAGGGAGCATGAGGCTCAATTAGTAACTAGTAATGATGAAATATAGGACGGTCATAATTATTTATATTTTATTTATAATTGTTTTTATCTAGTATTTTGTTATTTATACATATCTATTAATTTTGTTATTGTGTCAAAGCAAAGATGGAGTAGGGTCAAGCTGACCCCAGCCTCTTACAGCTACAACCTCAGCATATGGGATGGAGAGGTGAGTTTGATATTCTATCAGTCACATTTTTTAGCTTATTCTTGTTTACAAATAAACTAATTTTTATTCACTTCTTGTTGCAGGATGTGGGGGTTCTCAATTAATGGCACCATGTCACTTGATTATTAGGTTAATGGAGAGTAGATGATCGGATTCTAGGCTATGTTAGGTGTATTGAACGTTTTGGAGCACACATACTGATTAGTGTGTTTCTAGGTCCTCCTATCATCACTACATTGGTCGAGAGGTGGCAGTAGGTGACCCACACCTTTCACCTGACAGTTAGGGAGGCAACAATCACCTGACAATGATGTTTTTATCATGATGGGGTGGTTGAGGGTAAATTGGATTCTCGTCACTATTAGTAGTGATGTAGATTGGGCCGCTTTAACGAAAGAGCTACTTGGGATCTAGCCTACCCTTGATGCATTACATGGCTCCTATATCAGATTTAATTGGCTTCATCAGCACTTCTTCCACTTGCTTGCTCAAGCCACAGATATTCAAATTGAATATTACTGCCAAGGGATATATTTTTACATTAATTGATGGCATGTAGTGTGGAGACAAGACAGGTAATGAGATACAACTCATATATCTATAGTTGCTCCTTGATTGGGATACAACGATAGAATATAGTTGAGGAAGTGCGGCGCTAGCTTTCATGTACCGACAACTATGTCGAGCATCATGGCAAGGAATACAAGAGATTGCTGGCCCTTTTACTTTTGTACAAGTTTGTTATATATTCTTCTGTGAAATTCTATTTTTATATGATCATATTTGTGATTTGTGTTGTTTTTTCATATAAATATAGTTATAGGCATGGGAGAGGATTCCCATAGGTCTTCCAGACCAAGCTCCCCATTTCCGTAGAGATAATGATTATCCACTTATATGCAAGTATTTTTATAATTTAAAAATTTTGAATAATAATGTTTGAATTTATGTACTTATCAAATCAAATTTTTATTTGGTAGGTGGATACATGATGTTTCTCATATAGATACATCAAGAAAATTTAAGTACTTTAGGGGTGCCTTTGATTTACAAAACAGTGATTGGTAAAAATTGTATTTACTTGTATGTTTGTATTTGATTTTTATTCATTATTCATGACAAATCTTTGATATTTTATTTTAGATGGTATGAACTTCATATACAGATGAGATAATTACATTGCTTCCAACCATATGCCGTCAAGGTCAGCATATTTGGCATAGTGTAGTGACAGTCATCAGTTTTGACATTGTTGAGTAGCATTTTCAGAATCTTATGATGCGTCAGTTTGTAATGCAACAAGGTATCCCGATGGATACTAGTCCCTTTGTTGATTTACATACAATTGATCGACACGGTAAACATAAGGTCAATAGACATCATGAAGTATATATGTTAATGTGGGGTAGACGGACGAAGTATTTTATATTCTTTCCTCCTATCACAGCCTCTCTTCCCAATAACGACCCATACATTTCATGGTACCGGCGCATCACACAACTGAACATAACCCCTCCTACTCAACATTCATGAAACCTCTATCTTCCAATTCAGTCAAATGAAGAGTATCTTATAAGTATTTTTATTTTAGTCTTATAAATTTAAAAATTAATATGAAAACATATTCTAATATTTGTTGCTTCTATTAAACAACTAACGACTATATCCTGGATGATCAATAAAAGTAGGGGGATTTATAAAGATTATGAAATCACTCAAACGAAAGCTCAAATAAACAGATTGACTATACACGATTTGAGGACATTCACACTTCAATGCTTATAGCGTTTTGGATGAACCAATCTGCTCCAGATGCCTGCTTCTGGTAACTTCTCCTCCCGTCCTTCCACTTCTACTCATGAAGTTGGAGCATCGTCGAGAGGGATTTGGAATCAACACAACGAGGGTCATCAACAGTTTCAAAATGTGCATTCTGAAAATGTTGATAAAGATCTTATTTATTAAAAAAAACTTTATCCCTAGAGAAGATCTTATGCATGAAGATAAGATAGGGGTAGAAGTAGAGGTAAAGGTAGATATAAAGGTAGGCAAAGGGAGAGATAGAGGCCTAGGCGAAAAACAAAGACGTCCATTTTTACCTTAGATTTTATATGTATGTAATTTAAGCGTTGTATTTGTATATTGTACACATATCTTTTATTAGAATAAGAGATGTCTTTTCTCTATGACTCGAACGTGTGATATTTTCTTTTCATAAACTATTGTATTGATATTATGTAATTGCTTGTGTCAATTGTCGCGGTCGATATACTATAATGGGAGTCAAGGGTATCAATAAAATCATTGTCTTATATAAAATGTTGATAATCCTGTGAAATTGCATGAAACTGTGATAATTCAAATTCAGAGGTCAAACATTTCTACTAAACGGTATTGGTTAAAAAAATTGTGAATAAAATATTTCACTGAATTAAATTGGATCCATTAATTCAAGAAATAGTGAAGGTTTTTGATCTTTTTCAATTAAAAAAAAAACCAAGATTTAGATTGATTTATTTTAAAGTGAATTCATTCATCCTAAAATTTATATTTCAACTGTAATTTTGTTATTTACTAAAAGTAATATATCATTTTGTCCTCTAACATAAAATGTACCAATTAAAACGAGTTATTGGATATACTGATGGTAAACCAAGTTTCTGGCTCTCGGTTTAACAACTGTAAAACTTTGTTACCAAAATGCTGTTTAGTTACATTAACTCTCCAGTACTAGATTGCAGTCCAGATCTTGGTTTTTATATGAATAACTGTGTCAGCTTGTGTCGTTTTAACTGAGGATATAAAGAACCCTAGCTCCTATTGTATGGTTTACATTAAAGTTAACCGTATTCTCGGAGCACAGTATACTTTAAGGTCAACCACGTTTTCGGAACGCGTTTTGCATTTGCCTAGCCACGTCAATCACCTTGCACACGTCGACCTCATCAAAGTAATTATTTGTTTTCGGGCATTATTATTATTATTATTATTTTCAATATTATTTTCAGAACCAACTCGTTTTATATCTACATCATATATTCACATTCTAGCACCCCAAAGGAAAGGAGATGTCAAAAAGAAAAAGAAAATGTATACAATATGAACAATGAAATAAATTAAAAAACCTAGTGAACCTGAAAAAGGGGGAAAAGAAAAAAAAACCCATAGTACAGTGCTAAAGATCCGTATAAGTGGATGATCTAATATGACTTGATTGAATAATAATTGGCCTAATTCGGTTTCAGACAAACTCACCTATTACATCTCATTATCAGTTTAACCATGTTATCACTCTAAATTTGAGCCAAATTTAAACTAAAGATCAATAGAGACCCTAGTTAAGGACCAAGGACCGAATCCAACACTTAGTAAACAAGTCCAATTTAGTCCTACCCAGCTATGTCAGTGTAGTGAAGATCCTCCTTTGGAGACAGCATTTACACATCAGGATCAATAGGAGCATTCAATCCGATGAACACGATCCCTCAGGATACTACTGTACAGAGCAACTTGATTCGCAGGCATCCCTTTTAATTCCGAGATTGAACTCGTGCAAGTCTTTTTTATTTGAAGGGCGAATCGAAGCAGTATAAGAACTATTGTAAGTATACTCAGTTATATATTTTTTTCCTTTTATTTTTCCTTTTCCTTTTTCCTCGATATAATCAGCAAATTGCACTCTTTTCTTCTTCTTCTCCTCCTTTCTTCCCCCATCTACAACAATTACCCACAAATAGAATTCCATTAGAAATCAAATCCATTAAAACTAGGTTCCAAAGGGAAAAAATTACAAGTTTTTTTCTAGTGTTTCGTTTATAACAAAAATAACATATAAAAATAGTATGGAAAGTATAAAGAAAAAATCGCCAATTTTAGAGAATTTTACTTTCTACGGAAAAAAAAAGAGAAGATAATGTAAGTTCATAAAGAAATAACAGTTGAGCACTTAGACACCTTTTTTGTTCGTTAAGGACATAGCCTAGTGGCAGAGAATACATGTGGCCATACATGCCACTCGGGTTCGAATCTCCATTACAGTATTTGTGACTTCCCTGTATGAGAATTTTAAGGGGTATTTCCCCATCCCCGTCCCCGTCCCCGTCCCCGTCCCCGTCCCCCACTAACCTACCAAAAAACTTAGACTCCTTTTAACTATGGCGTGTTTATTTGACCAAACTTTGGCATGATCAAAATGAAAACTATTGATAGTTTAAGCATCGAATCAAAAGATCAAACCTAATTCTATAGTATGGAGTTTCAGGAACTAAATTACAGGATGTAAAATCTCATATAAGCATTTTAAATATTATCTAATG
Source organism: Simmondsia chinensis (assembly GCA_018398585.1). Lineage (NCBI taxonomy): Eukaryota > Viridiplantae > Streptophyta > Magnoliopsida > Caryophyllales > Simmondsiaceae > Simmondsia > Simmondsia chinensis. Next base: position 23,669,301 of record JAGTTD010000012.1, read on the forward strand.
AATTTTAAAACGATTACTATTTTTTTTTTTTTAGAATTGAAATTATTTATTCGAATTATAATAATAAATGTTTTTTGAACATCAATAAGAAAAGTTAACATTGCCATAGTTTCACCCAATTTTATTATATTCACAAGTATTACAAGATAAAGAAAAACCTCAAAAAATAATACAAAATTTTTTTTAACGTTTTACTTGGTTTTAAATAGAGGTGACAAATCCAACATGATTTGAGAAATCGACTTGTAGAACTTGTAAACCGCTCCAAATCTAATTTAAATTTTGTCTTAAATAATTGAACCTAAAGTTGAACTATCGGACCTGAATCTAACCTAGCTTGTTCTTTGCTTGACTCAAATATCCTGATACTTTATTTGACCCAGTCAACCCACCACTAAACTAAACCAACCCGACCCAAAATAGCCTGAACTCGAACTCATTCCGAAGTGAAACTCAAATTAACCTAAGATCTTTAAATAAAATGATAGTTTTCATTTATTAGCAGTACACTAAACTTTAAAATGATAATTAAGCACCTATCTCACTAATACAATAAAGATGTTTGCGAGAACATAAATTATTTAAAATATAATCTAAATTTTGGTAAATAGTTTATGACAACAAGGCATTAAGTAGTAGAATTATAATGAGCTGAAATTCGTAAAATTCCGCCCAAAATTGACGAGCACCTGAGACAATTGAAAATGAAAGTATACAATCCGAAATAAGTTGACCCAAACCCAACCCATCCTGAAATAAATACAAGCCAAAAGTGACCAGGGGCTAAATGGGTCAATCCGAGCCTGAGCCACAATGACCCAACCCACAAGGATACACCTGAACATGATCCAGATGAACCAATTGCCACACTAGTTTTAGTAGGTGATAGTTTTTATTTCCAGGGGAAACAAAGGAGAAGAGTGGAAAAACAGAGGACCCACAAGCAAAATGAAATGAATCAATATATACAAGGAAAAAAACATAGAACAAACAACAATAAATGAATCAATGAAAGAGAGAAAAGTGAAGCAAAAAGGAGACAAGTAGTAAAGAGAAACATACCAGAAGTTAAACAAGAACGCAAGCAGGATGGAGTGGAGGAGAGAGAATGAGGAGATGGAGAGGGGGAAGTCTTAATGCGGCGTAGGGAGAGAAGGATTACAGTGCCGGAGAGGGCCATGGCTGTTGCCATTATCAGGCCCTTTGAGTTCATCAGCACGCTCGACATGGCCGCTTTAGAGAGAGAGAGAGAGAGAGAGAGAGAGCGAGAGAGCTAATGGCAGTCGTACACAGGAGAAAAGAAGAGGCACGGACGAGGACCATGAAAATTATATATGCTCTTCATTAATCTAAGCATATCACATTTCAATACATATATGTATATAGAATGTGTTATTTTGATTTTGAACATTTAAGGCGTATGTGTACCTTCAAGTTTTAACTTTATTAATTACATACCATTTTACCATAATTCAATTAAAAAATGATAAAATGTTATAAAATTTTAATAATTTATTATGTTACATGTAAAATAAATACTACCAAAGTAAGGTTTTTCTATTTGAATTTGAATTTAAAATATAGTTAATAAGTGGTAAGATCGATTAATAAAGGTCTGTAAATATTTGTACTTAACATCATTTAAATTACAATAACAATTAAAATAAAATTTTCAATTCTCCTACTCTTCTCTTCATCTTCTCCTTCTCGTTTTCATCTTCTATTTTTCTTCTTCTTTTATATTCTTCTAAAATTAAATTAATTTTAAATGCATTCTTAATTAATTTATCATATTAATATTTTATTTTTATACACACTATTCAATACCATTAAAAATTACAATCTTATTTTATATAATTTATTTTAATCTTAATTTAATAAAACGTGAATATAATGAAACAATGACTTCAAAGCTATAGATAATTAGCCTAGTGGTAACGACGGTACAAGTGTGAAAGCAATCTGGATTTTTCAACTCCTTTTTGTGTACGCGAGTCACGGAAAAGGACCCGAAGCCACCGTGTGAAAATATTTTCTTTTTTTTTTTTAATTTAATTTTATTTTCCGTATGAAAGTGTGAGGTCAGCGGTCACATAGGACCCACAAGTGGATAGGAAAGGTCAAATTGTAGTCTTGGTGAATGGGGTGGTGGTGAGTAGAAACTTCTACAACTATAAATTTGCATTCATAAATCAACAAGTGGACAAGTGTAAGCTTGAATTGTGTGGTGGGGTTGATTTGTCATGAAACCATATGTTAGGTTATAATGTCATCATAATTGGGGCTAAATAAGTCGAGTTGATAGAAGAATCAATTTTTGATTCTATTTAAAAGTTTTAATTGATTGTAAAGTTTATATTTAATTGATAAAATGATCTTTTTTTTATTTTTTTATGCCATTTATTATTAACTTTTAACTACCATGGTTTGCTATGTTTATCACTATACATTGTTGTAATTAGTTACTATCTTGATTTAATTCTAATCATCATAACTTACCACTATGCTCTCATAATGGCCAATGCTCTAACTATTATCCTCTAGCACCATGAGTAGCTAACACGAAGGTACACTCTCATCATGAACCAGTATGGTCATTGCCACCATGACTTGCCACCCCATGTAGTACATCTCCATCATCCACTACCTTAGCTTGCAGCTACTATGGTCCACCTCTACCAACATGGCCACACACTTTGATCAACATAGCTTAGCTATAACTATACTATCCACCACTAAGGCATGTTATTATCTATCATTATTGCTTGATACCACTATGATTTGCCCATCAGCAACACCCTCACCCCCTGCCACTATTGATTGATTTATGTTATCAAAACTTTTTATCATTATAATAGATAAATTATCTCTTAAATATATATCTAGACACTCTATGTTGGAAAAATGTTCTAACGAATAATAAAAAATTCTCACTCAAGATAAATGAAAAGAAATTGAGAGAAACAAATGAAACTCAATAAAGCAATATCAATGACCTTGAACAGACAAGGAAGGCAATAGGGCGGGTAAAACCCATTATCCAAGGGTACCTGTCTTATTTTAGGCAGGTATGGGTATATGTGAGGTTAGTAATGGGTACGGGTTGGGTGTATCCGCCTCGTACCTACCATGGGTATGGGAGCGGTATGGGTATAGTGTTGTACCCGCTCTGCCCTGCTCGATACCAGCCCCCCCTTGCCTTGTACCCACCATACTTGCTCCAAAAATACGTGTTTAAATTCAATTACCTAATTATTTATTAATGTTATGAAAAAATATAATTAAAATTTTATAAATAGTATTAAATAATTAATATAGACAGATATGAATAATCGTTTTATACCCACATTAGGGAGGGTAATGGATACCTGTTAAATACTTGCAAGTAATGAGGCAGGTATGAGTATGGGTTTATAGGTATGGGTATCCACTTCATTCTTAAGGCGAGTATAGGTATGAATTTGGGTGGCCGGTACGGATATAGAGGAGGCACCACATCGCAATGCCCTATGGAAATCCCTAAGAACAAAGTTGCCTCTGCTTTGGACTTAGCCAAACTTGAGCTCAAACAGGGGCAAGGGGTTGTCTTGAGTGTATAGGTATGAGCACTAACATTAACATTAATATCAAACTCGAGATAGATCACCTTGAACAAGGAATTGCCATTTTTTGGAGTTTACTACTGGCCTAAGTCTTTTATGCCTTGGTATTAAAATAAGTATGTCATCAACACAAGAACGAAAAACTACACAGCCTTACTATAATGCATCTGTAGATTTCAAGGACTTATCTGGAGTCTCAAGTCTTTATCTTACTTCTATTATAATGGAATTTCCTATCCCCACAACCCGTCAAATCCCAAAACAAAATTTCTCATTAATTCTAGCCCACAACCCACCAAAAGGTACAATAAGCCTTCTCATCTTATCTTATGTATATCTTTTATACATTATTGCCAAGTACCCCAATTCCAAAAGCATCTAAATCCCAATTCAAGCAATTCTAAAAGATTTCATTAAAGCCTTTCAAAATTCTATATATTATTGCCAAGTACCTCCACTCTCAAAAGCTTTTAGCCCCAATTCAAGCAATTCTAAGGGATGTCATTAAAACCTTTCAAATTCCAGTCTAAATAATTCTAAAAAAGTGTCATTTAATATTGTCGGTTATAGAAAATAAAAAACAAGAATTCAAGATTTTTACTATGTCATTTTATAAATTCAATAAAATCTCTGTGATAATATATTAATAATATATAAATTATATCTTAAAAAATACAAACATTACCAGCGCATCGTATAGGATAACACTATTCTACTCTTATCTATTATTTAGAAGTGCCTCCTCTCCTACAAATGCTCCAAATCCCATTTCCTCCATTCCAAAAGCCTTGACTATTATGTAGAGGGTATTGTCTTTCAAACTTTCACATAAAATGTAGAGGGTATTGCCTTTCAAACTTCCACATGAAAGGAAAAAAAATTAAAATAATCCAAAGAGAAATCACTACATTCAAAATTAACAGTAAACAAAAAACCTTTCATATTCATAGTGAATGCTACACTTTATATAAATTGACCTATACAACTCTGCTTTTCACTTCTACAAAGCCAACAAAGTTTATGACTGCTGAATCTAATAGAACAAAGAAACATCCTAAATGCCTACCTTTATGTGCTCCTATTACATTGGAGGAAGACGCAGAGACAAGGGCATCGAGAAGTACTTAGACCCACCGGAAAATTATACCCATGGCAAGTTGCGATTTTTAATTCGTAAAAGATGAAGTGAGGACAAAAAGAAGGTAATTTCTTTTCTTTTTAACACTAAGGGAGGTAATTTTTTTTTCTCATCAAAAGAAAATAATCTTTTTTATCCTTCCTTCTATATGCTTGCATGTATTTAATTACTTTATGGAAATATTTCCAGCCCACATTGGCCAAAAAAAGAAAAAAAGAAAAGAAGAAGAAGAAGAAGAAGAAGAAGAAGAAGAAGAAGAAGAAGAAGAAGAAGAAATTAACATAAGGAAAGTAAAAGTTTTCCCCTTTACTTTATTAAGAATATTGTTAACTAAATAAAATTAATTAAGACTACTGAATTCACTAAACTAAATAAAAATTATAGAGATTATTATACAACTATTGAAAAATAATCTGTACATAATTAAATTTTATAACAATGTAAAATATAATTATACAAAACCTATGAAATTAGTCATAGAATAAATGAAACAATATTATACAAAGATTTATAAAAGTATTAGAAAGATATAAAAAAATTTTGACCAAAAAACAAAAAGGTTTCTAAAAAATGCCAAAAGTTACAAATAAAAAACGATATCAAATATGTCATAATACATAAAATTGTAACTATATGCTACTAATAACATCCTAATACATTATTAAAATAAACAGTATACATGTTTTATTGAAATTAAAGAAGTGATGTAAAGTTTAAGATTTTTTTTTTTTGATAAGTGGTGAGAAAAACTTGCAATATAAAAACTGACATTTCACACAGAGACGCCAAAAAGTGCACACATAGTGCGAGAAAGGGAAAAACAACAAGAATCAATTATGAAAGTCATATCTAATGACCCAAAACACCTTGAAACAAAAAACCTTTACCTCACATTAGTTTTGATTGTAAATAATATCAATATAGTATATCAAATTCTTAAAAATGTAAATTCAAACCGTGCATCGCATAGGGATTGGTTAAATAATTTTGGTTCTTTTAAAAATTACACCAAGTGTAAGTATATTCGAGATAGATAAAAAAAAAAAGAAAAATAAAAAAAGAAAATATTAAAAAATCATTTATTGGGAAAAATAGTGAAAATCAAGAATAAAAATAAAAACGACTTTAAGGAAAAGACAAAATTTGCAACGTCATAAAAAAACTAAAAAAAGACTAAAAATTTAGAAAAATGCTAAAACTTCTTATCGAAAAAAAACTAGTGTTTTTTAGAATTAGTTAAATTTTTAAGAAATTTACATGTCATTTGATAGTCCATAGTTTAATAATGGGGTCTTAACTAAGTGACAAAATAATGTCTGCAATCTTTTGTGCAGTTGTACTATATGTATATCTTATTATAATTATTATTACAAAAAACATGCAACTTTCATCATCATAAATTCACTTCTAATTTATAAAATTATGATTTACAGTATTTTTAAAGGTAAATAATTTTTGTATATCGTATGAAAAACAACTACTTTATCTATTTGTCACATGTTTAAACTACAGAAGCTCAAAAAGTATGAGTAAACCTTGTATCACATGGGGAAAGGCTAGTGTGTGTGTATATATATATATATATATATATATATATCTATATTATAATATAATTGCGGAGTTGCCTCCCCCTAAAAAGCCTTCAAACCCCCAATCTCTTTTTTTTTATATTTTTTCTTATTTCTTAAATGCTCCCTAACCCCAATCCTTTTTTTATTATATATTCCCTTTTTCTTATTTTGTTTTTTTTTTTCCTTTTTTCTTATTTTACTTTTTTGGTATTTATTTATCGATTAAACAACAATAATTAATCTAAAAGTAGCACAACTATATCTCAACGTATCAAAGGGATGACAATGGGACATGTATGATTATCTATACTTATTTTCTTTTACAACATTGATAAATAATTGGGATTAATAAATTTAAACAAGTATTTTTTAATTTGAAGGTTAACTACATACAAAATAAAGCGCGGAGGGTATAGAGCGGGCCAAGCCGGGTCCCCACTTATACCCAAACCTGCCCCAAACGGGGTGGCTACTCACGAGCGTCATACCATGCGCCATACTGAACTACCAATTCAGTATGTTTTAAAATCAAATTTTTGGAGCTTCATTATTTTTGTATACAAAAGTTGTAGCTGGATTATTTTGATGAAAACCCTAGCGCACTATGCCAAACGTATATTCCTGCATAAAGTAATATATTTTTAATTTAAGACTTCTCTTATGTAATCCAAGAACAGGCCGCGGGTTAGACCTCCAAGAACCAAAAAAAAAAAAAAATTAAATTTAAGACTTTCGTATTTAGTCCACGAAATGCGGCATTTCAAGTGGCTACGGTAATGAAGGATTTATTTTCACCTGGTGATATATGTGAAGTTTGACTTTGGTTTATAAGATCTACGCATTAGAGAACAAAACTAAGATACAACAAAACTTAATTCATTAAAGTTCCAAAAATTAAAAAAGAAAACAAATTCTCAATTTAAGATTATTCGTATTTAATCTATAAAAAAATAAAAAGGGTTCCTGCCACGGGTACGAATTGCATAGCCATACCCTCCAGGCGGATACAGACCCGTATCCCTACCCGCCTCATTGCCCGCGAGTATCCATTACCTGGCCCTTACCTCCTTAATATGCACATAGAACGATTATCTATACCCGCTCTTATTAGTTATTTAATACTGCTTTTTAAAAAAAATATTTATTTTATAACATTGATAAATAATTGGGATTATTAAATTTAAACACGTATTTTTTACTTTCAAGGTTAACTATATACAAAATAAAGCTCGGCGGGTATGGAGCGGGCCGAGACAGGTACCCACTTATAGCCATACCCGCCCCAAACGGGGTGGCTACCCCCGAGTAGCAGGTTTCACCCGCCCTATTACCATCTCAATATCTCTTAATCAAAATATTACCCAGCTCTAACTTTTCTAAAAAAAAGTTACAGCTACATAGTTTAATGAAAACCCTATCCAACTATGCCAAACATACACTCTTGCATGAAGCATTAAATTTCTAATTTTATACTTCTCTTATGTAACACAAGAACAAGCCGTGGGTTAGGCCTCGAAGAATCAAAAAAATAAATAAATAAATAAATTTAAGACCTTTTGTAATTAGTCCATGAAATGCGGCATTTCGCATGGCTACTACTGTTAGGAATAGTATCCTGAAATTCAGATTTATTCTGGATATATTATTTTAATTAATAAATAAATTTGAAGTCCCAGTCGTTTCCTAGTTAAATTCGTGTATGTGTCATTTATACTGCATGTGATTTTCTTTCGGGAGGCACCCATGAGATGGGTGTAGTCCTCAGACTACAATTTACATGTTTGTTCTAAGTAGTTTATGAGACTAAGCCACAGATAAACTTGGAACAAATGATGTGGATTGTTGTTTGAAAGACTCGTAGTCGAAGACAAGTCTGGACCACTTGTATGTTAAGACTATAACGAGACACTTTAGATGGCTTGTTTTGGTCATATGGATGGAGATCCAAAAGTGTTAAGTTAGTGTGTTTGACACACTGAGTTGGACCATGTGGGTTACTTATTTCTAGACTACTATCGGAGATGAGTGATTCGCATTGTACTGTTTGAACGACGACTCTAAATCCTGAGGGTATTCTGGACTTGTGCATGGAGCGTTAGTTACTTTGGTGTACTATAAATAAGGTCTAAAACGAATGACTGAATTCCCACGTACACTGGGTAGCGACGTGAAGTGTGACAAGGATCAGGTATTCAATAGGGAATCTACAGTCTTTTATGAGATACAGATGCCCCCTTAGTTGATTCGCAAATGTTTGAATAGTTCAGAAACTTTGACCAAAGTATTCCAGGTGTTTGACATTTGGAATTTATACTGTGAATATGTTCAAGTATAAATGAATTATTCAGTGAAGGGCGAGTCGGTAACTAATGGAGAAGCTGTAAGAAGGATAATGGTAGTGGTTATATTTATCCTTTGTTATGGACATCTCGTGGAGAGGTTGTTGTCATCAATACAGTATATTAGGGAAATATCGAATAAATAATTTAAGTATGGATTGCAGTGAGATTTATTTAGTGGAATTAAGTCTCATTAAATGGTAATTAAATTAATATCATGAGATGATTTAATTTAACCTGTTTGGAGTTAGATTTAAATTGTCCCCGAGGTCCCTACACAAGCCTCTGTATTTATTGCCATTAGAAAAATGTTAAAGAATTCATGAGATGAATTATTTATCCATAAGATGGGTAAATTAATTTTGCCAAATATTATTTATGAGATGAATAAAAGTTAAAATTTATAAACAAAATCATTTTTAAAAAATTAAAATTCATAGGATAAATTATACATGTGAGAAAAAAAAATGCGTTTAAATACCAGCACAGTAGCCATCCGTGTGAAACAGGATCCAACGTGCCACGCGCTGGGACGTTCAATTTGGATATCCGCGTGCCCAGGCGGCGATGAATCAGGCGGGGACGCGTGTCACTTAATGGTAAGCCAAAACACGCGTGCACTGTGCTTGAAACGCTGCGTTTTGCCTGTTGCTTAATTGATACGCTGCGTTTTGTATTAAACTGACGAATCCTAATTCAATTATAATTAGATTTTTTCGCTCCGGAATATTTCTATAAATAGAGGGGGTTATTCCAAGGATTATTATTCGAGTTCAAAATAATTCTTTAGGGTTTCTGAAATTATTTCGGGGATCCAGTTTAATATTTTTCAGAGCCCACCCTCCGGGCAGTTCGAGGTTGTTGCGTAGAAGGTCTCGAGGTCTCGATTTTCAAGAATATTATTGTCTTTCTGGTTTTTCTTTTTATTGGAGCAATTCCAAGTATGTTTTTCTTTCTTTCTTCTTTTAGTTTCACTTTTCTATTTATTTACAGTATTCGTTATTATACATGTTTAAGTTTATGCATTGTTATGAATGTATTAGAGTAAAAGGCCTGTAGATCTAAATTAAGAATTTAGATTTGTTGATTTAAATTTTGAATTGAAGCCAGTAGATTTAAGATTAGGAATTTTAAATCAACCCTAGGTTTAGATTTATGAATTCTAAACCTGTTCCGCTGCGTAATCTTTAGGGATAATTTTTGAAATTCATCCCAACAACCGGTATTAGGGCAAAAGGTTTATAGAGATAAACCTATTCCCGGGAACTCTCGCAGGTGAGGTGTCACGAAGTGTTACTCTCTGACCGGGGGCTTAGGTAAAGAGAATAGTCTCCTACTCTAAGTGCTCTAATAAGTGCTTATTGTTGTGACCATAATTGAGAACTGTGAACCCAATAGTCGGCATCAGAGTTTATTTTTTAACAAAATTCATATGTTTTCCCAATAATTGGTATCAGAGCCTGCCTCTGATTACATTCATAATGTACATGACTAGGTATAATAAAGATCGAAATAAATAGATTTGAGATTTAATAAAATAGTGATTTTATTAAGAAGGAAAATAAGTTTTAATTTGACGATTTGAGTTAAATTTTTTAAATAAATGATTAAATTTAGATGATTGTTTATATTTGTGATTTAAATTATTTGAATCATTAAAATAATTAATTGTTAATTAGATTGTTTTAAAGTGTCGATTTAAATTGTTTAAATCGGTTAAAAGAGTTAATAGTTAACTAGGTTGTTTATTTTGACGATTTAAATTGTTTGAATCGTTAATGAACTAATCGTTAATTCGGAACAACCCATAAATTTGCTATTGTGTTGTATGATAATGAGATTGTACGTTCTCAGTCATGATTTACAAAATCAGATAAAATTGGTCTAATAAGATTAGATTTAAATATATTTATATATATATATATATATTAGATAAAATTGATCTAATAGGATTATATTCAAATATTTTTATAATATTGGATAAAGTTGATCTAATGGGAATAGATTTAATTATTTTATATGAAATTGGATAAAATTGATTTAATGAGATTAAATTAAATTTAATTTAAAATTAAATATTTCATTTATTAGAATTTTAAAAAAAAATTTAAGGGGATTATGAGATAATCCAGGTTGTAAATGCAAGTTAATTAAAAACCACTAGTTATAAAAATCAAGTGGGGGCGAGTTTTCAATTGTTGTAACCTCACAGTCTCCATTACCGGTTTAGCAGTACAGTAGATCGATAGACCTCCCCGCGGAGGATGTCGGTTTGCAGATTACAAGGTTGGACTTCTTTAGGATAAACCAAAGTGCAAAGAAGCGATGCGACTATGCTGCCGTGGAGTATTTTGTGTAATTGTATGGAGGTTTAGGTAATGGTTTACACTTGAGTAGCGTGATGCATTAGCCTCCCCGAGGAGCTCTGTTGTGTCGTGTTAGAGACTAAGGTAAAGTGGTGAGTTAATCATGTTTAGTAAGAGTTACAAGAAAAACAGGTTAATTGAGAATAGTTCTCACCTGAACTAGCTTCGTACGACCCCGCTGCCGGGGAGTAGGGAGTGGTGTGTTTGGGTCATCATTGTATGCATGATAGTATAGTTTGGTGGATATCTGACTTATTGTGTATGCTAAGTTGAAAGAATATATATATCCCTGCATTATACATGACTCTTGTTAGACAATTACACATATGTTTGCATTTACAATATTTTATATGGATAGAGCTGGCGAACTTTGCTTGTTTTTAAATACATAATGTACTCACTGAACCAAATTACTTTGCCTTAAAAAATAAGTTAAACTTAGTTATTACTCACAAGGGACCTATTAGAAAGAAAGGAAAGGGCAAGGTTGTTATTGTAGCAATCAAGTTCATAAGGAAGTCATCAAAAGAAAAGTGTTTCTTTTGCAAGAAAACTAGGCCACTAGATAAGAAACTACACTAAGTATATAGCTACTCTTCCCACAAAAACTGCTAAGCCATATGGTGAAGGTATGTTAATATCTCACTAATTTGAGTCTTGTGCAGTTATGAGTTCACTAGATTCCTGGTGGGTGGACTCCAGTTCAACTAACCATATTTATAACATGTTACAGGAGCTCAGGTTAGGCTAAAGGCCAGGGGATGGGTGTTGTACCTGATGGTCAGGCACAGTACAATAATAATAGTCTTAAGTGTAGGAGATGTTAGCTTTGTCTTTAGTGATAGAGTTTTGTTTTAAAAGATTGTTTATATGTAGCTGCTCTGTACAGGAATTTGATAATAAAAATTTTAAAATGAAAAATAAATTGTTTATTTGCACATGTACATGAATAAATTATTTATTCATATTATATCCTTATCAAAACTACAGTAATTGTTTAAATGAATTTAATGTAAGTTCACTTGTTCAGTCTTCTAAAAGAAAACACCCTGAATGTGATATTGCCTACACATGGCACCAACGTTGAGGTCACACTAATTCGAACGGAAAGATGGACTAATAGAGTTTTTGAACTTGAGGTCATTACAAGTTTGCGAATTATGCATAGAATGATAGGTGACCAATTTTGTCTTTAAACGTATAGACAACGGGATTGGTGGCTTGCTTGAACTGGTTCACATAGATGTATGTGGACCAACACATGTTCGGGCAAGAGGTGGGTATGAGTACTTATTCACGTCTAGTGATGATTACTCAAGGCATGTATATGTTTGCCTAATTAAACATTAGTCGGACTCTTTTGAAAATTTTAAAGAGTACAAAGCTGAATTTTAAAAGCTACTAGGTACACAAATTAAGTCACTTCGATCAGATCGAAGTGGTGAATATTTTTTGAGTGAGTTTCCTAACTGCAAATGAGATAAGATCTCAGCTTTCTGCTCAGGTTACACCGCTGCAGAATGGTGTTACAAATAAAAGAAACAAGGACAATTTTTTCTACAGTTTTGATTTAACAGGTCTTTTGTAAATACAATGCAAGATATTTAGAGAAGAATTTTGCGAGTAAGCTTCAAAACAAAAACAAAATAGTATTAAAGGAAAATGACAATAATTCTGAACAGCTAGACACAATTTAAGACACAGTGGATGCATTAGATGCACCTACTAATAGGAATGAGAATGTTCCAGGTACACGAGAGCTTAGGTGTAGTGGGAGGATTGTTAGGACACCTGATAGGTTCATAGCGGGAGCCTTAGTGGTTGATCGTGGCATTGAATCTGATCCTTTTAGCCACCATAAAGCAGTTAAGTCTTATAGTTTTGAGCAATTGGTTAAACGAACCATGCGTGTACAACCGACATTAAGAGAAAGTAGTGACTTTCTTGGTATTGTATATCAACAATGTACTACTCATTGAGAACGATGTAGAGGTGTCATTAGCTGTAAAGGTTTGGTTGTCATGATAGCTCAATATAAAAGACATAGGAGAAGCCAGCTCTACTCTTAGGATTAAGCTTCTGCAAGGTCGTAAGAGTAGGATGTTGGGTATTTCTTTAGCCACTTATATTGACAAGATGTTCTCAAAGTATAGCACGGAGTCCCTATCTCTTTTGAGTAGTGTTCTAGGACACCTCAATAGGTGGAGCAATTGAGGAATATTCCATGTGCTTTAGCAGTGGGAGCCTCAGGTATGCCATGTTGTGCACGAGACTTGATGTCTGCCATGCTATGGGATAGTATGCAGGTGTTAGTCTAATTTGGGTCCAATGGACTAGGTGGCAGTGAAATGTTTTCTCTAATTCTTGAGAAGAACTAGAGATCCTATGTTGATCCTTCAAGGTGATGAGTTGGTTCCAGTTGGTTATACTAATTTAAAACTTCCAGTTGGTGGGAGCCATTAGTGGTGAATGTCAAGCCGTATTGTATTGCTGACTTCACAATAGAGTAATTGTGCTCACTAAAGGTTAGGCTCAGTAGATTTCTGGTTCAAACATAAAAAGGGTGAGTATGGACTTTGTCATAAATTGGATTTAGGACAAGTAAGAGATTGGTAGGAACAGTGTCCTGAAATTCAGATTTATTCTAGATATATTATTTTAATTAATAAATAAATTTGAAGTCCCAGTCGTTTCCTAGTTAAATTCGTGTATGTGAGCATTTATACTGCATGTGATTTTCTTTCGGGAGGCGTCCTTGAGATGGGTGTAGTCCTCAGACTACAATTTATATGTTTGTTCTAAGTGGTTTATGAGATTAAGCCACAGATATACTTGAAACAAATGATATGGATTGTTGTTTGAAATACTCGTAGTCGAAGACAAGTCTGGACCACTTGTATGTTAAGACTATAACGAGACACTTTAGATGGCTTGTCTTGGTCATGTGGATGGAGATCAAAAAGTGTTAAGTTAGTGTGTTTGACACACTGAGTTGGACCATGTGGGTTACTTATTTCTAGACGACTATCGGAGATGAGTGATTCGCATTGTACTGTTTGAACGACGACTCTAAATCCTGAGGGTATTCTGGACTTGTGCATGGAGCGTTAGTTACTTTAGTGTACTATAAGTAAGGTCTAAAACGAATGACTGAAATCCCACGTACACTGGGTAGCGGCATGAAGTGTGACAAGGATCAGGTATTCAATAGGAAATCTACAGTCTTTTATGAGATACAGATGTCCCCTTAGTTGATTCGCAAATGTTTGAATAGTTCGAAAACTTTGGCCAAAGTATTCCAAGTGTTTGACATTTGGAATTTATACTGTGAATATGTTCAAGTATAAATAAATTATTCAGTGAAGGGCGAGTTGGTGACTAATGGAGAAGCTGTGAGAAGGATAATGGAAGTGGTTATATTTATCCTTTGTCATGGACATCTCGTGGAGAGGTTGTTATCATCAATACAGTATATTAGGAAAATATCGAATAAATAATTTAAGTCTGGAGTGCAGTGAGTTTTATTTAGTGGAATTAAGTCTCACTAAATGGTACTTAAATTAATATCATGAGATGATTTAATTTAACCCGTTTGGAGCTAGATTTAAGTTGTCCCCGGGGTCCCTACGCAAGCCTCTATATTTATTGCCATTAGAAAAATATTAAAGAATTCATGAGATGAATTATTTATCCATAAGATGGGTAAATTAATTTTGCCAAACATTATTCATGAGATGAATAAAAGTTAAAAATTATAAATAAAATTATTTTTAAAAAATTAAAATTCATAAGATAATTTTATCATGTGAGAAAACAAAAAAAAAAAAAAAAATGGTGTTTAAATACCTGCACAATAGCGATCTGTATGAAACAGGATCCAACATGTCGCGCGCTGGGATGTTCAATTTGGGTATCCACGTGCCCAGGCGGTGACGAATCAGGCGGGGACGCGTGTCACTTAACGGTAAGCCAAAACAAGCGTGTATTGTGCTTGAAATGCCGCGTTTTGCCTGTTGCTTAATTGATACGCTGCGTTTTGTATTAAACTGACGAATCCTAATTCAATTATAATTAGATTTTTTCGCTCCGGAATATTTCTATAAATAGAGGGGCTTATTCCGAGGTTTATTATTCGAGTTCAAAATAATTCTTTAGGGTTTCTGAAATTGTTTCGGAGATCCATTTTAATATTTTTCGAAGCCCACCCTCCGGGCAGTTCGAGGTTATTGCGTAGAAGGTTTAGAGGTCTCGATTTTCAAGAATATTACTGTCTTTCTGGTTTTTCTTTTTATTGGAGCAATTTCAGGTATGTTTTTCTTTCTTTCTTCTTTTAGTTTCGCTTTTCTATTTATTTACAGTTTTTGTTATTATACCTGTTTAAGTTTATGTATTATTATGAATGTATTAGAGTAAAAGGCCTGTAGATCTAAATTAAGAATTTAGATCTGTTGATTTAAATTATGAATTTAAGCTAGTAGATTTAAGATTAGGAATTTTAAATCAACCCTAGGTTTAGATTTATGAATTCTAAACCTGTTCCGCTGCGTAATCTTTAGGGAGAAGTTTTGAAATTCATCCCAACAACCGGTATTAGGGCAAAAGGTTTATAGAGATAAGCCTATTCTCGGGAACTCTCACACGTGAGGTGTCACGAAGCGTTACTCTTCGACCGGGAGCTTAGGTAAAGAGAATAGTCTCCTACTCTAAGTGGTCTAATAGGTGCTTATTGTTGTGACCATAGTTGAGAACTGTGAACCCAATAGTCGGTATCAGAGTTTATTTTTCAACAAAATTCATATGTTTTCCCAACAACTGCAAGGAATGATTTATTTCAACCCGATAAGATATGAAAAGTCAAAAAAGGAAAAATAAAATTCATGTTCAAGACTTAAAATAGGAAATACTTTTTGTCATATTTTTTTAATACTTTCTTATATTTTTCTTTTTTTTTATTTTTATTTTTTCAATTCTACTCTTAAATACCCTTTTTATCTGCCCTTTTTTTCTTCTTATTTTTGGTTTTCTTAGAAAAATTAATAATATAATTTCGTCACCAATTATTTTGTATATTTTTTTTATTAAATAACATGAACTAAAAATAAATAAAATCAATAAATTTTTAATTTAAGAGTTTCTATATTTAATCCATAAAGGAAAAAAAATCCACAAAAGAAAAAAGGGAAAATAAATTTCCTATTGACGACTTAAAATAGGAAATACATTAGTCATATTTTTTATTTAAGACTTTTACTATATACTAATAGTTTTCTCACTTACATTGACTCAATACCCTTTAAGTTTACCATATAAAGATATACATCATTTTCTTGATATTTATAATCAAGCAAATGTTCAAAATTCTACACATGCATCATACTTAACAAACAAATGTTTGGGCCATCAAGGAAGCAATTGACAAAAATATTTTCATCTTGAACCCACTTCCTTTTCTATGGAGCAAATCTCAATTAATTGCAATTATATTGGTACGTTAATATATTTTTTTTAAAGTTTATAGCATCTTTGATTAAATTAAAAATGAAGCGAGTTAGAGTAATTTTCACTAATAGTTTAGAGCCATTAAGGATGAAATTATGAGTTCGGGGCCACTTTGATTTTGATTAATGGTATAATTCGAAAGGTCTTTATGGTATTTGTACTATAACAAAATTAATCTATTATGACTTTGCTTGGTATACTCAAGATATCAAGTTAAATATTAAAATATGGAGAGATTCACATGTAATTGTAGTTGGCGAACATTGAAGATATATGAGATACCGGAGGCATCATGGGTAATTTAAAAAGTTTTGAATTTCAGGTTAGGAAAATGCCTCTAGAAGAGTCTAAAATATGGTTTACTTTATATTTTTCAATCAAAAATTATATTGTATATTTTTTTAATACTTTCTTATATTTTTCCTTTTTTGTTATTTTTCTTTTTCCAATTCTACTGTTAAATACCCTTTTTATCTCCATTTTTTTTCTTATTTTTGGTTTTTGAAGAAAAATTAATAAAATAATTTTGTCACCCTATTATTTTGTATATTTTTTTATAAAATAACACGAACAAATAAAATAAATAAATTTTTAATTTAAGACTTTTTGTATTTAATCCATAAAGAAAAATAATCCACAAAAGAAAAAAGGGAAAATAAATTTCCTATTGAAGACTTAAAATAGGAAATACATTAGTCATTTTTTTATTTAAGACTTTTACGGTATACTAATACTTTTCTCGCTGAAATTGACTCAATACCCTTTAAGTTCACCATATAAAGATATACATCATTTTCTTGCTATTTATAACCAGACAAATGTTCAAAATTCTACACATGCATCATACTTCACAAACAAATGTTTGGGTCATCAAGGAAGCAATTGACAAAAATATTTGCATCCTGAACCCACATCCTTTTTCATGGAGCAAATCTCAATTAATTGCAATCATATTGGTACGTTAATATTTTTCTTTAAAATTTTATAGCATCTTTGATTAAATTAAAAATGATGCGAGTTAGAGTGATTTTCACTAATAGTTTAGAGGCATTAAGGATGAAATTATGAGTTCGGGGCCACTTTGATTTTGATTAATAGTATAATTCGAGAGGTCTTTCTGGTATTTATACTATAATAAAATTAATCTATTATGACTTTGTTTGGTGTACTCAAAATATCAAGTTAAATGTGAAAATGTGGAGAGATTCACATGTAATTGTGGTTGGCGAACATTAAAGATATATGAGATACCGGAGGTATCGTGGGCAATTTAGAAAGTTTTTGAATCTTAGGTTAGGAAAAGGCCTCTAGAAGAGTCTAAAATATGGTTTACTTTATATTTTTCAATCAAAAATTATATTGTATATTTTTTTAATACTTTCTTATATTTTTCCTTTTTTGTTATTTCTCTTTTTCTAATTCTACTCTTAAATACCCTTTTTATTTCCCCTTTTTTTTAATTTTTGGTTTTTGAAGAAAAATTATTAAAATTTCGTTACCCTATTATTTTGTATAATTTTTTATTAAATAACATGAACTAAAAATAAATAAAATTTTAATTTAAGACTTTTTGTAGTTCTTAAGGTTCAAGCTGAACGGGCTTCAACCTTTACTCCAAATGTCTCAAATGGAATGAGATAACCATTCCAGAAATTTGGAGGATTGACAATCCTCAACCTTCGAGAAATATTGCAAGAAGACAAGTTCAACAAATCACTGAAGAACCTGATGGCAAAATTACTATTAAGTTCGAATCAGGAAAACAAACAATTATTTCAAACTCTTCAAATAGAATCTTTAAGACAATCAACTTCATCCTTTCCATATAATAAGGAAGAAGATTTTCAAAACACTTCTACTGCAAGGTTTAGAGGAATACGGTTTAATTCCCGTCTAGCTGAACCAGTTTTCCAAAACGAGTCATTTTCAAATCCATGTTCTCCAACTGCTTCTCAAATGAGACCTCCTTCAATAAATGTTTTAACAAAAGATTTTACAATAAATAAAGAATTTTTAAGCAATGAATTTGAATCTGATCAAAATAAAGTTAAAAGACATTGGTACTTTCAAACTTTTATAAAGGAATCAACAATCAAAATTGGAGAAACTTATTACAAAGAATTAAATCAATCAAAATGTAATATTCCATTCTTCAAATGGTTAGAATCATACACATCAAGAAATCAAATACCAAATCCTTTTATAAAAAATTCCATAAATGTTAATACAAACCCTACAACCAAATGGTTAACAACAGATGGACAAATAATTCAAACTATTCATCCTTCTACAAAAAATCTAATAATTAATGTTCAAAATCAAGAAATGGTCGCTACTCCTTTCTGTGGGGGAAGAGAGGAAAAAGACGATTTACCACCTACAATCAAAGATATAAATAAAATTTATGAATAAAATAATTTTCAAGCTTTAAATCTTAAAACAATTTCGGAACAATTAAATTCAATACATAACAAAATAAACAACAAAGATAAGAAAAAATTAGAACAATCTCCAATAGTTCAATCGATGCCTCAACCAACATATACAAATTGTACAATTCCTCAACCAATACCTCAAAGCTACCCTATTCAACAAGGCTTTCCAACTCCACAATCGCAGACAAACCCATTTTTTCAAGGAATTCAACAACCCTCTTTCCAACCTTTCAATTTAACTCAAAAAGATAAAGAACAAATAGAACTTAGAAAAACACAAAATTCTGATACCGGCAAAATAGAGAGATAAGATGTAATTAGCATTCATTTAGATAATTCTTCACAATTTGGTAAAATGTACAAGTTCTATGCAGTTAGTTAGGCGGTTATGCAATAACATGATTGATATATGAAGTAGTTAAGTAGTTAGAGCTTCAATACTTAGCATAAATACAAGACTTGTAAAATGTAATACACATGTTCAAAGATAATACAATCTCTTCTCCCTCCCTATTTCTTACTTCTATTTCTGCCTCCTCTTTCAATCATTCTCTTGAATTGTTCTTCGAAAGGCTTAATTGATCTTTCCTAGTTCGATTGTATCATTAGTATCAGAGCTTTGATCCTCGGATTAAAGTCAAATTCACAAAAATATGGCTGAAAACACATGATCAGTATCTGAATTCAAGAAAGTGGAAGAATCCTTGTCTTCCCAGATTTGTTCAACAATAGAAAACATGGAGCAATCAGTGACAGACTTGAAGAGTTGGATTCAAGAATTGCGCCAAATGATTGTAGGTATTGCCCTGCAACAATCACGACCTGTGGAGAGGCCAATGAACCCATCTACTGAATCATCACAGCATGCTGATGAATCGTAGCAAGGATGTCAGCAGCAAGGTCATTTCCCTCACTCCTCCCGGCTGAGTAAGGTAGAATTTTCCATCTTCTCTAGAGGTGATATCAATGACTGGTTATATGTGTGCGAGCAATTCTTTTCTGTTGATAATACACCTGATTACTTAGGGTAAAAACTGCATTATTCACTTGAGAGGTGTAGCTTTGCAATGGTATCAAAGATTTATGAAAAACAGAAATCAATTAGTGACATGGGATGAATACATGTTAGCTTTAAAAACTAGATTTGGAAAGTTGTATGAAGATTCGGTATCTGAACTCATGAACTTAAGACAGCAAGATTCTGTTAATGCATACTTGACACAATTTGATGCTATAGCCGTGAGATCTGACTTAACTGAAGCTCAACTAATTAGTTGCTTCTTGGTTGGATTGAGGCAAGATATTGCTCTAGATGTTAGAGCTAGATACCCTCATACCTTGCAAGAAGCTGCGTGTTTAGCCAAACTGACTGAAACCAAGGTTCAAGCACTGTTAAAACAGCTTTGATATTCAAAAACACCCTTGTTACCTACACCTGTTAATGCTGTGAATTCAAGAATACAACCTCGGCCTGTTATGCAACCTGTAGATGCAGTAACCAGCAATAAAAATCAGAAAACATTAACCAGACAAGATTTACAAGATAGAAGAGCCAAAGATCTATGCTATTTCTGTGATGAAAGGTTTAAGCAAGGCCATAGATGTAAATCCAAGACCCCCCAACTCTTCATTAGTGAAGGAGATTGTGAGGAGTTTGAGGATGCTGAGGAAGAGATAGATGAGGAGTCCTTGATGATTGAATCCACAGCCCAAATATCTCTTCATGCTTTATCTAGAACTCCTAATTACCAGACCTTGCGAGTGACAGGATATTATGGGAAAAAGCAGCTGCATATTTTGATTGATAGTGGGTCTACCCACAACCTCATTGATGAAAGACTAGCCATCAAGTTAGGTTGTGAGATCAGCACAATCAATCCCTTGTCTGTTGCAGTGGCCGATGGAAGCCAAATGTCATGTAAAGCACAATGTCAAAACCTTCCCTGGAGGCTGCAGGGTCAGCTATTCACGGCAAACTTTATGCTGATTCCACTTGGGGGCTGCGACATGGTGTTGGGAGTAGAATGGCTCTCTACTTTGGGTGACAGTCAATGTAATTTCAAAGAGCTGAGGATGGCCTTCAAGTTAGGAGGCAGGACATATGTGTTGAGGGGAATGAAGGCTGGTAATTGCAAGGTGATTGAAGCAAAGACCCTATTCAGAATCATGCCTGAAGCCCCTTACATCTCTATGTTGCAGATTAATCCTATCCGAAATCAGCAAGCTCAGCCCTCGTAGTTGAATTCCTTGGCTACTACTTCAGATAGCTCCTCTATTCCGGAAGCAGTTCAGTCACTCTTGGAGCAGTATACTTCATTGTTTGAAGAACCACAGCAATTACCACCAGTGAGGCCCATCTTTGATCACAGAATCACACTCAAAGAAGGCATTGAAGCAATTAACAAAAGGCCATACAAGTATCCTGCCTTACAGAAGGATATCATTGAGAAAATGGTGAAAGAGCTGCTCGATAGGGGCTATGTTCAATGCAGTAGCAGCCCTTATGCTTCTCCGGTTGTACTGGTATGCAAGAAGGATGGAAGTTGGAGATTGTGTATTGATTACAGGGACCTCAACAAAGCTACAGTCAAAGACAAATTTCCAATTCCTCTTGTGAAGGAACTGCTGGATGAACTAGGAGGGGCTCACTACTTCTCCAAACTGGACCTTAGATCTGGTTATCACCAGATACGAATGCATCACAATGACATCGAGAAGACTGTAGGCCACCATGAATTCCTAGTTATGCCATTTGGCTTAACTAATGCACCATCAACGTTTCAAGCACTGATGAATGCTCTTTTTGAGCCCTATTTGAGGAAATTTGTCTTAGTCTTTTTCGATGATATTCTTATATATAGCAGCAGCTTGTCTGAACACATTCATCACTTGCAGCTGGTCTTTGAGCTTATGCACAGCAACCAGTTGAGTGTCAAGCTGAGTAAATGTTCGTTTGCAGCAGCTCAAGTGACCTACTTGGGGCATGTTATATCAGCTGATGGAGTTGCTACTGGCCCTTCCAAAATCATAGTAGTTCAAAATTGGCCTACTCCCACCAATGTCAAGCAACTCAGGGGTTTTTTGGGACTCACTAGCTATTACCGCAGGTTTATAAGAGGATATGGATCCTTGGCTCAACCTCTCACTGAACTATTGAAGAAGGATGGATGGTCGTGGCATAATCAAGCACAAACAGCCTTTGACCAGCTCAAAAAGGCCTTGCGTTCTGCTCCAGTACTTACCTTACCAGACTTTGATAAGCCATTTCTCATTGAGACAGATGCAAGTCAGATCGGGTTAGGAGCAGTGCTGATGCAATCAGGACATCCCCTTGCATACCTCAGTAAGGCTCTCAGTACTAGACAACAACTTTTATCTGCATATGAACTAGAATTGATGTCTGTCGTTTGTGCTGTGCAACATTGGCAACAATATCTCATGAGCAACACATTTATCATAAGAACTGATCAGAAGAGCCTCAAATTCTTACTCGAGCAAAGAGTCCACACTCATTTTCAGCTTGTTTGGCTATCGAAACTGATGGGCTTTAGTTATGTGCTTGAGTATAAGAAGGGGAAAGAGAATGTCGCAGCAGATGCCTTATCTCGACTCCCAAGTACAGAAGTTACTTGCTTGCTGTTGTCCACAGTTGAATCGAATCTCTATGCTCTTCTACAATTATCCTGGCAGCAGGATGAAAAACTTCAACACATTATACAGCAGTTGCAGCAGCATCCTCAGGCTCAGGCCAAGTATACTTGGCAATAACAGCAACTGCGCAGGAAAGGGAAACTTGTTGTGGGCAACGATACTGATCTAAGACTCAAAATTCTTTCTTGGTTACACACTTCCCCAATTGGTGGTCACTCCGGCAGAGATGCAACATTGAAAAGGATCAAGTCCATCTTCTATTGGAAGGGCATGAATAACAGTGTGGCTGATTTTGTAAGTAAATGTAATGTCTGCCAAGCATGTAAACATGAAAATGTGGCTACCCCTGGTCTCATACAGCGCCTGCCTATACCTGATGCCATTTGGACCAATGTGTCCATGGATTTCATTGAAGGACTTCCTGAGTCTTTTGGCAAAGATGTCATATTTGTAGTGGTGGATCGCTTTAGCAAGTATGCTCATTTCATGGCTTTGCATCACCCTTATACTACTATGTCCGTAGCTCAGGCCTACCTCGACAGTGTTTATAAGCTCCATGGCATGCCCCAATCCATCATCAGTGATAGGGACCCCATTTTTCAGAGTGATCTTTGGCAAGCGCTCTTCTCAATTCAGGGGGTCGACCTAATGCTTTCTACAGCTTATCATCCTCAAACGGATGGTCAAACGGAGGTTGTAAATAGGGGGTTGGAAACTTATTTGCGGTGCATGTGTAGTTCCAATCCTACTTATTGGGCTAAGTGGCTTCCCCTTGCTGAGTGGTGGTACAATACGACTTGGCACTCTTCCACTAACATCACTCCTTATGAGGTTTTGTATGGCCGACCTCCTCCCATTCACCTTCCATACTTAGCCAATGAAGTAGAAATAGAAGCTGTTAATGACAGTCTAGTGCATCGCAAAGAGATGATCAAGGTGATCCAATTTCACCTCAAGCGGGCACAAAACAGAATGCAGCAAACAGCCAACAGAAAAAGGTCTGCACGTTCATTCACTGTGGGTGATTGGGTGTACCTCAAGCTTCATCCCTATAGGCAGATATCAGTTCATGCTCGTCAGAATCAAAAGCTTGCTCCTAAATTCTTTGGGCCTTTTCAGATTACAGAGCGAATTGGATCAGTTGCTTATCGCTTACTCTTGCTAGCTTCATCCAAAATCCACAATGTCATTCATGTCTCACAGCTCAAGCTACACAAAGGGCCTTTACCCACCCACATTACACCCCTGCCTGGTACCATAGATGGTGCTTTCATCAGGGAGCCTGAAGCTATATTGCAAAGACAACTGACCAAGGGCGGTAATCGAGCTGCTATAAAGGTTCTTGTCAAATGGAAGCACCTTCCAGTGCAGCACGCTTCATGGGAGTTCTTGTATGACTTACTTCACCACTTCCCTTCTTTCTCTCCTTGAGGTCAAGGATGTTCTTATGGGGGAGGATGTTGATACCAGCAAAATAGAGAGATAAGATGTAATTAGCATTCATTTAGATAATTCTTCACAATTTGGTAAAATGTACAAGTTCTATGATGTTAGTTAGGCGGTTATGCAATCACATGATTGATATATGAAGTAGTTAAGTAGTTAGAGCTTCAATACTTAGCATAAATACAAGACTTGTAAAATGTAATACACATGTTCAAAGATAATACAATCTCTTCTCCCTCCCTATTTCTTACTTCTGTTTCTCCCTCCTCTTTCAATCATTCTCTTGAATTGTTCTTCGAAAGGCTTAATTGATCTTTTGTAGTTCGATTGTATCACTTGCTTACAAGAATTTTTAAATATTTAAAATATTTCTTAAAACCTATTAATATTTATGATACTTTTTATAATATTTAAAAATAATTTTGAAATACTTAAAGCTTTCTAAATACTTAAAATATTTTTTAAAATACATAATTTTTTTAAAATATTCATAATTTTTAAGATATGGAAACTATCTTTTGAAATACTTAAATTTTTTACAATTCAAATATCTTTTATATATTTAAATATTTAAAGATTTAATACATTTTTAGTATTAACTTATTTATAATTTATAAAATTATTTTAAATTAAAATATCAAAATTTTGTAGTATTTTCATATTTTTATGTGTCATATTATAAAAAAAAACTAATGAAATTCTAATGAAATTAAGCTGTGGATACCTAAACAAAAAGGTTAAAAAATATTTCAAAATCTTGAGATAGCTAAAAAATATGTTATCATACTTTAGGATATGTGAAGTAAATTTTGTCTGAAAGTAAAAACGGACAAAGTTAGAAAACTTAAACATTACAACAAAAAACTAAATTTTTTCTATTGGTGAAAAATAAAAATCCCTAGACACAATAATGTAACTCATAAAACAGAAAACAAATATACGAAGGTCACCACAATAGTTTACCTCACTCATAAATAGACCATAAGAACATGACAGATGATCAACAAATACCTTCAATTTTAGGCCACTCTTGACTTTTCACATACAAAAATTTCCAAAAATAGTATGGACTAAGTGAGAAGATGAGAAGGAAGCAACAGCACTGTGCAATATGGTAACAAAAAGGTTGAATGTTGGTGTCATATTTTTAAAATTTTTTTGGTAAATGGATGAATGTTGGTGTTTGATGGTTATAAAAAAAAAAATGACATTTAAAATATTTCTTAAAACCTATCAGTATTTACAATACTCTTTATAATATTTAAAAATAATTTTGAAATACTTAAAATATTTTTTTAACATACTTATTTTTTAAAAATATTTATAATTTTTAAGATAATAAAACTATCTTTTGAAATATTTAAATATTTTTACAATTTTAAATAAATATTTAAATATTTAAAGATTTCATACATTTTTTAGTATTAACTTATTTATAATTTGTGAAATTATTTTAAATTAAAATATCAAATTTTTGTAGCATTTTCACTTTTTTAAGTGTCATATTATCAAAAACTAATAAAATTCTAATGAAATTAAACTGTGGATACCTTAATAAAAAGGTTATCAAAATTTGTATGTAAAAAATATTTTAAAATCTTGAGGTATCTAAAACATGTACTATCGCACTTTAAGATATATAAACTAAATTTTCTCTAAAAGTAAAAAGACACAAAGTTAGGAAACTTAAATATTGGAAAAAAAAAAAAAACTGAATTTTTGCTATTAGTAAAAAATAAAAAACTCTAGACACAATCAAATAAAATAAGAAATGGTATGAAATCAAATGAAATCAAAGTGAAATGTCATTTTAAAATGCTAAAATTGTATTACATATGTATTCTATATAATTTGTAACTCTCATCAGAAATCTTTTTCAAACCGCCTAATTATGTTCACCCAAAACACCAGTAGCAATGGTGGTGGAAATATCTTATTTTATCTTTTCTTTTTTATTTATAAATTTAAAATATGTATATACATATTTCAAAAATTAACTTCATTGCATGTACAAAAACCCTTTTCATGTATATATGTACATTTAATATTATGTAATTTAGGTAATTTATATCTATTTTATTTCTTTGTTTTTACTGAAAAAGATCATTTAAATCAAATCAAAAGTTATTTATTTCTTTTATGCATCTACACCAATATTTATACATCCATCTCATATTTAAATGTACAGGTATATTTGGTGTCTTTTTATTTCTGTATATTTAGTAAAGATTTTTCTCTCCACTCTTCTAATAAAATATTTATAATACATAATAAATACCACCCGTATATCACACGGAAAGTGTAGAAAATTAAAACAAGACAAGACACAATTCGGAATAAGAATTATTCACCTTTTTCTTGGATAATTAAAACAACAGACTTGCAAGACTTTAAATACATGAACAAAAAAAACCAACAGACAATCTGTTATAATGAGAAGAAGAAAAGTTTCCTTCTTCTTCATCAATGCCATAATTGGCCCAGAAGGAATATTTTGTATGCCATTATACCTATACCTATGTATAAATACTAAAAATACAAATACATGTACAAAAATACTAAAAATATATGTACATATAAAACTAGATATTTTAACACTCCTCCTCAAGTTGGAGCATGTAAATTAATCATGCCCAACTTGCAAAAAAAAGCTAAACAACTAGTACTTGCCAAGCCTTTAGTGAACACGTCCATAACTTGATCTGTGGAACGAACAAAGGAAGTAGCAATCTCCCTTGCAAGTAATTTCTTTTGAATGAAGTGACAATCAATCTCGATATGTTTCGTTCTCTCATGAAAAATTGGGTTCGAAGCAATATGAAACGCTGCTTGATTATCACAAAATAACATGGTGGGATCGTTAGTAGCATCTAATAAATCAGACAATAAATGCCTCAACCACACTATCTCACTAGTGGTAGTTGCCATAGAGCCGAAGAACGAGAAACTACAGCTTGTTTCTTAGAACGCCATGAAATCGGTGCTTGTCCTAGGAATATAACATAGCATGTTGTAGATCGTCTAGTGGTAGAGTGCCCGGCCAATCAGCATCACCAAAACCCCAAAGTTTCATATCACTATCTGAAGGCAAAAATACCCCTTGACCTGGAGAACCCTTCAAGTATTGAAGTACTCTTGTTACGGCCTCAAAATGAGGCTGACGAGGATCATGCATAAATTGACTCAATACTCCAACTGCTTAACATATATCAGGTCGTGTAATAGTAAGATATAACAATCGACCAACCAATCTTCTATACTGTCCTAGGTCCTCAAAGACGTCTCCTACACCGTCAGTTGGACCATGGTTTTGAACAATGGGGATGGAAATAGGTTTAGCACTAAGCAACCCAACCTCACGAAGAATATCTAAGACATATTTTCGTTGACTAAATATCATCCCCTTTGATGAATGAGCCACTTCAATACCCAGAAAATATTTTACAACCCCTAAATCTTTTATGCCAAAGGAGCTATTCAAAACCCCTTTTACTTGGGAAATATGTTCTTATAAATTAGGACAGCTGTAAAAACTTTATTATGAAAATATGTAAAAATGAATAACCTGTCTTGGACTACTTAAAACCAATACCCACCAACGTTGAAGTGAACTTTTGGTTCCACCTATGAGATGCTTGTTTTAGACCATAAAGAGATTTATAAAGACGACATACTTTTCCTTCATGTTTTCATTCAAAACCTATAGGAAGTTTCATGTAAACCTCTTCATCAAGATCTCCATGTGAAAAAGCATTATTCACATCTAATTGGTGTATAACCCAATCTCTAGCAACAGCAACAACCAATACACATCAAACAGTTATTAACTTAGCAACAGGAGCAAAAGTGTCATGATAATCTATACCTTCCACTTGCATATACCCCTTAGCCACCAGTCGTGCCTTGTAGCGTTCTATCATCCCATCAGATTTATACTTGATTTTATACACCCATTTGGAATCAATTGCCCTTTTTCAGTCTGGTAATCTCTCCAACGTCCAATTGTTGTTGTGCTCTAAGGCTTCAATCTCCTTCTCCATCACATCTCTCAGATGTTTATACTGAACTGCCTGTTGAAAATTTTTTGGTTCATCACAGGAAGTGATGGAATTTAAAACAGTCACGTGATCATTAGAAAATTGTGCATTAGATATGAAATTGGAGATAGGATAAAGGATACCCGAGTTTGCTGATGGATCAGAGATAAGAGAATGGGCTATTGACGATGGTAGATCACAAATGTAGTCTTGATATCTGATGGGTACAGAACGTATACGACCACTTCTTCTTGTCATAATTCGGAACCTGGTTCAGGACTAGATGCAACCAGGCTACTTGGGTCTGAATAGACCAGCTCACTGCTGGTCGGTGGGCTGGCCGGACCATCTGAACCGACCAGCTCAATGCTGGTCGGTGGGCTGGCTATACCGGCCCGTTCGGTTTGCTGTGGATCGGCCAGTTCGATAATCGTCATGGGAACCAGTTCAACGCAAACTGGTTCATCATCATAAATAAAATCTATCGATATCTCTTTATTCAACTCGTCAAATAAGTTTTTATGATTTTCACATGTCGTTGCAAAGGGAAAAACATCCTCATAAAAGCGCACTTCTTGTGATACAATGATTTTTCTTTCTTCAAGGCTAAAAATCTTATATCCCTTTTGACCATGGGATATCTGATAAAAATATCCGATGAAGCTCGATTTTCAAATTTGTCACTAGTCTTGACATAGTAATAACATTGACAACCAGAAACTCACAAATGTTCATATGTGGGCAATTTTTACATCTATATTTTATATGGACTCTTATTTTTCAATACAATGGAAGGAGTAATGTTAATCAAGTAAGCTGCCATTAGAACACACTTACCCCAAAATTTCTTTGGCAAACCGGCTTGAATTCGAAGGGCTCATGCTACTTCAAGCAAATGCTTATGCTTACATTTCACCACTCCATTTTGTTGAGGTGTTCCGGTCAAAGAAGTTTGTGTTTGAATTCCATGTTGAGTATAAAAACTCAACAAAGGCCCATACTTGAACTCTTGCCCATTATCATTCCTGACTTGTTTCACCTAAAAACCAAACTGAGTTCCAATCTTGCGATAGAAATCCATAAGTATTTTATGAGTTTGAGATTTATCTCTCTTCAAAAATACCCAAGTACATCGATTGTAATCATCAACAATTGTGAGAAAATAACGAGCTCCCGTCAAAGATTCAACATGATAACGTCCCAAAATATCACAATGTATAATCTCAAAACAAACACGAGAAGTTGTAATAGACAAAGGAAATAGTTGGCGTGCCTGCTTGGCACGATGACAAGTATCACAAATAAAATTTGCTTTCTCAACATCCACAAGCGGAAAAATATGTAACATAGTAAAGGGAACATGACCTAAACGATTATGCCATAAGAGTGTCTTTCTCTTATTCTGGATGGAGAGGGCGACATAAGCTTCTTATGGTGTCTTCAAAAGATATAGCCCGTCTCTTGGCCTACCCGCTTCAATCAGCTCCCAGTCTTATGGATAAAAGGTTAATGCACAACTTTCAGTCTTAGTTAATTTGCTTATTGACAAAAGAATATATTGAAAACCAAGCACATATAAAGCATTGTCTAGGAGAAGATCCCTAGAAACCTGTACTTTACCCACATGGGTAACTGACAACTTAGACCCCTTAGAAAATTTTATAGGTCCCACTGATTTATTCACCCTAACATCTAATGAACAAATCATGTGATTGGTAACACTTGTGTCTATAATCCAATCCTGTGAAAAATACTTAACCTCACCTGTGAGATTTATACAAGGAGACCCTATATTAGGACCAAGTAACGCAATGAGTTGCTTGTATTGATGAGTTGAAAGACCCATGACTGGGCTATCAGAAGAGGAAGCTTCGGCCACTTGCTCCACCGTGGCTGCCACAACCACATTTTTTGCTACTCCGTTAGTGCTCTTCACTCTTCCATATGATGAATAACCTATCAGTTCAAAACATCGCTCTTTGCTATGTCCCTGTTTCTTACAATGTGAACAAGTAGGACGATTAGAGCGACGAGAGGCATAACTCACAGTAGCATCTCCAACTGTGGAGATGGCTGCAGTTTTTGCCACCATTACCGTGGCATCTGGGACCATATTGGTCCTGGACGCTCCCATTTGTTGCTTTTTCTCCTGGCAAAAAATGGAATAAGCACTTCCTATAGTAGGCAAAGGTTTATTATTCATCAAGTGAGATCTAACGGTGGAGAAAGACACATCAAACCCATGAGCAAATCAAGTAAACGTTCCATATCGCGAATGGCCGAAAAAGCTTGGCCCAATGTACAAGTGCAAGGTGGGATTGCAACTAGAGCGTATAGTTCATCCCACAAAGCCCTTAACTTGGTAAAATAATTGAAAATCGTCATATTAGCTTGTTTTAATTGTGAAATTTCATGCTTAATTTCATAAACACAGGGAATGTTGCCTTGAGAAAATCATTCATTCAAGTCCAACCAAATATCATGAGAAGTCTCAAAATATGCTACCCTTGCATAAATCTCTTTTGAAACAGATTTTATCAACCAAGATGAGACCATAGAATCACAAGCATTCTAATTTTCGTAATCCGGAGAATTTTCATCCGGTTTTGCAATAGTTCCATCCAAAAAATAATGTGTTTTGCCTTAAAAACTCTAAAGATAGCACTTCTCCATGCCGGAAAATTAGGCCCAGTTAAAGCATCTTTGCGAAAATGAGCCCTGGATGATCCGAGGGATGTAAATAGTAAGGAGAATTGGAGTCTAGTACTCCCCTTGAATTAACAACCGGTGCCTTGATTTGAGTAGAAACCGTTCCCGACATTATGAAAATAAGCAATCACAAATTAAAGCAAGTAAATATGAGGGGAAAACAACTCATGAAAGAACCGACCAAGCACAGTTACTGCGTAGCGAGACTAGATGCGAATTCCCGGTTCAAGCCTGCTCTAATACCCAATAGAAAATTAAAACAAAACAAGACACAATTTGGAAGAAGAATTCTTTACCTTTTTCTTGGATAATCAAAACACGAGAGTTACAAGACTTTAAATACATAAATAAGAGAAAATCAAAAGACAATCTGTTACAATGAGAAGAACGAAAATTTCATTCTTCTCCATCAATGCCATAATTGGCCTGCAATTATACTTATAACTATATACAAATACTAAAAATATAAATCAATATATAAAAGTACGAAAAATATAAGTACATATAAAACTAGATATTTTTAGCAAAAAGAAACCTAATTTTAACCACATTAAATGATACAGACACTGTCAAAAGATGACCATTGAAAAGAATGTTTTTGTATTGAAAAAAAAAGCGTTCGTAATATGTTTTTTTTTTTTTTTTTTTTTATCAGAATTTTTAATGTTTTTGTATGAAAAAAAAGCGTTTTTTATGTACCGCAACTTTTACTTGTATGTCACGTGTTATGAATTGACCCCTCTCATAATAAATCCATCTTCTACACGAATTGCCCTAAAATTGGACATGTGTCAACAAAACAGGAACGAAAGAGAAGTCTTTTCTGGCGAATTGCATGAATGCACCGGAAAAATACGAGTATTGCTGTGGCCGATCTAAAATTTTAAGTGAAGGTGGACTTAGATTATAAATTATTTTTATATTTATTTGTATATTTGTTTTATATTTTTATTTAAAGTTAAAATTTAGTTTTTAATTATTTCTAAATATAAAAAAATTTTGAGGCAATTGTATTTAAGGAATCTAATCATACAAAAGCAAATATATACGGAAAAGTAATAATTTTTCAAATTCAATTCACATTAAAGTTGAGCCTTATCGTCATTTAGAATATTTTTATAAAATTTTTCAATGAATAACATAATTTTTTTATACTCGTAATAAAAAAAGATAATTTGAAATAAAATTCCAAACTTGTAACTCACAAGAGTTCAATAAATAATTTTAGAATTATTTAAGAAATTTAATATTTAGTTTTTAACTATTACATGTCAAATATTACATATTTTTTTTACAAGTAAAATATTATAAATAAGCTTGAACAAAAATTGATACATAAATATAGAAGTATAAATATGCAACTTATATGATGTAAATATAGAGTTGAAATCGTTAAAAAGAATTTTAAGTAATTTGCATTAAACTAAAAATTTTGAACAGTGTATATGGATAAATTATGTGTATACCTAAATAAAAATTAATAAGACCATTGACATATAATAAAATTATTTATTTTTAATTTCTACCTAAAATATGTAATATTTATATTATATAACCAAAATTAGTGAGACAAATCTCCTTAAATCAAAGTTGCTTCAAGCATTAATAAAAAAAAAAAAATTAAATAAATGTTGGTTCAAAAGTGGGAATCAAACCTGCGCCAACATTTGACAATAAGGCAAATGACCACTTGGCCAAGGGTCCTAAAATGATAATCTTTTGTTCATATTACATTATCTAAAGTCAGGGTGGGCTCCTAGCACCAACGTAGATCTGCCGTTGGTATAGGACCTTGGGTTGTAAGTGAGCTGAGCCAGCTGGCAAGTCCACCCCGTAAAGCTCGAAAAGTTTGGCTTATTTTGAATTTGGGATGAGCCGAGTTGGCTTGTTTAACTTATTGAGTACCTGAGCATAATAAAACTCGAGCTCGTAAGCTCACGAGGCTAATCGAGTCTAATGGGGTTTTATCTTAATATATTTTATTAGCTTAATATATATCCATTTGAGTTAAGTTTAAGCATAAATGAGTCGAGTTCGAGCCCAAATGAGAGCCCATATTGAGCTTAAACGAGTCGAGTTCGAGCCCAAATGAGAGCTCATATTGAATTTCACTGAATGGAGTTCAACCTCAACCAAGCCAAGTCAGATCAAATACACCTCTAATTGGGTCTAGCCACCCCAAGTATGAAAAATCAAACAATTACTCTGTCATATTAGACTATAATTCATATACTCGAACACGATACAAAATATAAATAAATATATAAAAATCAATTTTGTATTAAATCTAATTTAAATTTGAATATCAGTTAAAAAAAATATTTCAATAATTTAACATTGATTCATAAAGTTATGGTAATTTGTTGTATTTAAACAATGTGAAGTTAATATAGCTACATTATTAATTTCATAGGATTTTTATTGATAACGACTCTCCTATCACAGAAGTTTCATAGAAGCGCCATAGTTGAACACTTCAACTTTGCCATTAGGTAAAGTTTAGGACCAGTTGGGATAAATAGAACTATAGTTGTATGAGTTTAGATTATGCTGTTGCATGTAAGGAAGATAGGATCAAAGAACAATAAAAAGGAAAGAAGCGACCCATTTTGACTATCTAAGCAGCTACAATGTTAGTTTCCAAAAATTAATATTGAACAGTGAGGCAGCGCGTAGATGAAAAATTAAGGGATATGAAGGTTCAACAGCTTTTCCTTAAATTTTATTACGCAAAATAACAAAACAAAAGAATAAATTAGTTCAAATTCTCACGACCTGATAATAGGAGAAAACTTAAGAATTATTGAAAAAAGTCTATGAAAGAATGAATTAAAACCCTGACTCTTCCTCCCTTTATATGGAGGCCTAAAAACCCTAGATATAAAATCGAATCAAAATAAATCTTTCCTAATCTAAAACTCTTTCCTTATTTAAAAAGAAATCAAAATCCTAACTCTAGATGAAGATTCCAACCGCGTGCTCTACTCGCCAACCTAGGTCGTAGCCGCTAAGGCCTGTTGTCGGTTGCATCATCCTTCCCAGGATGGAGAGAATTTTCCCTTGAATTTGCTATGAAGTTCGCAGGCTCATTGTTGCCAAAATATGGGGTCAATTATTTGACATTGAAGACGTCAGAGGTGCGCATGTAAAGACCTGATCCTAAAACGCAAAGTTGATTACCTTTAAAGAGGATCCAAGGACAAATCCGGATTGCGTTTCCCGCCAAATCTCACCAAAGGAGTCATCATCTTCGTACTGTGCCTCCAACGTCTTAAACCCGGTTATTGAGACCTTGCTCTGGGACAAGATGAGGCTTCGCCTACTCAGCGCATCAGACATTTTGTTCAAAGCGCCTGACTTGTGCTTGATTACAAAGTGGAAGAGTTGAATATAGCTAGCCCACTTGGCATGCTGATCTGAAAAGCTTGTCTTGGTTGATTTACTTTAAGTCCACGTTGTTGGAGTATAAAACGAATTCCCTGTTGGCAAAGGAGGACTTCCAATGCCTTAATGCTCTCACCACCACATAGAACTCAACGTCATAAGTGGAGCAGTTCAACTTACTCCCATTGAGCTTTTCAATAAAGTATGCAATACGCCGTCCTTCTTGACTTAGGACAGTGCCAATATCAATCTTGAATGCATCCATGTGAAGTTCAAATGTCTTCTGGAAATCTGGTAATGCCAAGACTAGTGCCATGGTCAGCCTCTTCTTGATCTCTGCAAAGGCATGAGCTGCCTCTCGAGTCCAAGTCAAAGAACTATCCTTCATACAGTCTGTGATTGGCACCATCACTGAGCTAAAATTAGGCACAAACTGCTTGTAGAAAGACGCCAACTCGTGGAAACTCCTGATTTCGCTAATTGTCTTTGGCTGAGGCCAGTCCCATACCGCCACGATCTTGCCTTCATCAGCTGATATACCGTCCTCGGACACAACAAACCCAAGGAAGGTGACTTTGTCTCGCACAAACTCACACTTTTTCAGTGCGGCGAATAGGTATTGTTTTCTTAAAGTGTCCAACACTTCTCTGAGGTGCTCCAGGTGTTCTACCTTGTGCCGGCTATATATCAAGATGTTGTCAAAGTAGACAACGACGAACATCCCAATAAACAGATGAAGTACCTGGTTCATAAATCGCATGAAGCTACTTGGCGTGTTTGATAGTCCAAATGGCGTAACGAGCCATTCATACAACCCTTCCTTTCCATTCATCACCTAGCAAGATGCGGATTTGATGATATCAGCTCTTCAAGTCTAACTTGGTGAACACTTCTGCATTCCTAAGCTGATCAAGTAGGTCATCCAACCTCGGAATGGGGAAACGGTAGTGTACCATGACCTCGTTAATGGCTTTGTTATCCATGCACATCCGCTAACTACCATTCTTTTTTGGAGTCAAAAGGGCCGGAACTGTACAAGGACTCAGGCTCTCCCGGATAAATACCTTGGCGAGCAACTCCTCAACCTGGCACCTCAAATCCTCATGCTCAGCTGGGCTTATTCGGTAGTGGGGCCTATTTGGCAAGGCAGCTCTCGGCATTAAGTTGATGCGGTGCTATATATCCCTCAATGACGGTAGTGTTTCTGGCAACTCATCCGAAAAGATATTTGCGAACTCTCTCAACAATATGCTAACCTCACTTGATACCACTTCAGTTGGTTCCATACTTTCCTTCGCTATCAACACAAAAACAACTTTGTTCTCGCCAACTTCCTTGGCGAACATGGCTCAGCCCTAGAAGTTCGGGTGTTGTGCCGTCAATGCCCTCGGTGCCTCATCCTTCTTGGGTAAGAAGATAATCTTGGTTCCCTTGAAGATTAAGCTATAAGTGTTCTTCCTTCTGTCATGTAGGGTGCCTTTATTGTATTACCATGGTCGCCCAACAACAGATGCCAAGTTTCCATGGTAACTATGTCACACCAAACCCCATCCTTATACTATGACCTAATCAAAAAAGTGACCAAGCATCAGTTCGAGACGGATACCTGATCTCCTTTCTTGAGACACCTTGTATGGATTTGGGTGTGCCTCAGTCTTCAATCCCAGCTTGGCGACAGCCTCTTTAGAGATCACGTTCCCACAACTTCCCGAGTCAATCACCATGTGGTATATTCTTCCACCAATAGTGTAGGTGGTTTGGAAGATGTTATTTCTCAACAAGTTGTCGCTGTCATTTTCATTAGGTGTAAAACTAGCTCGCCTAATCACAAGTAAATGGCCTTCGTCACCTTCTAAGGCGTCTTCATCAAGTGCCAACTTAGCTCGGCCCCCTTCATCAAAGTCTATTCCATCTTTGTCATGATGCTTACCAATGAACAAGCCTTTTTCCCATCCTATCACCCTTCCAACACTCAACGGCATAGTGACCCCCTCACCACACTTGAAGCAACGAGTTGGTGAACTACCTGCCAAGTCTTGATTAGTTGGCTTGTAGTGTTGGCGGTAACCTGTTTGCTCTGTATGCCTGGGTTTAGAGGAGGTGCACGTGTTTGTTCACATCCGCCAATCTGTGTGTTCCAAGAACCGCCAGTTGTATGCTTGTGTTGTTGTTTCTCAATGTTCACGGCTCTCTGACTTGCCCCTGAAACGGTGAAGATGCCAAACATATTCAACACCTCTTGTATGGACTCCTTCAACCCCGCCAACATAACGATCCGCCAATTGCTCCTCCATTTTTGCCAAGTCATTCCTGGTGACCACCGAGCAGAACTCCGCCGTACACTCCTCTACGGATATTGAGCCCCAGCGTAATCCTTGCAGACGCAGATACATCATCTTGGCAAAGTTGTGAGGTATGAAGGCGCCTCTCATGTGCTTCTTCATCTTTTCCCAAGACTCAATTATCACCTTTCCTTACCGAAGCTGGGTGTGTTTGAGTTGCTGCCACCGGGTGGTTGCTCTTCCCCTCAACCGGGTAGCTGCCATAAGTGCCTGTTTCTGCTCGAAAACCTCCCTGAATTCTAGGACCTCATCTACTGTAGCGAGCCAATCCCAGAAGTGCTTTGGACGCCCATCGCCATTAAACTCCGGTATTTCAATCCGAAGATCGGATTCCCAACTCCGCTCTCTAGCATTAGTGATGTATGACCGGTATTAGGGCGATCTCTTCTCACTCGTCGATCTGGTACTTCAATCTTCAGGAATGGGTTGTGGAAGCTATCATTCATGTCATCCTTGCCACCAATTGCCGGTGGGTATTGAGGTTGAGCTCTCAGTGCTTGGCCGGGATTTGGCCCCAGCTAAATCAAGCACTGCTCAACACTCCGGAATTTCTCTTCCAAATCCTCAAATCTCCTCTCGTTCTGACGTTGAGAGTCTCACTCATAAATATCTCTGACGGTGATGAATCGCCGTAGGCACGAGCTATCTCACAAGTTGTTTTGAGCTCTGATACCAACAGATACGACATGTAGATGAAAAATTAGGGAACGGGATGATTCAACAACCTTCTCTTAAATTTTATTTCAAAAATAATAAAACAAGAGGAAAATTAACTCAAATTCTCACAACCTGAGAATAGGAGAAAACTCAAGAATTATTGAAAAAAATCTATGAATGAAAGAATTAAAACCCTAGCTCTTCCTCCCTTTATATAGAGGCCTAAAAACCCTAGATATATAAAAATAAAAATCAAATCAAGATAAATCAAAATAAATCTTTCTAAATCTAAAACTCTATTCTTATTTCAAAATAAATTAAAATCCTAACTCTAAATGGAGATTCTAGCCGTGTTCTTGACTTGCCAACCCAGGTCGTAACTGCCAAGGCCTGGTTGTCGGCTACATCAAATAGGAAGTGACTGCAGCTTTAGAGTGGGAACATCCACATCCATATAATATTATGAATTCTCTATTGTGGTTTCTGTTAGTGCAAACCTTCAAAAACTTGCAAAAACCTTGCAACTGGGTAACCAAATGATCTTAGGTGTTGAGGCTATGTAATCACTTTCCTTAAGGTTTATTTTGGAGTACGAAATATCCTTGGGGATACAATAACCAAAATGAAGTGAGAGTGTGTAAGAGGATAGATGAAGTGAGATGTAGAGAGAATGATGTTCATCAAACTTTTGATTCAATTCATGTAACAAAACTAGGGGAATATATGTGTATATGTATGAGAAAGACATTCCAAAACAATGCCATTTAAACCGGAAAAAACCGCGCACTACAACTGTCAAAACCGCCCTGTGTGTCGAAGTTGTGTGTCGACACATAGGGCTATGTGCCGACACATGTCACGAACCTAAGTCCGAGACTTGGATAATTTTTGGAAAGGACCGAGAGAGAGAAAGAGAGTAGGAGATAAGAAGAGAAGTTAAGATGAGAAAAATAGAGAATTTTAGAAGGAAAGAGTTAGAGAGAAAGAGATGGTTGAGAGAGGGAGAAAATAAGAGACTTAATTTATATATTTTTGTTGGATGATTCCAATTACAATTCTTACATGACTTATATAGAGGGTAGGGAGGAACCACATGGTTCAAGGGTAGGGAAGAACCACATGGTTCAATGCTGACCCCCACATCAACAACTACATTAAATGCTAAGTTTTGGCTTACAAGCAATCACCTAATCCTACCTACTCCAAGTGGGAAATCGGTTTGAACAAGGCACTGGTACTTTCCCCTTCAACTAATCCATTTTACCTAATTGATATTATATTTTACATTACATATCTTGTACAAAATAATTAAAGAGAAAAAAAAGACTGATACACGGTGCGTGACAACACACAACAGCTGTGCGTCGACGCACACATCAACAATCAACTTTCTGTAAGTCTGTGTGTCAAAGTGAGTGTCGACACTCACTTCAACACACTGCTTACTGTATGCCTATGTGTCGACACACAGCTTCGTTCAGCGCGCTTCTGTAAAGCCTTTGTGTCGACACACGGGCCATATGTGTAGACACACAGCTATGTTTCCTTGGTTCTGTAGGATTCTGTGTTGACACACTGGCCCTGTGTGTCGACACACACCCCCGCCATGCCTTCAACACTTAAACATATATTAGGACAATCTTAAACACAACTTAAATACACATTAAAGATATAGTCAACACTTTATTCATTACATATTTGAAAATACATCATTCCCCCACCATTTTCAAAATACAGCCAGCCTCAAAAATAACATCTCAGTTATGCGAAGCCTTATTGTGCATCAACAACGGTGTCTTACGATTGAACCCCCAGCTAGTGAAAAGACCAAACAGTTAATCGGATCGAAAATGGTAGACCAAGCTTTGAACTATACAACCCATTTGACTAACTGACTATCTAATCACGCACAAGACATACTCCCTGTACACACCCTACAACTCTCAAATCTACGCATTTATGGCCTTCTATCCTGTACCCTTCATAAGTGTTTCAGGGCCAAATCCTTAGTCAAAAATCACCATTTTGAAATGGCCAAACTTCAACACTCACTAAGGTGGACCTTATTGATCATGCTCCCGGGATGCGACATTCAATAAGAATTTAACATCAGGTCCATTAAGAGCTTAGCTCATCCTCGTACTAACTTTGACGCAAGTACCAAGCACTTCACACTCGAGATGGAAAATTTTCATTTAGTGCTTGTAGTCACACATATGACAAGTCTCTCTCATTGAACCCGAGACCTAGCGTCATACTAGGTGTCGAGTTGAGGGCCTATCATGGGTGACTAAAATTGCAGGTTTCAACCCCATCCTTCCATTTGTTCTCAGAACCAAGTCTCTAGCCAGACCTTTTGTAAAAGGATCCGTTAGATTCTGACTTGTTGAAGTCCACAGTGATAACACCTTTTCGAATAAGATGTCTCACTATACTATGCCTTACAGCAATATGTCTGGACTTGCCATTATATAAGTCACTGTACGCTCTAGAAAGCGTAGCTTGACTATCATAATGGATAGATATCGGTGAGATCGACTTAGGCCAGAAAGATATCTCATGCAAGAGATCCTTTAACCATTTAGCTTCCTTTGCAGCAGATGCAAGAGCTATAAACTCTACCGCCATAGTGGAATCAAATATGCAAGTCTGTTTATTGGAACCCTAAGAAACCACACCCCCACCAAGCAAGAATACCCATCCACTTGTAGATGCATGATCCTCTACATCAGAGATCCATCTCGCATCAGAGTACCCCCTCCAAAATTAGAGGATACCTAATGTAAGAAAGACCATAGTTCATGGTCATCTTAAGGTACTACAGTACACAATGTATTGCATGCTAGTGTATCTTACTTGGATTGCTAGTATACCTTCTCAGCTTTCCAACAACATAGGCTATGTCAAGCCTTGTGCTCGTCATGGCGTACATGAGACAAACAATGGCTCGGGCATACTCCAATTGTGACACTGGATCTCCCTCATTCCGTATTAGATTCACACTAGGATCCATTGGAACTAACAACGATGCATAATCACTAAAGTAGAACTTTTTCATCACACTTTCAACATAGTGAGACTGTGTCAAGGAAATAGTATCACCACTCCTATACCGAGGATTACCTCCACTTCACCCATGTCCTTCATAGCAAAGTTCTTTGCGAGGAACTGTTTAGTTTTCTCTACTTATTTCATATCAGTACCGAATATCAGTATGTCATCGACATACAAACATATAATGACCCTGATGCCATTATCAAACTTGCTATAGACACGTATATCTAATTTGTTTATAATGAATCTGTTGCTTAGAACAACTTGATCAAATTTCTAGTGCCATATCTTTAGGCTTGCTTTAGCCCATATAGAGAACGTATGAGTTTACATACTTTTCTCTCTTCGCCCGGAACAATAAACCTTCATGTTGTTCCATGTACCCCTCCTCTTCTAGCTTACCATTCAGGAATGTCGTTTTGACATCCATTTGGTGAATCACTAGCTTGTAGATCGAGGCCAGAGCTGTGAAAACTCTTATAGTCGATATTCTTGCCATAGAGGGCATATGTGTCAAAGTAGTCCAACCCATGTTTTTGGGTGAACCTTTTAGCCACCAATTGGGCCTTAAACTTGTCAATCATCCTATCGACTTTTATCTTCTTTTTGAAGATCCATTTACACCTGATGGGATTACTACCTCGTGGAAGATCAACTAGGATCCAGGTATTATTACCATGATAGAATCCATCTCATCATTAACTGCCTCTCGCGAAAAGAAGGCATCGCCTCATCGTCATGGGATCGGCTTCAAGGACACAACA
Organism: Simmondsia chinensis; assembly: GCA_018398585.1. Lineage (NCBI taxonomy): Eukaryota > Viridiplantae > Streptophyta > Magnoliopsida > Caryophyllales > Simmondsiaceae > Simmondsia > Simmondsia chinensis. The sequence goes on from JAGTTD010000012.1 coordinate 23,710,295, forward strand.
ATATGGAACTACTTGGTCCATATCGTTCCTCGAACCTTCTACCAAATATGTGTCGAAGTCTAAACCGAAAGATCTCTCTTTCCTTGCTTTCTTACTCCTTTCGGAGTTCTAGAGCACTTTTAGGGACTGCTTTCCTCTCATGACGATCATCATCATTTGACATTGGAATGTCATTCTCAATGGGTACATGATCCCTAGATCTAGGGATAAAGGTAAACCAATTCTTATCAAAGATGGCATCTCTCGTTCTATTATTGTATTTACATTGATATAATTATTAGATTCAATTACATAGAATTGATACGCCTTACTATGACGCACATATCCAAGAAAAATGCAATCAATGCCTCTTTCACCTAACTTCTTACGTTTAGGTTCAAGGACTTTAACAACTACCTTACACCCCTATACTTTTAGATAGTTCAAATAAGGGGCTCATTTGTTCCATAACTCATACGGGGTTATTTTACTTTCTTGTTTGGAACTCGATTTAATATATGACAGGCCATTAGCATTGCCTCACCCCAAAATACATCACTAAGAGTGGAATAGGATAACATTGAATTAACCATTTCAGTTAGAGTCTGATTTTTCTCTCAGCCACGCTATTCTGTCATGGCGTATAAGGTGCTGTCACCTCATGTACACCACCGGTGGTTTCAAAATACTTGGGAGCATAGTATTCCCCACCACGGTATGACCTAAGGCGTTTGAAGAAGGTCTCACAATGTAGTTTGATTTCCGTTTTATATGCTTTAAATCTATCTAGTGAGTCATCCTTGTGATTTATGAAATGCACATAACAAAATCTTGAACAATCATCTATGAACGTCATAAAGTATCTCTTTCCACCTAGACTCGGTGTGTTCTTGAAATCACATAAGTCACTATGTACTAGGTCAAGTGGATTAGTTTGTCTTCGCACAGAAAGAAATGGCAATATCGTCATTTTTGTTAACATGCATGTTTTACATTTATCATGAATCTTATCTATGTGAGATATCAATGAAGAATTAAACATTTCATACAATCTACTAAAATTCACATGACCTAACCTCTGATGCCACAAAAACGAACAGTCAAGCATATAAATAGAACTTTTAACTTTATTATCAATGTTCAATTTAAACATTCTATTACAGAGATTTCCAACAAAGAACCCCCCTGACAGTACAAAGTTGTCGGCCTTGAAGACTAACTTGAACCCAAACCAATTTGGTAGGCCACCAGACACGAGATTCTTCTTCACGTCTGGAGCATAACATACATCAGTTAAAGTAAGGGTTTTTCTAGAGGTGAAAAGAAAATCAACTTTCCCTTCCCTTTAACCAGTATAGTCGCCCTATAACCCATGAGCAACATAGCTTCGTTGTCCATGGGTTCAAATGTCGTAAAGAACCCCTTGTCCTGACCCAGTGCTTAGTGGCCCCCCGAGTCAACCCACCAAGAGTTATTGTTGGGAAAAGATATGAATTTTGTTGAAAAAATAAGCTCTGATGCCGACTATTAGGTTCACAGTTCTCAACTATGGTCACCACAATAGGCACCTATTAGAGCACTTAGAGTAGAAGACTCTTTTCTTTACATAAGCCCCCGGTCGGAGAGTCATGCTTCGTGACACCTTACGTGCGAGAGTTCCCGTCAATAGGTTTATCTCTATAAACCCTTTGCCCTAATACCGGTTGTTGGGACGAATTTCAAAAATTCTCCCTAGTTTTATAAAGTTAACGCAGCGGAACAGGTTTAGAATTCATAACTCTAAATCTAGGGTCGATTTGAAATTCTTAATTTTAAATCTACTAACTTAAATTCATAATTTAAATCAACAGATCGAAATTCTTAATTTAGATCTATAAACCTTTTACTCTAATACATTTATAACAATACATAAACATAAACAGGTATAATGACAGATACTGTAAATAAATAGATTAGCGAAATTAAAAGAAGAAGGAAAGAAAAACATACCTGAAATTGCTCCAATAATAAAAAATACCAAGAAAATCAAGACCCCGCGATCTTCTACGCAATGACCTCGAACTGCCCGGAGGGTGGGCTCCGAAAAATACTAAACTGAGGAAAGAAAAATTTCAACGGAAATTTTTCTCTACAATTGGGTCTCCAAAACAATTCCAGAAACTAAAAATAATTTGTTTGAATTAAATGCCAAACCCTTGGAATAGGTACTTCTATTTATAGTAGGCTACTGGAGCGAAAAAATAACAAATTTTCGATGTGGGATTCGTTGTTGTCAAGCAAAACGCAGCGTGTTGAATAAAAATAGATCAAAATGCTGCGTTTCACTCCTAGGCAAAATCGCGCCTGTATTTAATTCAAATCGTGTGACACGTGGCAGCGTCCGATTGGTCCGCGCCCGTGCACGCGGATAGCCAGGGCACGTTAGATCCGAAGCACACGGATCACCACTGTTTATACGCGATTTGGAATATTTTTTTTTGCTTTGTTTTCCACATGTAAAAATTCATGTTTTGGATTTTAAGTTTTCAACATTATTTTATTTTTAATTTTTAATTTTTATTCATCTCATGAATAATATTTGGCAAAATTAATTTTACCCATCTTATGGATAAAAAATTCATCTTCTGAATTCTTTAATATTTTTTCAATGGAAATAAAATACAAAGGCTTGCACATGGACCTCAAGGACAATTTAAATCTAACTCCAAATGGGTTAAATTAATAATCTCATAAAATAATTTTATTACCATTTAATGAGACTTAATTCCACTAAATAAATCTCATTGCACTCCAGACTTAAATTATTTAATCGATATCTCCCTAATAGACTGTAATGATGACAACAACCCCTCCACTAGATGTCCATGACAAAGGATAAATATAACTACTATCATTATCCTTTGCATAGCTTCTCTATTAGTTATCGACTCGCCCTTCACTGAATAATTCATTATACTTGAACATATTCACAGTATAAATTCCAAATGTCAAACACTTAGAATACTTTGGCCAAAGTTTTTGAACTATTCAAATATTTATGAATCAACTAAGGGGATATCTATATATCATAAGAGATTATAGATTCCCTATTGAGTACCTGATCCTTGTCACACTTCACGCCGCTACCCAGTGTACGTGGGATTTCAGTCATTCGTTTAGACCTTACTTATAGTACACCAAAGTAACTAATGCTCCATGCACAAGTCCAGAATACCCTCAAGATTTAGAGTCGTCATTCAAACAGTACAACGTGAATCACTCATCTCCGATAGTAGTCTAGAAATAAGTAATCCATATGGTCCAACTCAGTGTGTCAATCTTACTAAACACACTAACCTAGCACTTTTGGATCTCCATCCAGGTGACCAAGACAAGTTATCTAAAGTGTCACGTTATAGTCTTAACATACAAGTGGTCCAAACTTATCTTCCACTGCGAGTCTTTCAAACAATAATCTATACCATTTGTTCCAAGTCTATCTGTGGCTTAGTCTCATAAACCACTTAGAACAAACATGTAAATTGTAGTCTGAGGACTACAACCATCTCATAGATGTCTCTCAAAAGAAAATCACATGTAGTATAAATGCTCTTTTACACAAATTTAACTAGGAAACGACTAGGACTTCAATTTTATTTATTAATTAAAATAATATAATTAGAATAAATCTGGATTTTAGGACACTGTTCCTAACAGTTATCTCTCTCGACTAGGCTGACTTTCGATATCAACACCACGAACCTATGGTTAGACTTTTTGGCGCGATGACCAAGCCCCTTGCCTTTCTTATTTTTAAGGAGGTACCAGTCTTTACGTAGGTGACCGGGCTTTTGACACTCCCAATAGACTGGTTTCGGCCTCTTATCATCTTTCTTCTTTTGGAATTGTCCGGTTCTCTTGGGTCCCTTACTCGAATGGCCTTCTTCTGTGATATTGATTTTTCCAACATCACCAGGGCAGTCATTATTGGCATCCTGTACCCTATAGCCTTCCTCAGTACGCAAATGGTTAGCCAATTCCTCAATTGACATATCTTCCTTCTTATGTTTAAGACCTTTCTTAACATGTGTCCATGAAGGTGGAAGTTTGTCAATTAAGGATGAAACAACTGTTGTATTGTCCATATTCATATTATATTGTTTAAAATTATTCAATATTCGTTCAATTTCATGGAATTTCTCCATGATAGGACAATTGTCTACAATCTTGTAATTAATAAATTGACTAACCAAGAACTTTTTGCTCGTTGCGTCTTCAACCATGTAGTGCACCTCGAGTGCATCCCATAGTTCCTTCATGGTCTGCACTTTTGAGGAGATATCAAACAGGGCGTCAATCATGCCGTTCAAGATGTGCCCTCTACATATATAGTCGTCATTTTCCCACTACAATCTGGCCCTTTGTTCGGCCAAAGTATCCTCCTCCTCTGAAGCGGGCTCAGGAATCGGTGTATTCAAAATGTACACCACATTTAACGTCGATACGAGGAAGTGCATCTTCCTTTGCCATCGGTGGAAGTTACTGCCATCGAATCTGTCCAACTTCACAAAATTGGTTGTCATTTCTCGAAGTGATGAAGCCATTTCTCAAAACCAAAAATAAAACTTAAGATTGTTAGTGCAAACCTTCAAAAACTTGCAAAAACCTTGCAACTAGGTAACCAAATAATCTTAGGTGTTAAGGCCGTGTAATGACTTTCCTTAAGGTTTATTTCAGAGTACGACATAACCTCGGGGATGCAGCAACAACCAAAATGAAGTGAGAGTGTATGAGAGGAGATTGAGTGAGATGTAGAGAGATAGATGTTTATCAAACTTTTACTTGAATACAAGAACACATGAACTTTCAAGGTTCTTTGTAATCTCTTTTTCTCTCAAACTTTTGATTCAATTCATGTAGCAAAACCAGGGGGAACATATACGTATATATAGAAGAAAGACGTCCCAAAACCAATGCCATTTAAACCGCCAAAACTGGAAAAAATCGCGCACTATAACTGTCAAAACTGCCATGCATGTCGAAGCTGTGTGTCGACACATAGGGCTGTGTGTCGACACACCCATCAACACTCAACTTTCGGTAAGTCTATGTGTCGAAGTGAGTATCGATACTCACATCATCACACGGTTTACTGTAGGCCTGTGTGTTGACACACAGCTTCCTTCAGCGCGCTTCTGTAAAGCTTGTGTGCCGAAACATGAGCTATCTGTGTGGACACACAACTGCATTTCCTTGGTTCTGTAGGATTCTGTGTCGTCACGCTGGCCCAGTGTGTCGACACACAACCCCTCCATGCCTTAAACACTTAAACATGTATTGGGACAATCCTAAACATATCTTAAATACACATTAAACAAATATTCAACAATTTACTCATTACATATTTTGAAAATACATCATCAGTTTCACCTCATGTTCATAGCTTTTATAACAATCTCATACTTTGCTTAAAGTTCAACCCCTCTCATATAGCATTACCGAAAGCTTCAAGACTAGTCACCATTGCTTTTATTAAAATAACAAGTGTACCACCCAGATTTTTGGTTCTCACAATAAGTGACTAGCATGGTCTGATCATAGTTCCACCAGTAATGTTAGAGCCGTTCTTTAATCTATCAAGATTTGTTTCGAGCCAAATTAACTTATGAGATTTCTAACTAATTAAATGATAACCATGCATTCAGAGAAGTTTCCATATTGGCTGATATTTATACCACAAAATGCCTTGTTATTTTAACTCTTCTATGTATGTCAACGTAAGATTATAAACTTTCTCAGCTCCTAAAAATGGTTTTTACACAATGGAGTGTGATGAAAGGCATTCATCAGTGCAAGGTTGAGGTATATGACCCACTCCAAATACGCCCGCGTTGCGTTACGACCTCTTAAATTCTTCTTAATGTACGACAAGTAACAGGTAGGTGGTCTAGATTCATAATCTCTAGGTCACAAAGCAAACACATAATCGAGATATGATAGAGCATTATTAATAACATTTCACATAGCAAACTTAACATTTGGATGGATATCTATAATCCAAATCTACTTATAGTTCTTGTGACTAAGCAAGCCAAGTTGCCAATTTAACCGAAATATCTCCTATGGTTGAAAAGCACCAAAATTTAGCATCTAAAATCCTGATTTTGTATTCTTCAATTACTAATGAATGAAATTACTTATTCATTTATTATCTGATTGAGTTCAATAATTATACGTACATATGATTAGCTTTCGGAACACACTATATAATAGACATAGTCGAGGATGACATATTCATATTTGATTTAAGTGGACATGAGATTGAGTTATTGCCACCGAACAATAGCCCCCTCTTAGTGTAGTTGCTCTTAAAGGAACTCGTTTGTGCTCAACAACCTCCTTAAACTTGAGCACCTCCTCAATAACTACAAACTAATCCAAAAATTTCTCAAGCCGCCTACCACATTGGAACTCTTGAATCTCTATCCTAATACCGGATTCCTAATGCCTATTTCAAAGGATTCAGTTGTTTTTGAGGTCAAGCTCTCCCTCTTGTAACTCCGCCCATGGGAGGCTAACTTAGCTAAAGGGATTATTGAAGATTTCCTTTGTGCCTTCCTGTCCATCCACACCTTCTGGATGTGGAAGCCGAGTTGCTCGGCGAGGTGTTGGGATTAGCTGCTCCAAGGCGAATTCGATATTCTAGAATCGAGCTTCCATCTCCTCAAACCTCCTCTCTATTTGGGGATTTGAGTCCATCTCAGAGGCTTCTCCTACAACTGCATACCTTGGTCTCCCTCAGGCCAAGGGGGAATGTGTTGGCTTTGATACCAACTAATGCCATTTGTCTATTGGATAAAAGGGGAAATGAAAATATTCAATGACCTTCCTTAAATTCAACTTGCTAAAGCAAAGAAGAATGAGGTGACGCAAGCTTCAATCTTACACTAACTTAGAGAACATGAGAAAAAATTATCTATACAATTTGAAAATCGAGAAAATACTACACAAAGAACTAAAAGGCCTATTTATAATCTACCTTCATAACCTTAAATGACTACTAATCTTAAACAAATTACAAAATCCTTATATGAAATCTTTAGAATAATTTGACTTTGATTTCTAGAAGAAAGAACAAAGAAAATATATGAAATAGCTGGAAATGAACTAAGCACCACTTTCTAGAAGGGCTCTTGTTGCCTGACGCCTCTAGTATGGCCAATACTCCCTATTTCTTAAACATCGTATTCCATAAATGAACTGCTAAATATCTGCCTGAGTTATTAACTCTAATATTGGTTCTATTAAATATTTCAAAAATATTTAACAAGTTAAAAAATGAATACAATAAAAAAAATAAATTCAAGACCTTTTACTTTAATATGCTCATGTATGATATAAAAATATATAATCAAACAAGTATATGCACAATATATAGAGAAATAAAAAAAAAAAATGGCTAAGAAAAGCCTACCCAAAAAAAAAAAAAAAAAATAGAACCCTTTGCGCAATGCCATCAAAAAACTGGAATATAAACTCCAAAATATTTAACTTTGAAAATTTTAAATAAGAAACTCTTCCTTTATTGTTTTGAAGAATAGGAAATTCCCTTAGGCTTTGTTTGGCACATGGAATTAGAATTAGACTGTAAAATTATAATTGCAATTCTGATTCTGATAGAATTGGAATTAGACTGTGGAATTGCAATTTCAATTCCAATTCTGATGGAATTAAAATTCCATTGTTCGGTTCATCAAAGGAATTCAAGGTCGGAATTATAATTACATAATAATTTGGATCATCAAGGGTTTTTGGTCAATTGAGTTTGAGTATTTCGAGTTTTAAATCAACTACGGTTGAATTGTGGCCGAGCTGTTCACATTACGTTTAAGTTATTAGGGCTAGAGAGATTCAAATTGAGTTCGAGTTATTCGATATTTGAGTCAAATCAGGTCGAGTATCGCGTCGGATTATTTGGTGTTCAAGCTGCCTTGATTTATAATTAATCAAGTTAGGTGTTTCGGAATTTAGGATAGTTATAATCGAGTTTGAGTCATGTAGTCGAGTCATCTTAGTTTTAGGACAAATGAGTTGTACTATTTCAAATTTCGAGTCATCTTAGGCCGAGTTTGAGGTGCATCGGGTCATTTTGAGTATAAGTCGTATTAAGTTTTGGGTTTATTTGATTGGGTCATTTTCACTTCGGCTCAGCTTGTTTACATTACATTCAATTCGAGTAGTTTTATTTTTTGGATTTGAGTCATCTAGAGTTTTGGGTCAATCATGTTGGGTCACTTCGACTTTGAGCTAAGGTGATTTCGGTAATTTCAAGTTCAAGTCAATGGAGTTGGGTGATATCGAGGTTTAGACTAAATTTTAGGTTGTGTTTAAATCTTTGCATTTTGAATCATCTTAGATTTAGTTTAATAAAGTTGGGTTATTTTGGGTTTTAGGTTAATGGACTTAATATTGAATTATAATTCCTTACCCCCATCCCCAGAAATTAAAAAGTATGATTTTTAGTTAAAAGTGGAATTATAATTTCAATTCTAGCAGGTAAACCAAACCACAGAATTAAAATTTTGGACTTCAATTTTAGCCTCACCTCTAATTCAAACCTCCAATTCTATACTCTAAACGCAGCCTTATGTTTCTTTTTTATTTTAGAAAAATCCTTTACAGAGTCTATTTAAAACAAAGAGTTGGAATTTTGAAATCTATTCCCAAGACGCCCGTGTGTAGTACAGTTTTGGATATAAATGATCTTTATATCTTCGATGTCGATCCACACAAAAAAAAAATAAATAAATAAAAAATAATTTGTGTCATCACATCATCCAACTTGGACACCTTCAAGCATGTCGGCATGTGCATCTCAAGCGACCACTCTCCCTGTGCCCACACGCATGACGATCATGTTAGGGCCAAGCTGGGCCCGCAAGTGCGGGCAACACGCTCATGTTTTTTACATTTCTTTTTCCTTGTATTTGTTTTTAAAGCATGTGTATATTCATCTATGAATATTTGTTTAGTAAAAAAAAAAAACATTATTTATCATGTAAATTTGATTTAAATATTTTAGAATATTCATTTAGACTTATAAAGACACCTTAAAAACAATTTAATTCGGCTGCAAATGAATTAAATCTTATTATTATTGTATAATATTTGATTACTATTAAATGATATTTCATTTCACTAAATAAATACTATTGCAATTTAGAATTTGAATGTAATTATTTAAAAGTTTTCATATTGTCATTATATGAACAACTAACATTTCTATTTGTTAAAAACAGAAATAACCAAATTAATATTAAAATAGAATAATAGAACTATAAGCTTTGAATTAAATAAACAAAGGCCCACAAAAAGTCAAAAAAGAAACCCCCACCCACTTTTCCTCTCTCTCCTCTCTCCCGTGTCCCTTTCTGTTTCTTTTCTCTCTCTTCTCTTCCTCCTCTTCCCAACGTTTTCTCCCTCTTCTCTCCCCTTACCTAGCCGGTACCACCCCTTTCTCTCTCCTCTCCTTTTTTTCCACGTCCTCCCTCTCCTCTCTCCTCACCCAGCCGGTACCGCCCGACCCCGAACCGGCACCCCCACGCTGGTACCACCCCTCTACTCTTCCTCACGTCCTCTCATCCCTCACCCCCCACATTTACTCTCTCCCCTCTCCTCTCTCTCACCGGACCACCAGCACCGCCTCCTGCCACTGCTATCGCCCCTACCTCGCCGGTATTGCCTCCTACCACCAGTACCGTCCGGCCACCACCTCTTGCCACCCTCTATAAATACCTCTTCCCCTCCCTTCATTCAAGCTAAGCCCAACCGGGCCTTCTCTCTCACACACTTACAACTCCCAAACCCCCTCCTTCTCTCTCTAATCCACACACTCTCACTCTCTCTCTCTCTTGTGACTTATCCACCGGGATTCTTCTCTTCACAAGCGACAATCACCTCGCCGCCGACAACCACCTCGTACCCACTAGGGGGACCTTCAGCAGATGGTGCTTCCTCTCCCCTTTGAACCATCACCTAAGCTCCCTCACCCCCTCTCTCTACACGCCCCATGCTTCCCTCTCAAGCCATGACGATCATGCACATCTCTCTCTCCTAAGGCCCGGGTTTGCACCCGCCCCTCTAAGGCTACCAACTCGGTTGCTCCTCTCTCCTCCAGCTCAGCCACACTTATCCGGTATTATTTACTTTACGCATATTTATTACTGCTACCACTTCTCCTACTTAGGCATCGGAGAGGTCCCCTGCGGTCCAAACTATCATAGGTCCCTCTGATGGCCTTGCTTGTTTTGCAGGTATGCCCAAGTTAAACGCGCCAGCAGCTGCCTTCCAACGAGAGCTTGAGCCCGGCTCTCATCCAGAACCTACAAATATTGGTTACCTGGGAGCGATTAGGCAACCTAGACCAATTTTACCTGAAACAAAGGCGCCGTTTGTGGGAAAGGATAGCTTGCTAGCGTTTAATATAGTATCCCGTGCAAAAAGCTTAATACCCTCACAAGGCTGGGGGCTAGGATACTCGTCTCAGGTAAATTTTTCAGTAAGCGAGGGTATTTGGGCTAAAGTTTTTGGTAGGGGACTTTGGTGTCCTCTTTAAGCCAAATAATTACCCTAAAATACTGTCTACCGAGTCTTCTTTTAGCCTGAGGTGGTAACACCCAAACCTTTTATCAAAACCGAAGGTTGAAACGAATAATAATAAGTGAATAATAAAAAAAAAAACAGAAACAAATAGCAAACAAATTATATATATAAATGCATATATGAATTTGTGAACATAAAGTTAAGTTATAAAATTATTTTGGATAAATTATGTTATAATAATACTATACACTTGAGAAAATAAATTCAACAAGCTAAAATTACTCGACCGGATGCAAAATTACAAAGTTATTTTGGATAAATTATATAAAATTATATCAGTACTAATTCACTTGAGAAAATAAGGTTCAATTTTGTTGCTATAAGCTATCATAAAAAAATGTAAAAAATACTTGATTTTTATGATGTTTGCACGTGTAATTTATATATGATCTCAAAAGTATAAAATTTTTACTGTTTTTCTTTTATGATTCGGGCTTAATTAGTTTTTATCTTAAATCTTCAATGAAAATATAATTATAACTTACTTTCTTATAAACTCGAACATTGACCCAATGACTAAATTCGTGTAAAGCTTTACCACCAAGCCAATAAGGCCCATTACAATGCAAGCCTAGTTGGCTTTTAAAAGGTAAATAAACAAAAATTAGGCTTCTAGCAAACCTCGAACACCTGACCTGCGAAGCAAGAGGGACCGGACCTTCTACCACTAGGCTAACACTCATTGATGTGGGTGCACCGTTTGTATAATATAACCAAATTTTATACTTTTTGTACTAACTAATATATAACTCTAAAGGTCGGGTGGTAAAACTGCAGGGTCCGTGCACCCCGGTACCTGTAACGTGCTTCTACCACTGAATACGGGGGGCTATGCCTAACCAGGGCTCCCCCAGTAATAACATCGTCACCCCCGAGCTAAGCGAATGCCCCAAAAAGGGGAGCCAGCGTTAACGTATGATGCCGGAGTTCGCAAACAAAGGTGCTATGCCCAACCAACAACACTTGGCGCCACCACCAATAGGTGTGGCAAAGTCTCACTGATGGGAATTTTACCGCTAGTAGTCTAAGGCTTAAGCCACTGCCACACAAACTTAACAAGGTCAGTTGGATGCTACCGTCAAGAAATTTGGCTGTACCGAGTCACCCACAAGTCTGACCAACCATAGCCATCAACAGGCTCTGCTAGATGGCTTCGCCAATCCCATATATAGGTAACACAATACCAATAATTTGAAAGGACACAGACAAAAAATTTGGTGGCGATCCTTTAAAATCAATAACAAGGTCAGCAAAATTAAGTCTCACTGCTAGTAAATCTGGACAAGGCCTTGCCTACGAACTTGGCCTTGCACAACCATTAGTAGCCTTGATCGTGCATTGCCACCAATCAGGCTGTTGTGCAGTAACGCCAACATATTTTGGCTAGTTAAAATCAATATCAGTCTTGACTAAGCGCACCGTCAAGAGCATGGTCAGGTACTACTGCCAAACTATTCACTTGGGCGTTACCCCCCACAAAGGTGGTGACAGATTCTCTAAGACACTCGTCTTGACTCATCTGCTCTGTAATAAGGAGACTAATACTCTTAGTGCCAAGGATGGAGCCTTAAAAGACCCCTTACCTTCATAGTTTTAGGGGCATGATATTCTTTGTAGACTTACCAAGCACCTCTTGGCGCCTAACAAAGTCTGCTACCTTTAATGAAGCATGTACAAACAGCAAGGTGTGCTTATTAACAAACGCGTGTACTCGCATTCTTATTAGTGGGTTTACACACCTAAACATGTTAGGAAAATGTCTCAAAATTACTTGGCATATTAAGGACAAGGGCCGTGAGGAGGTTGATCGATCGGGATGCAGCTCGATCGATCGGGAAAGTTACGTAAAAGCAGGACACCTCCAGTAAGTAGGTCGATCGATCGGGACTCCCCGATTGATTGGGAAGCGCGATTTCCCAGCGCCTATATATTGAGACGTAGGGTTACGTTATTAATAATCCAATATTAAAAGTGAGGTTTTCCCAGAGGCGCCGCCACAAATAAATTAAGAGTGAGAGAGAATATTGTAATTCTTCTTTTGATTCAATAATAAAAGCTCCAATCTTTGCCCGTTGTTTTCTCCCCTTTCGATTGTAAAGGGGTTTCCACGTAAATCATTATGTCGATTGTTTCGTTTCTCTTTTAATCCATTTATTTCTCACTGTTGCCGTGGTATTTGATTCGATTGTGATCCGGGAGAATTGTTTATTTCCACACAAATTGGTATCAGAGCCTGGTTCTTCGAATTGGTACAGTGGCATCAGGTATTAAAACTGAGGTAGAGAAGTTCAATGGTCGGGGAAGCTCCAATTTATGGCAAGTCCGTGTGAAAGGACTCTTGACTCAAAACGGCTTGAAGAAAGCACTGGAAGGGAAAGAGAAGAAACCCAAGACTATGACCGAAGCACAATGGGAAGAGTTGGATGATAAGGATCTCATGGCGACACAGATTTGTTTGGCTGATGATATTCTGTCAGAGGTCTTGGAGATGAAAACCGCAAAGGAGTTATGGGAGAAATTGTTATACATGTTTTGCCACAAGTCAGTCTCCAAGAAACTCGCAATGAAGCGTCGGTTGTTTACTTTTCGTATGACAAAAGGTACATCTCTTAAAAACCATCTTGGCGAGTTTACCTCAATTATACAAGAATTAAAGGCATTGGATGATGTCCCTAAGGACGAGGATCAAGCTATGATAATACTGTGTTCGCTCTCTAATTCGTATAAGGGCTTCATAGAAAGCATGATATACGGGGGTAGGCCAACCATTACTGTTGATGAGGTGAAAAAATACCTTGTGAGTTAATAACGGGTAGATAGGGAATTATCTGACTCGGTGAATGACTCAGGTAGTGGTTTGCATGTGAGAGGTAGACCAGAACATAGGGGATCCAATGGTGGGAAAACGTCTAGGTCTAAATCTAGACATAAGAATCTGTCGTGTCATTATTGTCACAAGAAAGGGCACATAAAGAAAGACTGTTACAAATATAAGAATAAATCGAAAGAGGGTAATAGGGGTGACCAGGGCAAAGACAAGTCCACTGAGGCTAGTGTTGTAGAGGAGGATAGTGAAAGGGAGTTTCTATTAGTTGCTGATTCTCAGTCCAAGCCCAAGGATAAGTGGGTCATGGATTCGAGTTATTCGTTTCACTTTACTCCAAACAGAGAGAGTTTCTATACAAGGTGGGTGTCTTGATGGGTAACGATGCTACTTATAAGGTAGTGGGGATTGGGCCAGTCCGTGTGAGAATGTTTGATGGGGCTATTAGTACCTTGAGTGATGTACGTCACGTCCCGGATTTAAAGAAGAACTTGATTTCTTTAGGTACCCTTGAGTCTAGTGGGTACAAGTACACTGCTGAAGATAGAGTTATGCGGGTCAGTAAGGGTGTTTTAATTGTGATGAAAGGAAATAGGGTTGGTACTTTGTATGTGATTGCAGGTACAACTGTGACAGGTTTAGTTGTTGTTTCCACATCTGCTATGACAGATGCAGAGATCACAAGACTGTAGCACATGAGAATGGGTCATATTGGTGATAAGGCATTGTCTAAGCTGAGTAAGAGGGGACTGCTTTGTGGTCAGTCAACAGGACTGATAGAATTCTGTGAGCACTGTATTTATGGGAAGCAGAGGAGAGTCACCTTCAAGTCAGCAGCGCAGCAGACAAAGGGAATGTTAGACTACATACATTCTAATATGTGGGGACCTTCTAGAGTGGCTTCTAAAGGTGGGTCCAGGTATCTTCTAACATTTATTGATGATTACTCATGAAAAGTTTACGTCTATTTTCTGAAGCAGAAAAATGAAGTTTATGATGTCTTCAAGAAATGGAAGATTCTGCTTGAAAAACAGATAGGGAAGCCGATCAAGAGGTTAAGGACTGATAATGGTCTTGCGTTTGTTCAAGGTGACTTCACTAGATTTTGTGAAGATCAGGGTAGAGTCAGACACAAGACATGTACAGGTCGACCTCAACAAAATGGAGTGGCTGAAAGGTTAAACAGGACGTTACTTGAGAAGGCACGATGTATGCTTTCAAATGCAGGTTTACAAAGAGAATGGTGGGCAGAAGCAGTTAGCATGGCTTACTATCTTATGAACAAGACACATCATTCTTTATTACAGATGAAAACACTTGAGAAGGTATGGTCTGGTTCTACTTCTGATTATTCTTATATTTAAGTTTTTGGTTATCCTGCATATGCATATGTGAATGATGGAAAGCTGGAGCCTAGAGCCAAGAAATGCATCTTTCTTGGTTATTCGTCAGGTGTGAAGGGATATAGACTGTGGGATCCCAATGCTCAAAAGTTTCTGACTAGTAGAGATGTTACCTTTGATGAGTCTGATCTACTACATCCACCACACACACACTCCACTAATAGGGATACAGTTCAGGTTGAGACACCTGATGTTACAAAGATACAGCCAGATCAGCAGGTTATTCAATTAGAGAGTATTCCAGCACCTCAGGTACGGGTTTCTGATGTTGTTATTGATAATACAGAAACAGGTCAACGGGTGAAGAATTACACTATAGCTGGTGGTAGACCGAGGCGAAAGATCAGGCCTCCTGAGAGCTATGGGTATGAGGAGATGATTGCTTATGCCCTTACTACTGCTGAGTCTTTATATGATAGTGAGCCGACTTCATATTCAGAGGCCGTATCGAGATCAGATGCTGAGAAGTGGCTCGTTGCTATGAATGAAGAGATGCAGTCTCTTCAAAAGAATCAGACTTGGGAACGGTGAAGCCTCCAATAGGGAAAAGACTGAATAGATGCAAATGGGTCTTCAAAAGAAAAGAGGGCATTCCTGGAGTTGAAGATGCAAGGTACAAGGCATGTTTGGTGACTACAGTCAGGTACATGGTGTTGATTTTCATGATATATTCTCACCTGTAGTTAGACATACTTCAATTCATGCATTGTTGTCTTTGGTCACTATGCATGATTTAGAGCTTAAGCAGTTAGATGTGAAGACTGCATTTTTGCATGGTGAACTAGAAGAAATTATCTTTATGCATCAGCCCGAGGGTTTTGTTATAGAAGGAAAAGAAGATCATGTGTGTTTGCTTAAAAGGTCTTTATATGGTTTGAAGCAATCTCCTAGGCAGTGGTATAGGAGATTTGATCAGTTCATGACAGGTCATGGGTACATCAAGAGTAAGTACGACAATTGTGTGTACTTTAGAAAGACTGATTCAGGCTCCGTTTTTGCTTTTGTATGTTGATGATATGTTGATTGTAGCACGAGACATGAAAGGTATTGATGATTTGAAATCTATGTTGAAGAGTGAGTTTGAGATGAAAGATCTTGGAGCAGCTAAGAAGATCTTAGGCATGAAAATTCACAAAGACCAAGAAGCCGAAAAATTATACTTGTCTCAGGAGAAGTATATTGAGAAGGTGTTAGACTGGTTTCATATGAAGGATGCTAATCCAGTTAGCACGCCCATAGCAGCTCACTTTAGACTCTCAGCATTAGATTCGCCTCAGACTGAGGAGGATGTCAGGTACATGTCTCAGATTCCCTATTCTAGTGCAGTGGGCAGTATTATGTATGCGATAGTTTGTACACGTCCAGATATTGCTTTTGCAGTGAGTAGAGTTAATAGGTACATGGCGAATCCAGGTAAAGAACATTGGCATGCTGTGAAGTAGATTCTCAGGTATCTTCGTGGAACTTCTGATTTGTGTTTGGAATATGGGAAAAGTAAGTGCTATTTGGTTGGGTATGTAGATTCTGATTATGGTGGAGACCTCGATAAGAGAAAGTCCACGTTAGGGTATATGTTTTGTTTAGGTGACACAGCTATCAGTTGGAGAGCGTATTTACAGTTTGTTACAGCACAATCTACTATCGAGGCCAAGTATATGGCAGTTACAGAAGCATTCAAAGAAGCCATATGGTTGAGAGGTTTGATCAGTGAAATCAGTGTTGAGCAGGTACAGTTAAAGTCTACTGTGATAGTCAGTCCGCCATTCACCTAACAAAAGATTAGATGTCACATCATGATCGAACGAAGTATATAGATGTGAAGCATCACTTTATTAGAGATCTGATTGACGAGCGGAAGGTGGAGTTGAGGAAGACTGGGACTGAGGACACATGTTTACTAAAGTTCTACCAAGGAGCAAGTTCGAGCATTGCTCGAATTTGGTGGGTCTTTCAGTTTGATGTATGTTAGCCCCGGTTGAGGGGGCGTTTGTGGAGAAGGTGGAGTTGTTTTATTGTTGATGTTAATTTTGAGCCAAAGTGAAGATTTGTTAGAAAAATGTCTCAAAATTACTTGGCATATTAAAGAGACGGGCCGTGAGGAGGTCGATCTATCAAGAATGTTACATAAAATCAGGACGCCTCCAGTAAGCAGGCCGATAGATCGGTGAAGTACCGATCGATCAGGAAGCGCGATTTCCCAGTGCGTATATATTGAGACGTAGGGTTACATCATTAATAATCCAATATTAAAAGTGACGTTTTCCCAGCGATGCCACCACAAATAAATTGAGAGTGAGAGAGAATATTGTAATTCTTCTTTTGATTTAATAATAAAAGCTCCAATCTTCGCCCGTGGTTTTCTCCCCTTTCGATTGTAAAGGGGTTTCTACGTAAATCATTGTGTCGATTGTTTCGTTTCTCTTTTAGTCCATTTATTTCTCATTATTGCCGTGATATTTGAATCGATTGTGATCCGGGAGAATTGTTTATTTCCGCACAAAACAGAATGCCCATTCAAATTGCCTCTTGGCAACTACAGAATCTACTGTCTATGAATGACAATTGGTAGCGGTATTCATGTTCACCAGCGACGAAATTATATTACTTGTCCCCGTTACAACCCAGGTAAGGGCTAAGGGCTTAACGTGCTAATGATTTACGTGAATTACGTTCTCAATGTGATTTGCGTGAGTGTTGTTTTTAATAACCTAGTCCCTAGCCGAAGCCTGGGGGCTTAACGTTCTCTATATGATTTATGTTCCCTGATGTGATTTACATTCTCAATGTGATTTGCATTCTTGATGTGATTTACTCTCTTGATGTGATTTACGTTCCTTATGTGATTGACGTCCCTTATGTGACTTATGTTCAATCTAGTCCCTAGGCAAGGGCTGGGGGCCTGATGTCCTTTATGTGATTTATGTTGAACCTAGCTCTTTCCTGAGGGCTATGCCTAGATGTTTCTTGTGCGATCTATGTTAACCCAGCCCCAGACTGGGGGTTGGGGGCTGAAGTTATTATTCGGGGTAGACTCCTAACAATATTGGGAGCCCGCAATGGTGTGTGGCCCATTGATACCAGGGCTGACGTTGTGATTTGCTCCAAGTAGTATTAGGAGCCTAGAGTTATTTGTTGTTACACCCCACCTAACATCGGGGTTGGGGCTATGATTTGCTCCAAGTAATATTGGGAGCACGAAGTCATAAGGGGCACAAAGTCATAAGTGGCGATAAACTTTCACCGGCTTGGAAGCCCACGATTTTGTGTGTCCAACCTGACATCGGGACTGACGGTAAACTGTCACCAGTGTGGGAGCCCGCGGTTATTTATGCCCCACCTATCATCGGGGCGGGCGATTGTATTTACTCCAAATGAAATGGGAGCAGAAGTATTCAGGCACGATAAACTCTTACCTATCGTGGGAGCCCGCGGTGATTTGCGTCCCCACCTAACACCAAGGGCTAACAGTTGATTTTGCTCCAAATAAAATGCGAGCACGAAGTATTCGGGCGCAGTAAACTCTCACCTAACATGGGAGCCCACGGTTATTTGTATCTCCACCTAACGCTGGGGGGTTCTTTTTGCTCCAAATGAAAAGGCAGCACAAAGTACTCGGGGGCGGTAAACTCTCACCTAACATGGGAGCCCGCGGTTATTTGTGTCCCTACCTAACAGCGGGGGCTGGCAATTGTTTTTGCACCAAATGAAATAGAAGCATGAAGTATTCGGGCGCGGTAAAATTTCACCTAGCGTGGCAGCCCGTGGTTATTTATGCCCCACCTAACATCAGGCCGGACGGTTGTTTTTGCTCCAAATGAAATGGGAGCACGAAGTATTCGGGCACGGTAAACTTTCACCAAACATGGGATCTTGCAGTTTTTTATTATCCATAATACACTCCATCCCAGCTAACAACCAAGATTCGGGGGCTCGGCCCTTCACAACCTAGCCAAACGCTAACACTTTACAAATCCGTACTATATAAGAACCGAAGCTTAATCACATTTTTCGGCCTTATGATAAAAGGCTGGAACCTTCAACAAAGTCTATACAAAATCACAAGCTGGCAGCTCCTAAGCATTGCGCCAAAACCAGCAAACATTGCTCTATTCAAGGCTAATTGTGCTAACATATGCCCGTACACAAAGGCAATTACAAGCATCTTCTCTTTACAAATAGATTAAAATTGTGCATCACCTAAGAGTTGGCATCTCTAAGACCCTTTCATGGGAAACTCCAACATTAAAGAACATGATATTTAAAAGGTTCTAGACATCTAAGCTATTCCGTCCTATAAATCAACTCAAAAGTTACGAGCGTCCATTCTTAACAGAATGCTGGCCAAAAGCCAAAGGAATTACAAGAAAAAAAAAAAAGAAAAAGGATAAGGCGACACCTTGTTAAATGGGAAAAATAACTCAACTCTCACTCTCTAAAGCTTCACAATTGGTGTCTCCAGGACCCCTTCATAGGCAGCGCTTGCAATGGACAGAGCAGTTATAGAACGCCGGGGTTGAAAACCACTTATCTGCATAAGAGCATCCGAAAAAGAAGCCACAAGTAAAGCTAAAAGGATGAACAAATCCAAACAATGTTCACTTAAGAGGACTTCACGGTTCAGACCTATAGGGTTCCTCATAACTGGTAATGTTCATCAAGAGGCATGCCTACACACCCAGTCTCACAAACACCATACCTTGGCGGCAAATACGTAAATCCCAAAAAACACCTTTAATATCACTCAAAAAGAGGCGTCACCTAACCCTCTGTTTAATAAAATATTGACAATACGCATATTGGCAAAGCATTCAGATGTCATACACTCCATGGCTGAATGTGAACAGGTCCCCATTCACCCATAGAGTGGGGGGCTAACTGTTGAGAATAAAAATAACCATGTTAATATTAAAATGGGCTAACAGAACTATAAGCCTTGAATTAAATAAATAAAGGCCCACAAAAAGACAAAAAAGGAACCCCCACCCACTGTCCCTCTCTCCTCTCTCCCCTCTCTCGTGTCCTTTTTTTTGTATTTTCTCTCTCTTCTGTCTCTCTTCTTCTCCACGTTTTCTTCCTCTCCTCTCTCCTCACTCCTCACCCAGTCGCTACCACCCCCTTTCTCTCTCCTCTCTATTTTTCCCACGTCTTCCCTCTCCTGTCTCCTCACCCAGCTGGTACCGCCCGACCCCTCACTGGCACCCCTATGCCGTTTCCACCCCTCTCCTCTTCCTCACGTCGTCTCATCCCTTACCACCCACATTTACTCTCTCCCTATTCTATCTCTCACCGGACCACCAGCACCGCCTCCTACCACCGGTACTGCCCCTACCTCGCTGGTACCGCCTCCTACCGCCAGTACCGCCCCTACCTCACCGGTACCGCCCCTACCTCACCGGTACCGCCTCCTACCACTATTACCGTCGAGCCACCGTGCCGGTACCACCTCTTTCAACCCTCTATAAATGCCTCTTCACCTCCCTTTATTCAAGCTAAGCCCAACCAGGCCTTCTCTCAACACTTACAACACTCAAACTCTCCCTCCTTCTCTCTCTAATCCACTCTCTCTCTCTCTCTCTCTCTCTCTCTCTCTCATGACTTATCTACTCGGATTCTTCTCTTCGCCGGCAACCACCACATTGCTGCCGACAACCACCTCTTACCCACTAGGTGAACCTTCACCAGACGGGGCCTCCTCCCCCCGATGAACCATCACTTAAGCTCCCTCACCCCCTCTCTCTACACGCCCCATGCTCCCCTCTCAAGCTATGACGATCACACACATCGCTCTCTCCTAAGCCCCGGGTTTTCACCCTCCCATCCATGGCTGCCAACTCGGTTGCTCCTCTCTCCTCCAGCTCACCCACACTTATCGGGTATTATTTATTGTACGCATATTTATTATTGCTACCACTTCTCCTACAGACTTAGGCAACGGAGAGGTCCCCCGCGGTCCAAAACACCGCGGGTCCCTCTGACGGCCTTGCTCGTTTTGCAGGTATGCCTGAGTTAAACGCGCCAGCAGCTACCTTCCAGTGAGCGCTTGAGCTCGGCTCTCATCCAGAACCTACAAATATTTGTTACCTGGGGACAATTAGGCAACCTGGACCAATTTTACCTGAAACACTATTAGATATAAATGAGAAAATTTAACTTTAACTACCATCATTATATTTCCCTTTCCCGAAACTGATACAAACAATACTTTTCTCGCATCAAATTTCAATGATATTAACTTGAATACTTTTGGTAAGATTTGTATAACTTTTCTACATTTGCAAATCTACTTAATGGGATATCCTGTTGTAAGAAAAGAATATAAATTCCCTATCCAATGTTCATTCTTACTATACTTTATACTACCACCCTTAATATAAAGAATATTGGCCACTTTGAGATCTCACTTCTAAGTGCAGCTTAGATTGAGTTTTAATGGTGATGAATTAGCTGTGGTTGAACATAGTGCAATGATAGATTAAGGTGTTGGTCGATCAAACTCCCTAGAAATCTCTGTCCTAGCTTTGGCATATTGGCCCTTTGTCCTGTCCCTGTTCAATCTTATCTAGTGATAGTTGCAACCACATAACACTTGTTGCTTTTTACCTGTGACTATTATGTAATCCTTTCAATTTTTTTTTTTCCGATTGTTTTATTGTTTTTGTCATTGTTTTGAGTTCTATCTTGATATAGGTTGACTCAGATCTCAATTACGAGTGTGTTTTGTATTGCAACTTTGTCGCTAATTATTGAAAATAAATCTCACTTGTGAGTGCATCAAAAATGATATACACTATATATTCCAGTCTAAGATTTCTTAGGATTTAGAATCCTCTCTTAACAACTTATAATGAATTAATTGTTTCTAGTAGTAATTAAGAAAAAAAAAAGAGGAAATTTGGTTCAGATACCCTGAGGTTTGGCAATATATTTTTAAATATTCTAAGGTTTTGAAATATTTTTAAGGTACCCTAAACTCTAGTAACTTTTTTTTTCCAGGCACCTTCGGCTTAACTCGGTTACAATTTCGGTACGCCAGGGGTATCTAGAAAAAAAGGTTTCCAATGTTCGGGGTACCTCAAAAATATTTCAAAACCTCTAGTTATATGAACCAAACTTTCTTAAATATTTGATTTATTTTATGATATTTTAAATATTTATAATGTACTTATAATATTTAAAAATTTTAATTTTTTTTAACATGTTTATTTTTAGATATAAAATATTTTAAAAATATATAAAATAATTTTTCAATGTTTAAAATATTTCTCATATACTTAATAGGTCCTCTAAATATTTGAAATATTTTCTAAATACTTATAATATTTTATAAAATTTTTTGAAAAATATTAAAAAAGTATAGTATATTTTTAATATTTCAATTTTTTAGATATTTTATATATATATTAAAATATATAAAGTAATTTCTACATATTTAAGATATTTTTTATAATATTTATAGTTTTTTAGAAATTTAAAATATTATTTTAGAATTATATATATAATTTTAAATATTTAAAATATATATTATTTAAGATTTAGTGAAAATTTGGTTTAGGCACATTGGTTTGGTAATATGTTTTTCAGATTTTCTGAGGTTTTGAAATATTTTTTGAGGTATCCTGAACATTGAAAACTTTTTTTTTAGGTACCCTCTAATTAATGAAGCCCTAACGAAGTTAACATAAGGTACTCGAAAGAATTGTTACCAAAGTTCAGGGTACTTTAAAAATATTTCTAAACAATCAGGTACCTAAAAAATATATTACCAAACCTGAGTACCTGAATCAAATTTTCTATAAAAAAAAAAGCCTCAACTGACCAAGTTTAGTATTTTAATTTCATTGATTAAATCGATATGGAATTCTCTGAATCTAGATCTGAAAGACCAAGTTAAGTCATTATTGATGATATATTATAGTCTTAAAAAATAAGTAATTCAAACTTATCACTGACTGTGAACTTGATTTCGACAACATATGTTAAGGATAAAAATAATTAGGTCAATATTAAAATTAAATAACAAAATAATAAGCTTTTATCTTTTTCCTTTTTTCTCTCTCCTGTCCTCTTTCCCACGTCCTGTCTTCGCTCTCTCCTTTCTCCTCCTTTCATTTTCTCTCTCCTCTCTCCTTCCTCACACCAATACTGCCCCTTACCTCCCCTTCCTCTTCCTTTTCTCTCTCTTTCCTCTTCTTCACTCACCATCACCACACCATTACCGCTCACCACCACTAAATCTCGTTGGCACTACCCCTACCATCGTGCCGGTACAGCCCCCTACCTCGCCAGTACTGCCCCTTACCGTCGTTGGTCCCACTCTCCCCATGTTTTCTCTTTCTTTTCTCTCTCCTCTCTCCCGCGTCTTACCCTTCTCCTCTCTGCCCTCTCCACTTCCCTGACCTCCACCCACACCAATACCGCCCGACAACCTTCTGGTACTGTTCACTCCCACCACCGCTCGCACCTCGTTTGTACCATTTATCCCTACCGTTCACCCCCAGTACCGCCCCCTACCACCATTACCATTCACCCCCATTGTCCCTCACACCTCGCCGGTATAATTCACCACCAATACCGTCCCCTGACCACCATTACCGTTCACCCCCACTACCGCCCTTTACCACCAGTACCGTCCACCCACTGCCATCCACCCTCACCCTCAACCCCTACCGTCAGCCACCTCCCCTCCTCTATAAATACCAACCACTTCCCACTCCATCAACACACAACCACCCCCCAAGGGGCCCTCTTCTCTCTCTCCTTTACACTTCCACACTGAGCTCTCCTCCATGCGTAAGCTTCTTTACTTCAAGACAAGGCTTGATCCCCTTTTTCCTTTCTTGTCAAGAGCTTGAGTTTTGCTCTCCTTAAAAGAACCTACTTGGGGCACTTGGATCTGGCTCTCGGCTTGAGCTAACTGCTCCAACCAAAAAATCTTGAAACAATTGGCGCCGTCTATGGGAAAGGAAACGAGAAACGCGGGATCGAACCTGGTAAATTTCCCAGCATAGTAGCCGTTGTTCAGCTTTGGTTTGAACATTAGATATGTTTCTGGTTTCAATTTTTCTCTTTTTATTTGCTCTCTAATGCATCTAAAATAGGACTTCGGATCTAAAATTTTCAGTAAATTTGTAGCAAAATTTCGGTTCTAAAGTTTATAGTAAATTTGCAGCATATCTATGAATATCATGAGCAAATTTTAAAATTTCGTAGTAAAATTTGCAGCATATCTATGGATAATTTGCACACTATTCTTACTACAATTTTACAATAATTATGCATAATTTATTCTAGCAAATTTTTCACTTTAAATTTGCAGTAACATTTGAATTGCTTTATCATTTATTTTTCAGAAATTGCTTACTGAATTTTTCCTACTGCAATTTTACAAAACCTATGCAATTTATTTTAGCAGACTTATATTTTATTCCTACTGGAATTTTACAAAAAACATACAATTTATTTTAGCAAATTTTTCCACTCTAAATTCATAGTAACATTCGATCCTGCACTATTTTGTTTTTAGAAATTGTTTACTGAATAGTAAATCATTTTTTAGTCCAGCTTTTGCCACAATCTTTTAAATGAGCTTCGTTTGCTATATAGTTTCAATCTAATATTTTTCAATAATTGGTTAAAGCTGTTGTGGATTTTTCAAAAAAAAGTTTGGGAAATAGTTTGGGAAAAAAGTTTGCCACAATCTAATCTTTTAATTAACCATCTTATTAGTCGAGTAAAAATCAAAGTTAGAATTATAACACAATTTATCCCCTAATAAAGACACTCCTCTATACAGAAACATACTTATTTCTTTATTTTTGTTACTTATATAGCCTAAATTTGTGCTTCATGTAGGTTATTTAAAAACATCGTTCATTTTACCATTTTTGTGTCATTTAAAATTTTATATACATTAAGGAGCTCTATCTACCAATTCATGGTGTAGAGAAAGTATAAAAAATAAATGAGAAAAAAATGCAGAGAGTGGAGAAAAATATGGTAAAAGATGAGAGGGAACTAGAGAAAGTGTATTTGTTGTCTGATTAATTTTTCTAACAACCATTAATATGTTATTTACACAATCCTTTAAGGTACTTACATTACTAACTGTTTATTGTTCATTAATTCCTATATTAGCTGTATCAGAAACCTATAAACACAAACTTATCTAAGCCAAAGGATTCTTGTTACCCATAAGAATACTATATTCATTGAGCTTTACCTACACCATTAAATATTAACGTTTTTCCTCGTGTGTATATTACACCCCTTGTGCATAATTAACTTTATGTTTTCGTCTCACAAAATCAAAGATTGTTGTTCAAATTCTCTATTTAAATTAGTCTAAATAATAAAATAAAAAATAATAATAAAAAAAAAACTTACCGTAGATTACAAGTTAAATGAGTAATCTTAAAAACGGGTTAAAGAAAAGATTATAATCTTGCCATCTATTTGAGCTAAAATTCTTTTATAACTCAACTATGTCAAGTTACGAACCTGTTTCATATTTGTTAATACTAGAATTATTCGGAACAAATTAAAAGTTGTCAATGATATACGACATTCAACTACTTTTTATGGTGATAAACTCATAAGGAATTTGGTAAAGCAAAAAAGTAGGGTAAGATAATTTAAAATATATTTGAAGATGTGTATCCTAGATTTGAAGAAACATATCAGGTTTTTGAAAATGCCGCTTTTAGTTTCTAATTCCTATGTACATAATGTTGCCCTATAGTTATACCTCAGCATGAAATTATGCAGCACTATAAAACTATGAATTTATGATAAATATCTTACTTGGTGGAACAAATTAGATCAATTGAATGGATTTTGACCAAACTGACTAAACTTAATCGGGTTCTGCCAATCTACCCAATTTTGACCATGATTAAATCAAGCCTGACTTGTTCGATCGGCACTGAACATGCGCCTTCAAAATTAACCGTTTCAAAAAACTTAGATGTGACTAAGTTTAACCGTGTTTAGCCAAGTTTTAGCATATTTTTGCACATATGACTGAACTCACACGTGTAGCTATTAACCTATGAGGCAACACCTTGCTGAAATAAATGATTTGAATAGCAAACAGAAAAAATAGAATAAAACCTAACATGTCCTCAGTGCGAGTCTCACTATAAACCTTTGTTTTGTTAGATGTAGATTATAGGAACAGCCACTTCATATATTTTTAACAATTTTTTATCTAGTTGAAAAGATCACAGGATTTCAAGTATACGGTTAGCATTGGCCCAAGCAAATTCCTATGCTGGGTGAAATGGCGGCCACTTGAGTAAAGGAAGCTACTCAACAATCACATCCACATATATGCCGGAACTTATTGCTTTTCGGCAACAGACCTAGAGTCATAAACAAGCCCGTTGCAGTATATGTACCCTAGTACCATCTCATTCGAGCCGGCGATGTCCAGTCGAGCCGTAAGCCCTCCTCAGGCAGGCGTGTTTACCTATACATGTTATGTTTAACCCAGTCTCCAACCAGGGGCTGGGGGCTTAATGTTCCCTGTGTAATTTATGTTCAACCCAGTCCCTAACCAGGGGTTGGAGGCTTAATGTTCTTTACGTGATTTATGTTCTTTATGTGAATTACGTGATTTACGTCCCTTATTTACATCATTTCGATGCTTCCATGCTTGTCTTGCTCTCCACGCTTTCGTGCCCTTCTTGCTTTTCAGGTTGAAAGTCCTCGGAAATAGCCTCTCATTTGGGTATTCCCCTGATGGGGTAAAGATACGTACATCCTACCCCTCCCAGACCCTGCTCACGCGGGAGCCCTTGTGGCACTGAGCCTGTTATTGTTGTTGTTGTATTTGATTTATGTACAAACCAGTCCCTAGCCGGCTGCTGGGGGCTTAACGTTCTCTACGTGATTTATGTTCTTTATGTAAATTACGTGATTTACGTCCCTTATTTAATTTATGTACAACACAGTCCTTAGCCCAGGGCTTAACGTTCTCTACGTGATTTATGTTCTTTGTGTGAATTACGTGAGTTACGTCCCTTATTTGATTTATGTTCAACCTAGTCCCTAACCGAGGGCTAGGGGCTCGGTGTTTCTTGTATGATTTGTGTAAACTTGGCCCTAGACTGGGGGCTGGAATTGCCATACGCAGTAAACTCTCACCTAACATGGGAGTCCGTGGCTGTGTGGGCCCCACCTAACACTGGGGTGGCCGGTTGTATTTTGCTTCAGGTGATATTGCAAGCATGAAGTTATTCAGGAGCGCTAAAGTCTCACCAGTTTGGGAGCCCGCGGTTGTGTGTGCCCCACCTAATATCGGGGCTTGCGGTTATTTTTGCTCCAAATAAAATGGGAGCACGAAGTTATTCGGGCGCTGTAAACTCTTACCAGTTTGGGAGCCCGCGGTTATGCGTGCACCATCTAACATCAGGGCTGCCGGTAAACTCTCACCAGTTTGGGAGCCCGCAGTTATGTGTGTCCCATCTAACATCGGGACTGGAGATAAACTCTTACCAGTTTGGGAGCCTGCGGTTATGTATGCCCTATCTAACATCCGGGTTAGCGGTAAAGCCTCACTAGTTTGAGAGCTCGTGGTTATGTGTGTCCCATCTAACATCGGGACTAGCGGTAAACTCTCACCAGTTTGGGAGCCCACAGCTATGTGTGCCCCATCTAACATCGGGGCTGGTGGTAAACTCTCACCAGTTTGGGAGCCCGCAGTTATGTGTGTCCCATCTAACATCGGGACTAGTGGTAAACTCTCACCAGTTTGGGAGCCCACAGTTATGTGTGCCCCATCTAACATCGGGGCTAGCGGTAAACTCTCACTAGTTTGGGAGCCCGCGGTTATGTGTGTCCCACCTTACATCGGGACTAGTGGTAAACTCTTACCAGTTTGGGAGCCCGCGATTGTGTGAGCTCACGTAACACCGGGGCGGGCAGCTGTATTTTGCTCCAAGTGATATTGGGAGTTGTTATCCACAATACACTCCATCCCAGCTAACGACTAGGGACCAGGGGCTCGACCCTTCACAACGTAACCAAATGCGAGGGGCCAATAGTTAATACTCTGTAAATCCGTACTATAAAAGGACCGAAGCTTAATCACATTTTTCAGCCTAGTAATCAATGGCTGGAACCATCAACAAAGTCTGTACGAAGTCACAAGTTGGCGGCTCCTAGGCATTGAGCTAAAACCAGTAAGCATTGATCTATCCAGGGCTAATTGCGCCAATATATGCTCGTACACGAAGGCAATTACAAGCATCTTCTCCTTACAAACAAATTAAAATTGTGCATCATCTGAAGGTTGGCATCTTTAAGACCCTTTAAAGGGAAATGCCAGCATTAAAAAAACATGATCTTTAAAAAGTTCTAGACATCTACGGCATTCCTCCATATAAACCAACTCAAAAGCCACAAGCATAGCTAGAAGGATGAACAAATAGAAACAATGTTCACTAAAGAGGACCTCACGGTTAACGCCTATAGGGTTCCTCATAACTAGCAATGTTCATCAACAAAAGGCATATCTACACACCTAGTCTCACAAACGCCATACTTTGGTGGCAAACACGCAAATCCCAACAAATACCTTTAACATCACTCAAAAGGAGGCATCATCTAACCCTCTGCTTAATAAAATCTTGACAGTACACATATTGGCAAAGCTTTTGGATGTTATACACTCCACGGCTGAATGTGAACAGGTCCCCATTCACCCATGGAGTGGAGGACTAACTGTTAAGGATAAAATAACTAGGTCAATATTAAAATTAGATAACAAAATAATAAGCTTTTATCTTTTTCCCTTTTTTCTCACTCCTCTCTCCTCTTTCCCACGTTTTCTCTTCTCTCTCTCCTCTCTCTAGGGGTGCACATCGGTCCAAGACCGGATAGAATCGAATTGGACCGGATCGGACCAAAGACCGAAGTACATTAAATCATGAGAGCGAGGACCGAGCCGACTAAAATCGGGTCGGTCCGGTCCAAGACCAGCTAGAAACAGTTCCTGACCGATTTGGACCGATTTTTATCTAATAAGTGCAATTATAAGAGGAAAAAGGTTTTCATATAAAAGTTAAAAATTAGAAAATAATATATATATAGGAACATAAAAAGGAATGTCCATATATATGTATATGTATATATTATATATTAATTATATAATAAAATTATTTACCCAAAATATTTAATGCATAATTGATATTGATCGGTCTTCGGTCCAGTCTTCAGGTTTTTGGTCTTGGACTGCACCGAACCAAAGACCGATTAAGCCCATATACTAGGACCAAAGACCAGACCGACGTATGGTCGGTCCGGTCCGATCCTTGACTTAAATGGCCGGTCCAGTCTAGTCCACCGCTCCGGACCGAAATTTGTTCACCCCTACCTTTCTCCTCTTACCCACGTCTTCTCTTCTCTCTCTCCTCTCTCCTCTCTCCTCCTTTCATTTTCTCTCTCCTCTCTCCTTCCTCACACTAGTACCGCCCTCTGCCTCCCCTTCTTCTTCCTTTTCTCTCTCTTCCCTCTTCTTCACTCACCATCACCACACCATTACCGCTCACCACCACCAAACCTCGCCGGCACCGCCCCTGCCACCGCGCCGGTACCGCCCCCTACCTCGCCGATACCACCCCTTACCGTCATTGATACCCCCCTCCCCATGTTTTCTCTTTCTTTTCTCTCTCCTCTCCCCCACCTCTTCCCTTTCTCCGCTCTCCCCTCTCCACCACCACCACACCAGTACCGCCCGACAACCTCGCTGGTACCATTCATTCCCACCATTGCTCAGACCTTGCTGGTACCATTCACCCCCACTACCGCTCACACCTCGTTGGTACCATTCACCCCCACCACCGCTCACACTTCGCTGGTACTATTCACCACCAGTACCGCCCCCTTACCACCATTACCATTCACCCCCACTACCGCTCGCCGGTGTCGTTCACCACTAGCACCGCCCCCTTACCGCCATTACCGTTCACCCCCACTATCGCCCTTTACCACTAGTACCGTCCACCAACTACCATCCACCCTCACCCTCAACCCCTAACATCAACCACCTCCCCTCTATAAATATCAACCACTTTCCACTCCACCAACACACAACCACCCCACAAGGGGCCCCTCTTCTCTCTTTCCTCTACACCTCCAAACCGAGCTCTCCTCCATGCGTAAGTTTCTTTACTTTAGCACAAGGCTTGATCCCTTTTTTCCTTTCTCATCAAGAGCTTGAGTTTGGCTCTCCTTAAAATAACCTACTTGGGGCACTTGGGTTCGGCTCTCAGCTTAAGCTAACTGCTCCAACCAGAAAGCCCGAAACAACATATAACTCTTCTTAGTCTAAATCTATTTGTGGCTGGATCTCGTTTCCCACTTGAATCAAATATAGGCAGCGTTTGGTATGCAGGAAGTAGACGTGGGAAGTAAGAATTTATGGGAAGTATCATTTTTAGGTCTTGTTTGGTATGCGTGAAATAGGAAGAATCTGGGAAGTGGAAATTGCTAAGCAATTTCCAATTCCCTCAAAATGCAGGAAGTAACTTGCCTAGTCCCCTTATGCAAGTTCTAATTCTTTCGTTTTTAACTAGTGTCGTGAAGGAAGTTCTATTTCCCATACTAGCAACCAAATATTTTTTAAATTGACAAAGAAATTGAACTCTCAGAAAATACAACTTCTTACAAGAATTCAATTCTTGTGGCTACCAAATGAAACCATAAATAATGTCACCAAGGACTACATCCATCTTAAGACACCATTCAGAAAAATCATATATGTATATATTACTCATAAAATAAAATTGGACAACAAACAAATAAAATAACTCATTTTATTTATTAATAGTTAAACAACCATAATTTGATTTTCAAGACATTGTTATTAACAAAAAATTAAAAAATATTGATTCCAAAAGCACGGAAAACAACTTCAACAATCCAGCGCTGCAGAAGTATAATTAATATTCTTAAGAATCTTAACAAGTATCTTAGCACTTTTTGACAGATGAAAACATTGAACGTGTAATTAATATTCTCAAGAATCTTAACAAGTATCTTAGTACTTTTTGACAGATGAAAACATTGATCCATTTAGATTCAAAGCTTCATGAGGGTGGGGTACATCAAGAAAATGGCATTTTCGACCTCCTCCAATGAAGCGTTCCTAGTCGATATAAGATTTCTTGTCCATATACTCAAGGGGCAACATAATGGGGGGAGAACCTAATATAGGACGAGTAACTGAGGAGTTTATGGAGCAATTGGGCCTCCAGAAACCCAAACAGGTGGGCCAGAAGCATTAATTTGTACAGTCAACTTCAAATGACCATAACTTTTGATTCGTAAGGAGTTACAAGCATATAACCTGTCAAATAGAAGGTCTTGGATCAAATTATGCAGACCCAACTGTTTTGCCGCTAGCCCCACCTATTTTCCGTAAATTTGGCTGCTAAACGTGTTTTTGGGCCACTTTTATGTTTTGCGTATAATTTAAGGGCATTTTTATAATTTCACATTTTTGCGAATAGGGTTTCCTTTGTTCTTCCTATAAATTGTCGCTATACCTGGTTGTAATTCTAATTCTCCAATTATTCAATACAAGAAACCCTAGTTTCTCTTCTCTTTTGGTAGATTTTGAGTTTGTTCTTCGACTTTAATGTGCTTGATTCAAACTTTACGTTTTCACTCCACATCAGAAGCTCCCTCGAGAATCTGTAGCTGACTTAAAATCATCGGCTAAAAGGTGTACAATGTCTGCGGGGTCAGTAAACCAAATGCCTAAATCATTTATATGGGCATTTATGAATTTGAGGACTTGGACAAACCAAGACCAGCTTTTATCAAGTTCATTAGCATATTTGATTAAAGCCCAGATATTGCGCAAATCAGTAAACTCAACTTTGCCCCTAATCACGTCCCGATCCACTTCAATTTTTGATCGAATCGCAACTAAAGGGGAGTTCATCCCCAGGAGGCAGAATATCTTACTGACGCTACTGTCCAATATGCCAAGCGACAGGGATTGTATGTAGCTGTGAGACCACAAATGCGTGCATTTGAAAGGGAGGTGTTGAGTTGAATGTAGATTTCA
Source organism: Simmondsia chinensis (assembly GCA_018398585.1). NCBI lineage: Eukaryota > Viridiplantae > Streptophyta > Magnoliopsida > Caryophyllales > Simmondsiaceae > Simmondsia > Simmondsia chinensis. Next base: position 23,742,216 of record JAGTTD010000012.1, read on the forward strand.
ACCTGCCTAACAATATTTTGTACCATCGGGACGTGAAATAGCAGCAAGATTTGTAGCTTGAGGTTCATCAGCTGGTTCATTCCCATGATCAGGAAGAGGGCCATAATGCATTAGAAGAAAGAAAGGAGGCAGAGGAGTAGGCTCCAAGGCTACAGTGATCACCAACAGCCAACCAACTCTCCCATTTAAACAGATCCCGGAAAACGCCCAAGTGTCGGTCATTATCACCGTGTAGAGCCTAGGACTGGAAGGTGGAGGGGTTGAGTTCGTGAGATCACCTCAGTTACCCTCGCATGCAACAGCGCCCGTTGTCATTTCGAACCAAGGCCAAGGAGAAGGGGAGTCAGAGCAACGTAAGATGCATAAAGGATTGTCTCATTAGCCAAGGAACCTTGCGCGTTCAATAATCCCTCCCCTTGATGAACGAACAAGGTGTTTGGGCAATTTAATGCCGCCAAACACGCTAGAAATCAACCAATAATTGAGTGTTCAAAGAGGAGGTAGACTTGAGTTCTTTGGGTTCAACATGCCAATGGATCCGCACCTCTAGGAATGGGAAAGGCACTCAGTCCCACCAGTTTGGCCTCGCAAAACACAAATTAAAGAGCGATAATCTTTAACTTTGCATTTGGTATTCATGTACACCACAAAACATTACCAAAACAGGGTTGCAGTTTACTTAATGAATAATGTTACTGCTGGACCCGTTGGGCCATCGTAATGACTCCCTTAAATTTTTGCACGAGAAATGGCGTATCAACAGTTTGATTAACTCGAGTCCTAATCAAGTTATATTATTATGTCATTTTTAGATCATTTGCTCAAAAATTTTACACCTATCTGGGTCAAACCTGACAAGTTCAAAACCTTCCCTGTTAAAATAGCATTCGACAGCCATGACAATCGGCAACTCAGAGACGATGTAACGAAAATGCCGTCTCATTAGACAAAATCAATACAAAAACCTTCAAACCAACATCGGAAACACATCCCTCGATCCACAGACTAGTAAACAGATAAGTCATGCCCGAACATGAGATATAGCGTCATCCAAAGGACAGCGTCCCTAGAATCCAGTTCTATCATAGGTCTCCAAATTCCAAAAAAACCAGTCAAAGATCACAAGAATTCACGCAAACCTAGAAGTCTTATATTATTGTTATTGTTGTAAAAGCAACTAAATCACAAACGCACAAACCTTATTAGAACATAATATAAGTCAAATTGCCATGATTTTTACCTTAGGTAGTTAGGATTGGTGGGAGGTAGTCAGATTTGGTACCAAGAATCCGAGCCTTGGTGTCGGGGAAGAACTCCATGCCTGGAAACTCTGTGATCTCGCCTTCACCGGAAACCCCGATGGGGTAACGAAGCAAATGGCCCGGCAAGTCCTTTTCTAGATCATCATTAGAGTAGAGATCCCAGTACTTGTCAGCGGCCCGATTCACCTTCTCCACACACTGAACGCTTTCTGGAGTCTTGAATGAGTCGTCGAGCATTCCGAGGTGTTCATACCAAAGCGCCATTCGGAATCCATGGATTTGACCTCGAGCAGGTTCAGTCCTGGTTGCAAGGTGGTGGGGTTGGTATGCCCCCATGGCTATCTCGGAGTCTCTGGCACCGTCCATTGATCTCTGATTGATGTTGGCTGACCCAACTATTATGTATTCATCATCAACTGCACAATGTAACACGATTTTCCATGACATATCACAGAAGGGGATAAAATGAACCATGTGAAACTTCTAAGGGCTTGTTCGTGGTGTTAAGAAAATACGCAAAGATTTGGTTTGATTTAGATACCAATTTGTAAATCTAAGAGAAAATAAGAAGAGAAGGGAGAAAGAAGAACAATAACATAGCAATTTACATAGAAAACCCTCAATGAGGGAAAAACCAGAGCTAGAAGGATGAAATCTTTTACTAAATCTAGAATGGAGGATATATGAAGCTCACCCACTCTCTCTCTCTCTGGGCCAAAGCCCTACAATGAAGTATTAATCGAGAGGAGTAGATAGCATGCCCTATGCGGAGGCTGGGGAGGCTTCTGGATCCCCAAACCTTTCAAAATCCAAACTAAAAAAATTCAAGAAACAATAACAGGTAGCAAGCAGACTTTTACCATTTCTTGCTTTTTTAGAGGGTAATGAAAATAAACATGTTTGAAATTGTTTTCTATTACAAATTCAAAAAAAAAAAAAGCGAGAACAACAAAAGGTGGGTTTAAAAAACAGAGTGATTCAATTAAAACCAACAACACCACCACCCCCTGCCGCACACCAAGATCACCATCTCCACCACCACCACACTACGACAGCCACAATCACTCGTAGCATTGCACCATTGGTCTTAACACCTCCATTGCAGATATTGGCAATTTGTAAATTGTTCTCAAAAATTAAGAACTATAAATATAAGAGGTTTTGAGTTTTTTTTATACCATGCTTTTGGGTTTTATGCATAAACTACAAACTTCAAGCAATACTAAATGGGCCTTAAAGAAAGTGCAGGTAGCCATACTACTAATAGGAAGAATGAAAGGCTTAACAGGATTCTTGTTGATATTCAATAAAAGGCCCTCCACTAGGAAGATATTCTGAATGGCCCCAGTTTCAAACGTACTAAAACCAATTTCTTAATGCTTTTTCCAACTGATTGCGAGCAGGAAGTTAAAACAGTAAAAAGGTTCTGAGCCAACCTATCATCATCTTTGAGTGAACGTAGATCATGAAGCGACGATGCTGCTGGGCCTTCTCGTAGTCTGAATCAGGCTCAGGTTGTTCTGACGGTTCATATTCTCCGCTCTTCTTCACCTCCCGATTAGCCAAGCAGAAGAATGTCAAATAATTCCTCGGATCCTCCTCGATTCCCTTGTCCCGTAAAGCTGTGATAACGTCCTTGTACATCATAGTCATTGTCCTTCTTTGCCAATCCAATATTGCCTGAACTGATCCACTCTCAGGGATTCCCTCTGGCCACATTGGGAGCACTACATACACTGTGAACCTCTCCCCAGCCTCAATTTTGCTAACGATCTTCAAGGAGAGTTCCTTCGGAATCAAATGTAAGGCACCGACTTCCTCGATCTTAATGTCACTAGTACGATCCCAAGCAAAAGAACTTCCCAAAAAGTACTGATTTTCGATGTAAATGAAATTCTTCGCCCTACGAATCGCATGGATATAGGCATCCTGGATGCTTCTGTCAATGATGTTATCCTTCCCACTGACAAGCCCAGCCTTGGCTGCATCTTCAGGTGTCTCAGGGAACCCAAATGCGGCACCACCATCAATTGATCTGAATAACTGAACATGCCATGTCTCAGGGTCATCTTGGTACGTCACTGGTGAAGGGGGGATAATATCTTCAAGCTCTCTTAGTGGGATGAGTACATCCTTGCCACCTTGCTTTCTCCATCTCTGCTCGAAATTGAACAGAACATCCCAAGCAACGGGTCCTTCAAGACGGGAGTGAATGTCGTGCCAAGGCTCCCTAGGGCCACCTTTTGTGATGGAGGCACCCGGAAAGTTAGGCTGATGGAAATCATCATGATGTGCTGTGTCGAGCGTTCTGAAAAGTGAATGAAACTGGGTATCATACCTCCCATCACAAAGATCAATACCCCCAACAAAACTCATAATCCTCCTCTTTTCAGATCCTCCTCCGGGCATTGCACTATCAACCACAACAATCTTCTGATGATGGGTGAACATGGCAGAGATTTGAAGATCCTGAACTATACTTCCACCATCATCAGGATTACGAGGGCACAAAACGCAGTGCACCTGAGTGTCCCTGAAATATTGCTCGGTTTCTTCATCATGGGTTGCCATCAAGCCATCCTTTTTCAGTAAACCCACAGAAGTTCGGTCATCCCAAACAAGCATACAAACCCTTACACCTTCATTGGCCTTCTTCTTAAGGAGCTCCCCGAGAGTCATGTCACCACCTGGCTTTGGCCTCCTTGAATCTCGAATCAAGGAGATTTCTGTGTAAACAGACCATCCAGTAATGTAGATCAAATGTTTTGCATTACTGATTGCATCAAAGATATCTTCCCAGCACCTGTGAGGTTCATAATACTTGCCACCAGAAAGCTGGATTTTGGGAATGAATTTATCTGGAACGTGGGCATCCTGGTACAGAGAAACCTTACATCCTTTCCTTTGAGAGAAAAATGTGTAAGGAACTCCAGGATATTTAGCACTCCTAATTCCGTGGCCCCAATTACGCTCCCGTGTAACTTCGAAATACTGAAGCCTGACATGAATCTGAGCACCACTATGTAAGGGATTCTTGTCTTCATCACAGATTTCAACCCATCGATCAATTTCATCCCCTCCCAAAAGTTCTTCCACAGGCACGTATGCTCTTCCAATCAAGGTTGCCCCAATAGGATTGTCATCTTTGACAGTGAATATGACGCTGGAAGCTGTATGGCCACAGTAAATGTGAAATGATTCATACCACCTGGGGTTGGCAGGTTCATTTTCAATCATTCTTGTCCTCCCGACTCTGGCCTTTTCAAGATCAATAGTGGCATAGATTTTGGGGGTCCCTTTCCCAATACCAACCTTCTCCTCGACGTGTGCCATAAGCTACAAATGAAGCTCAACCATGAGCACAAATTGCAAATAGATGAAACAAAGAGTTTCATGCTCAGATTATGAAAGAATAGTGACTCAACAAACAAAATTTCTACAACTGATCATAGGACCTTATCTTGAAAGAAGCATGTAAGAGAAAACATATGGCAGAAGATGGTGAATAAAGAAACATTTTTCCATGTTCTCTTCTGGGATGGGGGAAGTAGCAGGGTTTGGGTACTTGAGCACTTAAAAAGGTTTTATGTGGACTTAAAAATGAACAACAAAACAGTAACAGAAGAAAGGAAAAAGCAGAATGAACAGACATCTTCTCATTCCACGTTACTAAGGGGATGACTTTCCCATATTAAGAAGAGACTTAATGATCCAACTTCATCAGTTGGTCCAACAGCAAGCTGGAGAATCAAAATGCAAGGCCAGCCAACACAGACACACACACACACAGAGGGACCAAAAAACTTGTCCAAAGCTTTAAGTATTTAAACAATGGAAATAAACCCTCTAAAAAGGATAGACTACAAGACTTGTGAGAGTCACTAGAAGATTGAACATCAAATCGACTCAGTAATCCAAATTAAACGATGCATAACGCAAATAATGAAGTTCTGTATTTATAGTCTGATATAAAATGAACTTCCTCACAGCTAAGATTGCGATTATTTGGTATATTTGGCCTGAAAAGAATGCTAGGATCTTCAAGGTTCAGCATATACCGGTTAATTTTTTATGAGAAGGTGGTCTTTTTAGTAGCTCTTTGGACAAAGACCTTTGAAGGTTTTGCTAACATAGCCTTAGCTAACTTGCAAAGGGATTGGAGGGCCTTATGTTTTTATTTTATTGTTGCATTATGTATTTTTGAGGACACCTTGTCCTTAACCTTTTATACATTCTTTCTTTTTTAATAGTATTTCTTTTTTAATTTAAAAAAAAAAAAAAAAAAGAACTTCTCAAGCAATACAAACTGAATTTCCAAGAACCTGGAAACTGCATAACATTTTCAGCAAGGTTAATAATCACAACAATGATCAGACATGCTGATCAGAATGATCAAATGACTTCAACCTCATATTTTGATCCATCATTTGTATGATCTTCAGTTTGATATTGCAGTAACTGACCATTTTGAAAATGTTCAGATGTGGAAAAGAACAAAAATCAAGCAATACAATGCAGAAATGCTTCAACTTTAAAACATATGTCCCCATCAGATTTACAATAGCTCCATTTGGTATGATGTCCCAAAGGATAGATCCATCACAGAAGCAAATGGCAGTTAAGCTGAACGCTATCACACAATGACACATTTCTCCATCTAAATTGGCCACAACGATAATCCAATTTTATTATACGGGCACAAGAAGTACTTCGACAGCTATAAACACTTCCAAAGTTATGTAAATTAGATCTATACACTTGCTAATAAATAGATTCCTCACTTCTCAACCCAACAACAATAACAAAAATTTGTGGCCTTTTCCACTAGGTGGAGCTGCTAAATAGATCGGAATATGCCCTTAGGCTTTATCATGGATCGTACTTTTGATAAACTCAAAGAGCTCCTTTCCATAGGAAATCCCCTCTCACCCAAGGTTGTTAGAATCGGGATTTTACTTAGGGTGTGGAAGTTAGAGCATTGAAAGGACCTTTCCCTAGTATGAGAGGACCAGGAAGGATGCACCTCTGGTGATGGTCAGGTGTCTATACAATCAGAATTGTAGGATTGAATCGAAAATTGTAAGATTGTATTGTTAGAGCATAAAATCAATATTGGCCCTTCATCCATCAGCTTAATCTTTTTGAAAAGTTGGTTCTTTGACATGGTATTAAAGCCTGGTTGACCAAGAGGTGATGAGTTCAAATCCCAATAACCCCCACTTTCAATATTAACATAATTTAAGCACAAGGAATAAGGTGAGCCTATGCAATAGTCATGCTTAAGCCTAATGAGCATTTGCATGATGGGGCATATTAGAGCATAAAATCAATCTTGGGCTTTCAACCATCAGCTTAAGCTTTTGGAAAGTTGGTTCTTTGACATCTACTACATGTATGGTATAATTATTTTCGGTACTAAAATTAGTTACATAATTTACAAAGTATTGAATAAGACCTCAACTTATAAGGGTAAGTATAAGAATGTAATCAAATATGATAATATGTTATCATATAACATAAATGTGTTATTATATACTCAAAAGATCATGAGAACTTTCAAGATATATATGTTGTAGATCAAACTTTATAAGGTTATAACTTAAAACTAGGCTAAATTTAAGTTTCATGGGAATATATAAACATTTAATTTAACTTTTTTTTACTTCAGGTAAGAAAGTACGCTTGTTTTTAATATATGCTTGAAATCTTTTACTTTTTAACTTTTTATATATGCATTGGTAGGATCGTAAAATCATACTATGATCCTATCTGTTAGTTTAGTTTAATATCAATGGATCGTAAGCAGTGGCGGATCCACGTTAGGCTGAGGGGGTGCTTAAGCCCCCCCTGAATTTTAAAATAAATATTACTAGGCATATATATAAATAACAAAGTAACAGGCTGGCTTGGTGGCTTTATCCCCTTTAAGCAATTGAGGGAGCCTGGGTTCGAATCCCAGGGCTCTCATCCCCCTTTCTTTTTTTTTTATTTTTTTTAACTTTTATCTTTTTTTTTTATTAAAAACAAAATTAATTTTAATATAACAAAATATCCCACCTTCCCCCCACACCCCACCCTACTGAACGAAAAACCAAAAACCCCAAACTCCAACCCCCAAAACCCACCCCCACCCCACGCCGCCCCTGCCGCCCCCGCCGCCCCCGCCGCCTGGCCACAGGTTCACCTACGCCTCCGCTCTGCTGCTAGTCAGATCCTCCTCTCGCACCCACCACCAGGCATCAGCCATATTCAATGTAAGTTTTGTTCATTTTTTGTCCTATTTAATAATAATATACAATATTTTTAGGTTTTTCATCTCATGAATCTCTAATTAAAATTCTAATTTTATAAATTTTAGTAAGAGATATCAAATTTCTTTTTAATTGGAGAATTTTTAGTAAGAGATATCAAATTTCTTTTTAATTGGAGAATAATTACTTGTAGTTTAAATCCTGTGGTCTTTGTTGCTTTGCTTGATATTTGTTATTAGTATATAAATTGGTTGACAATTATTCTTGTTTATAACAGAGTTAACAATGTTTAGTGCTGTTTTAGTTTATATCGGTAATAATAATTTTTGTTCATAATATGTTTATTTTATAGTAATTTAAGATATAGAAATATTATTTTCTGTAATTTTTTTAATTTTTGTAGTACTTTCCTATTTGATTAGTTGCATTTTTTCTATTTTTTTTTAGTCGTGAACTATTAAAAAAATATCGATTGTAAATTTTGTAATAATTTTTATTATGTAATTTATTATTTTTTATTCAAGCCCCCCCTACACCAAAATCCTGGATCCGCCGCTAATCGTAAGAGTCTACAAAATTGAAATTCTACTTAGGATCCAGATCAATCGATGATTGATTGATCTTAGAATTATAAGATTCTAAGATCTGGATAGGGGGTTTAATAACCATGCTCTCACCATATCGGAATGACTAGCTCCCATAAAGAAAATCCCTCTCTTGAGATTTACAAGTCTTCTCTTCAAATGCCTAAATCATCTCAAACACATCACCCTTGTTTCATATTCACTCATATTTATGTTTTCTTATGTGCTTACACATCCATTGGTTGCCATCATTCAAAGCCATAAGCCATAAGCCATAGCAACTCTTGATCACCATCTTACAAAATTTTCTCTTAAGTTTAAGCGGGATTTTTGAATAGAGAAATTCAAAATCGCTTCTCCATTTCATCTAACCTTCTTGAATCACGTGTGTTAGATATATGTCCCCAAGAATTTCGCCACCAATTTCTAACTTGTTTCTTGAGAAAGAAAATAGAACTTAGAATACTAATGTAATTGCTACTATGTTCCCAACCCTGCATATACCCACATCCAACTGAAAGGTACGTATGGGAGCGCAAAAGATTCTCACCCAATTCTCGAACCTGAGAAATCTTTCAGAAAGAGGGATATCATTTTGGGCGTGAGGAACTATGAATACTAATTTGTTGGAAAAATAGTGCAAATAAGGGACCAGAAACACAAATCTCTAGACAGTAAAGCTAACTCGAGATGGAGGAAAAATAGAACTCACACTAGCTTGTAGAGAAACTTCAACAGAAAGGCCTCAAATTGAACAATAATAAACCTCGAACTTAGACAAAAACAACTCGAGACAAGATAATTGAACCAAGGAAAAACAGATAGGAAATTATCAGACCAAAGAAGGTTGCAGCGCCGTGAAGTTCACCAGTACTCTTAAGTCATTTATGCCAAGTACTGACACAAACGGGAAATCCGGCACAACGGGGCGAGGCACTCGTGCACATGGCCCACCATACCCAGCCTTGACCCACAAGACTTGATCAAGTGTAAGAAGGTTTTGTATAAAAAGTTTTTTCCATCTCCAGATTTTCTATACGGGACAAGTGAGTTTGAACAGTTTGAACAAAAATTAAAGCACACAATTTCCAAAATTCCAACATCATGGACTAGGAGGTAAGACAAATATCTAATTGATCCTGAAATTTGTCTCTCTTTTTTCTCACCCAAAAAAAATATGAAGGTGACAGCTACTGTTTCCAAGTACGGCAAGTACAATCAAAGTGGGGTCCCAGGTTTTAATCGAGTACCACATACATCACATCTCACCAACAACATACATATAAACAACGACAGTAGAGAATCACAGCCATTGGATCAAACAACAATGACAGAATCGGACGGTACACAGAGAGAGAGAGTACTATCACATACCTTGCTGAAGACGCCGGGCTCGTCACCTTTATGCAGGTGATTGGCTTCATATATAGTGACGTGAAGTGTTCCATGGAGCAAAATTTGCGCCATTTCTCACTGTCAACAGCTGCAAAACAAATCAAAATCCTAATAATCAAGTTAATTTAAATACTGGTAACTAGAAATTCAATGCATCTCAGATCCATCGACTAGATTGTTAAAATATAAAATCAATCTTAGACCATCATCTAACAACTTAAGCTTTCGGTAAAATTGATTCTCATACAAGGCACCAAAGGTATGACAGAGAGAAAAGAGAGAGTTGGACAATTGGTTCTTTACATAATATCATAGCATTATTAGCCGAAAGGTTACAAGTTTGAATCTCAATTAATTTAATATGCACAAGGCAAGAAGTGAGCTATGCAATATTTATACTTCAAGCCCAATGGACATTTAAATAAAACTTTTTAGAGTTTATAATCAATCATGGACTTTCATCCGTTAGTTTAAACCTTGGAAAAGTTAGCTCACCTACATGGATCACACACGCTAGATCCACACATACTAGACCAGAGATAGGCGGATCTTAGCGATGTACTTAAACCATATTCAAGAAAAAAAATGATCAGATTGATTAACGAAATCGGACGATAATTTCACTCGATTTAATTAGAAATTTAGTTGAAAATCAAAAATATCACGAGGAAGAATTTCCGACAAAATAAATTAATACAGAACTATAGAGTTGATCACACAATAGATCTACATATGCTTCACCAAAACAACCTAAATGCGAATCGTAAACAATGTAATCAAACAATGTTGAGCAAAATCATCGGATGAATTAAACAAGTTGAACGACCGCAAACACAACTGCATCAGAAATCTTACACAAAGTGAATGATTACAGAGAGAGGAGAGAGAGAGAGAGACCTAAGGAGAAATGTGACAATGATAATTATGGGATGTGGGTGAAGGAATGATATGATGTGTATGGGGGGAAGGTGATGGGATTTCGGGGGTTGGAGTTGTGAGCAAGTGGAGATACAGAGAGAGAGAGAGAGAGAGAGAGAGAAGGTGGAAGGAGATCCGTGAAAGCAGGTTTGATTGAAAGAAAATTATTATTTTATGCAAAATTGCTGGCGAGTGAGCACGTATGGCGTGTGTAATCAAAGTTATTTGGCAAAGAACTTATTTTTAAAAATATTTAACAAAATGAGCTTGTATATCAGTGAAAGTTTATAGATACTGTTTTAAACCGTGCCTTTAAATGTAAAATTAAGATATATAGGTGATGTTTCAAACCGCGCCTTCAAATGTAAAATTAAAATATATAGGTGATGTTTCAAACCGCGCCTTCAAATGTAAAATTAAGGGAGGTAATGGTACCACGCTTTTCAAATGTAAAATTAAGGGAGGTAACGGCGCCTCCTTTAAATTGATCAGGAGGCCCTTAATTTTACTAGGAGGCGCTGTTTCAAACGGCAGCTCCCTTAAATTTTCCTAGTCCCATGACATATTCCTTTCCCACAGCACCCGTGACTTCCTCCTTTCCAAACCTCCCTCCACTTCCCACATTTGTGACCTTCCTCTCTTTCCGCAATCTCTAATAAACCTCCCATTTAACACTCACATTTTATCCATTCAATACATACATATCTATATACTAATATCTTATACTTTCATTCATCTCTTTTCTTCCTTTCATTTTCACTTACAAGTAAATTAGTATTATAATTTTTTTTGTTCTATTCTTTTTATATATTCTAACATAATGTTATTTTGTATCACCTGCTTATGTCACGAACATATGGGGAAAGAACTAGAATTGAGATGGAAAAGAAAGATAGACAGAATTGGAAATGAGAATAGAATTAGAGTATGAGAAGAGGAGAGAGAGAGTTAGGAGATGAGAATAGAGTGAGTTTGTAGTGATAATTCTTGGAATGATCACAAGAGTTACATTATTACTTATATTAGAATTAGAGTAATACATCTCTAGCAACCTAAAAGCCAACATTAACATATCCTAGCTGTGATTGTGCTTCCATGACAATCTTCCTATGACACGTTATGCCTTACCCATGATGCTTCTTTTGACCTTGACATAACCGGCACCCCAATAGCCATGCTCAGTGCAATGAGATTATCACAATTGACCCACATGGCCTCCATGCTTAGGTCCATGACAATTCTCACCCCTTCAAACCATCCTTGTCCTCAAGGATGGAATTCCTGAATCATCGTCAAAAATCTCTATCAACAATCCTAATTAACTACACAACAACCTAACTATTTTGTAAAAAACTGCTAATATCTAGTAACAATCTACTAAATGATATGTATTGTTTGAACATTATCTACTAAATGATATAATAACTAACTAATACATGAAAAATATCCTAGTACATCTTACATAACAATGTACTAACTAATACATGAAAAAAATATCCTACCACATGTTATGCAACAATATACTAACTAATGCCTAAAAATTATCCTACTACATGTTATTTAACAATATACTAACATATGATATAACTATCTTCAACAACCTCTAACCCACAACCATGTTCAACCGATTCCCTTCCGTGTGCCCACCAACCGATCTCCTGAGTACATGCCCGCGATTCCTAGATTGATGAAATATTTCTTATCCTCAAGGATTAAACATTTTAGACAAAATAGGAGATTGTATGTTGTGCTTCTCGTACCAACCCCGGTTTGGGGAAAGCGTCCCCATGGTCAAGTTTTTTTCACCTTCTTATTGAAATCATTCAACCTAATTTCTATCTTGCGGCACCATATCCAACCCTTATTTGCAAAACGCTTGATTGATAGAATCTTGTCCATTATTGACAACTTTCTTCGTTCACCACCAACAATATTACCCATATTTTGTGATTTGAAAGCCAAAGAAAATCTTGTCAGTTTGAGACGCTTGCCTCTTCAAAATTTTCAAAATAGCGTTCCTGTTTGAAAATCCTACAATCTTGGTCACCTTACTTCGTCCATTTGGCAATTTCACACTATGCTTGAAAATGGGTTTCGATTTTTGAGGGTTTGAACGTGGAATTGCATTTTTGAATAGAAATGACCCTAAGATCGGATGCTTACCCGCATTAATTTGCCCAAAATTTGCCCTAGACGCAAGCAATCTTACTTCTACTTCTTGGCTTCTTATTGACACGGAAGGCTGGGATGAATTGAGCACTAGTTGCTGCATTAGTGCAAGCATCTGCATGTGATTCTTCTGTATCACTTCCATCATCTGTTTGTGGTGCTCTTCCCTTAACTTTTGAGCTTCCACTACTGAAAGGTGTGTCTTTATCAGCTTTTGTGCTAGTCCTTGGAACTGGCCTCCAATTGTCGCCATTGTAGGGGTTCTTCTTATCCTTAGTATAGAATTACTGATCAACCACAAAATTGCGAAAATTTTAGCTTAAGATCGAGCTCTGATACCAATTGTCACGAACGTGCAGGAAAAGAACTAGAATTGAGATCGGAAAGAAAGATAGAAAGAATTGGAGATGAGAAGAGAATTAGAGTATAAGAAGAGGAGAGAGAGAGAGAGAGAAAGCGAGAGAGAGAGAGAGTTAGGATAAGAGAATAGAGTGAGTTTGTATTGATAATTCTTAGAATGATGATTACAAGAGTTACATTGTTACTTATACAAGAATTAGGCTAATACATCCCTAACAACCTAAAAATGAACATTACTAACATATTCTAGCTATGACCGTGCTTCTATGACAATCTTCTCATGACACACTACGCCTTGCCCATGATGCTACATTTGACCTTGCCATAACCGGCACCCCGATAACTATGCTCAGTGTAATAAGATCATCACAATTGACCCATGTGCCTCTCATGCTCAGGTCCATGATAGCTTATTATATTGATTTTGTTAGATTAGTTTTATTCATATAATAAATTTAATATATAAAATATTATATTATATTATAAAGTCAGTTATTAGTTAATATAGAGAAATTATTATTAAACAAATTCTTGTATCATATTGTTGTATGATATCCATTAATTTTTTAATTTTTCAATGTCACACTTTAATGTAATACCCTTAATATATGTTAATTTTCGTTGAAGATGCATTTCAAAAGTTAAATTTTTAAGTATAAAATTTTATCTTTTGAAATAAATTTTTTACATATTTAAAATATTTTTAGATATATTAAAAGTATTTTAATGGAAATTTTGAATTTTTTATACATTTAAAATTCAATTTAAAAATATTTTAGGTATTTAAAATAATGTTAATATATATTAAAATTATTTTAAAGTAAAATTTGAAATTTAAAATTTTGAAGTTTGAATTTATAAATCTTCAAGATATTTAAAATTATTTTAGCAAATTAAAGAATATTAATAGTGTTAACATTGAAAAAGTAGTATGTATCATCTATTTACTATTTTGATTTTGTTATATTAGTTTTATTCATCTAATAAATTTAATATATAAAATATTATATTATTTTATAAAGTAAGTTAGTTAATATAGAGAAATTATTATTAAACAAATTATTTTGTAATATTGTTGTACGATATCCATTAGTTTTTAATTTTTAATGCCACTTTAATGTAATACCCTTAATACATGTTTATTTTTGTTAAAGATTCATTCAAAAAGTTGAATTTTTAAGTATAAAATTTATCTTTTAAATATTTATGAACATTGTTACATATGTGAAATATTTTTAGATATGTAAAAGTATTTTAAAGGAAAATTTGAATTTTTTATATATTTAAAATTTGATTTATAAATATTTTAAATATTTAAAATTATTTTTAACACATATTAAAATTATTTTAAAGTGAAATTTGAATTTATAAATCTTCAAGATATTTAAAATTATTTTAGCAAATTAACGAATATTAATAGTGTTAACATTGAAGTGTGACATTGAAAAAATAGTATGTATCACCTCCTTATTATTTTAATTTTGCTATATTAGTTTTATTAATGTAATAAATTTAATATATAAAATATTATATTTTATTTTAAAGTAAGTTAGTTAATATAGAGAAATTATTATTAAACAAATTCTTATGTTATGTTGTTGTATGATATCCATTAGTTTTTAATTTTTTAATGTCACGCTTTAATATAATATCCTTATTATATTTTAATTTTTGTTGAAGATTCATTAAAAAGTAATTTTTTAAGTAAAAAAATTATTTTTAAATGTTTATATATTTTTACATATTTAAAATATTTTTAGATATATAAAAGTATTTTCAAGGAAAATTTGAATTTTTTTATATATTTTAAAATTTTATTTATAAATATTGTAGATATTTGCAATTATTGTTAATATATATTAAAATTAATTTAAAGTGAAATTTAAATTTATTATGTTTTACTATTTGAATTTTGTAGATATTTAATTAGAAACTTCGTGAAATAATATATTAGTCTACAAGTTTTAGTTATATTTACTGATTGTTTGATGTTTTATTATTGGATAATTAAACTAGAAATTATGACATGCACTATAGTGAAATTGTTGTATCATTATGATGGAAATATGATGCAAAATGTCGGTGGTGCTAATTATACGGGTGGAAGGCAATCTGTAATTAGGGCGCGAACTTTGACTTGCGGAGTTGAAGGGGATGATGCATGAAACTATTGGGTGGGATAGTAACACAACTGAAATAGTGATTATATGGAGAATGTTGGTGTCCCAAAATCCTATGCATTATGCACCTGTTAAGATCAGTTGTCCAGTGACTTTAAGGTCTCTATTCGAAATGGCCTTGGAAAGTAGGGCAACATGCATAGAATTATATGTAAATGATGTAGATGTTGCTGGCAAATCTCAACATCATGCATCACATTCTTAATTTGAAGCTTCAGGCCCATCCTAAAGAGCTTCTAGCCCATCCTTAAGCCTTGATGTTAACGTTTCATTAATAGATGGAATCACTGATAGATGGAATCACTGCAAACGAGACCAGAAGTATGTTTGATGGGGCTCATGCCAACAATGATTTCGACGCATCTGATGCGATGTAGATGTGGGTATTAAAGCTTGTGCGGCTGTACCAAACAATGTTGACGGACCTACGATTTCCCAAGCCCCGGTTCCTGAGTTTGAAGATGTTAGTTGGGCGGACTAGGTAGTACGTTCTAATTGGGAGGCAAGTAGAAGACAAAGACCCATAGGATCTGGCTTGGAGTAGGGGCTACTGTTCCAAATGAAGGACGAGCTATTCCATGTAGTAAGCTTCACATTAAGAACAAACTGTAGTATATGCGTGGGACACTAAAACAGAGTATAGGGTTGTTTGAGATATCAGTTCTGAAGGGACCACATACATGTTCCACCACTGTATTGGCAGAAGACCACAGACTCCTGTCCTCAAAAGTTATTGCGAAAATGGTGTTACCTATTTTTATTGCTGATCTTAGGCTGAATGTTGAAGTAATCCAAGCTGCGGTGAAACAATAACACGAGTATACTGTTTTGTATTTCAAGGCATGGAAAGCTAAGCAACAAGTGCTTGAGCGGTTTTTTGGATCGCAAGAGGAAGCATTTCTAATGCTATCTAAGCTACTCAATGCGTTGCAATGGTCAAATCCAGGCAATGTGTGGACTGGTAATTTAAGAGGCAAGCAGCTCGTGCAGCATTGTTTGGCGGAGTTTTTTGGGCATTTGGGACATCCATAGAGGGGTTCTAGTGTTGTCGTCCCTTGATCAATGTTGATGGTACCCATTTATATGGGAAATACATGGGGACGTTACTAGTTGTAGTCACATTTAATGTCAATAACGGTCTATATCCATTGTGTTTTGCTTCAATGGACATGGAGAGCACATGGACGTGAACTTGGTTTCTATAGTGTCTACAGACCTATGTGACAAGTGAGCGCTTCCTAATGTGCATAATTTCTAGTTGACATGCTGGAATCAAGAATGGGATGTCAGTAACATGGCATGAGCCTATAGGGTACCATCAGTATTGCACTCATCACCTGGTTAGTAACTTTAACCACAAATTCAGCAATTCTACTCTAAAGAGAAGGTTAAGTTTGATGGCGAGGGAGCCTTCCAAGAGGAAGTTCAACGCTGAGTATGATCAATTTATCCACGTTAATGATAAGATGAAACAGTGGATCAAGAGAGTGTCGAAAGAACGTTGGGGCTTTCATACGATGGTGTGGTAACATGACCACCAATTTATCCGAAGTGTTTGACAGTATTATGAAAGGCAGACAAGCCCTTGTGCAACTGACTTTTTTTAGATGCAACAAATACTTTGTTAGTTGCAAGAGTCTTGCTCGAAGTTCCTTTCACAGGGTGCTCCATGGCCACCTGCTGTCTTCACTGAACTAAAGCAAGCCATCATAAAATGAAGACACCACACAGTCATGCTGTTTGTTCGAGATACCATATGCTTTCAAGTAACAACTCCTATGCATCAGACTGAAGCAGGCTTAAGAGGAGAGATCTGCCATGCCGTAACATTGATCAAATCAAGTTGCACTTATTGTACATGGCTATTGTTCCATCATCCATGTTCACATGTGATGGCATGTTGTGCAACATTTAAGATAGACTATGGACAATTTGTTGATTCGTTGTACATCCTTGACATATATGCAAGCCTGTATGCTCCATTGTTTCACCCTCTTCTTGATCAATGTTTATGGATAGAGTACACTAGGCCTACAGTGGTTGCAGATTATACTAGGTGGAGGTTTGGCAAAGGACGGCCAAAATCAACTCGATTACGTAATGAAATGGATGTTAGGGAAGGCTTATCTAAGAATAAATGTAGTATATGTGGTTAGAGAGGCCATAATAAAAAAACTTGTCCTAGTAGACAACATTGATTTTGTAATTAGGTTCATAGCTTAATGATTTTGTAATAATATGTATTATTAGAAATTGTAAGAACACATGAATGTGATGTTGGTATAATATATGTAATATTATTTTTGTGTTATGATCGGTTGGACTGTTATAATATATATAATTTTAATTTTAGACCATTGACATTTGGTGATTATGTCCTTTTATAGTCAAACTTGATACTATTTGTAATGTTATTAGAGAAATCGTAAGGTCACGAGGAGCACATACATTTGGTGGTATGGGTTTTCTTGAATAGAATCCAAGTCCAGACAACAATTAGTATTGTGTCTTCTGGACCAACATCGATTAGAGGATGTTTGGGTCTATGCGGTATGTTAACAATTTATATAATGCCATAATATTTTTTATTTTAATTATTTGGATAGTTGAGTGATATATTTGTTGTCTTTTTACAGGGCGGCAACGAGATCAGGGTGATGCACTATCATCTGTTACCCTTTCACAATAGAGTACGACCTTATATTATTTAGGTTAGTTTCATTAGATTGACCCAGATAGGTCATATCCAAACTGATAACTGTTTGATTAGTGCTTTGTTGGAGAGATGGAGGTGAGAGACTCATAAATTTCTTTCCTTATTAGGTGTCCAGTGCCTCCTCTATATAAAGGAGATGAAGCTAGGGTTTAGAGTTAGTCCAATTTTCTAGATTTTCATTCATATTTTGAGTCTCTTTTCTCATATTGTGAGAATCGAGCTTTATTTCCCCTTTTCTTTTTATTACGCGAGTAATAAAATTGAAGGGAAGGCTGTTGAACCTTCCCATACCCCTATTTTCCCCACTTACGCACTGCATCAATTGGTATCAGAGCTTAGAACGGTCTCTAAGATGGCCCATAGACTACAAAGGAACGCCACCGTCAAAGACATTTATGACTGCAATTATCAATAGCAAGCCGAGAGGAGGATAGAGGAATTGGACGAGAAGTTCCAGCAAATCAAGCAACTGGGAGCGAATCCTGATCTTGCACCAGGAACCCGGTCCCAGCGCCCATTAACAACGGGTGCAACAAAAGAGGAGATGGACGAACACTTCCAAAATCCATTCTTGGACAAGGAGCTACCGGATCCCAGGCTAAGGCGCCATCAGCCCAATACCAGTGACATCAACGATCATGATGATCAGAGGTGGGAATCTGGCCTCCGGATTGAGATTTTGGAGTTCAATGGAGGAGGACGCCGAGAAGAGTTCTTGGATTGGCTTGTCACTATTGAGGAAATTCTTGAGTTTAGGGAAGTGCCAGAGAAAAAGCAGGCGCCGCTTGTCGCTACTTGGCTACGGGGTAAGGCAGCCGCCTGGTGGCATTAGTTGAAGCAAATTCCGCTTCGCCAAGGGAAGTTGAAGATATAATCATGGGAGAAAATGAAGAAGCACATGAGAGGCGCCTTCTTGCGTCATAATCACGCTAGGATGCTGTACCAGTGCCTATAGTGATTGCGTCAAGGCTCAAGATCTATGGAAGAGTACACGATAGAGTTCTACTCGTTAGTCGCAAAGAATGATTTGGCGGAAACCGGGGAGCAATTGGCGGACTGTTACATTGGTGGGTTGAGGGAATCAATACAAGAGGTGTTGAACATGTTTGACATCTTTACAATGTCTGAGGCAAGTTAGAGAGCTGTAAAATGTGGAATGGTAGCAGAGGCGTCACCAAGTTCGCGGAACCTGGAGGGTACAAGTTGGTAGAAGAGACTAAACACGAGTGCCACCAACTCAGAATGCACAAAACAGATTACCAGGCATTAACATAGGGAAGCAGATTACTCAGGACCTAGCGAGTTCATCAAGGACATGCTGCAAGTGTGTGGAAGTTAGTCATCATGCTGCTGATTGTCGGAAGGGTGATAGGCCTGGCAAATCTCTTTTCATTGATGAGCCCCAAAAGAAAGAGGGTGTGACCATTGAGGAAGACGGCCATGATGAGTTGGTTGAACAGGAAGAGGATGCCGTTGTGGCTGACGAGGGGCATCTATTACTAGTTAGGCACACTTGCTTCGCGCCTAGAGAGAAGCAGGGGGATGGTTGGCTGAGGAATCTTCTAGACCACGTGCACCATAGATGGTAGGGTGTGTCGCATGGTCATTGACTCAAGCAGCTGTGAGAACATAATATCTGAGGAAGCATTCGCCAAGTTAGGGTTGAAAACAGAAGCGCATCCCTATCCCTACAAGTTGTCATGGCTCAAGAAAGGAAATCAGGTGATCGTTTCCAAATGTTTCTTGGTTAATTTTTCGATTAGGGCTAAATACAAGGACGGGATTTGGTGTGATGTTGTTACTATGGACACTTGCCATTTGCTATTGGGATGCCCATGGCAATATGGTAGGAGTGCTGTCCATGATGGGAGGAAAAACACATATAGCTTTATCTTTGAAGGGGCCAAGATCATCCTGCTACCCATAAAGGAGGAGACACCGCAGGTTTTGGAAGCTCAGCACCCAAGCATACAAGGGCGTGCCATGTTTGCCAAGGAAGTTGGCGACACCAGAGTAGTGTATGTGCTGATTGCGAAGGAGTGCGAGCTTAGTCAGGGGAAAGTACCGAGTGAAGTTGCCGCCTTACTGAAGGAATATGTTGACGTATTCCCAGAAGAGCAGCTAGAGACATTGTCGCCATTGAGACACACCTAGCACCGTATCGATCTAGTGCTAGGTGCCTCATTATCGAATATACTGTTAGGAATAATGTCCTGAAATCCAGATTTATTCTGGATATATTATTTTAATTAATAAATAAAATTGAAGTTCCAGTCGTTTCCTAGTTAAATTTGTGTATGTGAGCATTTATACTGCATGTGATTTTCTTTTGAGAGACATCCATGAGATGGGTGTAGTCCTCAGACTATAATTTGCATGCTTGTTCTAAGTGGTTTATGAGACTAAGCCACAGATGGACTTGGAACAAATGATATGGATTGTTGTTTGAAAGACTTGTAGTCGAAGACAAGTTTGGACCACTTGTATGTTAAGACTATAACGAGACACTTTAGATGGCTTGTCTTGTTCATGTGGATAGAGATCCAAAAGTGTTAAGTTAGTGTGTTTAATATGATTGACACACTGAGTTGGACCATGTGGGTTACTTATTTCTAGACTACTATCGGAGATGAGTGATTCATGTTGTACTGTTTGAACGATGACTCTAAATTCTGAGGATATTCTGGACTTGTGCATGGAGCGTTGGTTACTCTGGTGTACTATAAGTAAGGTCTAAACGAATGACTGAAATCCCACGTACACTGGGTAGCCGGGTGAAGTGTGACAACGATCAGGTATTCAATAGGGAATCTACAGTCTCTTATGAGATACAGATCTTCCCTTAGTTGATTCACAAATATTTGAATGGTTCGAAAACTTTAGCCAAAGTATTCCAAGTGTTTGACATTTAGAATTTATATTGTGAATATGTTCAAGTATAAATGAATTATTTAGTGAAGGGCGAGTCGGTAACTAATGGAGAAGTTGTGAGAAGGATAATGGTAGTGGTTATATTTATCCTTTGTCATGGACATCTAGTGGCGGGGTTGCTGTCATCAATACAGTCTATTGGAGAGATATCGAATAAATAATTTAAGTTTAGAGTGCAGTGAGATTTATTTAGTAGAATTAAGTCTCATTAAATGTTAATTAAATTAATATCATGAGATGATTTAATTTAACCCATTTGGAGCTAGATTTAAATTATCCTTGAGGTCCCTGAGCAAGCCTCTATATTTTATCGCTATTGAAAAAATATTAAAGAATTCATGAGATGAATTATTTATCTATAAGATGGGTAAATTAATTTTGTCAAATATTATTCATGAGATGAATAAAATTTAAAAATTATAAAATAAAATAATTTTGAAAAATTAAAATTCATTGAATGAATTTTTACATGTGTGAAACAAAGCAAAAAAAAAGGGACGAAAATCGCACAGAATCGCGATCTGTGTGCTTCGGATCATACGAATGCGAGCTGGGACACCCACCAGGGCTATCCGCGTCCCCACGGGGGAACCAATCACGCGTTGAAACATGTCATGCGTTTTGAATTAAAATAACAGGTGCGATTTTTGGGTTGATGAAACGACGCGTTTTGAACTATTTTCTAATTAAAACGATGCGTTTTATTTTAAACTGTGCAATCCCTTTTCGATTAAAATTATATTTTTTCGCTCCGGTATATTTCTATAAATAGAGGGGCTTATTCCAAGGTTTGGCAATTGGAGTTGAAATATTTTCTTAGGGTTTCTGAAACTGTTTCGGAGATCTAATTGGGGGAGAAAATTTTTCGTTGAAATTTTTCTTTCCTCAATTTAATATTTTTCGGGGCCCACCCTTTGGGCAGTTCGAGGTCATTGCATAGAAAGTCTTAGGGTCTTGATTTTGAAGAATATTATCGTCTTTCTGGTTTTCTTTATTATAGGAGCAACTCCAGGTATGTTCTTCTTTCCTTCTTCTTTTAGTTTCACATTTCTATTTATTTATAGTATTCGTTATTGTGACTGTTGAAGTTTATGTATTGTTATAATGTATTAGAGTAAAAGGCCTGTAGATCTAAATTAAGAATTTAGATATGATGATTTAAATTATGAATTTAAGTCAGTAGATTTAAAATTAGGAATTTTAAATCAACCCTAGGTTTAGAGTTATAAATTCTAAACCTGTTCCGCTACACAAACTTTAGGGAGAATTTTTGAAATTCATCTCAGTAACCGGTATTAGGGCAAAGGGTTTATAGAGATAAACTTATTCCTGGGAACTCTCGCACGTGAGGTGTCATGAAGCGTGACTCTTAGACCGGGGGCTTAGGTAGAGAGACGAGTTTTCTACTCTAAGTGCTCTAATAGGTGCCTATTGTTGTGACCATAGTTGAGAACTGTGAACCCAATAGTCGGCATCAGAGTTTATTTTTCAACAAAATTTATATCCTTTTCCCAACATATACCACACTATCAAATGTGTACTTTAGAGCACGAAGAGCTGAGACGCCAAGTAGAGGATCAACTTGCCAAAGGTTTCATCTAAGAGAGTCTGAGCCCCTGTGCCGTACCTGCTCTGCTGACGCCGAAGAAGGATGGGAGTCGGTGGATGTGTGTTGATAGCAATGCAATCAACAAGATCACGGTTAGATACCGGTTCCCCATACCACGGTTGGATGACTTACTTGACCAACTTCAGAACTCAGAAGTGTTCACCAATTTAGATTTGAAGAGTGGCAATCACCAAATTCTGATCTCGCCAAGGGACGAGTGGAAAACCGCCTTCAAAACAAGAGATGAATGGCTGGTCATGCCTTTCGGATTATCCAATGCCCTAAGTACCTTCATGAGGTACATGAATCAAGTCCTTTGGCCATTCATTAGAAGGATTGTTGTCATCTACTTTGATGATATTCTGATTTATAGCCAGGATCGAGTTGAGCACATGAAGCACCTCCGGGAAGTGGTGAATACCTTAAGGGAACAATATCTATTTGTCGCCTTGACGAAGTGAGAGTTTGTAAAAAACCGGGTCACATTCCTTGGTTTTGTAGTTTCCAAGGATGGAATCTCAACTGATGAGGGGAAGATAGCAGCTGCCCGCGATTAGCCTCAATCGAAAATAATTGGAGAGATTCGGAGTTTCCATGGGTTGGCGTCGTTCTATAGGGGGTTTATACCTCACTTCAGCATCGTGATGGCGCCAATGACAAATTGCATGAAGCGGAGTTCTTTCATTTGGACTCCAGAGGCTGATGCCGCCTTTGAGGAGATCAAGAGGCTACTCACAACGGTGCCAGTGTTAGCTCTACCTTCCTTCCACAAGACATTTGAACTCCACATGGACGCACCAAAGGTTGGGATTGGAGATGTACTTAGCCAAGAAGGGAGGCCCATCGCTTATTTAAGTAAGAAACTTGATGGGAGCAAACTGTACTATTCCGCCTATAACGTCGAGTTCTATGCGGTTATCCAGGCTTTGAGGCATTGGAAGTCTTACCTTGCCAATAGTGAGTTCGTGATATATATTGACAACGTCGCCCTGAAAGACATCAACAGCCAGGAGCAGCTATCAGACTGACACGCCAAGTGGGCGGGGTTCATTCAGTTTCAGGTTGGCGACAAGGTTTGGGCAATTTTGACCTGAGAGCGCTACTTGGCATGGGAGTATATCAAGCTGATGGCTCGCAAGATAGGACCATTGGCGGTGCTAGAGAAAATCAATGACAACGCCTACCGTCTCCAGCTTCCACCTGGCATGAGGACTTCTGATGTCTTCAACGTTACGCACCTTACTCCCTATTTTGGCGACAACGATAATGCTGGGCTTGGTGTACGCGGGAGGCTTGGCGTAGGCGGGATTCAAAAATTCAAGGCGCGACGCGGGAGTCACGGTAGGATCAAGGGGGACCAGTTGGGATTTGAACTCAATTTTAATTTCTTTTCTTTTTAGCTTTTATTTTCTTTCCTTTTGAGCTTAATTGTGATTTCTTTCCTTATTAGGTCTCCAGCACCAAAGAAGATGAAGCTAGGGTTTAGAGTTAGTCCAATTTTCCAGATTTTCATTCATATTTTTAGTCTCTTTTCTCTGATTATGAGAATCGAGCTTTATTTTCCCTTTCCTTTTTATTATGCGATAAATAAAATTAAAAAAAAGGCCGTTGAATCTTCGTGTACCCCTATTTTCCCCACTTACGCGCTACATAAAAGTTAACACTGTATGTATGTGATCGTGTTTGCACATATACTTGAGGGCATGCCCTGCATGTGTGTGCGTTTATACATTATTGGGTGGGAGATAACTTACAAAATTATCATACATGATTTTAGATTTGCCAAGATCTACTTTGAATGACATAATATTACTAAAAGTCCAGGAGCACTAGCGTCGCTAGCAAGTGGCAGCCAAATATTATATGATAGATGATGCAACAGCTAAATAAAATTACGAGATAGTTTTTTATATTACTGTGCATGGATAGTTACAGTAGCCATATTCATTGTTGCATTTCTTTTAAAATCAAGTACGAGGAATGGATTCTGAAATGGGAAGTTATACCATACAATACTTGGGCGGAGGGGGTATAACAATAGGAGGATAGTACAGTAAGATAACTTTCCATGTATGGTATAACTTTGTCTGCACCATGATCAAGACCAATTTAAAGAAGGATCAAATTTTGAGATTCCTTTCTTTGCAAAACGGTTTGCAACAAAGTTTGTTTCTCACCGGGGTAGTGAAAATTGAACATGTACAAATTTTGAAATTGAAGATTAAGTTGATGGAAAAAATTCACTTTCATAAGGATGACTATGTACTTTGCGTCCAACATATTTGACTAGACGATTCTCACTTAAAGATAAGTGGTTGATAGAGTGCTCACTCTTTACTGGAGATATCAAGCGCATATCGTACTAGAAAAAAGGTCAAAATAATTTTAATGAAAAGAATTTCATGGAGGCATAGGTAGGAATGTGACACTAGACTCTCTGAATACTCCTCCTAACACGGTGGTACCGTTTTTGCCTACTAGTGACCCAGCATCAGCATTAATTCTACTTAAGGTGATCTTGCAATGGGTGAATCGGTGGAAGAAGCTTTAGTCTAGATTATTGCAAGAAATGTAATACTAGATTCTCCATGTAGTGATGAATAAAGCAACCTACAGAACTCACAAAGGCTGGGAACCACGAAACCACCTTGAACTTGGTAGATTTGGCAATATGAGTCTCATCTCTGATCATGAGTGCATTGCATTATGTCCATATTGTATTGATGACAGCTAAGAAAGACAACATAAAGACATTTATATTTTTTCCTGTGTGGAAGGGGAGTTTCCACTGATGGAATAAGGCTATGAGATTGTTTACATGGAGGCATAGTTAGTTAAATGCGGTACGAAAATAAAACGGAGTTTAATACGTACGTGTATTATTCGCCTTTTTATATTAAAAGTTCAGTCAAAAACCCGGTGAAAAATATGTTGACTCCTGTAAAACGTATATAGACGTATTCGTGTCTAAAGCAGATACATTCTCAAATATACGACTCAAAAATTTGGATCAATTTTTACAAAATTAGAGTATGTAGAAGCTAAAATAATGGAAAATATCACTTATTTACCATTAGATTGGACTATTTATTACATAAACACCTCAACATTTCAATATATACGATAAGAAAGTTTTAATATTTTACGTAAGAGGGTACCGATATGCAAACACCGGATTCTATTAGAACTCCGAAGTTAAGCGTGCTTGGGCAGGAGTAGTACCAAGATGAGTGACCTTTTGGGAAGTCCTCGTGTTGCAACCCTTAGGTTGAGGGTTCTCGGAAACAGCCTCTCTTTGGGTAGTACCCTCAAGGGGGAAGGCTGCGTACATCCACCCCTAAGACCCTGCTTAGGCCGGAGCCCTTGGGGTATTGGGAATGTTGCTTTATAGATACTCTATGTCGTAATTTGATCAATTTTTCTACAAATCTTACCTATTTTATACCCGTAAAATACAAATGTAATACATATAAACGGTAATATATATAAATCATGTTAACATTTTCAATAAAAACTCTACGATTTGTGATAAAAAATCTAGTGAATTTTAATAAAAAGCACACCTAAGAGAAACCTTAAAATACTGTATTGTATATTTTGAAACCTTATTTTGGCATGGCAGAACAAGAGAAGCAGTGGGTTGGGCTTTAATTTTAATTTGAAAATTTGAAGATTAGTTTTTAAGTGACAATGAATTTTTGGAAAAAAAAACGTGCGTATTTTTGATAAATTACGTATAATATGTTTTATATTAAAAAATGCGAATTTTTCTGTATTTTTGAAAAAAATACGTAAACGTGAGTATTATACGGTATTGATAGGTATACGCGTATAATACGTGAATTTACTAACAATGCAGGGAGGAGATTCCCACCCAAACTTATAAAAAAAAAAAGCCTAATTGCTACAATTCTTATAATTAGTAGAAAAAGATAAGGGAACTTATTGTGTTCAAAATGTCAACCCGCACAAGTGTCTCGATTGTTTTTGACCTTCCAAAAAGTGCTAACTAGGTCAAAAGAGCCTATGTCTCCATCCAAGGCTTCAATTTTTCACGAGATGCCAAATCCCCTTGCTATTGTTGTTTCAAATATATATCCCATTCCTGCTTATGAGTATATGTAAACCCCCCATTTGATCTATGGTGTAATTCCTACATGTCAAGATTGAAAAGAACCTAAGCTACTGTTCTTAAGAGGACAATTCCGTAACCATGTTTGGAGCCAAAAGAGGTCTTTAATACAGTGGTCAACCCTAAATGTAGACTTAAAGTAATGATGGACCTAATTTGTTCAGAAATGGACTAGAAAGAGCAGATGTTGCACCAAAGCCTATATTCTCTAATTGGGGTTGGAAAGAGGGGGGAACACAAAGGACAACCATATTTAACTTGAATAACTTTATTCTAAAGCACGGAATCCTCACAGTTAAAACTATTCAACCATCTAAAAACAAAGATGCAATTTCTAGTGGAGATGTTTGGGATACCAAAAACACCTAAAATCTCTAGATTCTAAGGTGCTCAATTTGACAAGTTTGTATGATTTTTCAGAGCTCTTCAAAAGAAATCACACTCATGTGGGCCAATTTCTTTTGCAACCTTATATGCAATTTGAATATCTATAGGTAATACAAATAGAGAATGGAAACCATTGACTTGATCAGAGTGAGCGCATGACAACAATGGCGAAAGCTAGATTTTGAGGTGTAAGCATGGATTGAATTAACGTCATCAGAGGCATGTTTCTAGGTGTTTAAAGCTTTTGATTTAGATCCTAAAGGAATGCATAGGCATCTTATTGGGAGTGTTCCACTCTTTCCTTTAAGGGAAGTCGAGACATCGGTACAACCAAAAAATGTTAGCGCTAGTCCTACACAGATGCTATTATGGAAGATGATTTTTAGTCTAGGGAGTAGGTGAAAAACATCTAAGAACTCTCATGAGTTTGAGGACCTTCTCTTCATGAGCTTTGCGAAAATTGAGGAGGTTGTCGGCATATTGGATATGAGAGAGTTTAACAAGGACAAAACCATAGGCTCTGTTGATATATTTTCAAAATGAGAATTGTTAATGAAGTGTTTGAGATTTGTCCCAATATTATTTAAAGTGATTTTTACATGTATAGGATGTGTGTTGACACACAAGGTTCGTGTGTCGCCACACAATCTTACAGAACAATAATACAGAGTTGTGCATTGACACACAGAGGCCGTGTGTCGACATACAATCTTACAGCAACACACGGAACATAGTTGTGTGTCGATATCTAGGCAATGGTATAGGAGATTTTCTAGGTTTATGATAAAGAATGGATACACAAGTTGCATGCATGTAAATCTCTTAATTCTAAGAGTTGACGCATGTAGTTGGGTTTAGGAGGTTTGATGGCTTTGATGAGCCGGATGGCTAACGTGTCCCTAAGGTTGCGCGTCACCCATGTAAGGGTTATGTTTCCTTAGCCGGGTGTGATTTATATCTCTCCTCTCCACAAAATGCAATCACTCTCTTCCTCCCTTCATCTTGTTTGCTTGACCACCAGATTTTAATAATGTTCTAAGTGATATTCTTGGGTTTCTTATTCGTTTTCAACTCAAGCCGTTCGATTCGAGTTCATTTGTTAGAGGTTGTTGATGTATGCTAGAGATTTGATCGCTTGTACGTTTTGATCTTCTTTGTCATAGTAGATAATCTCTTTTCATTTTAGGGGATTGTGGACGTAGGGTTACTTTTTTTATCCGAATAGTGTATATCTTGCATTCTACTTTTACTTCTAATTGCTCTAGTATTATGTCGATTTTGTTTGTTCAAAAAAAAAAAAAATTGTCGATTTTATAGTCTTCTAGCACAATGGTTGTTATAAGAATGAATGTATTGAACATATTCACTACTGTAACTCTCTGATTTAGTCCGTGTACTTTTCATATGCTTCAAAGTGTTATTTACACCAAAGGTCTTCGTACTGTTCCCATTACATTATACTTTTAATTATGTCAATTTAGTCCCTCTATAATTTATATTGTGTTAATTTAGTCCCTCTACAATTTATATTATGTTAATTTAGTCCTTTGCTAAAACAAAAGTTTAACGGCCTTCCTTTAAACTCTTATTGCTAAAACAATGAAGAAGTAAAGGGGAAAAGTTAGCCTTAATTCTTACAATCGGAGAATGGAGGAAAACACATAAAAGAGAGATAAACTCTAAAACAATTGAATGCTAAATAAAACCTAGTCTTACTCATCTTTAAATAGAGGAGCTAATTAACCTAGAATAAAATACTAAAATTAAAAGAGATAAATTATAAATTCTACTAATCTAGGCTAAGATTCCTAATTGATGTTAACTTCTAGAGCTGGTTCACCCCTTTTCGCTTCTATCTCACTAAGCGACCAATCTCGCCAAGATCCTATCTACCAAGTAACCCGTGACCCACCAAGATGTAGGCTACATCATCCTCCTTGACTTGGAGAAAATTTTCCATCGAATTCGTCAATGGATCATCCTGACCATGTCCCTCATGCCAGTCATCCATCTCTCCAAGCCCCAACTAGCCAAGCTTGCCCAAATGTGGGTTGTTGACCCAACTTCTGGCCAAGATGCGGGTTGCATCATCCTCCCCGGCTTGGAAATAATTCGCCCTTGAATTCGCCATCAGTTTGTCTGGATCATTCTCGCCAAGGTAAAAAACTTGTAGGAAGTCCTTATTTGCACCATCTTGGAGTTGGCGCATGTCTCAAGCAACCATGCTAGAGTCTGCTCATGTTTCTCCCGATGTTTGGAAATGAAGTCCTCTGCCTTTTCACATGGACGAGCAAGAACTAGTATTGGTGCATGGTCTATCGGTGAACGAGAAACAATGCCAAAGGCAAACCTAAATGGCGGAGACCCTGTGCTTCAGTTTATTGAGCTATTATAAACAAACTCAGCTTGATACAACTTCTGCTCCCATCCTTTCATGCTCTCGGAAGCAAAACACCGGAGAAGGTTACCTAACAATTTATTTATCACCTTTGTTTAACTGTCTATCTGTGGATGATGAATGGTGCCGAAGGTGAGAGAAATACTCGCATCTTCCATAAACTCTTCCTGAAGTGGTTCACAAAGCGGAATTCTCCTAATCTCTTATTTATGGCTTCACTGTTAAAGCACATCCACCACGTTCCATCTCTTTTTGGCGTTAAGAGAGCTGGACCTGCACGAAGAATGTCGAGTAACTCCACGAATTGGTGCCTAAACTCTTCACACTCCACAGGGCTCATTCGGTAATGCATCCTAGTCGGTAAGGTAGCTCTTGACACCAGATCCAACCTGTGTTGAATATCCCACAACGATGGTAAGGTACTTAGCTCCTCCACCGTTATTTTCCATTATTTTTCCTGGCATTCCTTGCCCATCTTTCTCTCACCAACTTCCTTGGTGAGCATTGCGCTAGTATGGGGATTCAGGTTTTCCGCTATCACTGAACGTTGCGCTTCGTCCTTCTTAGGCAACAAGACTATCTTTGTGCCCTCAAACACAGAGCTATTGGTGTTCGGCCTACCATCATGGGTAGCACCTTTGTCTAATTACCATGATTGTCCAAGCAACAACTGGCAAGCATCCATTGTAACCACATCACACTATACCCACTCCTAGTACTTTGTCCTAATTGAGAAATTAACTAGACAACGTTTAGATAAAGTTTCCTGGTTTCCTTTCTCGAGCCATGACAACTTGTAAGGGTTCGGATGCTGCTCTGTCTTTAACCCTAGCCTCTAGCAGCTTAATCGGAGATGGCGTTCTCACAACTTCCGAAATCAATGACTAGGCGATATACCTTCCGCCAATCATACATGTCCTCTGGAAGATGTTGTCTCAAAGCCAATCATCTCCTTCTGCTTCCTTAGGCATGAAGCTGACTTGCCTGACCATTAATCCATGGTCCTCCTCGGTTTCATCCTCTCTTCTCACCTCTGGTGATTGTTGAGACTGAGCTGTGGAATTTGCACCCAATTGCACCAAACACAACTTGATTCGCCAAATTTCTCCTCCATCTTCTTGAATCTCCTCTTGAATTGTCGTGGCAGATCTCACTTATAAACGTCACCAATGCCGGCGTACCTCTGTTGTCCACAGGCCATCTCAAAAAACCTTCTAAGCTCAACTGATGTAGGGCAGGCAAGAAGAAAATAGAGAACAGAAGGTTCAACGGCCTTCCTTTAAACTCTTATTGCTAAAACAATTGACAAGCAAAGGGAAAAAGTTAATTCTAATTCTTACAACCTGAGAATAGAGGAAAACACATGAAAGAGAGATAAAATCTAAAATAATTGAATGCTGAATAAAACATTAATCTTTCTCTTTTTTAAATAGAGGAGCTAATTCACCTAGAATAAAAGAAGAAAATTAAAAGAGATAAATAAAAGATAAATAATAAATTCTACTAATTAAACTAAGCTTCCTAAATGATATTAACTTCTAGAGCTGGTTCACCCCTTCCGCATCTCTGTTCCATCCCACCAAGCAACTCATCTCGCCAAGATTCGATCCGCAAAGTAACCCATGACCCGCAATAGACGTGGGCTGCATCACAAACTCAAGTTAATTTTTTAAAGTAATTTTTAGTAGCACAATCACTTTAGATGCATGTAACCCATTACAAATCCACCAGTTGACCCAATTTAATCAAATTAATGGTCGAACTATTAAAAATTTTGTTAACAACTTAATATTATATTTTACTTTAAGGATCAAATTGATATAATATCAATTGTGTAGGGACTAGACTTTTTTTTTTTTTTGATAATCAGTATAGGGACTAAACTAACACAATTAAAATATAAGGATTAAATTGACACAATGAATACAATATAAGCACGTTTGACTTTTTTTTTTTTAACAAAGACATTTGACATAAATAATCCTAAAATATACAATTATATTGACTTTTGGCACTTACATTAGATTCCAGTTATACTAAAGTAGGAGCTTCGACACTTCTTGATGTAATTGTGAAAAGAAAAAGGAAAAAAAAAGCGCTGCTTTTAGATCCGTCTGTTCGTGTCTCAAAAAAGGAAAAATTGCTTTGTAATCAAGAAAGTGTAGATTTTCATTAAATGGCATTGCTCTTTTATCATGGAGCAATTTATGTTGATGGATTAGGGTTATGATTAACATAATTTTCTGTCATCTTCATTCCTACCATCTTCATTTCCAGCTCTGATGTATTGGTCTCATTTCTCCCCCCTAATTTTGACACTTCTTGTTTTATTTTCAGTGTTAGTATAGTCATCTGGTGCATGTTGGCTCTATCTATAATTCTTTTGTAATCACATTTTTTTTAGATTAAGATGTTTTTGCCTCTTTTTGTTCCCCGCTTTTATACGAGTTGACCTATGCCTTGATTTGTTCGAGTTGCCTGTAATGTATTGCAACTATATCACTAACTATCGAAAAACAATGGCAATAGAATCTTTTCCCTACTTTTGTAAAGCAACAAAAAGGTATTCTTTTTCTTAAAAGCATAGTTGGAGACAAAAATTAGGAATTAGGAATCTTCAAGATACAAATACCATCACCCATAATCTAGAAAGTTAATTTCTAAAAGAGTAAACTATAAAAACAGTGATATTTACTTCTTATATAGGTGCCCATACGTGCTTCTTTTATCCTATGAATTTAATCTCTACACAATTTAAATCGGGCCAAATCGATCTTAAAGTAAAAATTGGCATTAAGTTAGCAATATAACTTTTTATTGTCAGGTCACAGTTTGGTTTAAATTGGGTCAATGAGTGGGCTTATACTATGTTATTTGAATATGAAATGGCCAGATCATTTAAAATTACCGCGTTCACTTAATGTCAACTCCACCAAAAGACTAATTAATACAATATAAATTATACAAAAGTTAAGGGTGCGTTTAGTTTAACTTTTTCCGTCTTTTCTTTTTTCAACTTATCTATTTTTAGAAGAACTGTATGCTTAAGATATGTACCTTTTAGTAATGAAGTGTTTAGTTATACAATGTAGAAAGACATTTTTATTAGAATAAAATTTTTGGATATATATTTTTAAAAAAAGTTGTCCTCCATTATAATGACAATTAATGACTTAATAATAAAAATTAACCAATAATAGTAGGTGAGAGTAGTGATCGGCCTTGGGATTGGGGTCGATCTTGGTTTCGAGCAATGATGATGAATAACAGAATCAAAATGGGGTGGCATGATGAATAACAGAATCAAAATGGGGCGGCATTTGTTGGTTGAGGTGGACTGTAGTGATGACAAACATGGTATTGGGTGATGGGGAGGAGCCACAATGACGAACAGAAATTACAGGGTGCTGAGTCATGGTTGTGGTGCACCGCAGTGGAGGGTGATGGGAGTGCATCATATGGTAGTGGCTGCTCATAGTGGTGGATGATAATTAGGGGTGAACAAAATCGGTCCAGACCAGCCTTTTCGGTCAAGGATTGGACCGCACCGACCATATATCGATCTGGTCCTCGGTCCTAGTATATAGGCTTAATCGGTCTTCGATCCGGTCAGGTCCAAGACCAAAAAACCCGAAGACCAGATTGAAGACCGATCAACATCAATTGCACATTAAAATATTTTGGATAAATAATTTTAATATATAATGTATGTATCTAAAAATATTGAATCTTAGAAAATTAAACATTTATTTTTTTACTATTTAATAATTATATAAATATCCCGTATAACTAACATTGAATTATATATATTATGTAAATTATGTCATTATCGTTATTCTCTAATTTTTAACTTTCGTATAAAAACGTTTTTCTTCTGATAAATGCAATTGTTAGATAAAATTGGTCCAAATCGGTCCGGTCCGATCTGGACCGGGTTCTAACTGATCTTGGACTGGACTGACCCGGTTTTAATTGGTCCGGTCCTCGCTCTCATGATTTGACGTACTTCGGTCTTCGATTCGGTCCAGTCTGGTCTAGTCCGGTCCGGTCTGGTCTTGGACCGATGTGCACCCCTAATGGTAATAGAAGAAGTGGTGTCCATGGTGAGCAAGTGGTGATGAGTCGCAGTGGTTAGCATTGAATCTTGATAATAGTTAGTCATATTAGGGGATGTGGTAAGTGTAGCAAGTCATGATATTGGTGTTCAAAAAAAAGTCATGATAGTAAAACAAGTGGTGGTGGATTGTGGTGTGGATAGCTGTAGAAGTGAAGTGCTTCAAAATGATGAAGATTTAAGTCTAACAAATATTTTTTAAAACATCTTTCTGAATAAGCTGTGAAAAATATTTAATTACACATCTTTTTTTATTTAATTATAAAATGAATTTTTTTATCTTCTTATATAAGATGTGAAAAAGTTGTAAAAAGAAATTTTTATGTCAAGCAAACACAATCCTTACAATTAAATAGAGGTTTTTCACAATTTTAAGCTATTAAAAATTGAACCAAATGCTGCCTAAATTTACACAACAAAAGTAAACAAACTAATAGACAAAGTAAAAGGACATTTGATATAAATAATCCCATAAGTATATATCTTCTTTAAAGAAAAAAGTTTTTAAAAGCTGTCCAAATTACTAAATTGCCACAAAACACAAAATAAAAGGATTATTGATATAAATTAGAGTTCTTTACATATTAGTACTGCAATTTTTTGGAAGTAACAAAAAAGTGCCATAACCTTTTTGAATTTATAAAAAAGCTGCTAAATTTTTATGGTATCAAGATGTTAGTTTTTGTTAAAAAAGCTGATGTGGCAACTTTCTTTTTTTTATTAATTTTACAATAAATTGACAAAAATACCCTTCATTAACTATATTTTTAAACAAACAACAATTAATTTAAAAGTAATCCAACTATATCTTAATGCACCAAAAAGTAACCAAACTCTATTTCCAAACCAAAAATAACCCAACTCTAACTTTTCTACAAAAAATAACCATATTCTAAAATTTTAATTTGAAAAACTAATAATTAATCTAAAAGTAAGCAAACTATGTCTCAATATACCAAGTATTTACCTTCTCTATTTATATCCTTGAGGCATGTAATTGAAAAGTAATAAACTCCTTCCCCCCTTCCTGTAAACTCTAATTATCTTCTACATTTCATTCTAATTCTCAGTAAAACAATCTAGGGTTTTCGAGGGACTTCAATCCTTCCAAAATACCTGGTATCATTAGTATCAGAACTGTTGAGCTTGTGTCATGAATTACCGGCCTTATGGGGGGCTTGCGTGTGATGTGTTGCAAAGTGGATTGCCACATTTCAAGGAGCTCATTCTTGGTCTCATGGAAGTCCTTGGGTCTGCTTTAGAGTTGATCTCGGCCTAGTAAGGTCTTGGGCCGTGGTCGACATAGCTGTATAGTCTCTTATTCCGAGTCTCAAATGGTGACGCCAGTATTGCAATGTTCGCCGGAGACTAGAATAACTATAGTGCAAAGCCATTATCCATTGTGTGGTGGTGACGCCGAAATTCCAGTATTTGTCTGGGACTAGAAATCTAGTGCAAAGCCGAGTCGCATGGATGGGAGATGCAAAGCGTGGTTGTCTGATACCGGAAAAAAGCTATGTCGGTTAGCTAAGCAAATACCACCTTATATGTCAAATGAGCTACTCCACCCATTACCAATTAGTTATGGGATATAACCTCCTTTGATCTGTATCAGACGTCATCAATGCCAGAGAGGAACCTTTTAATAAAAAGGGGGAAAAAAACTTCAGGCTTTTTTATTACTTCAAAAAAGTTAGGGTCATTTTTATTATTTTAAAAAATGTCAGTACTAAAATATTAAAAACCTATAAATAATCTTAATTAAGCAAAAAGATTTAATTTTAACAAAATGGCCAATAGGTGCTTACCCTAAACCAATCAAGGTTGTTAGAATCGGGATTCAACTTAAGCCCATTCGGGGCTTGCGGAATTGGAATTGTAGGAGAATTGAAAGTCGTAAGATTCTATAAAATATATAGTGCAATTATTTGCTTAAAATTAGTTACATAATTCATAAAAGTCTTATATAAGACCTCAACTTATAAGGGTATATGTACTATAAGAAACACAATGAAATATAATAATACATTATTATATAATATAGACGCGTCACGATATGCCGAAATTATCATAAGAGCTTTCAAGATATATGTTCCTAATCAAATTTTAAGGTTACAATCTAAATTAAGCTTAACTTTCATAAGAGTTTATAAATACTTAATCAACTTTCTTTTACTTCAAGATAAGAAAGTACGTTCGTATGTAATATATGCTAAACTTTTTTTTTTTTTAACTTTTCAGTTGTATGCGGTTGTAGGATCGAGGTAAGATTAGTTGAATTATAAAATTGTATTGTGATTATATTCATTAGTTCCATTTAAAATCAATAGATAGTAAGATTCTACAAAATTAAGATTTCACATAGAATCTAGATTGATTGCCGATTATGGGATTGTGAAATTGTAAGATTCTAACATCCGGATTGAAAGTTTAATAACCATTTGGGAAGAATAACTAAAATGCCAAAAAAAAAAAAAAAGCCAAAGCAGATTTTGACATCCCTCACAATTAGTGGTGGCCAACGGGACGGGTCGGCCCGAAAACCAGCTCGGCCCGGCCCGGCCCGCATGGCACTGTAGCGGGCCGGGCCGGGCCTCGGGCCTATTTTTTTCAGGGCCTGGGCCCGGTCCGTGAGCCGGGCCCGGACCGGCCCAAAAGAGCCAACGGCTCTTTAAGAGCCGTTGGCTCTGTTGTTGTACAGAGCCAACAGCTCTTTTTTTACAAAAAAAAAAAAAAAATTTTTTTTTTTTTTCTATAAATACTTAAACCTCCCCAACTCATTTTCTCATAAAATCTTCAATTCTCTCTTCTCTCTCTATACATTCATCATCTCCCATCTTCTCTAATTTGCTAATTGCAAAATTGTGCTCTAAAGTTCGAAGTTCGTAAAGTATTTGGCTAAAGTGTGAATTTCATTGTTCTCTCGTTTCGGTAATTTTAGTATCGTAATTTTTTTTGATTCGCATTTTTAGTTATTTAATTTGCATTACTACTTGTATTTTATAAATAATAATCATTTATACTAATATGGCACACAACTCTTCATCATCTGGAGCCGGTTGTGCTAGTTCTAGCTCTTCTCGGCCACCCAGAATCCCAAAAAGGACTAGAATTGTCTTACTTGATACTGAAGAACGAGCTTTTATACAACCAGACCCAACACCCCAATACACTGATGATAGCATAGATTATAACTTTTCACAACCACAAGATTATCATGAGTCAGGTAGTGGTGGGGTTGGAGACTTACAAACTGATGAGGAACCCACCCCCACCACCGATGCCCAGCCTGAAACTAGTACCTTGACTAGTAGGCGTACAACTAGTGGGGTATGGAAGCACTTTACCCTTAATAAGACAACTAATAAAGCAACCTATAAATTATGTGACCCACCTAACAATTTTAGCCATCAACCCGGCAGTGGGACGGGCGCACTAAATAGACATATACTTAGGTGCCACCCCGAGCAATTCCCGGAAAAGAGCCAACAATGTTTAGTACAGCAAGTGACCGGTGCACTTGCTAATTTTAGGTTCTCTCAGGAGAACAACCGTAGGGGGCTATCTAAATATGTAATTTTGAGTCAAAGGCCTTTTAGTACCGGCGAAACCCCACATTTCGTCGACTACCTCCAACGAAATGTGAACCCCGCAATTGTGAGGATTCCTCGGAACTCCGTAAAGCGGGACGCTTTTACGTTGTACCACAATCTTAAAATTGGGATACATACACTTTTTGCGACGAACACGAGCATGTTCTCGTTGACGTTGTATGTATGGACGTCCAAACCCGGCCAACCTTATATGTACATAACGGCACATTGGACCGATGAATCCTTCATTATCCAGAAGAGAATAATTTATTTTGGGCTTTTAGATTGCCCCCATATTGCCGAGGTAATTACGGGTGCGATTATGTCGGCAGTCCGCGATTTGGGCATAGAACAACATATCTTCAGTATTATGTTTGACAATGCTTCCAATAACACTGCATCCGTAGCACATTTAATTAGGAAAATGAGACCCATGTTAGGTGGGAAGTGTTTTCATATTCGTTGCATCTGTCACATTTTGCATTTAATAGTAATGGATGGTTTAGATCTTATAGACGCATCCCTTGCCACCTTAAGATCTGTAATAATATCAATTAAATCATCCGTCGCTAGGAAAAAAAGATTTAAAAATGTATGTAGGTTGCATAACATAGAATATAAACAATTTAAATTAGACTCCAAAACTAGGTGGTCGTCTACGGTAGTAATGTTAGAGCGCATTCTACCATACAAAGACGCTCTGATGGAATTCGCCCAGGAAAATCGTGTAGAATGGCGCGATTACAACCTGGACGGTATACATTGGGAGACAATAGATGAAATTTGTAAATTTTTTAGCATGTTTAAAGACGCGACAACATTTTTTTCGGGTTGCTACTATCCGACCATGCCTCAAGCAATATCAACATTGCTTGATATTGTAAATTGGATGGTGGGTAATCAATCCAACCCTCTTTTGTTCGGATCGATTACGGCAATGAAAGAAAAGCTTGCCAAATATTTTTCTGAACTACCTCTTACTTACTACTTTGCAACTATTTTAGACCTTCGTTGTAAACGCTCAGGTTTCAACTTGTTTTGCCAACATTTTTTCAAGTATTTGAATCCTTCTCTTAATATCGACACTTTCATTGCCGATGTCCATAACGACTTGCATAGTTTATTTTCTAAATATTCCCGTCAATTAGCGTCCAATAATCCTAGTACTGCTGCAGTAGGATCTTCCACATCTAGTGGAAGTAGTTCACACACGTCATATTCGTGAAAATTGTTGGAGCAATTTACGCCCACAGCAGCCCCCACATCATGTGACGAGTTAGATTATTATTTGCGGACACCGATGGTCCATATTTTCGGGCCGCCGGCCAACCCGAATTTTGATCTGTTACAATGGTGGAACACAAACCAAACCCAGTATCCCGTGCTTTCCACCATGGCATGTGATATACTGAGTTGTCCAATGTCTTCAGTAGCATCGGAGTGTGCTTTCAGTCTTGGTGGCAGGTTGCTTGGAACCAAGAGGGCGAAGCTATCGTCGTCGAGCTTGGAGATGTCCGTGTGCTTGAAGGATTGGCTGCTAGCTGAAGCAAGAGATCAACAGATAATGAAGATGGATTCATCGAGCGATGAAGAAGACGACTACACAACTGATACGTCAAATGATGGCGTAGAAACCCCCCGATATGACTGATATCAAGATTCAAGACTTTTGTATGTTAATTATTTATTTTCAAATATTTACGTAAAAAGATGACCGCATATTCCATATGTCAAACTTTATATTTTTTGATAAATAAATTTGTATTTTTAAATATTAGGCCCCAACTTTGTATTTGTATTTGATACGTTATTTATTTACTGATATTTTTTTGATAATTACTTGTTGTATATTGTATTTTATTTATTATATATATTTAGTATTATTTTTTTTGAACATGTATACTTGAAAAGAAATATATTTGTATCTCATATTATTTATCAATGAATTACAATAATTTTAGTACAAAACGACTATGTATTTTTTAATTTTTTTTTAATTTAGTTAAAAAGGCCGGGCCAGGCCCGGCCCAGCCTGGCCCGCCCGCATTGTAGCGGGCCCGGGCCTGGCCCGGCCCGACCCGGCCCATGGCCACCACTACTCACAATAGCTGGCACCCTTGAAGAAAATACAGCAGTCATGTGCCTTGTTACTCTTCTCCCCGCCTCATGTTACTATTTTAATTCTTGATGTTAGTTTTACCTCGATTTTAGTTTTGTAACCGAACCAAATATCTTAAAAGTTTAAATTGATGGGTGAATACTGATTTTATACTTTAACATGCCCTCTCATGCAAAAGCTTATTAGACTTGAAGAGTGGATAGTGCATAGGCTCACTTTAATACCTTGTGCTTAAATTATATTGATAATAAAAGTGAGAGCCACTGAGATTCAGACTTGTGATCTTTTGGTCAATAAGACTCTGATACCATAGAGAGAAACCAACTATCCAAAAGTTTAAGATAATAGGTAAAGGATAATATTGGTTTAAGTCCTGCAACAAGCGCAACTCGCGTGTTTAGTTGCCGATGTTGAGTTTTGAACCCTAAACAAACCATGGATGATCAGCCGGAGGAAGGTGAGATGGCATCAACTCATCGTATGTCCCTTATGACCTGAGTGACACACGTGCACAATGGCTAAAACGAAGGGTCGCAATCCAGTGAGGGTTAGTTAACCCCAAAAACCTGTCCTCGGTTTGTATTGCTGGCCGCCATTGTGACAGGTTCTTAATGAAGGCCTATAATAAGAATTAAAATTCATTAACTAGATTTGCCTAGGAATATTCAACTGGAGTAACCGAATTATTTGACAAAAACAAAAAAAGTAATAAAATTATTGTAATTAATATTACCTTTTCAGTTAAATTTTTTTTATCACAACATTTTAAAATACTAGACGTATTCAATATCATATTACATATTTGACCCATTTGACCCGCTACTTGACCTAACCCCAATCTAAAAAATTTTAAATTTATTGTGACCCGAACCTGAAAATAAACTTACCCAAATTTGACCCGACCTGAATTGACTTGAAACACGAAATGATCTACTTGTGACGACCTGAGACCCTAGCCCACTCCAGCCCATCGTTTCCTAACTGTTTCATTTGCAACCCATGTTTTTGCCAACCTTTTTATTTGCAGCCTCTTATTTTGTTAAAAACTTACTTTTTCTCCTTATTTTTCTTTGGAAACCAAAGAAGAATTTTTTTCCAATTTTCTTTTCCCTGAATTCTTTTACTGCTTAATTTTCTATCCTCCAAATTTTCTTAATTTCAAATAAAGCATTGGTGTTCTTTTAGAGGATTTGTTATAATATACTGTATAGGTTGATATTAATATTTGTACATTGGGCCAGTAACGGCTCAAACTTATGTAACCCAATCATTATATTATATCTATAAATATACGAGAGGGCTACCTCATTAGATAGGTTCTCCAATAATTTTTCATGGTATCAGAGCATGCTACAAGCTGATCTTTGAAGGTAGGCGAAATATTATTTCAGGATTGCATGTCGCACAAGCTGGAAGCACATATGCACTAATCAAGGTTCACAGGGAGCTACTCCCTTTTTCTTTTTTTTTTTTTTTTTTGTTGTGCTGTAATTTTTTTGCCTTTTTGCCACTATTGTAGTGCATTGACTTTTATATTGAGAGTATTGTTAGATTATACATATAATTATGATTATTTGTGTATATGAGCCTATTGGGCTTCGTCTTATATTTTTATCTTGTATAAGCCCAGCATATTATTGTTATTCCTCCATACAAATATATAAGAGAACACCCTTAATTGGTAGGTTTCTTATTATTTTACATGATATCAGAGCCAAATCAACCATCCGGTATATTTTTGCCCTCCAAGTATAAAACCTAGCCACTTTAACCCTAAGCCCAGCTTCAACGCATATCAACCACTGCGAGCCACCCCTTCAATCCCTGAATTATAGTCCCAAAAACACCGAAGTTTCAATTTTGAAAACGCATATTCACAGATATCATCTCCAAACACATTGAAAAAATACCCATAATTTTCCTTCCAAGCCCAGAAATATTTACAGATTTTGAAAGCATATATATTTGCAATTTCAATTTCATCTCCATTGAACGGAGAAGTGCCTGCTTCTTCTATGCTACTGTTATGTTCGTATGAGCCATTACAACCACAACCCACGAGGTGTCATTGGTTTGGATTGGAGAAGGAAGGAAGGCAGCAGCTGTTGGCGGGTGAGGCATGTGGAGGCGACGCCAAGTATGTGAATGGTTGGTGGTAGAGGTCTTGGCGGCAGCTGTGAGGAGACCTTGGCGGCTGGAGGTACTCGGTTTGTATCAATACCGCCCCCCTGAAAAGATCCTCGTCCTCGATGATTAGAAGCAAGGTAGTCGACTGGGCGGTGGGGACTTAGTGGGATGTGTTAAATTTCCATCAGGCCTTTAGGCCCAACCCACAGAGTTGGAACACAAGAGATCCATATATAAGCCCAAGTGGGGTTCCATCCTAAAACCAATTGGCAATAGGTGGAGTAACCCACTAGGCTTATAAGGTGATCTCTTCTCTCTCATAATTCCAATGTGGGATTCTAATTATTAGGCTCACATGTGGAGTCTCAATACTCTCCCTCACATGTGAGACTACGACAAACGCAACACTCGCCTTCTCCGATCCACTTGGATCCAACATTCACTGGAGAGGCCCTCTGTGCAAACAAATTCAAATGCACCCCTTTTTTACAAGGACACGGTGCGACAAACAAGACATCGGGATCATCAACCCTCTCTGATACCATGTTAAATTTCCATCGGGCTTTTAGGCCCAACCCACAGAGTTGGAACACAAGAGATCCACATATAAGCCCAAGTGGGGTTCCATCCTAAAACCAATTGGCAATAGGTGGAGTAACCCACTAGGCTTATAAGGTGATCTCTTCTTTCTCACAATTCCAATGTGGGATTCTAATTATTAGGCTCACATGTGGAGTCTCAACAGGATGGCATCTTGCTCTACGCCAAATCCCACTTTGGCTAGTATCATCTCTTTCCCCTCCAAAGACCCTTGCCTCCAAGGGTCGGGGGCACTGAGCCAACTCTGAAATGCAGAGAATCCTCCGGGATCAAATACTATCTTTTGGAACGTCAGCGGGACATGAGTTCTGAACTTGGTTGGGTTGCTGAAATCTGTGAAATGTACTCGGCAGGCGAGTAGGTGAGAATGTGGGGGACTTGGCGGTAACTGGGAGAGCATCCTCAAACTTGGAGCACGGCGACTGAAGCTCAGGATGATCTAACTCAAGTGGTAGGTCTATAACGGCCGTGAACATGAGATGCAGAACCGAGACTGGGATAGAGATGGCGGGGGGTGGAGCTACCGTGGAGATGGTGGCATTCTCGGAGTCGCCAAGAAGCGAGACAGTGGTGGTATTCGGGACGACGTTTGAGTCTAGCTCCAAGGCCGGTGTTAACTACCAACCCTAAATTGATAGAAAATTTGTGAAGAAAGAGGTAAGATGAGAGAGAGAAGTGAAAGGGATGAGAAAATAAAGAAG
Organism: Simmondsia chinensis; assembly: GCA_018398585.1. Lineage (NCBI taxonomy): Eukaryota > Viridiplantae > Streptophyta > Magnoliopsida > Caryophyllales > Simmondsiaceae > Simmondsia > Simmondsia chinensis. The sequence continues at coordinate 23,784,762 of JAGTTD010000012.1, forward strand.
GAGATGAGAAATAAGAGGGAAACCCTAAGGGTTTCAGATTTTATTAATTGAATAACAAGAAATACAAGCTTTAGATCTATTTATAATAGATCTTAGTACATTGAATCAAGAGAAAGCAATAACCGAGCCCAAAACCTGATTTGGCGCCAAAATGCAGAAACCGGACAGGTTAGTTGCAACAGCAATCGATTTTGGCACCCGATTACAATTTAAAAATGCAACATAACAAATCTAAACCTCCTAAGCTTATTACATCAAAATATCAATGAAGTTAACGAATTTTATGGAATTATAACAGTCCCCTCCCCTTGAAAGACTCCTTGTCCTCACGGAGAAAAACTCGAAAATTGGCTCTTCAAGAAGGTCGGATGCTCCCATGTGAGGATGTCCTTGTCCAAGTTCAACCATTTCACCAAAATCTACTGTGAAGACCCTGCCCCTGCTGCAATTAATCCGGCCTTCTTGGCTGGAATTGGTCCCAACAACAATTTCCCATCTGAACCAGTCTCGGGAGGTGCCTTTGAACTTTTTCCACTTCTTGCAACCTGTTTTTTAAGTAACGAAACATGAAACACAGGGTGAATATATGAATGTGGTGGTAAATCAAGCTCATAAGCCACGTTGCTGATGTTCTTCTTGATCTGGTATGGACCAAAGTATAGTGCACTTAGCTTGACGTTCCTCCGAACTGCCAATGACGACTGCCTATATGGCTGTAATTTCAAATAAACCATGTCACCAACTTCAAAAGCCTTGTCTACTCTCTTCTTGTCAGCATAAAACTTCATACGAGCATGAGCTTGTTGCAAATTGTCTTTAAGAAGTTGCATTAACTCCTTCCTCTACTGCACAATATCTGCAGCTGCAGAATCAGGACTACCATGAGGCTGCAGCAACATCGGAGTCGGAGGAGTGTAGCCATACAACGCATGAAAAAGAGTTGTGCCTAAGGAAGCATGAAAGTGTGTGTTGAACCAATACTCCGCCAACGACAACCACTGATTCCATTCTCGAGGCCTTGCAAATACCATACTTCGGAGATATTGCTCGACACACTGATTCACTCTTTCCGTTTGTCCATCCGATTGAGGATGGTATGAGGAACTAAGTGCCAAAGTTGTGCCCAATAATCTGAACAATTCTCGCCAAAAATTGCTCGTGAAGATCTTGTCCCTATCTGAGACAATCGTTTGAGGCAATCCGTGCAATTTATATATGTTGTCTAAAAAGCTTTTAGCAAACCTTTCAGCTGTAACGGGTCGAATCAAGGCAATAAAATGGCTATATTTCGTGAATCTATCTACCACAACCCAAATTACTTCCCGACCATCGGACTTGGGAAGCCTTTCAATAAAGTCCATACTAATATTGATCCAAGCACCCTCCGGAATAGGAAGTGGCTGCAAGAGTCCTTGATATCGATGATCCCCCAATTTCGTTTGTTGACACACATCGCAAGATTTCACAAAAACAGAAACTGATTTCTTCATCCCGGGCCAACTAAAATATGCTTTAACTCGTTGATAAGTGCCGTCAACCCCCGAGTGAACACCCCAAGCTGAATCATGGGATGCCTTAAGGATCTGATCCCTCAAATCAGTCGAAGAGCCAATGTAAATCATGTTCTACTTCCGGATGATGCCATTCTGCACCTGCACATATGCAGCACTGTCATTCAGGAGCCCGGTTTGAACTACTGATGTAGCCACGGCTTCTTGTGCAAATGTGTCCCCATCATAGGATTTACACACTTCATCCTTCCAAGATGGTAAAACAATGGATGTAGCCCACAAGAACCCTGCTCGAGGTCCTCAAACCTCCTGGAAAGTGCGTCGGCAGCCACATTTTCCTTTCCCTTTCGGTACTCAATAGCATAGTCCAACCCAAGCAATTTCATCAACCCTTTCTTTTGTATTCGTGTAGCTATCTTTTGCTCCAAAAGATACTTAAGACTCTGATGGTCGGTTCGTATGATGAATCGATGTCCATCCAAATAATGCTGCCACTTCTCAACCGCAAGGAGAATTGCCAAGTACTCTTTTTCGTAGGTGGACATCGCTTGATGTTTAGGGCTAAGGGCTTGACTCAAAAAGCAATCGGCCTCCCATTTTGAGAAAGAACAGCCCCACATCCAGTACCGCTTGCATCGGTCTCCAAAATGAAGTCTTCCGCAAAATTCGGCATTGCTAATACCGGTGCCTTACACATAGCGGACTTGAGCTCATCAAAGGCTTCTTGTGCTCTATCACTCCATTTGAAAGCATCCTTCTTAAGCAACTCGGTTAAGGGTTTAGCAATGGACCCATAACCATTCACGAACTTTCTATAGTACCCGGTCAATCCCAAAAAACCTCGTAATTGCCTCAATGTAACGGGAGTTGGCCACTCTAGCATTGCCGTCACCTTAGAAGGGTCGGTTGACACACCCTCGGAAGAGATTATGTGTCCCAAATATTCAAGCTCGGATTGAGAAAAAGAGCACTTTGAAATCTTTGCATAAAACTTGTGTTGTCGCATTACAATGAACACCTCCTTGAGATGTTTAAGATGATCTTCATAAGTAGGGCTGTAGACTAGTATATCATCGAAGAAAACCAATACCGACCTCCTCAAATAAGGCTTGAAAATATCATTCATAGCGGCTTGAAATGTGGCCGGAGCATTAGTTAACCCGAACGGCATTACCACGAACTCGAAGTGTCCATGGTGAGTATCGGTCTTGTATATGTTCGGCTCAAGCACTCTAATCTGATGGTACCCTTGCCGTAGGTCCAACTTGGAGAAAAACTGAGCACCAAACAATTCATCAAGCAAGTCATCGATAACAGGGATAGGAAATTTGTCCTTCACTGTCAATGAGTTTAACTGCTGGTAATCGATACACATTCGAGGGGTGCCATCCTTCTTCTTAACAAGTATCACGGGTGAAGCGAACGGACTATGACTTGGTCGGATAAAACTCATCTGCAGCAACTCCTCCACCTGTTTTTCAATTTCTGATTTTTGAGCATGAGCATAGCGATACGGCTTGATTTTCACGGGATCCGAATTAGCACGAAGTGGAATAGCATGATCAACATTTCTTTGAGGAGGAAGGCTCTTGGGAACCTCAAAAACATCCTCAAACTCAGTCAGCAACGTAAGCACAGCAGTTGGTACTGATTTCTGCAGATCAACCGAAGACAACATAAAAAATTGTCCAAACCATTGAACGGTCTTCTTCTTGATACTCCCTTGCAACCGCTTGCCATTGATTAATTTCAGCTGCGCTTGATCAGAAATCCCATGGAAAGTGACCTTCTTACCATGAACCTCAAATGACACAGTCATCTTATCAAAGTCGAAAAGCACTGGGTTAAAAGTCCTCATCCAATCGACCCCGAGTACCATGTCACAACCTCCCAAAGGAAGTACTCGAAAGTCAAATGTGAATTTATGGTCTTGCATAGACCACTGAAACGATTGGCACTTGTTTTGAATTGTAATGGAGTTACCATCTGCTACCATTACGGCCAAAGGATGAGTTTTGATGATCTTGTGCTTCGTCTTCTTCACCAACTTGGGATCAACAAAGCAATGTGTGCTTCCGCTATCCACAAGGATAGTGACGGAAATTTTGCCCACCTTTCCACCAATGCGAATGGTGTTATGAGCACCACTTCCCGTAAGAGCTTTCATCGAAATTTCCACCTCATCTTCCAGCTGCTCATCCAATGAATCTGCTGCAAAATCATCCTCTGCTGACTGTGAGCTCTCAGTATCTGATGCCATAGACACATGTGAACCTCTAGCTGACATCAAGAACTTCGGGTTGCACTTGTGACCAGGTTGATACGGTTGATTGCATCTGAAGCAGGATCGTGCAGGCCTTTTGTCCACAAACCGACTAGACCTGCTGCTGGTTACTTCTTTAGGATGAGGTTTGTGATTACTGCTCTTGAACTTATTTTTGTCACTTGAAGTTACAAGAGTTGCTTCAATCAATTTAGCCTTATTATAGGCTTTAGAGAGAGTCTTTGGCTCAATGGCTTTCACCAAGCTCTTAATTCTTGGCCTTAACCCACTAATGAAGCTTGAAATGTAATAAGCTTTGGTAGAATGTGGATTAATGGCTATCATATTGGCACGTAAGTTCTCAAATCTAGTCATGTACTCCTTCACTGTGGTTGTTTGATAGACTTTGTTAAAGCTATCAACAACATCACTAGAATCCTCTTCACCATACCTCTCACACAATTCCTCCACAAATTGGCCCCAAGAAAGACAATGATTACTCCTCAACACACTATAAAACCATACCTCGTGATCTCCATGAAGTTGCACAGCAGTGAGCTCGACTTTTTCTGCATCACTGATGTTATAAAAATGAAAATACAGCTCACAACCTCTTATCCACGACTCAGGCTATTTTCCTTCAAATTACTCGATTTGGACACTTGGCTGCCGATAACCTCTGCCACCAGATGTAACCTCATTGCTCACAGACCTTTGGTGCATGTCAGGAGGTCTATTTTGATGCTCCGCACCATCGGATGATAGCCTTGGGCACTCATTCCAATCAGGGGGTCGTTGATGGCGATCAATGTGCAATCCACCGGATCTGTTATGACCAGAACCCAAACTTCGAACAAATGTTCCTGCAACAACCTCGACTTCAGGAGGTCGAACCTCTGCTGATCTAATGTGAACTGATGGACCAGCTTCCATCTGAATTTCAGGTGCCTTACCGCGATCCTTTCCTGAATTCAGCTCTGCATTTTGTTGTTGCTGCGGCTCTGCATTTTGTTGTTGCTGCAGTAGAGTCACATTATTTGGTGGAACAAGTTGACTTGAAGGCTTAAGAATAGCATTCACTGACGGTTCTCCTTGTGTCTTGAGCTGATCCTGCAATTTATCCATCCGATCCTCTAATTTGGACAATCGTTCGTCATTCTTTTGCTGAGTTTCCAGGTTCATTTGTGGCATCCTTGCAAACCAGCGTTCTTCAAATTGTATTTGTGATTGATTGAGGGAACGATTAAGCACTTCCTCCAACTTATCAAGAGTCACGTAATCTGTGGAATTTCGCATACCAGCTTTAGTAGCATCTGATCCATCTGCTGCAACTGCAGGTGCAACAAAACCTCCACCAGCACCCGATCGGTCCTTACACCATCAGCCATGCCTTGATCGTGCTTTTTGACTTTGCCAGCTCAATTCAAGCATAAGACCGCTTGAACCTAGCTCTGATACCAAATGTTAACTACCAACCCTAAATTGATAGCAAATTTGTGAAGAAAGGGGTAAGATGAGAGAGAAAAGTGAAAGGGATGAGAAAATAGAGAAGGAGATGAGAAACAAGAGGGAAACCCTAAGGAATTCAGATTTTATTAATTGGATAACAAGAAATACAAGCTTTAGAGCTATTTATAATAGATCTTAGTACATTGAATCAAGAGAAAGCAATAACCGAGCCCAAAACCTGATCTGGCGCCAAAATGCAGGAATCGGACAGGTTAGTTGCAACAGCAATCGATTTTGGCGCCCGATTACAATTTAAAAATGCAACATAACAAATCTAAACCTCCTAAGCTTATTACATCAAAATATCAATGAAGCTAACGAATTTTATGGAATTATAACAGTCGGTTGAGGAGGAGTGACACCATCTTCCTCCATTGTGGTTGGCATCTCACTAAGCTGCTTCGTAGGTGGGTTGTCAATTGGCGGATGGTGCTGGGGTAGAGGGTTGGCAGGAGGTTCCCTCATGGGGCTTGGCATGGGCTTGTTGGGCTCCATTCTCAGAGACTCCCTGGCAGCTATCTTCTTAAGGTAGACAAAGTTTCGTTCTCGCTGCTTGGCCAACACCTTGGCATCACACACTGACTGTGGCATGAATAGGGTGAAACCTTCTGCTACCTCTGGCCTTAAACCGCATATGAACAGTTCCATCTCGTGTCTTTCTATCAACTAACACTTGTCCACTAGGGATTTAAATCGGCTCAAGTACTCGCCAACGCTCCTCGTTTGGCGAAGCTTCATGAGCTCCATGGTTGAGTTGAGTTGAGGGTTTTTGGTGTATTGAGCCATCAGGGAGTCCATAGCTTGGGCGAGCCTCTACCCGCTGTGCTCGAGTGCTGCGATTGACTCCTTGTGTGGGGGGAGCTGAAAAACTAGTTAAGATATTTCATCGAACACCTTATATGGGGGTAGGGTGGATGACTAGTTTTGATAGGTGCTAGCTGCCAGAGGTGACGCTTGGGAGCGGTGGTGCTTAGTGACGGTTGCTGACGATGGGAGGTTAAGGGCGGTGCTAACCAGGTTTGATCGGAGTTGAGGTGGTGGACGAGGTGATTTTGATGAGACAGCGAGGTACTGTTGCAGTGAAGCCCTGTGATGGTGATGGGTTGTTTGTGGCGTTGCTGGTGATGATGATGATGAAGATGATGATGGTGATGGGCTAGGTTGAAGACGACGGTGACAGTGATGATCGGGTTTCTGGGTTTGGGTGGTGTTGATGATAAGGTTTTTGAGTTTTTGGGTTCGAGTGGGGGGCCTAAATATCAACGATGATGGTGATGAGATGATGGTGAAGGCTGGGCAATGATGGTGGGCTGGGCAGTGTTGGTGACAGGGATGATGATGAACGATGAAGATGATGGTGGTCAGTGATGATTCTGGTGGCGGCGACGTTGATGAATGGTGATGACGATGATGACCGGGGCCAAGGATAGGTAGCTCTGATACCAATTGATACAATACAAACTGTAAATCAAGTGGAATCACTTATATTTGATGGTACTCCCCCCCCCCCCCCCCCCCCCCCCCCCTCCCCCCCTCCTAAAATGGAGGATTTTACATAGAAAGGGGAGAAGACATAGAAAGAAAGGGGGAGAAACAGAAGGAACACCCATAGATTCTTAACATGTCCTAAACCCTAGCAATCTCTACCTATATATACAAGTATGGGGAGGGGGTGAGGTGGCGTGGAAGGTTCTAAAAGGGGGGTAGGTGTCATCAGTTCAAATTGGAGGAAGGAATGAAGGTACCAGCTGTTGGAGGGTGAGGCGTGTGGAGGTGACGCCAAGTATGCGAATGGTTGGCGATAGAGGTCTTGGCTACAGCTGTGAGGAGTCCTTGGCGGCTGGAGGTACTCTGTCTGTATCACTTCGCAACCCTGGCCACCCTATTTTGGTGCATCTCCTTAAAACAGTGACATGTTTTCTAATCCACAGTTTCATCCTACAAATAATACTTGTACTACTAGCTATAGTTTCTATTCAGGATTTGTATTCTCTTGGCTTACTTCTTAATTTTTTACGACCTAGTCCACTCCTATGTTTGATTCCCCTAGATAATGGATAGTGGTGCGTCCTCTCATATGACCAATAAGCTAGGTCTTGTCACGTCTCTTACTCTTTATCAGGATTTGATAAAATTTTGGTAGACAATGGAGCTTGTCTACCAATCATTAGGATTGGTTCTGGCTTCCTTGCCACTCTTGGTGATCGTTTCAATTTGCATAATGTCCTTTATATTCTTGGTCTTTCCACAAATTTATTATCTGTTCGTCAATTCTGCCAAGATAACCATTGTCTTTTGGAATTTGACTCATATGGTTTTTCTATTCACAGCATTAGTACAAGGCCTCTTTTCTTATTTCCTAGGTCGTCCACCACTCATGTTTTACTTGTTGCTTCCACAGTCACGCCATCCCTTTGGCATCAGCGTCCTGGTCAACCTAGGCAACTAGTTTTGTCATCTTTAGTTAAACATAGATTTATTTCTTTTTCCAGTTTTGATTCAGAGTCTAGTCTTTGTCATGCTTATCAGCTCGGCAAGCATAGTCGTCTACCATTTTAGAATTTAGCGTCCAATAGTTCTAAGCCTTTTGATATTGTTTATTCGGTTGTATGGAAATCTCCCGTTTTTAGTTTCATGATTACTCTCTTTATTTGTGAATTTATCCCATGCACACCAAGTCTGAGATGCTTGATCTATTTGTTCAATTTTGAAATCTCATTTTGAATCAGTTTGGAATAGATATTAAGCAGTTTTAGTGTGACAATGGGCGTGAATATATTAATCGTGATTTTAATGCTCTATTTGCTTCACGAGGCACTCATAACAGGGTATCATGTCCTCATACTTATGAACAAAATAGGAAACTTGAATGTATGCATAGAATAGTTGGGAATATAATACGTTCTAGCTTATTTTAGACTTGTATGCCTTTAGATTTTTTGGTTAAGACTGCCCATGTTATTAATCCTTTACCTTCTACGTTTATTAAGAAAAAGATACCCTTTCAAAGGCTTTACAAAAAGAAAGCAACATTTGATCACTTGCGTGTATTTGGGAGTTGTTGCTACCCTAATTAGAGTGCCACTGCTCCAAACAAATTGACACCTCGTTCATCGTTGTCTATGTTTTTGGGATATCCTCCCGTGCATTAAGTGGTATACGTGTGTTAATCTGTCTACTGACAAAATTATCATTTCTAGATTTTCCATTTGCACGGCTGGGTCAATTCTCTCAGAACACTATAAAGTGACTTCATGAAGTGCTTCGAAACCCTCTAGATCGCTCTTGATTCACTAGTCCACTTGCGCAAAACCACCAGCTGCAGTTGGTTCCTATCATTGTAGGATCGGGAACAGGACCTGACCCGGCCTTAACCGACTCACCCATTTTGTTGCTACCTGCTAGTCCCTCACTCATGCCACTCTCATTACCCTCCTCGCCACCCACAGATGTTCGGGAGCTCTATCATGCGCTCCACCTATTCCAGTCTCCACTTCGCATCATCCCGTGGTTATTTGTTTGAAAGCCCATATTGTTAAGCCTATAATCAAGCCTTCTATGATTGCTTATTCTACTTAACCAGATACTTCATATTCTTATAAGCATGCTCTTATTGATGATCATTGGCGAAATTCTATGCTTGATGAGTATAATGCACTTCTCTGGAACAACACATGGGGTTGATGAGTATAATGCACTTCTCTGGAACAACGCATGGGGTCTTGTTCCTTGGCTGGATAACGTAAATGTAGTTGGTTCGAAATGGGTTTTCTTTGTTTAGCGAACTCCCACATGTGCTAGTGAGTATATAAAGCCCGACTTGTGCCTCAAGGATTCACTTAGAGGTATAGTACTGATTATGATGAGACTTTTAGCCCTACTGTTGAGCCTGTTGCTGCTCACACTATGTTAGCTATTGCTATTTTTTGTCGTTGGCCCATCCACCATCTCCTTTGGCTCCCGCTGCACATCTTGAGTGATGCAGCGCTTGCATGGGAAATAGGGGTACGGTAAGATTCAATGGTCTTCCCTTTGAATTTTATTAAAATGATAATAAAAATAGCAAAGAGGATTGATAGACTTGCTTCTAACAACCCAAGAAATCGAGAATAGAAGAATCGAACTAACAATTGGAATTTTTTCTCAAATTGAAGTCCGCTACTAAACCTAGCCTAGATCCCTTTATATAGAGGAGGGGTTAGAATTCAAATTTAAAATTCATTTAAATCAAATCAAATCATAAGGAAATCAAATTAAAACTAAAACGGAAAGAAATTTAAAATTAAATCGGTAACCAAATCCCGGTGATTATGCCTTGAATCTCGTGTATGTACTCAGCCGCGTCCCGGTGCTGCCAACCTTCGTGATGTCAAGCTATGCACAAATGACGAACGCGAGGTCACTTCCCGTCTAACCTTGGCTTCCAAATCCCGCCTTTTCCTGGATCGCTTGTCTTGACCTGCCTGACCCTCCAAAGGCTATTTGACAGCTGCATCATTCTCTCCGGATTAGAGAGAATTCGTCCTTGAATTTGTTGAGTCATTTGGGCCAATGCTGCCAAGCATTTTTTACTTATGCCTCGAATTCATCTTACCAAGCTCTAAGTCGCTAAACTTACCCAATTGTGGTTCATCATCCCAGCTTGCCAAGATTGCATCAGAAACTGTCCACTTGGTAAAGCCTTGTCGTGAAACCTGTCTTCCCGGTGTTGCTTCCTCGTTGTTGGCAAATAGAAGGGTGCCAACCCTTCTAGACGTGACCCCTTTGGTATACTCTCTTCGTTATTCGACTCCTCATTCTTGTTATGAATAGGATCATCAAACACAGGCCCCTGTTGGAGCCTATTGGTGTAGCCACCAACTTTGACCCGCCAAAGCGTTAGTGGACATGGCACTATCCTCCTGTTCTCGGAATTCAAAACACTTGGCGCTTTTTTCTTGGGCAACAAGATGGTCTTGTTTCCATCGAAGGTGAAGCTATAGATGTTACGTTGTCCATTGTGGATGGCGTCTCTATTGTACTGCCATGGTCTTCCCAACAACAACTGGCAAGCATCCATAGTCACCAAATCGCACCATACTGCCTCCTGACATCTTGCCTTAATTGTGGAATTGACCAGACCACATTTAGCTATGATTACCAGATTTTCTTCCCCGAGCCAAGAGGGTTCGGATGATCCTCCATCTTCAACCATAGCTTTTGAATGGCTTCCTCGGAGATGGCGTTCTCACAACTCTCGAAGTCAATGACTAGGTGGCATACCCTTGGGCCAATGGTACATGTTGTCTAGAATTTGTTGTGTCGTAGCCAATCGTTCCCTTCTGCTTCTTTAGGTGTGAAGCCAACTAGCCTCTGGCCAGCAGCAAGCGACCTTCGTCACCCTCTATCTTCATCTCGCCAAGTGACGTCAACTCATCATGAGTTTCCCCCACCACCATGGCGTCTTCTTCTTGGATAGCGCCAGTGCTAATGGGAGTTGGGGTAGGGATGTTGGTGCAAGATCGGGATTGGCCCTAAGTTGAATCAAGCATTGCTCAATTTGCCAGAATTTCTCCTCCGTTTCATCTAATCTCCTTTCAATTTGCTGATGTCAGTCATGGTCAACAATGTCTTCGACAACGGCATTCCTCCGACTGCCACGGGCTATCTCAGAAAATGTTCTGAACTCTAATACCAACTAATTCAGCACGTGAATGGAAAATAGGGGTACAAGAAGGTTCAAAGGCATTCCCTTTGAATTTTATTAATTATAACAAAATTATAAAAAAGGAAAGATAGAATTCATTCCATCTCACAATAGAGAATAGAAGAATCGAACTAATAATTGGAACTTTTTCTCAAATTAAGGTCTACTTCTAAACCTAGCCTAGACCCTTTTATATAGAGGAGGGGTTACAATTCAAATTTAAAATTCAAATTCAAAATCAAATAAATTTAAATCAAATCAACACAAGAAAATCAAATTAGACTAAAATGGAAAGAAATTTAAAATTAAATTGGTTACCAAATCCCTCTGATCGTGCCTTGAATCTCGCGTATGAGCTCTGCCTTGTCCTGGTGCCACCAACCTTTGTGACGCCAATCTATGCGCAAATCACGAACGCAAGGCCACTTCCCATCTAACCTTGGCGTCCTAATCCCGCCTTTTCCGGGATCGCCTGTCTTGACCTACTTGATCTGCCAAAGGCTATTTGGAGGCTGCATCGTTCTCTTTGGCTTGGAGAGAATTCGCCTCAAATTCCTTGGTTCAATTGGGCCAATGCGGTCATGCCTCATTTACTTGCGCCTCGAATTCATCTTGCTAAGCTCCAAGCCGCCAAACTTACGCAATCGTTGTTCATTATCCCGGCATGCTAAGACTGCATCAGAAACTGTCCACTCGGTAAAGCCTTGTCGTGAAACCAGTTGTCTCGGTGTTTTTCCCTCGTTGTTGGAGAGTAGAAGGATGCCTACCCTTCTAGACGTGATCTTGTGGGTAGACTCCCTTCCTTAACTGACTCCTCCTTCTTGTTATGAATAGGATCATCAAACACAGGCCCTCCTGTTGGCATCTATTGGTGCAGCCACCAACTTTGACCTGCCAACTACGTTAGTGGACACGGCACTATCCTCTTGTTTTGGGTCCTCGGATTTTGAAGCAATTGGTTCTTCTTTCATGGGCAACATGATGGTTTTCTTTCCCTTGAATGTGAAGCTATAGGTGTTACATCGTTCATCGTGGATGGAGCCCCTATCGTACTGCCATGATCTTCCCAACAGCAAGTGGCAAGCATCCATAGTCACCACGTCGCACCATGCTGCCTCCTGATATCTCGCCCCAATTGAGAAATTGACCAAACAACGTTTAGTTGTGATTACTTGATCATCTTCCTCGAGCCATGACACCTTGTAAGGGTCCAGATGATCCTCTGTCTTCAACCCTAACTTTTGAACGGCTTCCTGGAGATGGCGTTCTCACAACTCCCGGAGTTAATGACTAGGTGGCATACCTTGCACCAATGGTACATGTCACATGGTATATGTTGTGTGTGGCCAATCATCCCCTTCTGCTTCTTCAGGCGTGAAGCCAACTCGCCTGACCAACAGTAAGTGACCTTCGTCACCCGCTATCTCCATCTCTCCAAGTGACATCAACTCGTCATGAGTTTCGCCCACCACTATGGCATCTTCTTCTTGGATAGCGTCCAGTGCTAATGGACGTTGGGGTAGGGATCCTGGTGTAAGATTGGGATTTTCCCCGGGTTGAATCAAGCATTTCTCAATATGGCGGAATTTCTCCTTCCTCTTGTCTCCTTTCGGTTTGCTGATTTCAGTCATGGTTAACAACGTCTTCAAAGAAGTCGCTCCTTTGACATCCATGGGCCATCTCAGAAAATGTTCTAAGCTCTGATGCCAACTGATGCAGCGCGTGAATGAGAAATAGGGGTATGGAAAGGTTCAACAACCTTCCCTTTGAATTTTATTAATTGATAACAATATTACAAAGAGGAAAGATACAATTCATTCTATCTCACACTAGAGAATAGAAGAATCGAACTAACAATCGAAATTTTTTCTCAAATTAAAGTCCACTTCTAAACCTAGCCTAGACCCCTTTATATAGAGGAGCTGTTACAATTCAAATTCAAAATCAAATAAATTTAAATCAAATCAAATCACAAGAAAATCAAATTAAAACTAAAGTGAAAGATATTTGAAATGAAATCGGTAACCAAATCCAGCTGATCATGCCTTGGATCTTGCGTATGAACTCAGCCGCGTTGCAGTGCGCTAACCTTCGTGACATCAAGCTATGCACCAATCATGAATGTGAGGCCACTTCCCTTCTAACCTTAGCGTCCTAATCCCGCCTTTTCCTAGATCACCCGTCTTGACCTGCTTGTCTCGCCAAAGGCTATTTGGCGGTTGCATCATTGAGGTATTCTTTCATTCTTTGGGTTGCCTCCTGTGAGCGATTTTGGACTCATGACAGGTTGCTGAGACATCAAGTTCAGGGTACTTAGGCTTCATGTGTGTTGTGTGGTTTAGATGATGAATTGCTAAGCCATCTTTTCTGCGGTTGCAGGTTCTCGGCTACTATTTGGGATAGAGTGTCTTCGCGCACATCTTTTGCTTGGCCCGCGCTCCCTTGGCGTGAGCTTATCTCCTAGGCCACCACTAGGCTTCGTGGTTGTGGGGTAGATCGTGTTCTAGCCCACCTTTACCTCTCTACGACAGTTTACATCCTCTATTATGAGTGTAACCTAAGGATTTAGCGCCCTCAGTCCATACCTTCTTTAACTGTTATTGAGGAGATCACATGATTGGTTTATGGCCGTCTCATTACTGCTCCTACGCTTAGTGGTGCTCAGCATTACACTCAGCTTCTACAGGAGTGGGGGATTGAGCATTACTTTTGTTGGGCTTTTGGCTTTTCTGTTGCTTTTGCTTTTGTTGGTCATGTTGAGCTTTTTAGCTTTTTAGCTTTTTTTGATTCTTTTACATTTGATTCTTTAATGTTGGCCTTTCTAGCCTTGGCTTGGGGTATGCCCCTTGTAAACTTGTACGTCTATTTTTTTTTTTCATATATGCTATATCATACTAACTTACCAAAAAAAAAAAAAAGAAAAAAAATCTAACTGAGGAGGTTTATATGAAGCAACCATTGGGGTTTGTGAATGCTAATTTTCCCGATCATGTGTGCAAGTTGAATAGGTCCCTATATGGGCTCAAGTAAGCCCCACGTGCCTAGTATAACCATTTCACCTCCCTTTTGCTTTGCCTTAATTTTGTGACCTTTAAATTGGATTCTTCAATATTTATTCTATACAAAGGCACTAATATGGCTATTTTGTTGATCTATGTGGATGATATAGTACTTATTGCCTCTTCATTTACTTTACTTCACAATTTGTTAAATAACTTATGCCATGAATTTGATATGATGGATTTGGGACGCATTAATTATTTCCTTGGGATTTCTGTAACTCATTCCTCTCGTGGCCTTTTTCTTTCTCAAGCTAAGTACACTCAGGATCTTCTGAATAAGAATAATATGCTTTTGTGCAAACCAATGGAAATGTCTATGGATTCAAAGTCCAAGCTCTATAGTGAATATATTGATCCTATATCCAATCCTACTTTATAGCACAATGTTGTTGGTGCTTTACATTGTCTTACTTTCACTTGCCGAGATATCTCTAATATTGTTGAGCAGGTGTACCTTTTTATGCATGCCCCACATTGTTCTCACTGGATTGCAGTCAAGCGCATTCTTTGCTACATCATGAGGCACTTTAGATCATTGGTTGATTATCTCTCCTTCTTGTACTAACTAGTTTGTGTCTTAATCAAAAGCTGATTGGGCCAGATGTCCTGATATCTATCGTTCTACATCGCGTGTGTTTATCTTAGTGGTAATATTATTTCATAGTCTTTCAAATGACAGCCTATTGTTTCTTGTTCTAGTGCCGAGGTCGAGTATCATGGTGTCACTAGTGCTATTTTTGAATGTTGTTGGCGGCATTCCCTTCCTGGTGAATTGGGAATTTTACTTCCCAAAGCCACTTTGATATATTGTCATAGTGTGTTTGCCACTTATTTGTCCATTAATTTAGTTCAACAAGTTCGTATGAAGAACGTAGAGATTAAAATTCATTTTGTTTGAGCCTGTTCACTTGGGCCCTGTTTGTCTACTTCACATTCCTTTTTCTCAACAAATTGCTAACATCTTCACTAAGAGCCTTCCACATCATTTGTTTCTTTAGTGCAAGTACAATCTTGGCATCTAGTCTTCTCTACTTCGATTGAGGGGGAGTGTTAGATTATACATATAGTTATATGATTATTCTTGTATATAGGCCTATTGGGCTCCATCTTTTATAGTGGGCTTAGTCTTTTTTAAGCCTTGCATATTATTGTTACTCCTCTATATAAATATATGAGAGGGCACCCTTAGTTGGTGGATTCCTCATTATTTTACAAGTATCCTCTATAATTATCGAAAAAATGGTTTTCAAGAAACGTGTGACTTGTTGTCTAACCTACGTCAAGGGGGTTCTCCACTGATCTTCCCTCTGATATTAATCTTGTAAGTTTTTTGGTTCTTTCTTTGGAAGTGATGATTTTGTTAAGTTCTGCTTATGTTTTCCTACCACGGATTGATATTGACTAATTTAATTATATGCAAAAGAATTGCCCATATCAATAATTAATAGTGCTACATTAAGTCATTTAACCCTCGTTTGCACCAAAATAGACCCACTGGGCACAAAATATCTATTATGAATCGCTAGAATATGATTGTAATTTTGGTTGTAGCCTTGGGTTTTGTTTTTCATTGTTGAGTGTTTTGTATTCAAAAGGTTGTTGGGTTGGTTTGGCGCCAAGGGGTGGTCGGTTGGAGGTCAATCCAGGTCTAATTAGGCGGCTATGCTGTTTGGCTCCAAAAATCAGCTTTGAGTCAGTTATGTTAGTTGGCTAGGTGCAATGTCTCTAATTTTGTATAAATAAGCTCTAAGCATGTAATTTCATCATTCAATTAATAGAAATCAGAGTTTCTTTTGAAATTTCTCTCTCTTTTCTTATCTCCTTCTCTATTTCTCATCCCCTTTCACTTCTCTTCTCATCCCCTTTCACTTCTCTTCTACAAGGTTAGCCTTTCAATTTCGAATTGGAAGCTAACAATTGGTATCAGAACTGGTTCAAGCAATCAATTAATTGATTCAGGGTGGAAAAATCAAAGAAAAACATGATCAGAGGTGTTAGAACCAGATCCGGTACTGGAGGAGCAAATGCATCCAGTCCGGACACTTATGCTGCTGCAGTTGCAGGTGCTCATGCATCTCGCGATGCTGAAGCAGGTGTAAATGCTACAAATGAACCTTAGTTTCTCACAATTGCTCATCTTCAAGACAACAATGATCGCCTTAGCAACGTAGACAAGCTTTATCAGAAGATAGATCGAATTCTGACATCGTTGTTAGAAAAGATACAAATAAGGAAGATCGGCTACAACAAATTGAGGTGAAGTTGGTGCAATTGCAAGATTAGGTTAATAAGCAAGGAGAATCAAGTGTCAATGCAATCCTAAAGCCTGCGAGTCAGATCCTTCCATCTGTTGAAGTGGATCAGCAGCAAAGCAAGGCAGACAGAATTGAAGAGGTGTGCAAGACTCGAGGGAAGTCTCCGATGTTGCAACTTGATGTAGGACCTTCAAATCACATCAGATCAGCTGAGAATCAACCTTTACAACCTGAAATTGATGTAGATAACTAGGATCGTGCCTCAGGACAAGTACATTGCAGATCGGATGCCTTGAATGCAGACCTCAATGTCAGGCCACAGAATTCTGTTTTGCATCACCGAGTTGCAATTGATAATTCCGAGCATCTTGGTAGACCTCCTGTTCGACATTTCCAGCATAGATCAGCCAGTATTGATAACTCATTTGGTGGCAGGAGTGGTACCTACAGGCAGCCACGAGTGGAGATTGATCCTTTTGGTGGTAGACAACCGGAATCATGGCAAAGAAGACGTGATTGGTAGTTTCAGTATTATAACATACCTTAGGATGAAAGGCTTCAGTTAGCCGCAGTACACTTACATGGTGATCATGAGGTATGGTATTATAGTTTATTGAAGAGTAAACCTCATCTTTCTTAGGGCCAATTCGTAGAAGAAATATGTGAATGTTATGGAGAGGATGAGTCAACCGATGTTGTGGATACCTTTAACAATTTGTCCCAAACCTCAACCGTGAGAGCATATATGATCAGATTTGAGAACTTACGAGCTAATTTGCTGTCAGCTCTATCCATTGCTCTTGAGGATGCTGAATCTTACTATGTCTCATGTTTTGTGAGTCGGTTGAAGCCAAGGATCAAGAATATGGTGAAAGCCAGTGGGCCTAAGACATTGTCGAGTGCTTACAACATGGCAAAGTTGATTGAAGCTACTCAAGTTCAATCAAGTGACAAGAATAAGCAGCACGGCAGTAAGTTTAGACCACAGCAGAGGAGTAATTCTAGTTTTGGATTTAAGCGAGTTGTTGACAAGAGTTCATTGAGGTTATGCTTTCGTTGTAACCAACCATATCAGCCTGGTCATAGGTGCAAAACTCAAGCATTAATGTATGCAAAAGGGTCCCGTGCTGGTGTTGTTTCTGGCAGTGAGAATTCTATTGCAGAAGAGGACAGTGAAGAACTTATTTCACAAGATGAGTTGTCCGATGATGAAGTGGAGATATCAATGAAGGCATTGACCGGTAGTGGAGCTCATAATACCATCAAAATCAGAGACAGGGATGGAAAACACTCCATCATTGTTCTTATTGATAGTGGGAGTACTCATAGTTTCATTGATCTAAAGTTGATTAAGAAAGTAAGGCATGAGGTGACAAAGACTCATCCATTGGCAGTAATGGTGGCTGATGGCAGCTCCCTAACAACTCAAAACAAGTGCCTAGCATTCCCATGGTCTATGCAAGATCATCAATTCACTTTTAATTTTAGAGTTCTTCCATTGGGAGGTTGCGATATGGTGCTCGGTGTGGACTGGATGAGAACCTTCAATCCGGTTGTGTTTGATTTTGATAAAATGACCATGGCATTTGAGGTTCATGGCACCAAAGTATCTTTGCAAGGTATATCAGAGGAAGCTCAGCTCAAGATGATTGATGGGAAATGTTTACAAGGTGGAATCAAGAAGAAGGCCATACAATGGCTTGGGCATTTGTTTATGTTATCCTCGGTTGAATTGCAGCAAGACATCCAACCAGAGGTTCAGACTTTGGTGGAAGAACTTGAGGACATTTTTGAGCAACCTAAGTGTCTTCCTTCTCAAAGGAGTGTGGACCATGCCATTCCTCTTAGTGCAAATGCTGATCCAGTCAAGATTAGACCATACCGTTATGCTCATGGCCAAAAGATAGAGATTGAGAGACAAGTTGAGGAGCTTCTTCATATGAATTTCATTGGACCAAGACATAGCCCTTTTGCTTCACCTGTGATCCTCATGAAGAAGAAAGATGGCTCGGCTACAATGTGCATCGACTATCATCAGTTGAATTCCTTAACAGTGAAGGATAAGTTTCCCATTCCTGTCATAGATGATTTGCTTGACGAGTTATATGGAGCATGCTTCTTCTCTAAGCTTGATTTGAGACAGGGGTATCATCAAATCAGAGTTCTTGAGCCGGATATCTAGAAGACTGCCTTTTAGACTTATCATGGACATTTCGAGTTTGTTGTTATGCCTTTCGGCCTAACAAATGCTCCGGCCACTTTTCAAGCGGAAATGAATGATGTTTTCAAACCTTTCTTAAGGAGATCAATGCTCGTTTTCTTCAATGACATACTGATTTACAGTCCCACTTATGAAGATCATCTCAATCACCTTAGACAAGTCTTTGTGGTGATGCGACAACACAAGTTCTTTGCAAAGTTGTCCAAGTGTTCGTTTGCTTAGACAAAGCTTGAGTATTTGGCCATATCATCTCTCAAGAAGGAGTTTCCACCGATCCTAATAAGATCCAAGCGATGCAAGATTGGCCAATTCCAATCACCTTGAAGCAGTTGAGAGGTTTTTTGGGTTTGACCGGGTATTATAGAAAATTCATTAAAGGATATGGTTCTATTGCCAAACCCTTAACAAAATTCTTGAAGAAGGATGCATTCACATGGAATGAGAGGTCTCAGGCTGCATTTGAAGCTTTTAAGTCCGCAATGTGTGCTGCATCTGTGTTAGCCATGCCAAACTTCACCGAGAGCTTCATTTTGGAGACTGATGCAAGCGGTTCAGAAATTGGGGCGGTTCTTTCTCAACATGGAAGGCCTATTGCTTACTTGAGTCAAGCTCTTAGTCCCAAGCATCAAGCTATGTCGACTTATGAGAAAGAATATCTAGCAATCCTTTTAGCCGTGGAAAAATGGAGGCACTACTTGGATGGTCACAAGTTCATCATTCGAACGGATCACCAAAGCCTCAAGTATCTCCTTGAGAAAAAGATTGTGACGAGAATTCAAAAGAAGGGCTCGCTGAAGATGCTTGGCCTTGATTATGATATTGAGTATCGAAAAGGCAAAGAAAATGTTGCAGCTGATGCTTTGTCTAGGAAGTTTGAGGATACTGAAGTGGCTTACTACAGTGCTACTACCGTGGTAGCTCCTTCTTGGATGGAAGAGATTTATAAGACATATGAGGGTGATTCCTTTGCCCAAGATTGTGTTGCTGCTGCTCTTGTGAATGGTGCAGGAAAGAGCCATCTGGATGCTAGTATATCAGTGCAGAGAGGCTTGATCAGAATCCATGGCAGGCTGTACATTGGGTCAGCAACTGAATTAAGGAATCAGGTTATACAAGCCTCCCATGATGCAGCTTGGGGAGGCCATGCCTGTGTAGAAGGCACCTATCAAAGAGTTAAAGCTTACTTTAGTTGGCCAAGCCTGAAAAAAGAAGTGAGTGAGTATGTGAAGGCTTGTGGAGTATATCAACAAACCAAGTTGGGAGATCATCATTACAAGGGTCTACTTCAATCACTTCCCATTTCGGATGGAGCATGGATCAACATTAGCATGGATTTCATTGAGGGGTTGCCACAGTCTGAAGGCAAGGAGGTTATATAAGTGGTGGTGGATCGTTTCACCAAATATAGCCATTTCATTGCTCTTGCTTGACCTGTTACCGCTGAAAAATTGGCAAGGATCTTCCTTGACAATATTTATGAATTACATGGATTGCCTCAATCCATTGTTTCAGATCGTGACAAGAATTTCACAAGCACATTTTGGAGGGAGTTGTTTAAATTGATGGGTGCCACATTGGCACTTAGTTCCTCTTATCATCCTCAAACGGATGGCTAAACCGAACGAGTCAACCAATGTGTAGAACAATACCTTCGGAGTATGGTTTTCTTACGGCCCAAGGAGTGGAATCATTGGCTTTCTTTGGCGGAGTATTGGTTCAACACTCACTTTCATGCATCAATTGGCACTTCACCTTTCCAAGCCTTGTATGGCTATCCTGCTCCTTCACCAATGTTGCTGCAACAACCGGGAAGATCTGATTCTATAGCAATGGATGTGGTGTAGCAGAGGCAGCAGATGTTGCAGGTGCTTAAGGATAATCTCCAACAAGCTCGGGCACGAATGAAATTTTATGCAGACAAAAAGAGGGTAGACAAAAGCTATGAAGTGGGAGATATGGTCTACCTTAAATTACAACCGTATAGACAGTCTTCCTTGGCTGTCAGGCGAAATGTCAAGCTAAGTGCCCGATTCTTTGGTCCATACAAAATCTTGGAGAAAATTGGCAATGTTGCATTCAAGCTTGACTTACCTTCACATTCATACGTTCACCCGGTGTTCCATGTCTCTCTACTTAAAAAGCAGGTTAAAAAGGGGACTGAAATAGCTCGGGAGCCACCTGAAGCAGAGGTCAATGGGATGCTGCTGCTGCAACCGGTAACTGTCAAGGCTCAAAGAACGTTGCAGTTAGAACTTGGTCCATTGCAAAAGGTGTTAGTGCAATTAAGCAACTTAACAAGAGCGTTGTGACTTGGGAAAATTGCAATTTCTTGAAGAGCCAATTCCCAAATTTTACTCCTTGAGGACAAGAAGTTTCTCAAGAGGGAGGGAATGTTATGAATTGTTAGAATATGATTGTACTTTTGGTTGTAGTCTTGGGTTTTGTTTTTTATTGTTGAGTGTCTTATATTCAAAAGGTTGTTGGGTTGGTTTGGCGCCAAGGGGTGGTCAGTTGGAGGTCAATCCAGGTCTAATTAGGAGGCTGTGCTGTTTGGCGCCAAAAATCAGGTTTGAGTCGGTTATGTTAGTTGGCTAGGTGCAATGTTTCTAATTTTGTATAAATAAGCTCCATGCATGCAATTTCATCATTCAATGAATAGAAATCAGAGTTCCTTTTGGAATTTCTCTCTCTTTTTTCATCTCCTTCTCTATTTCTCATCCCCTTTCACTTCTCTTCTCATCTCAACTCTTTCTTCTACAAGGTTAGCCTTTCAATTTCGAATTGGAAGCTAACAATATCATCGTACGTCCAGGGTACATAAAGATAGGCCTAATTTTCATGCCTATGTTTGTGTTATAGTTTTTGTACAACTCTATACCAGCCTAAGTTTGAACATAAATTGTCTAAGATTTTAGTAATAAAAAAAACATAACTTTTTGATGAATTACGTTGTGTTACTTATCCTACACATAACCTACCGTGATAAAAAATCAAATTTAAAATATGCATGCACATCATAGAACGTGTAGTTGACCCAATTGTCGAGTTGTTATACAAAGGCTTTTGATGGGTGAAGAAGCAGACCCATTAGGGCTTTATCTCAGTGGTAGGAGAAAAGTGAGGGGATAGAGTTTTGCATTAGACAAAAAGGTTTGAAGTTTGATTCCCCCTTGAATTTCTCCATAAGGAATCCTTGACTTAATTGACTCTTGTGGTATATGTGTTGCAGCATGGGTTGGGATTTACCGGATAACCAGGCTCTCTGTTAGCCGGGGGGGGGGGGGGGGGGGGGGGGGGGTGAAGAAGCAGGTTAAAAAGTCCAAATACCTAATTTGATACAATAGAAAGTCTAAGGTGAAATTAAAACATTGGACAAAGTATAAGATATTGTGATACTAAATTCCTCATTTCTTAATCTAACTATATTTTTTGCGGTCTTCCCTTGAGCTCAGTGTACATATTATTAACTTTCGTAGACTCCAACTTCACTTAGTACGATGGATCACAATTCATACTTACTCTCAAAAGTTTTGAAATAACAATATCTAAATTTTCTTAGTAAGTAATATAGATTAAGGGCAATCTTACCCCATTGGTCACGCGTTTAAAATTAGTGAGGTTACCTATGAAAAGTTTCAGGAGTGAGCTTCTGGTGTTTGTGTGAGTGCAATCGATCTTAGCCAAGAAAGAGTCTCAACTTGCTCTTATGAGAAGGTGTGAATAGATAAGGTCTCAGTGCATAGCCACCTGGGGGTGGCCGCGGCTCCCCCAGCAACGAGCGATGTTGGTGATGCTGGCAAAGTTGGTGATGTCGTTGGCGTTCCCCTTGCTCTGGTTAGGTCCCTAGCCTCCACGAGTTCTGCACAAAGCATCCATAATGTCAATTCTATTGGTGTCTTTGAAGTGCTCTGGTTGGGTGCTCCCCTTGCTCTGGTTACGGCCAATTTCAGTGAAATTTCAAGCTTATGCATGCGAGGAGCACATTGAATGCTTTGTAAAACTTAACTACAGTCGTATTGATCCAGTATTGGGTGACAAAGCTGGTTCTATAGATTGCCCCACCCCTCCTCTGTCCCCCTTTAGAAATGGCCCTACACACTATCCTTATTAGTTCTCTATCGACCCTTCCTCTACCATCCAATGGGCCTATCATGCATGGGACTTTGGTAAAAACAAATTAGGCTTATGCTATCATGGTCCTGAATGTGAGAAGCATAAACTCTTTTGGTCTTTTGAAAGAAAAGTCCAAATGGAGTCACCTGGAAGAAAAAGAAGCATCATAAGAAGAAATCAACCCATGCTTCGTCCCTTGTCACATCTTGATTTGATTGTACTTTTGTGTTTTAAATGTTTGGGGCATTGTGAGCTGAGTATTCACTATAATGTTGGTGGAAAGCGGTTGTCAACATGCAGAAAAGGCGTGGTTCTTGATGCTTCTTGTGGATTTTTGGTTGTATGGTTTACAAGGAGTATGATCATATTAGAGGGTTAAGAGTTGGTAGGGAGTGCTATCACATGGAATGTTAATTTTTAGATTTGGCATGTAGTTAGAGGCTTAAGGGAGTGCAACGAATAAAAATCTGACCATGAGAAAAGTATTCAAATTGTTGTTTCTTAATCATCTAATATTTGTTTTGTTGATAAAATTTAGGCATGTTTGGAGTTGTAGAATAACAACAATAACCTAAGTGTTGTTGAAACTCTTACTAATTGAATTGTAATCCTTAGGATATATGGGTAAGATGTTAGACAAACCTAGTCACATCAAGGGATCCCTTCTTTTATAAGGATGCGATTCGTACTTGAGGAAGCTTTTTCACTGATCATGTCAATGGAATTTGGCATGATTTTGTTCTTCTTAAAATTGAGTTATTGGATTGGTTGGCCATTATTGAGAGACTAAATATAAAAAAAAGATTAGTGAGAGCTGGGATTCTTGACTCTAACCGTACCTTGTGCCCATTTTGTTCATCTACCATCCAATCGTGCAACACCTTTTCTTACTTACAGGACCACATGAAGCGTTTGGACTACTGTGTTATGATGGTGGGGACTTAGCATTCACATGCCCAATCATTTTATAGATCTATTTCATCAGTGATAATCCCCCTTCTTCGGAGTCCTAATCAAGAAGGCTTTGCATATGTTATTCTTTGTCATCATTAATGCATTTGGGATTCTAAGAATGCATAGGAGTTTTTTGATAATAGAAAATTTTTCATCCTAGGAAAACTTTTGGGGAAAACTAAAAAATTAGAAAAGTTGTTTACAAGCCAATTTTTTTAGGAAAACAGTTTTCCAGTTTCTTTACTCTGATAGAAAATTTGGGAATCAGTTTGAAACTGCTTTCCTAAATTTTCCACCTCTATATTCCCCATAGGTTTCTTTATTTTCTCTCTTACTCTCAGCTTTCTTCTCTTTCTATTTTACCTCACTCCACCTTTCTCTTTCTCTCACGTTATCACACCCTTGCTATCCATTCT